>JAWHQI010000046.1:2345000-3545000 GCA_033032865.1 Dactylorhiza incarnata | reverse complement strand
ATCAGTAGGGGTGTAAGTCATAATCAACCAAACAGCATGACCGAACTGAATCAAACCAAATCGCACGGACCATTAAGGTTTTGACAAGATCGTTGCCAAACACTTATAAATTTAGAAGCATCGGGCTCAAATATTAACACAAATATTACAATGGAAAAAAATTCAAAGATAAATGTACCTATCAGACCGGGATGGAGAAGCAGACTTTCTCTTCGGAGAAAGAGATTTAGAAGCACGCCTCATTGGGCGATGGCTCGTGGAATTGCTAGAAAGAAATACCAAGTTAAGATAAAAAATCAAACAGATTAAAAACCAATTTCACTAAAATAACCATCAACCTACCTCCGACTCCTGCTTCTACTGCGACTTCTACTATGACTTCTACTTCTTCTTGGACTCCTTGACGTACTTCCATCATATACTTTCACCTAAAAGTAATAAAACAATTAATCACTAGGAAAACTAGAAACAGCTCAACGGATTGTCATTTCCTTCATTTACATTATTCACGAATTTGCTAAAAAAACATGGGTCTGTGAACTATAATTACTACAACTAATTTAAACTAAGCATAAATCATTTTAACATTATTTACTGTGAATATGATTAATGCTCTATTTTTGAGCGGTGGGAATAGGAGCAGTGGGAACGGGAGAGTGGTTGTGGGAATGAGAGCTAAACATGAGTTTTTGACCTTTCCCACAACTGTTGTAATCAACATGGAGGTTTACCAAACACAAATCAATCTTCGATGACATTTTTTCCCAACCAGAGATGGAGCAAGAACGCTCAAACAAATGGAGCCTAAGTTATTTCAAACTCTTAATCAGAAATATGCTTACCCGAATATATGATTTTGTAAAAGGATTTTTAAACTCAGTGTCATCAAGCTTGCGAACCTGAAAAAGCATAAACAAGAAATTACATCCAAAAAGAAACCCATGGCAAGGAGAGGAAAAAATGTCACTTACAGCATATTTCATATCATCATAGTTAGTGTAGTCTACAAGACCCATAGCTCCTGCAATAAGATGAAGTTTTGAAAAGTTTCACCACCTTGAACATATATTTATGGATGAGATATCGACTGAAGTGCAAATACACACACATAAAAGCAAAGGGTAGAAATAATCTTCTCAAGAAAATTCTTGAAAAACCACTTCCTATTTTAATAAATTTGGATGATGCAAGCTAAGTTACTTGCAAGCGTTGCTCATTGAGCTCCATTGACTTTTGGAAAGATTTAAGATATCATGTTTTTTTTTGCTTACATAAAACTTAAGGCCTAGCATAGCACATTTCAGCACAAAAATTCCGAGGAGCTTGTGTGTAGCTTATTCACAAGTAAAGCTCGGTCAGCAATTATTAAATTACTGTCACCATATATTCAGCTGAAAATCAATATATTGATTCTCTTTACACAATCTTAATGACAGGGTGTGGCGTGGTGAGTGCAGCGACTCCAAGCTATGTAAAACCTAAGATCCGGTGTCAGGGAAAACCTAACTAATGTCCTAAGATGATGCAAGCATGCAAATGACCTATCAGACAAATGTTAGCCAATAATAATTAATATTATAAAACTTAAGCAAATGACGCACTTGATCTAGAACTATTTTAAAAGACAAACAAGTTTCGATTCGCGCTTGGAGCGTTGTTAATTGAATACGCAATTAGAATGAGCACTGCAAGTCAATGGGAAAATCACATTGCAAATAGATTATAGTAAAACCACATCCATAATCAAATGAGTGAACCAATCCATACAATGATAAAGAAAAGAAAATCAAATAAAGAACTCACACGCATAGGGACCGTAGGCGGAGAAGGAGATCTGGTGGTTGTGGAGTGGTGCTGTCTGGAGGGGGAAAACAGTTGCAAGGGGGGTTAACAGTTGCAAGGGGGGTTATAGGGACAAATTAAGGCGGGTAGAGGGTTGGGAGGAGGGGGTTAGGGGTTAGACGAGAGCTAAAAGGTTTCAGATAGAGTGGGAGTGGGGGTGGGGGGTGGAATGTGTCGGGCAAGGCTGGCTGGAGGGTGGCTGGAAGTGGTTGGTCAGGTTATGGACTGGGCCTCAAAGGGTGGGCCTGGGAGGGCAGGACAAGTCTTTTGATGGAAATCGTTCGCGCAACATTGAGGACGATGATTGGATCGACATTCTTGTATCGTCAGATGGACGATCGGGGTCCGTGATTGCGACGGACTAATTTTTCAGGATTTTATCATGTATTTGTTTTTTATTTTTCGGACGTAGATGTTGGGAATTAGGTTAAGTAATTTGATCAGTCGATTTGGGTCATCAGATAATTTAACCTAACCCCCCCCCCCCCCTATCATGCTAGCAGCCGATACATGAGAGGTATCGAGCGTTCACAGTTTCTACAGAGAAATCGCTCAGTCCGTGGGTGCCGACTCCCACAACCCTGAGTGCGACGCCAAGGTCATCTTCCGTTGCTTCCACCGGTGTCGACGCCAGCCTCCTCTGTGGCTCCGCCTCCAGTAGTCGTCGTCGTTCATTCCCTACAAACCCATGCCTCTCCCCTGTACGATTTTGTTGTCATGCCTCACGTACCCGTATAGAGCACTGATTGCCACGGCTCCTCCAGCCACCAGCGGCCAAAGCCCCGCCGACAACCACTTCCAGTCCTCAAC
Organism: Dactylorhiza incarnata; assembly: GCA_033032865.1. NCBI lineage: Eukaryota > Viridiplantae > Streptophyta > Magnoliopsida > Asparagales > Orchidaceae > Dactylorhiza > Dactylorhiza incarnata. Next base: position 3,542,348 of record JAWHQI010000046.1, on the reverse strand, counting down.
CTCCCCACCACCTCCACCCGCCCCAACCAACGCCTCATGAGCCCCCAGCCACTGAATCTCCCTTCCTCCAGTCTCGAGGTTCCTCCCCAAAGCCTCCCGCCACCAAATCCTTCCATTCCCCAACCTCCCCAAGCCTTCCAGCCCTCTGTCAACCCCCTCGGTGAAAACCCTCTTCTACTTCCTCAAACAGCCTCCTTGAGCCATCCCTGTCATCCCCACCTCAAAACTGACCCCCTCCAAGCCCCATCCCAGCCAATGCCACCCTACAAAAGCACGATGTCCCCTCTGACAGCCCCTACAAGGCAACATCCAGCCTTACGGACAGATGCCACCACATCTGGATCTTCCCCACCACCACCGACATCAATTAAAGTCACCAGCGACAAGCCATTGGGGATGAAATAGAGGTAGCAACATCAAAGATATCGTCCCAAAGAATGTGTTGTCTACTTACAAATAACTAGCGTAAACAATAGTGCAATAAAAAGTGGTGTTCTTTGATGTTACCTTAAGATGTAGGAATTGGGAGTTGTTTATTATTAGATTATAGTTGATGTTTGTAGATGAGAAAAAACATATTTTTTGAGTTGTTGCAGAGATTTGGTTAAAGCCAAGAAGCCTCCTATAGAATTCAGCATTAGTGTTATCTAAAAAGGGTTCTATAATGGCTAGTTGTTGTATGTTTTGAAGCATAAGCATGATTTTTAGTCTATCAATAGTTGAAGTTTTATAAATACCACGACATTTCCAAACTAACATTGAAAACATATTAAACTAGACCACAGAAAAAGTAGTTGTAAAGATAAGATATAGAATAAAGCTAAAAAACCACAGAGACAAAGCGATATGCAATAATATGAAATTAGAGAAAGAAAATCTGGTCCAATTACTTCTGAGAGGAGGAAGTTGGATCGGTTTGGGGCTCCAGTGTGTGTGTGTGGGGGGGGGGGGGGGGGGGGGGGGAGGGGGATGTAGTGGTCTGGTCTGGTCAACGAAATCAACAAAGAAGCGGGGTACTGGGCCATAGGGGCAACTACCAAAATGGGAGACCATGGCGGCATGCAATTTGACGAAAACGAGGGCAATCCACCGCATACGAGCCAGGGAGAACCGCAGGACGGCACGCAACTTGCCAAAAACGAGGGCCCTCCACCGCAGACGAAGGGAAAGCGGGAGGAGATTGCAGAGAGCCCTCTGATTCAAGGCGAGGAGCAGTGACAACAGTGTAGGCCAAGGAAGCCTCGCTGTCATGCGCTGCAAAGAACGCAACCCAGATTGGGTTCGATTCGGCTGGCGGCATGGGTGGCGGTGAGGGAGGAGGAGAAAGCGGGATGTGGTCCAGATCAGAGCTGAAAGAGGCATCGCCTGGGTATTTTCCCTTGAGAAACATTGTTGTGTGTGAGTGAAGCGGAAAGTTTGGGACTCTATATATAGATCAAAGAGTGTTTGTGTGGAGATAAAGCACTACAAGCTATCAACAATACTCCATCAATTTTTATTTAGAAAGCAAGTACGGCCAAAAGAAGCTCCTTCAGAATATTAAAGTAGATAGCATGTCCCATAATAAGTCCAAAAAAAAAGGGGGAGATGATTATAAAACTGTTACTTGAGATGAAGGGAAAGCGGGAGGAGATTGCAGAGAGCCCTCTGATTCAAGGCGAGGAGCAGCGGCAACAGTGTAGGCCGAGGAAGCCTCATTGTCATGCGCTGCAAAGAACGCAACCCTGATTGGGTTCGATTCGGCTGGCGGCATGGGTGGCGGTGAGGGAGGAGGAGAAAGCGGGATGTGGTCCAGATCAGAGTTGAAAGAGGCATCGCCTGGGTATTTTCCCTTGAGAAACATTGTTATGTATGAGTGAAGCGGAATGTTTGGGACTCTATATATAGATCAAAGAGTGTTTGTGTGGAGATAAAGCACTACAAGCTATCAACAATACTCCATCAATTTTTATTTGGAAAGCAAGTACGGCCAAAAGAAGCTCCTTCAAAATATTAAAGTAGATAGCATGTCCCATAATAAGTCCAAAAAAAAAGGGAGATGATTATAAAACTGTTACTTGAGATTAACAAAACACACAAGATCATGGAGAGTCCTCTTCGTACGCTCTTCTGAAGTTTTCCTCAAGGCGCTTTCGGCTGCGTTAAGCATAGTGAACGGACAGACGATGGGTGTGTCGTTCAGGATCCATCCACCCTCGAGCCGCGAATAGGGCGAGGGTTAAGCGGCTCCCAAGCATGTTCAGGCGGCGTGTGGCGGTCGGCGAGGGGCCGGCGGCACCTGAATAGGTTCAATAGGCACAATTAGCACTTTATTGGGTACATTAGACGCACGGCGAGGAGCGGAGGGTCTCGATTGGAGGAGTGTGAGTCTGCCAAATTTCGGTTAGCAATAACCTCCTGAAGTTCAATAGGGGTCAGCCATACCTCGACAAGTTCAGGGCAGGCGGGAGGAGGGATGGAGTTGAACGGGGCCGCATCGACTATAAAAGTATATGAATGCTCCTCGATCAGAGTAGGAGTAGGCGACCTGGACATATCCTCAAGAGAGGATGCAATCATGATTGGGGAGGAAGCCGATGAATGAGCAGAGGAAGAGCCTCGCGATTTCATTAAACAAAGACTCATGCAAGGCAGCGGAATAAAAGGTGGAGATCTGGGAGAAGGAACCAGCCAACGACAGTCGGCGGACTAGCTTGTTGGAGGAGCCGGCAAACAGGGTGCCGCCGACTGGAGGGCGAATGGAGTGGGTCCATGAGGCGAAAGAGTTTTGAAAGAGGAGTATACTTGAGTATGATCGTAGGGTTTTGTCGGATGGAGTGCAATACAACAGACGGTGAAGGTGGCGTGTCAAGGTGGCGTGCAATACAACAGCTTTTGTCGCACGCCATTGAAAGGTGCCAGAGAAGGATAGAGTATGTGTTATGGTTAGACAACCATTGATGTTTATCTTGGGGCGGGCAAGGTAGTACTTGAATTTCTGTCTATATTACTTTAATTTGGTTTAGGCTGTAGGTTACCTCGAAACCCATATGGATTGGACCTATTTTGTAATTTTGATCCATATTTGAAATAGCGGTTGATTTGGCGATTATTTTAACAATTATTTGAAAGAAAATTATAGTGGTCATGTTGATTTTGCTATTAGATTTAAATTAATTAATACTACTTAAAACTACGCTTAAGTGTGGTTACTAGGAACAATTCTTTTCCTCCATCCTAATCCAACGGTGGAGTTGGAATCAGAATCCGAATGGTGTTCATTGGATTCATCAGAATCAAATTGGTTATTTGGTTGTTGATTAAGTAGGCAGTAATATTTATTTTTTAGGGTGAAAATGTCATGATTGTGGAGGTCGCCAACGGGTGTTTGGTCGGTGGCCCGACAGCGGCGTGTGTAAATATCTATGCCCTGGGGGGTTGGCGGTTTCCGACTGGTCAGTCGTGTATGAGGGAGGCATCTCCTTTCTTGATTTTTTGATTTTTTTAGAGATGATTTTATTTTATTTTGTTTGCGTAGACGTCTTGCGGCTTTCGAGGCGTTTTGAGTTATCATTGTTTGATTCTCGGTGGGAGGACTGGATGTGGCGGCGGATGAGCTAAGTGAAGTCGATGTTTGTGAGGAGCTTGGGACAATGGCAAGGTCATATGAGTTAGGTTCAGGAATAGTGTGAAGGAACAAAGCTCTGGGAGGTGTATATGAGACTAGCAAGTTCTGGGTTGTCGGGAGGGGCAATTCATAATTTGAATATATATATATGTCGTTCCCACCAAAACAACTCACTTATAAATTAAGACAACATCACTGCATATTAATAGCATACTTTTTCTTTCTAACAGCAGGTATATCAAGTTGGGTTTCAAATAAAAAACTTATATGGAAATTCCCCTGTTAGAGCCATTAAAACCAAATTGGATAACCAAGAAGATGAGTTGAACCTTAAAAACAACCATGGTCTACTACAAAATATGATGAGTTGAACCTTAAAAACAACCATGGTCTACTACAAAATATGTACTCATAAGATGTTCATAAGACTCGGAGAATACAATTAGCAAGCAAAATAAAAACATTAAAAGGCTAACAAAATCTCTGCAAAGCAAGCAACCAGTATCAACAACAACACTTAAGCCTTTATCCAACCATAGTGGGTATATGGATCCTATGTCGCCATTGCGCCCTATAATAGCCCGTTAGGGGTAAGGCTCTCCCGTACCGGTGGGCAATACCAGCTGCTCAAATACCGCACCACGCGAAGCAGTCCACGGCAATAATCCATAGTGGCCCCCAATCTGGAGCCCCTAACAGTGCCGCGGCCCGGCTCAGTTGGTGATGAGAGCCGTGTTGAAGGCTCCTTATCAAGGAGGTCTGGGGATCGAATCCCAGCCTCAACAACCCGCCTCAATTAAACTGGTTGAGGAGACGGGTTGGGGTGTGGGGGCCGCGGCCCTGTTAGGGGCTCCGAATTGGGGACCACTATGGATCATTGCCGTGGACTGCTTCGCGTGGTGCGGTATCTGAGCAGCTGGTATTGCCCACCGGTACGGGAGAGCCTTACCCCTAACATAGCCTCATTAATGCCTAAGCAAGCAACTGGTATCAATTGCAAAAAAATTACATGGACTAGAAAATAAGTAAATCTATGAAACAATGTGAAAGATTAATAATTTGACTTAAATGAACAGAAAAAACAATACAACAATTTTCTTGCCAAAAAAAAAAACAATTACCAAAAGTGAATAGAAATGTCCTAGCTCAAGTTGAAAACATAGCACCTACATATGATAAATTATTAATAACTGAATGAATAACCCAGAAGCGTGTTTCTAGGACAAAGGATGACCAGAATATTAAATGCATAGAGATCATATTCATTTTAGCTTATGTGCAACATGAATGTGCCATGTAAGTGCATGGTGCTATTCGATTTGCCACTAAGAGTAAATTTCATGTGAAGAAATTACTTTTGGAATCCGAACTACAAAGTTTCTTAATTGATTTTAAGACTTTTCAACCAAATAACTATTTAAAAAAGTTACAATGTTCAACTTTAAGCACTTACCATCCCCATTTCTCAAGACTTGGGCGAAGCACACATCTCCAGCCTTTCTCATATGATCCTGAAATGTATAAATACAAGTATCATAAATTTGATACAAAGAAAGGGAATAAAAATCAAGAGTTTAATAGATTCATAAAGTAAGACTTTAGTTCACGATGAAAAAACATTTAAATTTGAATTAATACGAGGAATAGTACAATGGTTTGATTAAAAAATCTGTTTGACAGAATTCGAAGACTAAGAGACTGTCAAATGACTGGAGAAGATATTCAAAATTGTGTTAATTATATAGGAATCAAGCTTAATAGTCAGACAATGAAGCTATTAGAAAGATGCATAAGCTTATAAACCTGACATCAATTTCAAAGAATCAGTTTATTTTTCTCAGTTAGATCTACTATGAAAACATTTTTTGGTTAAACACAAGTAATGAAAAAATATAAAGAAAAAATTTCAAATGAACTTATTCATCTTGAAAAAAGTATATGATCAACGACACAATATTTGATTTGGTGTGTGTTGAGAAAAATAAATGTGTCTCAAATGTATAATCAAGCTATTAGTGATGCAAGATAAAACACTAACTCATATTACTAGTAGTTGTGGGTGAACAAAGAATTTCAAATCAACATTGAGTCAATGTCTTTTTGTAATAGCTATAGAAATACTTATAAAAGATATCCAAAGTGAATCATCTGGTGTATGCTTTTCATAAAATTCTAATTGGTGAGGTACCTACAAAGTTGAGGGGGAAAATTAGAGCAGTAGAGATATTGTTCAAAAATACAGGGCTTCGAATTAAAAGAATAAATATCGAGTACATGATATGCAATTTTAGTAGATGTGATACTAAAAATTATTAATCTATCTTATTAGAGGATAAAGAGATCCTTCGATGTATAGTTTCTAAAGTTAAGATTAGGATCTAGTATTCAGAATAATGGAGATATAGATTAGGATCAGTGGTTGAAATATAGAAATGTCTCGTAAGTGTTGTGATAAGAGGATACCGTTGATACTAAAGTTCATTTCATAAAACCACAATTTGATGGACCATGTTGAATGGATCTGAGCGTTGGACGAAAAATCGTTTGTATCTAATTTGAATGTGGCAAAATGATAAGGTTAAGATTGATGTGTTGCTAAATTAGAAAAGATAAATTAAGTAATTCGATTAGAAAAGCAATGGAGGTGTCATCTATCAGATATAAGATAATATAAAGTAGGCATTGTTGCTATAGGAATTACAAGGTTGGAAAATTTACCAATAGTTAATGTTAAAATTGGGTAAAAGAAGAGTTAATTGTTCAAGATGACTCTAATAATTCAAATGTAAAACCTCCAGTGGCTCTCGAATGAAAAATGAGAATTCAAAATGCTGACCCTAAATAGTTGGAATGAGGCTATTGATGATGATGACAGTGATGAATAAAAATCTAAAGAGACACGGTTAGAGATGCTCAAACCTTTAAATCTTGCCATGAAGCTGAGGAAGGCAATCCACGGACCACAACTATAAAAAAACAGTAATTTAGTATGAAGATCTTTAGATAATAATATCATAGATATGAAAGAAGGCAAATTACAGAAAAAATTAAAGTTAACAAAAGCCAACATAAAACAAACCTCTATATTCAGAACGACGTGAGACCCCATACTTGTCGACTCCATCACTGTAGCGACTGCTTCGACCACCTGAAGATGATAACCTTCTACCTCCATGGGAAAGCTCAATCTACAAAAAGGGAGGAAAATGAGAGAATTTCTTATAACCAATAAAAGCCTAATTCAACCCTGGTTGTGACATAATAAAGATCAACCTTCAAATGGTAGCCATCAAAATTATATCCATCACGTCCCCTAATCGCATCCTCGGCACTCCGGGAACTTTCAAACTAAAGAATAAACATGGAAAAATATGAACGAACAGGGTAGAGCAAGAAGATAATTATAGATTAGGTTTGGTAAAAATACCTGGACGAAACAATAACCCGGTGGTCGAGGTGGATTCTTCAATTCAATTTTGACTATATGACCATACTGTATTTTTATTAAAGATATAGTAAGAGAGCAAACAAACTTAAATAAATAAATCCGTCGTTTAACAACCAACAATGCTTAAATGCAGGCAAGAATGTACCTTGTCAAGTGTAATCCAAAACAAAATTCGAGAATAAATCATTTTAAAGCTTCATTTGAGGAAAAAGGTACGTTTGTGGAAATATTATCATAAGCTCTTCCTTCTTTGGCTAATATTCATTGGTTTAAATTTGATCATAATATTTCATATTACCTTCAGTATCTTCCAAACAGCACCTCAATTTCTCTTCTATTTGCAACCAAAAGTAACTTGAACTATTTAACACTCCACCTTTCATGAACATATTGCAAGTACCAAATAAGCAGTAAGAGATATTGCTCCAACATTCAGAGAAAACCCTATTATCAATTAAACTAAAGGTGTAAGTTAACCATATGATTTATTCACAAAGCATACAACATAAAACTAATCCCCAGTATTTAGCATGGTTCTCAAAAAAGAGAGATATTCCAGCCCATGAGAAATTATTTCGAGTTTATGTAATGATATAAAGTATTATGTTCTAATGAAAAATAAATAAATGTTTAAACTTATGCCAACCTAAAATGAGTTGGACTAAACATGTTACATATGCAATATGTTTTGATTACAAATACAGGAACCAGATAAGGCAGTAATAGAGTACCAAAAGAAAATATAAACTAGATTTCCACAATGATAAGAAAGAGATGAGGAATAATAATTAATGTATACCTTGTAAAACAAATCTTCAATTTCCCTCTGGCGTACATCTAAAGGAAGGTTGCCGACATATATTGTGTGGCCTGCCCGACTACTCATGTCTGCCAAACCAGTTTATATGACCTGTCAAGAATAATGAACTCTTGAAAATCATAATAATCATCGCATCCAATCATACGCAACGAATATTAAAGCAATATAAACTTTTTAAATGGTATAAAAAGCTCTTCAAAACAATATATTAAAAGTCAAAACTATGATGCAAACCAAGTGAGCAATCCTTGATGTGAATAGTGCTCCACAAGCTCCAATGGTACATTTTCTCCAAAAAGCTCCAAACATGTTAAAAAAACTGACATAAACATTGACCCATTCATTCTCTAACAATTTGTAGAGTAGAGCTCCACTCCTCCCTGTATTAATGAATCAGACCAAATATAACTATAACTCCTCCCAGATTTTTCACCCTCCTCTAAAGCCCTAGAACCAGTTGCAAGCTCCTACTTGTCCAATCAGCCTTCATCTATCATGAAGAAAGCATCTGTTATAGGATTGCAGTGAGATTGACAAATTTTCTATCACACCTTGAAGAGGTTAACCTCATCTCAAATGCATTCACAGGAGTAAAACTTCATAGTAGCAAATATTCCTAAAAGGTAACAAATATATACCAAAATTAAAGAGACGCTATTCTCTGAATAAGATAGAGAAGCCAAAAGCAACACAACATAGACTCCATCTTAAGCTAAATACAGGAAAATTTGTAGTTAAAATACATATAAAACCAGTAGCATAAAATAGTGATAATAAAAATAACAAAATAATATACTGATCACAAATAATTTGCGTATTTCTAATATGAAATCCACCCATCCAAAAGAGATCCTCTCTAATCAATTTTTTTTCTTATCTGGTAAACCAATTCCACAGCAGTATCCAGTTACTACATGAAAGCAAGTATAGTATATCCTTAGACCAGTTAGCAATAAAGGCACTGCACTAATATCAAACTAATCAATAAAAGACAAAAAATCATCAAAGATCTATGAAAGTTAACATTTTCCAACTAATCTATTAAGTTCAAAACTACAAAAAAATTAGTCAAACAAGCGACCAAACAGATCGAATGAAGCTCTTTACTCCAAACAATTATACCGGATTTTGTAATCTCCAATAAATCAACAGACATAGGTATAAACCTTCCAACCAGCGGGAAATTAATAGCCCATCACGGTTTGCATGATAAAAGAACAACTGTCCTAGTTGGATTCATCACAGAGCATCAATATTCGAGGGGGAACTCCAGAGATTCTCTAACTATGCAAAAAACCTGTTAAATAATGAACAGTCTAAGAACTCCAGATCTTACAATAGAAGACCCCAAACGAAGACTCTGTTTAAAAAGCAATCTTCTTTGGATGAAAGGAAAACCATTTGATCGACTGGGAATTTGTTCTCTTTTCTTTCTTCACAATCAGATAAAAGCCTAGCATCTTCATAAAAAAATTTATAGCGGGGATGCCTTACCAAAATAGGATGGATCGGCGAGCTCTGATCGAGGGCCGAAGTTCGGAGAAATGGTTTCGTAGCCAAAATGCTATCGTAGAGGGAGATACAGAGAACTTGCGCGCACTTGAGGATTGCTGCTGTACGGAGCTAGGGTTCCGCTGTCCTTGTTTGCCGACGTCAATGCACTGATTGGGATTTCAGGGTTAGCGTGGGAGATAAAGGATTTAGATGGATAAAAATTATATATATAATTAATACAATTTAAGCGGGGTTTAACAAAGAAAAGTAGAAAACAGCTATTTTTAGAGCTAGTGGAAGAGAAAATTAAGTTAAAATTAATTTGACAAATTTGAGCCGTTAATTTAGACTCTCGGCTTTTTTCTTTGGATGAGCTTGAACAAAAACTTCACTGTCAAACAATTTATGTTACATAACTATAGTAATTGTACAATCCTCATATTTTTCGAGTTGGTGTAACCCGGCGCGGGTGAGGTCAAGATGGTAAAGGTGGCCGAGGCAAGTAAAGCAATCGCTCAGAGGAAACCAGAGCCGGTCGAGGCTGTAGAAGGGAAGAAGGGGTTAGCGGGGCAAGAGGGGGTGGGTCTTTCCACTCACCCACCCTTGGGCGAGTGGGGGATTCCCCCACTCGCCCGCCCGTGCCCTTGGGCGAGTGGGGGATTCCCCCACTCGCACGCGTGGGGGATTCCCCCACTCGCCCGCCCTTGGGCGAGTGGGGGAAACCCCCACTCGCCCGCCCCTTGGGCACCTACCCATCCGGCCAGGTTAGCGAGTGGACCGATGTCCACTCGCCCGGGCAGGGTGACCTCGGCTCATTGGGGTGCGGGCAGTATTTTCAAATAGCGGAACTAGGCTATTGACAGACCATTTTGGCTATTCGCAGTCCGTTTTTGGGAAAGTCTATAAATAAACCACCATGGGCACCTTGGGAAGGGTTGGTTCTCTACCCCCTCCCTCACGTGTGAGCAAGCACTACCCCTCCCCTCCCCTTGTCGTTGAAGGCGGATGGTGAGGTGATCCTTAGTGCCCTCCAAGGTGCCCAGGCTCAGCATTGGCTTGGGAGAGGAAGTTCCGAGTGAGCTTTCGGGTGTGTGGAGGGACCTCCGCGCTGCAGCTTAAGGGGTTTGTCTATAGACTTCAGCAATCGTCAAGGGCAAGTCTCTCAGTTCCTAGTGACCGATCAAGGGTCTTAGCTTGGGTCAAGTAAGAGTTAGCCGCAGCCCCCTTTCGAACGCTGAAACCGGGTTACTGGTTTCAACAGTAATGACCTTCACCGAGAAAAGAAAACTAGTTTTGAACATAAAAGTGAATTAAGTTCCATAGGTGAGGTGGAGCTTTCACGAACGAAGGTTCATAATCACCGAGTTCACAATCGTTTCCGCCGTGTCAAACGGAGCCTTAATTCCTATATTTGTCGTCTATGTTTCTCTTTCTTGGTTCTATTTGGAGGAGTTGTGGCTACTAAAAAATAGCAGTGTAAAAACAATGTTGAGGATAGAGCTGTCATAAAAAATGTGGTATGAAAAATAGGGCTAGATGGTGGTGTTGATGTATATTTGGATAATTAACAGGTTCAGAGGCTTAACGGGTCGTTTCGAGTACACGGATACTCGATACCCGTAGATACTCCTAGGGTTTACCTACTTATACCCAGTTGGGGGCAACGGGTAGTTGATTCCACTTTGATCCACACCTGGATGCTTCGAGCGACACCAACATTCTCGAATCAGCCCCCCCCCCCCCACCGTCGCACGTCGCGTCTTCCGCCGTGTGTGAGATCGGGATCGCTGCTGCCATAGCCGCTCGTGCTCGTGGAGCCGCCTTGCCGCTGTCGCTGCTGTTCGTGCTCGCGAAGCCCTCCCGTTGTCGACCGTGCTCGTGAAACCCTCCTGTCGTCGCTGCCTTCCATCGCAGATCTAGGTTTTTGCCGCCTCCTTGCTCTCCAATCGTCGTCGCTCTTCTATTGAAGGAGGTTGCAGAAGAAGGAGTTCTCCCAAGCCCTTCGCCTTCTCAGTCCAGAGGAAAGAAGGAGGAAGAAGGACGAAGTTGTGCATTCGACGAATTCGTCGAGACCTCCCGTGTGTGTTCTCGACGAAAGTCACTCGACGAATTTCAGTCTCGACAAATTCAATCCTCTTGACGGTTCAAGCTTCACTCGACGAATCAAGTTCCTGTCTCGACGGTTCCTATCTTGACGATTCGTCGAGTCCTTTCGATGAATTTCAGCCTTCTCGACGAATCTCTGTCATCTCGACGAAACTGCTCTCGACGAATTCGTCGTGTTCTCCTATAACATCTCGACAAATTCAGTCAGTCCCTGTGTGAACTCTCTATGATTTTTTGTTAACCTCAACATGTTGAAGGGGAAAAACTTATCATCTCTTGTTCCGATGGTCAAGCTAGAGAAGTTAACGGCCTCTGAGTTCAATTCCTGGAAGTTAAACACTCAGTTTGGAATAAAGTGTATGAACGTGTTATACACAGTTCAGTCAGATCGGGCTGAGTTCCTAGGGACAGATGTTGAGGAGCAATAAGTCAGTGATGAGAATTTCTGCAGAGACTATCTGTTGAATTGTTTGTCTCTGAGTCTAGCCAAGACTTATATGAAGATGAAGTCTGCTAAGGAGATCTAGACTGCTCTGGAGGAGCATTTCAAGCAGGAGGAGGACCTGTCCAAAGCTCACTTGGTGGACAAGTTTCGCTCTTTCACGTTCGACGAGAAGAAAGCAATTCTCCCTCATGTAACTGATTTTGAAAATATAGTTGATTCCTTGCACAGTGAGAACATTTCTCTGTCAGACAGCTTTGTTGCTGACACGATCATTTATAAGTTGCATTCCACGTGGTACAATTTCAAAACTGAAATGTACTGCAAGAAGATGCAGGTTGGTCTAAACGACCTTAAGTGTTTATACATATTGAGGATGAGAACAGGATTAAACATGCTCTAGAAGTTATTAGCAAGCAGAAAGTTGCTGTCAACATGATTTCCAACTCTAGGCGCATACAAAATCCTAAGAAGACCAAACCTTCCCCAAGTGGTTCACAAGTTGCAGGCCCTAGTAAAACTATTAAAAAGTTTAAGACAACTGTTTTAACTGCAACAAGTGGAGACACGGTGCATCTGATTGCATGCTTCCTTAGAAGGAAAAGAGCAAAGTACCACAAGAGGGCAACCATGCAAATATGGTTAGTCTTACTGAGGCATCCAACTTTATCGTTATGGTTGGAAACGAGAAGGTCATTACTGAGTGGTACCTTGACTCGGGGGCAACATACCACGTTTACAACAATGCAAATCTGTTGACAGGGCTAACTGTTGCAAGAGAATCGGTGGTCGTTGCGAACAGTGATACAGGTGATGTGTTGAAGATGGGGAATGCAACTTTGCTGCTCTCCTCGGGTAAGATTTTTACTTTAAAGAACGTTAAATTCATTCCTTCACTAGCTGCTAATTTAGTATCTATTAGTCTATATGTGATGTTGGTATGTCTTTTACATTATGTAGTGGTAGAATAACACTGTCAGTTAACTCACACTACTTTGGATGTGTTTACGTCCAAATTAGAATGTACCGTCTAAGTCTAGCAAACGAAATAGTTCAACAAGTTTAAACAAACTTAGTTAGCCCTAAGACTCTACATGAGAGACTAGACACGTAAATTATAGAAAAATGTTCCAAATTGCTAGAACTCACCAGATCGCCTTAGACTCAACAGACAAGATTGATAAATGTGAAGTGCGTGCTCAGACTAAGATCACTAGAAAACCTTTTAGTGTGGTTACTAGGAGCCCAACACCTCTAGAGCTAATACATTCTGACATCTGTAACTTTAAAAGTTGTCACCAGAGGAGGAAGAAAGTATATGATCACCTTTATAGATGACTGTTCTAGATTTTGCCACATTTATCTCTTTAAAACTAAAGATGAAGCGTTTGAAAAATTATGTATTTTCATACCAGGGTAGAAAACCAACTTGACATGGAAATCAAAAGTTATAGAAGTGATAGAGGAGAAAAATATATGCCCAGTGAGTTCAAGTGCTTCCTTGCCCAATATGGAATCATAACAGAAACCACTGCTCCTTACTCACCTCAATCAAATGGCATAGCTGAGCGCAAAAATAAGACGTTAGCAGAAATGTTAAACTTTATGCTCTTGACTGCAGGCATGCCTTCTGCTTATTGGGGAGAAGTAGTCTTGACTGCAAACCACATTCTGAATAAAATTTATCATACTAAGTTAGAGATGACACCCTACGAGCTTTGGTTTAAGAGACCCTCAAACATCACTAGACTTAAGACCTGGGGCTAACCCTACACAGAAAAAACAAAAACCGCACCAAACCGCAAAACTGCACCGCACTACATTACAAACCGCACCGATTGGGTGTGGTGCGGTTCGGTTTTGGGCGTCTGAAAACCGCAGGTGTATTGATGCGGTGCGATTTTCAGTTCGTAAAAACCGTGAAAACTGCACCGCACCGTAATTATTATTTATAATTTGGTGCGGTGCACCTGCTTGGGAAGTTGGGCTTGGACGGTTGGACCACTTGCCTGGTTTTAGGTTTGCTCACGGTTTGGCGTTTGCGCTGTTCAAAACCAAGAGGCAAAAGCTGGACCAAAGTCCAAAACCAAAACCATATTCTTCATTTCTGCCCTCACCCCTCCCCTCTGCGGCTCTGCGACTGCGGCCTGCCCTCTCCCCGTCTCCCGTTGCCTATCGCTGCGGCACTGCGCACGAACCGCCCCCTCGCCGACATCTCCTCTTCAATCCTCCCTCCCTCTGAGGCTCTGCGTCTCGGCCCTTTCCCCGCCTCCCATCTCTCGTCGCCTGTCGCTGCGGCGCTACGCGCGACCCTCCCCCTCGACGACAACTCCTATTCAATCCTCCCTCCCTCTGTGGCTCTGCGGCTCTGCCCTGTCCCCGTCTCCCGTCTCCTCTGCGCATCTTTGACTCCATTCTCCAACATCGAGTGTTGCGCTGCCTGTGCATCTCCAGGATCTACAGGTACCCTCCTATTCTTTGTCGTATACATCTTTAGACAGAAAATTTCATTTTGATTTTTATTTTGATGCAGATTGGCTGATTTTTAGACTGCTTGAGGAGGTATTGCTTGCCAGTGCTTGGCTCATCTTCCAATCCTTTGCAATTCTAGTTGCAGGTATATAATTGGTCATTGTCATTTTATTTGTATAGTAAAATGTCTAGGGGATTTGTTTAATAACATTAAGTTTGTAATAATGTTTGTAGTTGTTGTTGATAATGACATCCAAAAAAACAAAGAAAAATAACATGTTGTGTTGGAAGTACAATTAATATGACACAAATGTAAGTACGACATCAACTAAAAATAATTCTAGCCAAGCTTCAAGCTCCGGGACTAGTACGCATCAGGTTGATGTGCAATTTAGTTTTGTTGCTTATCAAAAGAAAATGTTCATGGATGATTCTGAGGAGGATGAATCAACTATTTGTGCATCTGAGATTACATTATACTTAAAGGAAGATACACTGAAGCTGCAAACCAATTTTGACATTTTGAATTGGTGGATATTGAACTCTTCCAGATTTCCAATATTATCCTAAGTGGCAAGAGATGTTTTAGCTATTCCAATTTCTACTGTTGCCTCAGGATCAGCTTTTAGTACCAGGGGCGCATTCTTGATCCTTTTAGGAGTTCATTAGCACCTAAGACGGTTGAAGCTCTAATTTGTGCTCGAGATTGGTTGCGTTGCAAGTCAGACCTTAATGAGGTAGAAGAGATGATTTCCGATGTTGACAAATATGAAGAGCTTGATAAAGGTAGTGTTTTATATTTGATTTGTAAGTATTTTGACTTCTCTATTAATTGTAGATTGATTTTTATTTCATTATTTTAATTTTTTATAGAACTGGACAAAGAAATGCAAATACATGTGAGGGATGATGATGTTGAAATCACTGAAAATTTTACATAAATTATGGTAAGTGTAGTTGAATAAATTTTACATAAGATTTTGACTTCTAATAAAATTATTCATGTTTGATTGTTCTCCCTCAGGTGGAATTTATGGCCATGTGAGTTGTGGTTGTACCATTGTCGGCCGCATTGGTATGTTTCACAATTACTGTTGTTTTTGGCTTGTGGAGGTATTATAAATGACATTATTATTTTTTGCTTGTGGCTGTAACAATGATAGAGTCTTAATTCCAATAGAATTATTGTTTTTTTATTATTTGACATTATATTGGTATTATATAACTACAATTAGAAGACAACTAAAATTAGAAGAATAGCAACAACTTTACCATTGTTTTCTGTGAGCATGTGGTAAAAATGAATGTGATAAAAAAACAGGGAAAAACCGAAACCGCACGGCAAAAACTGACTTTAAACCACACCGAATCGAAACCGCACCGCACGGTTTCGGTGCGGTGCGGCTTTGGTCGGTCAAAAACCGCACCCTTGCTGTGCGGTTTCGGTTTGGGCTCAAACCACACCAAACCGCACCGCTCGCAGGCCTACCCGGGGTTGTATAGCATATGTCAGGGTCCCTGACCCTAGACGGTCTAAGATTGGACCTAGGACCAATACATATGTCTACCTAGGTTGTGCTGAAGACAGTGCTGCAGACAGATTCTTAGATATTTCCAATAATATCGTCATGGAATCTAGGAATGTTGTGTTTTTTAAAGATAAATTTCTTAAAGATAAGAACATGTCACTCTCAGGTATGCAAGCAACTATTACTGAGGAATATCATGAATCGGTACCGAGCACCTCCTATTTAGTGTCTGTAGACAACTTTGGCCTAGAGTCTAGGAGAACTTCTATTAGAGAGAACTCCCAGAACCTTCGGTAGTGATTTTGTCACTTACCACGTTGAGGCAGATCCATCCACCTATAAGGAAGTGATGAGATCAAGGGACTCACTACTCTGGAAAGAAGCTATTGATGAAGAGATGAACTCTCTACTCCAGAACAACACCTGGACGTTGGTTGATAAGCCAAAAGGGGCTAAAACTGTAGGGTGTAAGTGGGTTCTGAAAAAAAAATTAAATCTTGATGGTAGCGTAGCTAAGTATAAAACATGCATAATGGCTAAAGGTTTCACACAAGTAAGCGAAGTATATTATTTTGATGTCTATTCACCTGTGTGTCACCTAGCAACCATTCAGATCCTCCTTGCTATTGCATCTATTGAGAAATTTGTTGTTCATCAAATGGATGTTAAGACTGCGTTCTTGAACTGAGATCTGACCGAAGAAATCTACATGAATCAACCTGAAAGTTTCATTGTAGAATGTCACAAAACTAAGGTCTGCAAGTTACTTAAATCTCTATACGAACTAAAACAAGCACCTAAATTATGGCATGAGAAGTTTTACTACAGTGTAAAAAACATGGGATTCATGTCAAGTCTCTCGGATAAATGTTTTTACATACGTCATAGATCGAATAAAGTCGTTATAATTTGTTTGTATGTTGATGATATGCTCATTCTAGGGACTAATCAATCTGAAGTGGACGACGTCAAGTCATGCCTAATAAAAGAATTTATCATAAAAGTCCTAGGTGTAGTTGAAACTATACTAGACATGCAGATGAGCTTTGAGAGAAATGACATCTCCCTAAGTCAAAGTCACTACATAAAGTTCATGTTGGATACGCGGAGATACTGTAAAAGTAAAGCATTAGAGACACCTTATGACTACAATAACCGGTTAAAGCCTAATGTTGGAGCTATGATTAGACAGTTAGATTATTCTAAACTCATTGTGAGTCTCGTGTATGCTATGATCTGTACTAGACCTGACATGGTCTTTACGGCCGACATGTTATGCAAATTCACTAGCAATCCTAACCAAGACCATTGGAATGCCCTAGATAGGCTGATGAGATACTTAAATCACACTCAAAAGTTGTCTTATGTTACTCTGGTCATCCTTCAGTTCTAGAAGGATATTCTGATGCATCATGATGCTCGAAAATAAACGACAGCAAGTCACCTAGTGATTTTATATTCACACTAGGAGGAGCAACATGTAGCTTAGAAGTCCAAGAGGCGGTCATGTATTGCTCTCTTTTCTATGAAATCTGAACTCTACGCTCTAGCTTCAACAGGAGAAGAAGCACAGTGGATAGAGATTTGATGATGGACATTCCACTGACGAGCCTGAAACTGAGTTATATTGTAGTTAACTGTGACAATCAGGCTACTAAAATGATTGTGACGAATATTTTGTTCAATGGCAAAAGAAGGCAACTAAGAATGAAACAAGCTTGGTTGACCTCACTCACAAGTCAAGGTATTATGACCCTAATTGATGTGAGATCAAAAGATAATGTTGCAGACGCTTTGTTAAAAGGCTTGAATAGAGTTCTCACAATAAAAACATCAGGGGAGATGAGACTAAAGTTCATAGAAATATGAATCTTTTCTCCTAGGTTTAAATTTTGACAGTAAGAACCTATAGTCGCAGCATTCAAGCATCTAATGATAAAAAACTGAAAACACTAAATAATTTCTCGATGAAAGCCCAAGATGGTTAGATGTCAGTTATTCCACATTTGATAACTAAACATCTTTCTCATTATAAGTTGATTTGAGAATTATTCAACTAGAAATAGAAAGTTGTAGCAAAGTTTAATCTAACATTAATAATCATAGTGTTGAAGCCAGGAAAATCCTAGACTCCAAAATTTGGATCAATGCAGCCAGAGGCTACTCGCCCAACAGTCCAACGAGATGACTTGGCTGGCAACGACGAAGAAGCTAGAAGAGCAACAAACAGGACCCTAGGTGCTGCGGTAGGGAGGTTCCACCACGTACCCGGAAGCTCAAGGGAGTCTTCCCCTCCAAAACCAAAAATGGTCGAGCTCGTACAAGGAAGAAAGGGACCTGGCGAGTATCTCGCCTGAGGGGGTCAACCTCGTCCAAAAGTCCTATTTCTTGTACCCCTGGGGGTCTATTTATAGACAAATCCTAGGGGGGTAGTTACCTGACCATACTCGCCCATACTCGCCTCTGCTCGTCATACTCGCCCCTTGCTCGCCATACTCGCCCATGCTCGCCCCTTGCTCGCCGAACTCGCCCCTTGCTCGCCAAGCTCGCCCTTTGCTCGTCATACTCGCCCCTTGCTCGCCCCTTGCTCCTTGCAAGGTCTACGAATAGGCGTCTCCTTAGGCCTTTCTGATCTCGACGAATTACGGGTGGTACACAATCCCCGCTTTTTTTGAGCTCGCTCGCGAGGTCGGAAAAACAATGTTGAACCCGTAGTTCGGAGAGATGGCACCAGACGATACGTTGTGCGAGTTTCTTCTCATAAGCAGAGTTCAACTAGAGGAGAAAAAAGAGTTGACACCTCGCAGGAGCCGAGCTCAACTGGAGGAGGAGAAAAAGTCGACACCTCGCAGGAGCCGAGCTCAACTGGAGGAGGAGAAAAAGTCGACACCTCGCAGGAGCGAAGCTCAACTGGAGGTGGAGAAGGGGTGACACTTCACATACTAGGTTTACCTGGATGTGGAGAGAAGATTGATACCTCACAGGAACCGAGCTCAACTAAGTTGGAGAAGAGGTCAACACCTCGTAGGAGCCGAGCTCAACTACAGGTGGAAGAGAGGTCGACATCTCGCAGGAGTCGAGCTCAACTGAAGGTGGAAAGAAGGTCGACACCTTGCAGGAGCCGAGCTCAACTGGAGGCGGATACAAGGTCGACACCTTCTAGGAGTCGAGCTCAACTAGAGGTGGATAGAAGGTCGACACCTTCTAGGAGCCGAGCTCAACTAGAGGTGGAGAGAAGGTCGACACCTCGCAGGAGCCGAGCTCAACTGGAGGCGGATACAAGGTCGACACCTTCTAGGAGCCGAGCTCAACTAGAGGTGGATAGAAGGTCGACACCTTCTAGGAGCCGAGCTCAACTAGAGGTGGAGAGAAGGTCGACACCTTCTAGGAGCCGAGCTCAACTAGAGGTGGAGAGAAGGTCGACACCTTCTAGGAGCCGAGCTCAACTAGAGGTGGAGAGAAGGTCGACACCTTCTAGGAGCCGAGCTCAACTAGAGGTGGAGAGAAGGTCGACACCTTCTAGGAGCCAAGCTCAACTAGAGGTGGAGAGAAGGTCGACACTTCGCAGGAGCCGAGCTCAACTGGAGGCAGATACAAGATCGACACCTTCTAGGAGCTGAGCTCAACTAGAGGTGGATAGAAGGTCTCAAGGCCTTGTCTTGTACCGCGATGCTGAATGTCGATTGTTGAAACCAGCAACTGGTCTCTTGAGTTCGGACCCACTAGGGGTGTAGCCGATGCTTATTTCTCCTTCACTAGACTCTCTTGATGGTGGATGCTGGAAACGGAATAGACCAAGGCTGAAGCGAGGAGGTCCCGCCACACACCCGGAAGATCTTAGAGAGCTTCCCCTCCCAAACCAAAGCTCAACCGGGCACCTTGGAGGGCACTTGCTGCCAACCAAAACTAGCCTAGAGGAGAGGATTCTCTAAAATCGGATCTCCTCCAAGGTGCCCTTAAGGGTCTATTTATAGATTTTCCTTGGTTGGTCTGCAAATAACATGAATCTGCCTTTTAATTTTACTAACAGCACCCCAAATTGGCCTGCTAACAGCCTAACTCCGCTGTTCCGAAGGGCTATTTGCAGCCCACCAGGGGTATTATGGTCATTTTCCCCTCACAGCCCTTTGGGCGAGTGGTCTGTGAGGGCACCATTCGCTGGGCACCCGCCTGGCTGGGCGAATGCCCACGCTTCTGGGCGAGCGGTCCGTGAGGGCACCACTCGCCTAGCGCCTTCTCTCCTACGGCCTACCCCCACCAACACGGGGGCATTTTTACCTTCCTTGGCCTGGGCGAGTGACCTGGCGAATGATCTGGACGACCCAGGTTTCGCTAGTTGGCTGGGGGGGTCCACTCGGCGAATACGGGTTGTACACAATCTCCGCTCTTTACGAGCGGTTCCTACGGTCGTAAAGAACAGTCCAACCCTGTATTCGGTGAGTGCTTGCTGACTGGATCCATAAGATTCCGTGGGTCCCACCGTCATTCTATATATATACCCTCATGTCAGGTTTCTCTGTACCACTCCCTCATCTCGGCTCGGAGTTTCTCCGCTTCCTAATGTCCTTCCACAAACCTTCTGCGAAACCCCTCTCGCGAGAGATGATCGACCGCCTAGCTGCGGCCCAAGCTGCAACTGCCCCCAGGGCATCCAAATTTGCTCCCTGGCTGATGTCTAAACGGGATCCGAGCGCCCCATATGTCTCGCGTCGAGCCAAGGCGATTCGGCTGAATCGTCAGAGAGGCGAGACTGCCTCGGAGTCTCCGGCGGATACTCCACCGACGAACATGCTGGCGGATGCCCTTCCGGACCCCGCAGTGCTGGTATGAGGATTCTTCCCGTCTCCATTTAGTTCCTGTCCCTTACCCTGCGTTTATTCTGACCATTCGCAGGGGGCTTTGGTACCTAAGGACGGTCATGGGGCCATTTTGAGCAGTGTGGTGGTACCACCTCCCGCGGACGAGGTACCTCCTCCCGATCTAGATCTCGCTCCTCCGCCTCCTCCTGGGGAGACTGTACCCCAATCCCGTGAGTTGTGAACCTTCTCGCTTTTTCGTTTTATGTTGTCGGCTACTAATCATTACCTTTTCGCAGCCCTCAACCCTGACGTCCCGCCGCGGGACTCCATTCCTCCAAGTCCCCCTGCTCAGGTGAACCCCTCTGTCACCGCGAATGAACGGAGGGTCTCCCCTGAGCGAGAGCTGGATCAGCCTCTCCGTGCTGATGACCGTGCGGATGCTCCGGCTCCTTCTTCACAGCCTTACCGTCCAGGAAAGGGAAAGGTCTTACCTCCCGCCTGGCTGTTTGGGACGCACCCCCATTCGTCTCGTCCTTCGGGTCACCCGGACCCCACCCCTGGCCAGTTCACTCACCCGCCTCTATCGTACTCGCATATTTTATCACCACTAACCTAGTTGTGATTCCGCTGGCTATCGAGAAGCCTCCCCCTTCGACTCCTACTACGAGGGGGGAGAGGGAATGCTCTCGCCTCTCCCTTCCCCTGGGGATCTCGCTGACTTCCTGGGTGATTCCTCGGATCACGCGACCCTGAAGGATCGGATCTCGGAGGTCCTGGGGAAGCTCATCCATATCCAGCGAAACGTAGCCGGCCAGGTGGACGACGTGCGGCTGAGAGTCGCGCGTGAGTTGAAGGACCTTCGACGAAGCCACTCGCATCTTCTCGCGGAGGTGGAGCGGCTAGGGGGTGAGGGAGGGGAGTTGTCTCCCGGAACACACGCCGCGCGAGCCCGGGACCAACTCCAACTGGCTTCCCATGAGATCACCAATATACTCGCTTATTACCGCCCGCGAATGCCCATGGAAGCTGGGTCGCGAAAGCGAGGTCGGTGGATCTGGGAGGAGATCTGACCTACCCAACGTCCACCCCTCTTATTGCTTTCTTTTCTTACTTTATGCTGCGAATGTTGAACGTTATTTTTGTCTGTAATAATTTCTCTATGCTTTGCGAATGCTTCCTTATTCGTTTTTCGTATCTCATAGCTTTGCTTGGATATTGCCGAGTGATAACTTATAGCCGGATGCTCTTCCAACCTCGTTGCGTAGCCGCGGAATGAATAGACATAGGGCATTTGCCATTAATGGGCGAGAGGGACCGGCTCGGGCTTCGAGGTGTCGGGAAGGCGCGATGGCTATCCGCACACCCGTGGCCTCGACAGCCCAAACGCCGTTTAGTCCCTCTATAAATAAGTCTTTCAACCACCGTATTAAATACCTAACCATCCGCTCTCTTTCCTTGCGCTAGCACTCGCACTTCTTCCTTATCTGTTGCTCCCCTTTCCTTCTTCACTCGCAAAAATGGGTGGCGATGCGGAAGGCAGGGCCAAGTGCGCCAGCGCATTCGCCAACCACGTCTTCGTTTCCTGCGACCTCTCTGAGGAGGCTTACCTGTCTGCCGTCGCCGACTACGTCCCGCCGGGTTTCGAGGGGCGAAAGCCCAGGCCGGACGAGCGTCTGAACTCCATCTCGCCTTGTGCTCTCGCGATCCCGCTAGAGCATTTCGAGGTGGGGTTTCGCCTTCCGATCTGGCCGGAACTCCGTCAGACCTTCAGATACTACGGGGTCGTGCCTGGACAGCTCAACCCCAACTCCATCGCTATGTTGGTCGGGTACGCGAGCTGCCTGCGAGAAGAGGGAATCGAGTTCTCGCTGCCCGTCTTCCGCAAGCTCTATACCTTCCGCTGCACCAATGGTATCTCGTTCTTCTTGGGACTGAGCCCCCTAAAGCACTACGGGCTCCCGAACAAGAACCATGACTGGGTTCGCCGCTTTATTTTCGTAAGCGGGAACCTGGGGAACACTCTTCTCGCGCCGGTGCAGGAGGAGGAGTCAACCTTCCGCCCCCCGACCCTAGGGGGGCACGAGGCTAAACTCCACCAATACATCCTGGAGCACGGGATGGATCTCGTCCATCTCCGGCGAAACGTCAACTCGCTTCCACCCATTCCGCAGGGCGAGGGTAAGTGTTCGAGACTTCATTCGCTTTCGCTTTGTGATTTTTACATCATTCGCTAGAACCGTTTGTTGTATTATGCAGGCGTGCGCCACTTCCCCCTTCATCCGCCGCGTCCCTCCGGATCTACCCTCTCTCTCGCACAGGCCGCCGCGGATGCCTGTCGGGAGGAACCTTCTTCCTCCAAGCCTGGCGGAAAGAAGCGCAAGCCAGCGGTGCTGACCTCTTCCACTTCCAAGAAGCCCAAAAACCCCCCTCCGCCAAGGGGAAGGGGGTCCTGGACGAGACCCTCGGGGCAGATGCTCAGATCCAAGCCCTGGGAACGAGTGCGCCAGGAGAGACCACCCCTCGCGCGGGACTGTCGTTGCCGCCGCCCCCACTTCCCAGGGACCATCGCAACTTCCCCAGCGGCGAGAAGTACAGGGACCCCTCGGGGGCTCCCCTGGTCAAGTGGGACAGGAATGCTAACCGGGTCTCGCTCTCCACCCTCCATCCGTCGTGGATAGAGAGCGATCTCGCCAGCGGTGAGGCTTACGCCATCGCGTATGCCCTCTATGGCCGAGAAGACGCCGAAGTCTATGATGCCGAGACGACCCAGGTTCTCGCTCATGAGAGTGCCAGGGCCATGCTGCGGGCGCTCGAGCTCGCGCACATGTCTTCGCGCCGGAGCATCAAACTGGCGCGGGACTTGGCGGCGGTTAAGGAGTCCCGGTCCGTTGCTTCTACTGAGGCGATGGAGCTTAGGACTAAGCTGGCGGCTGCGGAGACTCTTCTCGCCAACCGCCCTGTCGCAGAGGTATGTTTTCTCCTTTCCCGCGAGTGACTTGTTGCCGATTGACAAACTTTATTCTTACTACCTTTGTTATTATTTTCAGGATACCACGGTTGCCGAGATGCTCCGCGCTCGGGTGGCCGGCCTTGGGGATGAAATCCGTCTGGCCAAAGCCGAAGTCCAGCGATTGCGAGAGGCTGGTGCGTCAGCACTCGACCCGGGGAGCGGGGGCCATTTTTATCCCCATCACGAGTTGGAGCAGCTGATGCAAGAGAATGCGCAGAATGCCGTCAAGCATGCGCTGCAGGTGCTGCGGCGAGCGGGATACCTGAAGGCGGAAGCCGAACGCCTTTCCGCTCGCCAAGTCGTCCCCGAGCTTTACATTCCAATCCCCTTTCCTGAGGACGACCACGTCGAGCCGCGAGAAGACGCCCTCATCCCAAACTCTGGCGAGAGCGACGGATCTTCAAGCGAGAAATCTGTTGATCCTTGAGAAGGGCCTCTTGTATTTTCTCTTTTTGCATTTATCCTTTTGACTGTAATCTTGAACGGGCGAGTGCCTTTAAAAGATGTATATATTGACTACAATTTGTGTTATTCTAAGCTTTCCTCTCATTCGTCGCTATACCTCGTTAGGCTCATTAGGACGTTGATTCTTCTTATTCGCCGCCACACCTCGTTAGGCTCATTAGGACGTTAGGTCGTGATGCGACTGTCTTGGCCACCCCGCGAATGCTCGAAGATGACTTAGGTCGGTCGTTTCCCTTCGATCTCTCGCTACCAAGTGAACCTTACCATTCGCGTATCACGGGGTTTCGCTTAGGTAGTCAAGAGAGTGGGGTGTGATCCTCTCTCCGGCGCGTGGTCTATGCGAATGCTCTTGAGATCATCTCTTGAGAACTTAGAACCTGCCACCGGGTGAGCCTTCGGACCTGCCAGCTAGATGGGAGCCTGGACAGCGGGTCTGCTCGGGGCCAACCTCTGGAACATAGAACCTGCCACCGAGTGAGCCTTCGGACCTGCCAGCTAGATGAGAGCCTGGACAGCGGGTCTGCTCGGGGCCAACCTCTGGAACATAGAACCTGCCACCGAGTGAGCCTTCGGACCTGCCAGCTAGATGAGAGCCTGGACAGCGGGTCTGCTCGGGGCCAACCTCCGGAACATAGAACCTGCCACCGAGTGAGCCTTCGGACCTGCCAGCTAGATGAGAGCCTGGACAGCGGGTCTGCTCGGGGCCAACCTCCGGAACATAGAACCTGTGAAATATCTAATTGCTAACCTAAATCACCTAGAGGGGGGGTGAATAGGTGATAATTGCGTCTTTTGCGGAAAAAAAAACTTGATGACAAAGAACACAGATAAAGCAAACCACAATCACAGACGAAGCAAGAAATTTATAGTGGTTCCCCGTTCTTGGGTACTCCACTTGCCGGCCTCGCCAATCTAGCACCACCGCTAGAATTGACTACTTCACTAAATCTCGGATCAAGAAAGATCCTACAAACTCAGAGTCAAAACTCCTACAATCTCGGAGACAAATCTCCTACAATCTCAGAGAATACTTCTTTTACAACTCGGAGAACAAAGCTCCTACAACTCGGAGAAAACTTCTCCTACAATCAAATGAAAATAAGAGATGATATGATACTTATCAATCACAATCAGATCTGAAAAACTCTTTAGGGTTCTTCTTCCTCCTTGAGATTGGAATGGATTTGAATTGATGTCGATGATGAAGATCCAAATGACTCAGATCTGATCTTCTAGAATTCGAATCGATCCAATAGAATTCAGAGAGAATCAAGCAACGATCGATCGAACCTATTCTTCCACTTGGAGATGAGAAATCGGAACTTCTGAATAGTCTCCAACGAGGGCGACTCGCACGGCACTTTGCGACTTCTTGATTTAGGGAGAGAGAATCAGAAAGGAATAATGAATCTGTTTTTTTTTTGTTTAAGAGAGATGGCCTTTTTATAGAAGAAGGTCTAAATAGAATATTTAAACCTTAAGCCAGAAAAGAAATCTCGTCAAACAGACGGATAACAGAAGTCGGCAAAAACAGTTTGAAGGAACGAGAAACAGATTTCTCGAGAGAAAGAAGACTTCTCGAGAAATCACGGCTGGATCTCGGAAAAAGGCTTTCAAACAAATTGACAGAGCTTCTCGAGAAAAGAGGGGATTTCTCGAGAACAAAGATCTTCTCGAGAAATAAGATAAAATAAATTTATTTGGAAGAAACAAGAACTTCTCGAGAAATCAGATAAACTTCTCGAGAGGAAAGATTTTCTCAGAGAATCTCAGCAAAGAAGGCTTCTCGAGAAAATCAAAGGATTTTTCGAGAGCACTACAGATTTCTCGAGAAATAGAGATAGCTTCTCGAGAATTTTGGATTTTCCTTCGAAAACTTAAGCTGAAAAGAACTTCTCGAGAAAATCAAAGGGTTTTCCGAGAGCTCTTCAGATTTCTCGAAAAAAAACACTTAGCTTCTCGAGAAATACACTTAGAAGAAAATCTTAATACTTTTCCTTTGAGAACAACTACACCTCCAAGTCCTGAGCTACTTTTGTCTTGATCATGAAGTGCATCCCAATAGAGAGATCACATATGAGTCAACACCATATCTCATACAATGAGGAATTACATTGTAAGAGACTGTGCTCATTGACCCACTGTGACCTGACCTTTGTTTACACTTAGCAATGTGAACCTGCAAGACAATACTAGAGAAACATATCAAATACATAAGCAATTCAATCTTGGTTCATAGTTGACTTTCTACAAATCATGGTTATTGTGGATACAATACCCAACAATCTCCCCCTATTTGTAGAAGTCAGAACCCCACTTACCAAGATGAATTGCAACAAAATAATACACAACATGATATACAAGGAATTAAATTGAGACAGATAAGGAAAGAGCATCAAAAACTAAATCTATATAAGAAAAATAATTATCACATCAAAATCAGAACTATATATAGATTTTCAGATTGTCTCATGACTTAAAGTTCACACAAGCATATGACAAAAAGAATTTGATGGTCTTCATTCTCTGGCATTGTCTCTTCTTTTCCGTTCTTGTCTTGTAAAGTATGCAAATGGTTTAGGATGGTACTTTGGAGGAGCTGGTGGAGCTGAAGGATCATTGTACTTATGTATCCTGTAATGTAATCTCCTTTTGACTTTGCTGGTTTGATAAAGCTTCCATTCAGAAGAGCTGAAATAGTCTTGAACTGACATTCCACCTTCTTCAACTAATCTGAGTGAATCAAGAATGATAACCCTTGAAACTGGACTCCAAATCTCTGGATAATTTACAGACTCAGAAGCAACAGCTTTGCCAGAGCCTGTTGAACTTGTTCCAGGAACTGATCTAAATGCAGAAGGTCCTTCACCATACTTTCTTTTCCTTGTACCTTGCTTAGAAGAAGCAACTTCTACATCAGAAGACACATCTGGTCTTGGAGAGAATTGAGGAGCATCAACTTGTGCAGGAGGATAAGGAGGAGGAAGATCATACTGAGGAGGGGGATCAGCAGGGTCAATGCCCAATTCTGGAAAGATCTCACTGTGAAGCCAAGTAGTAGATCTTTGAGTGAAATCTTTGACATCAGCTACCTGCTTCTGGACTCCCTGAGACAGTAGATCAAATTTCTCACTCATGTGATTATGAAATGCAAATAAATTCTCATCAATTGAACCTATCAACTTGTCCTCCCCCTTTCTGACTTCTACAGGAAGAGTCTGGAGAACAGATTCTTTGAACAACCCTACCTCATCAACAATTTTGAAGCAGTGTTCATCAGCCTTATTATCCATAGATTCTTGAGTCTTTCTGACTTCAAATATCTGCTCTAACACTTTACCAACACCCTCAATGGTGTGGTCAATAGCTTTTCCTCCTTGAATGACAATCCTCTTGAGTTCTTCTGAACTATCTTGGAAGGCTTTCAGCTTTTTATCCATAGCTTTCTCTATATCTGTTATCCTGGCATGCACTTCCTTGAAAGATAAATCTATCTTGGCACTCTGCCTTTGGAGTAACAATTCAATTTGACCTAACAAGGCATGGTCAGCAAAGAGATGAGGAGGAATGGGGGCTGGCTGGACTGGTTCAGGGATTTCTTCAAGAACAACTGTACTTTTCTCTGGAAGAAAAGATAGATTCACAGTCTCATCTACTTGAACTACAGGCTGTCCCTGTGCTTCTGTATTCATTTCCATATAGGACTCTTGCTCCCCCTCAGTATTTGCTGGGGGAGAAGGAATATTGTGAACAGAAACATCATTATCATCATGATGGAATCCAAAATCTGCACCTGAACCTGCATGGTGATCACTGGAGTTCTGCTCATCATCAACTACAGTGTTCACATCAGGAGGAGGAATCTCTGATCCTGGAGGAACCTGATCTGATGGAATATTATCTGATGTAAGAGGAGGAACTAAATCTGCTGCTGGAGGGACATGCTGCTGACCTGGAGATGGAAGAAGACTTGGAGATGGAGGAGCTTGAAGCTGTGCTGAAGAGTCTGGAGGAGGAGCTGAATGCACATCCTGTTGACCAGAAGGCTCCCCCTGGGAATGACCACCTTCTGAAGGCTTGGTTATCCTGATGTTCCACCTTTGGATGGTGAACACATCCAACCTCTTCAAGTGATGAATGATAGCCCCTTTGGACATATCAAATACTTGAGGATCAATCTGATTCAGATAGAGAGTTATAATCCTTGCAAAATTAGGACTGGAAATGCTCTCTTTGATCTTATTGAACAATATGTCTGCCCAGCTGCACTTCTTCCCACAGATTACTGCTGTAACTAAACTGAAAACATTATGTCGGGTCTACTAGCAGTAAGGTAGAGCAAAGAGCCAATTATGCTTCTGTATTTAGTTTCATCAAAAGGTTTCCCTTTCTCGTCCTTGTTCAGAGACATAGCTGAGCTCATTGGAGTCCTCATGGAGGTTGCACTCTCCATTCCGAATTTCTTAATTAACTCCTTGGTGAACTTCGTCTGAGAGATGAAAATTCCATCTTCAGATTGTTTCACTTGAAGTCCTAAGAAATACTTCAGCTCACCCATACTGCTCATTTCAAACTTCCCTTGCATAAGTTTTGAAAACTTCTTGCAAAGGTTGTCATCCGTTGAGCCAAAAATAATGTCATCAACATAGATTTGCACTAGCAAAATCTTGCCTTTTACTTCCCTAAGAAATAATGTCTTATCTATCTTTCCTCTTGTGAACTTGTTCTCAAGAAGAAAGTTAGACAGCGTCTCATACCAAGCTCGAGGAGCTTGTTTTAAACCATATAAAGCTTTCTGAAGTAAATAAACATAATTAGGAAAGTCCGGATTGACAAAACCTGGAGGTTGTTCCACGTATACTTCTTCTTTGATATTTTCGTTGAGGAATGCTGACTTGACGTCCATTTGGTATACGGTGAAACCCTTGAATGCAGCAAAGGCTAGAAATAGCCTAATCGCTTCGAGTCTTGCTACCGGTGCATATGTCTGATCGAAGTCGATTCCTTCTTCTTGTCTGTAGCCTTTAGCTACAAGTCTTGCTTTTTTCTTGATGATTGTTCCATCTTCGTCCAACTTGTTTCGGTACACCCACTTTGTTCCAATTATGTTCTTATCCTTAGGCTTTGGAACAAGTGTCCAGACCTTGCAACGCTTGAATTGGTTTAATTCTTCTTCCATTGCAATAATCCAGTGTGGGTCTTCATTTGCTTCTTGAAATTTCTTTGGTTCTACCTGTGAAAGAAAGCTCAAGTGCAAATTTTCGTTAGTAGTACCTCTTCTAGTTCTAATGCCTTCATGAGGGTCTCCTATGATTTGATCAATAGGGTGGTCCCTCATGTGCCTGAATTCAAGATTCCTCGCATCGTTTGGAACACCAGGAACTACTTCTTCTGTTACTAGAACTATTTCTTCCACTGGAGTTGGCTCTTCATCAAGGTGATCTTCCTCTTCAGCTAAGGTTAGAGGAGAGATCTTGACGAAGGTTTGAGCGTCGTCTTTAACTGGCTTATGCAAGTGTGTATCTTGCAACTTTGAACCTGCAACTTCAATAGAAGAACTAGAAGAGCTGCTTTGAAGCATGCTCGTCTCATCAAATACAACATTAATAGACTCTTCTACAACCAGAGTTTTCTTATTAAAAATACGATAAGCTTTACTATGGCTACTATAGCCTACGAAAATACCTTCAAATCTCTTTTCGCTAAACTTAGTTTTGTAATGCTTTCCATTGTTAAGTACAAAGCACTTACTGCCAAAAATTCTGAAATAAGAAATGGTTGGTTTCTTGCCCTTTAAAAGTTCATAAGGAGTCTTTTCATGGTTCTTATTTATGAGTGCTCTGTTTTGCACGTGGCAAGCAGTGTTGACAGCTTCAGCCCAGAAATATTCTGGTAATGAAGAATCACTCAACATAGTTCTGCAAGCCTCAATGAGTGTTCTGTTCTTTCTCTCGGCTACTCCATTTTGTTGTGGAGTTCGGGGAGAGGAAAACTCATGAAAGATACCAAGGCTTTCACAAAAGTCTGTCATTGCTCCAGATTCAAATTCTGTTCCGTGATCACTTCTGATTTTGACCACTGAACAGTTAAATTCATTCTGGGTTTGCTTAACAAAGCTTGTGAAAGTGTCGAAAGTATCTGACTTGTGTTTTAGAAAGAATACCCATGCAAAACGTGAGTAATCATCCACAATAACCAATGTATAAGACTTACCTCCTAAGCTTCTAATTTGCAACGGACCAAACAAGTCCATATGAAGCAGGTATAAACACCTGTTAGAATCTTTGCCAATAATGCTCTTGAAGGTAGCTCTTATTTGCTTGCCTTTTATGCATGCATGACAAGGTCTATCTTTAACGCACTTAACATTTGGCGCATTGCGCACTAAGTTTTGCGAAAACAGTTTATTAATAGTTTTAAAATTTATATGTGCTAGTCTCTTGTGTCATTGATCGACAAGAGATGCACTATCTTTGGCTAAAAGACACACTGGTGTAGAAGAAGATAAACATAGAAAATTTAAGCAAAAGATATTCCTACAGCGAGTCCCTGATAAAATCGTTTCAGAATTCTCTGCCGACTTTATTAGACACTTATCTTTACGAAAATCGACTATGTATCCTTTATCACAGAGTTGGCTTATACTTATCAGATTATGTTCTAATCCTTTCACATAAGCCACATCTAAGAAAGATACATTGCCATTAGAAATCATACCATAGCCTTTTGTAACTCCACGGTCTGATCCCCCAAAAATAACTTTTGGTCCATTCACAACTGGAGTATAATTTTGCAATAGACTTCTAGTCCCGGTCATGTGCCGAGAGCAACCACTGTCCAAATACCAGATAGGATTTTTGTTGGCCTTTGGACATACCTGCAAGAACAGATTATCTTGCCTTAGGAGCCCAAACAAATTTGGGTCCTTGGTCCCTTGTTAGTTGAGATCCACATTGAATGTTAACATTGCGAGTGGTCTTCCTTGCAGTGTTAACTTGTGGTCTATTGGCGTAAGAAACATTGAACCAACAATCCACGGCAAAGTGACCTGGTTTGCCGCAGCACCAACATTTAAACCTGTTGTACCTTCTCTTTGTATTCTCCTGCTGACCTTTTTGAATGTAAGATTTAGCAGGAGCATTCTTTCTAGAAGTGGATGCTTCGTGAGTACAGCACACACAAGGTAGTGCTATCTCATTAGGCTTGGGTGCAACAGCCTTTACAATTGGTGCTTTCTTCTCATTATGTCCGCGAACATAAGGACCATAATCTCTTAGATTTATCTCTTCATGAGATGCTTTGAAAACACTATTTCCGAAGTTTCGGGGACTAGTCCATCCCTTATAGTCCTTGACAGGTCCAAACTTAATTGGTCGGGTCAAGTGACCATAAGTGCTTTGCATGTCATAAATGTTTGAGGGAAAAATAACTTTCTGAAATGGTACATGTTTTTTATGGGCTTTCCCTTTCTCTTCAATGGGGGCTTTCTTAGCATTCATGAATTTCTTATTGGCATGTGTGCCCTTAGTAGTGTTACTAGGAACTGCCACATGACCTAATCCACTAGTACTTGCTTGAGCAGTGAATCTATCAATGAGCGGAAGAATTGTTTTGGGTTGTGAAAACTTTTCAACTAGCTTTCGTTCAGCGGCTAGCTGTTCTTCCAAAACTTTGATAGAGTTCGCTCTCCGATCAAGGAGCTCATCCGAGATTTTGATCTTATCTTTTAAGACTTGGACTTCCTCTTTGAAGGAAGAAAGTTGTTCAACTTCCTTTCTCAAATTGGTTTCCATTTCCTTAAGAGACATAATCTCCTTGGTCTGAGATTTGACAACCCTTCGGCACTTGTCAAAGCTCTTGAGCATTTCGGTGTATTGGGTCATGAGTTTAGATTCATCATCAGAGAAATAATCTTTTTGTTCAGCATAAGCATAATCCGAATCAGATAGCATAGTGTGAGAATTTACCTTCCCAGTGTATGGGGGTTCTTCTTCATCATCTGTCATGGCCATAAGCCCAAAGTATGCTTCTTCTTCAGTGCTTGATTTATCTGAATCACTATCGCTTAGTGTTTTAGCCTTCTTGGCTACAAAACTTCTTTCGTTTTTCTTTTTTTCATTAGTGGGTTTCTTCACATCTTTTCTTCCGCCCTCTTTCTTTTTATGAGGGCATTCAGCGATCATGTGCCCTGGCTTATTGCAACAAAAGCAAATAATGTCAGTAGAAGTATGTTTGTTCGGTTTGGATTTATACCTGTTATTTGTGCTTGAGCCTTTCTTATAGTAATCGCCTTCACGATGTGAGTGTCTATAATCTGAGGAAGATGGCTTGTTCCTCATTTGCCTTCTTTTATTCAGCAGTTTCTTAAACTGTCGGGAGATTAGAGAGAACTCCCCATCAGTCATTTCAGAATTGGAGGAGCCGGCTTCTGATTCTTCTTCTTCATCAGATTCTAAAGCTCTAACTGGAGACAATGCTCTGCTCTTTCTGGAACTCTCGGCCTTCATAGCTAA
This sequence comes from Dactylorhiza incarnata, assembly GCA_033032865.1. Classification (NCBI taxonomy): domain Eukaryota; kingdom Viridiplantae; phylum Streptophyta; class Magnoliopsida; order Asparagales; family Orchidaceae; genus Dactylorhiza; species Dactylorhiza incarnata. The sequence continues at coordinate 3,509,643 of JAWHQI010000046.1, read as the reverse complement.
GGTCCTTTCCTTGCTAGAGATTCTATTCCCATCTTCTTCTGTTTTGCGAATGTTCATTTGAAGCTCATGGGATAATAATTTCCCAAACAGATTCTGAGGATCTAGGTTGGGTAGCTTTCCGAATTCCCTGATGACAACTATTTTACTATCCCAATCCTTTGTTAGGGATCGCAGAAATTTGTCATTTAGTTCTCCATTAGTGAATTCCCGACCATAATTCTTTAGGCCATTTACTATTTTAAAGAATCTTTCATATGCATCTGCAATGCATTCCTTCTTACCCTGTTTGAATGCTTCGTACTCCTGATTCAGAAGAGATCTTCTGTCATCTCTTACTTCTTCGGTGCCTTCCATAAGAACGATTAAGGAAGTCCACATATCTTTGGCAGATTTGCAGTGAATTAGGTTTTGCAACATTGAATCGTCCACTGCACTGGCAATAATGTTCTTCGCCTTTTTATCCAAGGCAACGAGAGCGATCTCATCCTTGGTCAAATCCATCATCTTCTTAGGCACTCTTAGGAGAGGGTCAATTGTAGAAGCAGTCATAGGCACATGAGGGCCTTCTTCCACGACTTGGAAGATTCTTGGATCTGCGGCCTCCATGTAGAATTTCACTCTCTCTTTCCACATGGGGAAATTACCCTTGGTGCATATAGACAATTTCAACGAGGAAGATTCCTTGCACTTTTCCATGAATGATAGCAAATAGATTGAAGGGATCTTGTTCAAGGTGTTAACCTATTCAACGAAAAACCAACCCTCTGATACCAATTGAAATATCTAATTGCTAACCTAAATCACCTAGAGGGGGGGTGAATAGGTGATAATTGCATCTTTTGCGGAAATAAAAAAACTTGATGACAAAGAACACAGATAAAGCAAACCACAATCACAGACGAAGCAAGAAATTTATAGTGGTTCCCCGTTCTTGGGTACTCCACTTGCCGGCCTCGCCAATCTAGCACCACCGCTAGAATTGACTACTTCACTAAATCTCGGATCAAGAAAGATCCTACAAACTCAGAGTCAAAACTCCTACAATCTCGGAGACAAATCTCCTACAATCTCAAAGAATACTTCTCTTACAACTCGGAGAACAAAGCTCCTACAACTCGGAGAAAATTTCTCCTACAATCAAATGAAAATAAGAGATGATATGATACTTATCAATCACAATCAGATCTGAAAAACTCTTTAGGGTTCTTCTTCCTCCTTGAGATTGGAATGGATTTGAATTGATGTCGATGATGAAGATCCAAATGACTCAGATCTGATCTTCTAGAATTCGAATCGATCCAATAGAATTCAGAGAGAATCAAGCAACGATCGATCGAACCTATTCTTCCACTTGGAGATGAGAAATCGGAACTTCTGAACAGTCTCCAACGAGGGCGACTCGCACGGCACTTTACGACTTCTTGATTTAGGGAGAGAGAATCAGAAAGGAATAATGAATCTGTTTTTTTTTTGTTTAAGAGAGATGGCCTTTTTATAGAAGAAGGTCTAAATAGAATATTTAAACCTTAAGCCAGAAAAGAAATCTCGTCAAACAGACGGATAACAGAAGTCGGCAAAAACAGTTTGAAGGAACGAGAAACAGATTTCTCGAGAGAAAGAAGACTTCTCGAGAAATCACGGCTGGATCTCGGAAAAAGGCTTTCAAACAAATTGACAGAGCTTCTCGAGAAAAGAGGGGATTTCTCGAGAACAAAGATCTTCTCGAGAAATAAGATAAAATAAATTTATTTGGAAGAAACAAGAACTTCTCGAGAAATCAGATAAACTTCTCGAGAGGAAAGATTTTCTCAGAGAATCTCAGCAAAGAAGGCTTCTCGAGAAAATCAAAGGATTTTCCGAGAGCACTACAGACTTCTCGAGAAATAGAGATAGCTTCTCGAGAATTTTGGATTTTCCTTCGAAAACTTAAGCTGAAAAGAACTTCTCGAGAAAATCAAAGGGTTTTCCGAGAGCTCTTCAGATTTCTCGAAAAAAAACACTTAGCTTCTCGAGAAATACACTTAGAAGAAAATCTTAATACTTTTCCTTTGAGAACAGCTACACCTCCAAGTCCTGAGCTACTTTTGTCTTGATCATGAAGTGCATCCCAATAGAGAGATCACATATGAGTCAACACCATATCTCATACAATGAGGAATTACATTGTAAGAGACTGTGCTCATTGACCCACTGTGACCTGACCTTGGTTTACACTTAGCAATGTGAACCTGCAAGACAATACTAGAGAAACATATCAAATACATAAGCAATTCAATCTTGGTTCATAGTTGACTTTCTACAAATCAAGGTTATTGTGGATACAATACCCAACAACCTGCCACCGAGTGAGCCTTCGGACCTGCCAGCTAGATGAGAGCCTGGACAGCGGGTCTGCTCGGGGCCAACCTCTGGAACATAGAACCTGCCACCGAGTGAGCCTTCGGACCTGCCAGCTAGATGAGAGCCTGGACAGCGGGTCTGCTCGGGGCCAACCTCTGGAACATAGAACCTGCCACCGAGTGAGCCTTCGGACCTGCCAGCTAGATGAGAGCCTGGACAGCGGGTCTGCTCGGGGCCAACCTCTGGAACATAGAACCTGCCACCGAGTGAGCCTTCGGACCTGCCAGCTAGATGAGAGCCTGGACAGCGTGTCTGCTCGGGGCCAACCTGCGGAACATAGAACCTGCCACCGAGTGAGCCTTCGGACCTGCCAGCTAGATGAGAGCCTGGACAGCGGGTCTGCTCGGGGCCAACCTCCAGAACATAGAACCTGCCACCGAGTGAGCCTTCGGACCTGCCAGCTAGATGAGAGCCTGGACAGCGGGTCTGCTCGGGGCCAACCTCTGGAACATAGAACCTGCCACCGAGTGAGCCTTCGGACCTGCCAGCTAGATGAGAGCCTGGACAGCAGGTCTGCTCGGGGCCAACCTCTGGAACATAGAACCTGCCACCGAGTGAGCCTTCGGACCTGCCAGCTAGATGAGAGCCTGGACAGCGGGTCTGCTCGGGGCCAACCTCTGGAACATAGAACCTGCCACTGAGTGAGCCTTCGAACCTGCCAGCTAGATGAGAGCCTGGACAACGGGTCTGCTCGGGGCCAACCTCCGGAACATAGAACCTGCCACCGAGTGAGCCTTCGGACCTGCCAGCTAGATGAGAGCCTGGACAGCGGGTCTGCTCGGGGCCAACCTCTGGAACATAGAACCTGCCACCGAGTGAGCCTTCGGACCTGCCAGCTAGTAAGCCTGGACAGCGGGTCTGCTCGGGGCCAACCTCCGGAACATAGAACCTGCCACCGAGTGAGCCTTCGGACCTGCCAGCTAGATGAGAGCCTGGACAGCGGGTCTGCTCGGGGCCAACCTCTGGAACATAGAACCTGCCACCGAGTGAGCCTTCGGACCTGCCAGCTAGATGAGAGCCTGGACAGCGGGTCTGCTCGGGGCCAACCTCCGGAACATAGAACCTGCCACTGAGTGAGCCTTCGGACCTGCCAGCTAGATGAGAGCCTGGACAGCGGGTCTGCTCGGGGCCAACCTATGGAACATGGAACCTGCCACCGAGTGAGCCTTCAGACCTGCCAGCTAGATGAGAGCCTGGACAGCGGGTCTGCTCGGGGCCAACCTCTGGGACATGGAACCTGCCACCGAGTGAGCCTTCGGACCTGCCAGCTAGATGAGAGCCTGGACAGCGGGTCTGCTCGGGGCCAACCTCTGGAACATAGAACCTGCCACCGAGTGAGTCTTCGGACCTGCCAGCTAGATGAGAGCCTGGACAGCGGGTCTGCTTGGGGCCAACCTCTGGAACATAGAACCTGCCACCGAGTGAGCCTTCGGACCTGCCAGCTAGATGAGAGCCTGGACAGCGGGTCTGCTCGGGGCCAACCTCTGGAACATGGAACCTGCCACCGAGTGAGCCTTCGGACCTACCAGCTAGATGAGAGCCTGGACAGCGGGTCTGCTCGGGGCCAACCTCTGGGACATGGAACCTGTGGGAAGCTGGTGGAACCAGTCCCTTGCTTTCTCCTTCAGGGTGGTCGCGAAGAGTCGGCATTGAAAAGAATCCGACATGGGAAGGATTGATGTCATGTCCTCGAACCACTGCAGGTGCACAACTGGATCCTCCTTGCCGGTGTAGTAAGACATCTCCGGCCCACGAAACCCTTCTGGCACTGGGGCCGAGAGGATCATCTCGCAAAAGGGGCTCCCTTCCCCTGCTCGGCGAGTGGTCCTCTCGCGCGGGACCAACTCACACACCTCAGCACTCGCCGGACTGCTGAACAGCTGCCGTCCGGGGAGGTCTCGCGCGCTTCCTTCTGCCGGCACCTCCTTCCCCGGCCGCTGCCCCGGTGCGTTCTCGCCGATCTGCAAAGGCGGGACCACTGGGACCGTCGGGGTCTCGCACTCGCTCCTTGCCGCGAGAACTGTCTGCAGAACCTCTAGCTTGAACTTCTCAAACATCTCCAGCCACTCCCCTGCCGCTGGTGGCTGCGAGTGACCTGAGTCAGAACCATTTCCTCCATCTCCTGTCATCGAAACTAGCTTGGGATTTTCTTTCACCGGCTACGGTCCACGCTCACCGCACCAAAAATGTTGAAACCAGCAACTGGTCTCTTGAGTTTGGACCCACTGGGGGTGTAGCCGATGCTTATTTCTCCTTCACTAGACTCTCTTGATGGTGGATGCTGGAAACGGAATAGACCGAAGGCTGAAGCGAGGAGGTCCCGCCATACACCCGGAAGATCTTAGAGAGCTTCCCCTCCCAAACCAAAGCTCAACCGGGCACCTTGGAGGGCATTTGCTGCCAACCAAAACTAGCCTAGAGGAGAGGATTCTCTAAAATCGGATCTCCTCCAAGGTGCCCTTAAGGGTCTATTTATAGATTTTCCTTGGTTGGTCTGCAAATAACATGAATCCGTCTTTTAATTTTACTAATAGCACCCCAAATTGGTCTGCTAACACCCTAACTCCGCTGTTCCGAAGGGCTATTTGCAGCCCACCAGGGGTATTATGGTCATTTTCCCCTCACAGCCCTTTGGGCGAGTGGTCCGTGAGGGCACCATTCGCTGGGCACCCGCCTGGCTGGGCGAATGCCCACGCTTCTGGGCGAGCGGTCCGTGAGGGCACCACTCGCCTAGCGCCTTCTCTCCTACGACCTACCCCCACCAACACGGGGGCATTTTTACCTTCCTTGGCCTGGGCGAGTGACCTGGCGAATGATCTGGACGACCCAGGTTTCGCTAGTTGGCTGGGGGGGTCCACTCGGCGAATACGGGTTGTACATCGATGAGGTACGACGTCAAGTATGGAACGACAGTCGGGCAGGTCCCGTGGGACACACCGTCCTGAGGCCTCCATCCTATTTGGGTGTTGCTGAAGGATGACGTCAAGTAGGGACTGGCAGTCGGGCGGGTCCTGTGGGACACACCTTCCCAAGGCCTCCATCCTACTTGGATGCTGAACGTCGGCGATGGATGACGTCAAGTAGGGACTGACAGTCGGGGAGGTCCGAGGGGACACACCATCCCGAGGCCTCCATCCTACTTGGATGTTAAATGCCTTCATCATCTGGTCGGTAGAACTGGTCATCCCTTTTTTAAGTTGGAATGTCGGCGTCCGGACTTCCCCCTGATAATCTCTCCAGTCGGATGAGAAGTGCAGTCGGCGGGAACCGCGACCAACGTGCAAGGGGGAAGTTGATCTCGGTCGTCATTGCAGAGGCTTGGACTTAAGGAAACTCACAACCGAGGCATTGTCCCATCACCCATTCTAAGTTTTTACGAGGGTTAAGTCGGAGGCTCGTTTTCCAACTTGCGGTGTCGAATGCTAGTGAGATGACCCTCGGGTAGGAAATGACAGTCGGGGAGGTCTAAGGGGACACACCGTCCCGAGGTCTCCATCCTACTTGGATGCTGAATGCCGACCCAACCTGTTTCCTGTTGCTCAACAACTAAACGTTGAGTTAAACACACTTAAGCACATTAACTCACACGATTGGAGGAAATAATTAGAAATGAATCGCTTTGTTACGGGCTTTTAGGCCTCGAGGGTACACGACACCTTTATTCAAGGGTCCCCTGATCAGTTAAGTCGATCATCTCTTCGTTTAATTGGGAGGTCGGCGTCTAGACTTCTTCCTGATAATCTCTCCAGTCGGATGAGAAATGCAGTCGGTGGAAACCTCGGCCAACATGCAAGGGGGGAGCTGATCTCGGCCGTCATTGCAGAGGCTTGGACTTAAGGGAACGCACAACCGAGGCATTGTCCCATCATCCGCTCTGGGTTTTACAAGAATCAAGTCGGAGGCCCGTTTCCCAACCTGTCGTGGAGATCGACTTCACATGCTTTCTTCCTTTCTTTTGAAAACGCTTAGCTGAAATAGGCAAAAGACTCACAATATCCCATGTTTCAGGGAGGTGAGGGTTTTATAGACAACATAACCTGTTGAGTGGTTATGAGATATCAACTTAAAGGCTATACGAGTAAGAACATAACACCGCGGGATACCAACTGGAACACCTCATGAGTAAGACCCCTCATGGATCATAGACGACAGAAGGAGATCATCGGGAGTATAGTACCGCGGGACATCAACTGGAATACCTCATGAGTAAGCATTCTCATGGAACATAGTTGATGGAAGGGGATCATCGCGAGTATAGTACCGCGGGACATCAACTGGAATACCTCATGAGTAAGCATTCTCGTGGAACATAGCTGACGGAAGGAGATCATCGAGAATAAGGAGCTTGCGGAATACCAAGCTTGAATACGTCACGAGTAAGCATTCTCGTGGAACATAAGTCCTTGATGAAGATCATCGCGAGTAGGAACTCGCAGAATACCAGCTTGAAGACGTCACGAGTAAGCATTCTCGTGGAATATAAGCCCTTGATGAAGATCATCGCGAGTTGGAGCTCGCGGAATACCAGCTTGAGGACGTCACGAGTAAGCATCCTCGTGGAATGTAGTTGATGGAAGGAGATCATCGCGAACATAACATCACAGAATACCGGCTTGAGTACCTCATGAGTAAGACCACTCATGGAACATAGCTGATAGAAGTATACCCTTCCCTGATAGGGGTAGAACCTTTTCAAGTTATCATAGCTCCCGGTATTTGAAGAGATTGAATGAATAAAATAGCGGCTATGTCACTGAATTGATGGCCTCGCGGGTATAAACTCGCAGAATTGAAGTGGACACCATAGTTGATGAAGTGATGATCTCGCGAGTATGGAGCTTGTGAATTTGAAGGGGAGCATCATAATTGTCGAAGAGATCACCTCGCGAGTATGGATCTCGCAGAATAGCAGCTCGAAGACGTCATGAGTAAACCATCTCATGGAAAGTACGCTCTTGGTGAAGATCATCATGAATGGGAGCTCGCGGGATACCAACTGGAAGACATCACGAGTAAACATCCTCGTGGAATATAACCGCAGCTTGAAGATCATCGCGAGTAGGAGCTCGCTGAATAGGAGAGCACCTCGTAAGCTTGAAGATCGTCGCGAGTAGGAGCTCGCAGAATAATTTATATGCTTGCTCATGGTAGTGAATTCATCATGAATACCTCTGCTTGTTAGTCCCACAAAAGTACTCGCGGGCTTTACCAAAGCACCCGTAAGCATATAGATGTATGAAAATCACTGCTATCGAAAAATGAGATAACTACGGCGGGGAAGTGTCCCATTTGACTACGGCGGGCAAGTACTCGAAGAAGGAAAATTTTTATTTTCCATACTCGTCCGACCTTGAAATCGCCCTTTAGGAACTCGTCACTCTTGAACTAGGCACCAGGTTCTCACCACCTTGCGAGTAGAGAACTCACCCTCGCGAGTAGAGATCTCGCCTATGGGCGAATAGAGATCTCGCCTATGGGCGAGTAAAGAAGCATCTTGCTCGCCTGCATGAAGTCGCCTTATATATCTGATGTTGCTCGCATGCATGAAGTCACCTACATGCGAGTAACAAGGAGCTCGCCTATGGCGAGAATCGAATGAGCTCGCCTATGGGCGAGTATCGAAGTCGCTCGCCTATGAGCGTCGCTCGCCTATGGGCGAGTATCGAAGTCGCCTGTATGAACTCGTCTCTGGAATTCGCCTGAGGATGTCGCCATCTGGAACTCGCCTGAGGATGTCGCCATCTGGAACTCGCATGTTGGCGAGTAACATGGATACTCGCCTTCAGTAAGCCGCCTACATGAACTCGCCCAACTTGTCGAATACTCGCGAGTTGCTGCCTTTGGCCTCCATCTCGCCATCCTGAGTCATGACGTCTTCTTGCTAAACTTTCCTCCTCTGACTACGATCCACGCTCACCGCACCAAAGTGTTGAAGCCAGGAAAATCCTAGGCTCCAAAATTCGGATCAATGCAGCCGGAGGCTACTCGCCCAGCAGTCCAACGAGATGACTTGGCTGGCAACAACGAAGAAGCTAGAAGATCAACAAACATGACCCCAGGTGCTGCGGTAGGGAGGTCCCACCACGTACCCGGAAGCTCAAGGGAGTCTTCCCCTCCAAAACAAAAATGACCAAGCTTGGTAGAAGGAAGACAGGGACCTGGCCAGTATCTCGCCTGAGGAGGTCAACCTCGTCCAAAAGTCCTCTTTCTTGTACCCCTGGGGGTCTATTTATAGACAAATCCGGGGGGGGGGGGGGGGGTAGTTACCTGACCATACTTGCCCATACTCGCCTCTGCTCGCCATACTCGCCCCTTGCTCGCCATACTCGCCCCTTGCTCGCCCATGCTCGCCCCTTGCTCGCCAAGCTCGCCCCTTGCCCGCCTCTTGCTCGCTCCTTGCAAGGTCTACGAATAGGCGTCTCCTTAGGTCTTTCTGATCTCGACGAATTACGGGTGGTACACATAGCACATTATTCCACATTTGATAATATTGCAATTGTTGGTGTGCCAAATCATTTAATGATGAGGTGCATAGTGATCATTAATGAGTAAGATAACAACGTGTGATTTGTTAAAATCATAACTTGACTCGCCCATACTCGCCCCTTGCTCGTCCAACGAGATGCTGACAGTGTTACTTCACCAATGCTACAAGTTCTAAGCTCATTTAGGTAGAGCTAGTTTACTTTTGACGTCACTACATATGTTTATAAATTCATTGAGTCTAACTCATGAAATTTCTTGCAGACACTGGCGAAGATAAATGAGAGAAAGTAGTTTTTGATATGGATGAAGATGATCTACTCTCTAAGTAGAATTGTTATATGTTTTGATCCTTTGTCATTATGTTTTCAGACTTATATTCATTTGTAATATTTTATTTTGGGATGTTCAAATTTACTGCTTGTAAATTCCTATTGATGTTTTTAATGTGCTAGCTCTTATGAAAATTCGTTAGGTTGAAAACTCCTTTTCTGTTACTCACTACTTTCTGCACTCCAAAACGTACACGTTATTTGTCACAAATATATGAGGAAATTGTTGATGTATATTTGGACAATTAACGGGTTCAGAGGCTTAACGGGTCGTTTCGAGTACACGTACAGATACCCGATACCCATAGATACTCCTAGGATTTGTCTACTTATACCCACCTGGGGCAACGGGTAGTTGATTCCACTTTGATCCACACCTGGATGCTTCGAGCGACACCAACATGTGGATGTTTACCTATGTGAAGAGAAGCATAGAAATGTGAAAAAGCTCGTTTTAGCTTTTATGGAAGTGCGAATTTTCACTGCTTTCTAAAAAGTTTTGAAACACTGTTGAGAATAACTTTCCAACCACGAGAAAACCAAACACCTCCAAAATAATAGTGACCATAGGAATATAACTTTTCTTACTGTCACCGCTTATTTATGCATTGTTATTACTATATTATGAAGAGATATATGGGATCAACAAAATAATCTCAGACGTTGGTTATAATCCTCAATTAAGAATATCAAACTCAGGATTTTAATCTGAGTTAAAAATGTATCGATTATGCATATGGTGCGGCATGGAATATTGCTTAACGATGATCGAGTGAAGGACAAAAGAGGATGCTTAACGATGATCGAGTGAAGAACAAAAGAGGATGCTCACACGTTCGAAAATGTGCAAAATAGCATTAAAAAGAAGATTTTTCAGATAGTCTACGGTTACTTTCAATTATATCACACGACTATTTTTCTACCGTCATGGCTGTAAAAAAGCTTTGTTTGGGACTCAGGCGGCGTCTGGGAAGGGAGACGAACGCCGCCGGAGCTTCGAATTGGTGATAGGGGTTGCGGCATGGAATTATGTAGGTATTTTGCCGTTCATTGGGTGCGGCTAGGAACAGTGGGGAAAGGCCGGAAAAAATGGTCCCCAATAACGGCGGAGGCGTTCGCTGCAACCGCACCGGAGCGAGCGTAAACCCTACGGAAAATCAAATTTTCTTCATATTTTTTTTTTCACAAAATAAATCATGAATTATTGATCCATGCATTTTTATCGTCATTTTAAGTAGTCATGCATATGTTTTGAGTTGAAAATACACTTATAAAAATGTGACTTTTTTAACTATTATTACAACTGCATTTTACATTGAAAATGCAGTCCAGTTGCAACTATATTTTGCATTGCAGTTATATTTCAAACAGAAAATATAGTTCCGCAAAATTCTTTATACGTGTTCAACGTGCATAATTATCTTCCTCAGAGCCTACTTATGTAACTTTAATATGCGCTACATTGAGATGATTGGAATGAGATTCAGATTATTATACTTTCTGGAATGGTCTAATCCATAACTTGCATTATTGTTAATATATATAATTGTATATAAAAATAATTTATTTAAATATAATAAATTTTTGAATATTTAAAGAATTATGTCATTATCCCTTACCTCCTTTGCTTATCTTGCCATCTGGCCCACTCTTGAAATTTGATAATTATATTCATACGATGAATCAGCTTCTTCAAGTGCATCAAACCGTATCCACATACCCACGTGTCATTTCTCTCTCATAACCTCACACGTGTCCCGTCCTTTCTCCTCATTCCCCACCCTATTTATCTCGCCACCTCTAAAGGCTCTAACGTACTCTCTCTCTCTCTCTCTCTCTCTCTCCCCCGCCATAGCAATGGATACCCAGACTCTCAGGCAACGCTCCAAGGACGACACCGCCACCACCGCCGGCGGCGTCGGGCAACCTCATGATCGCACGGAAAAAACTACGCGCGAGAAGAAGCGCGCCATGGCTCGGCGCGGCCTCCGGTCTCTCGCAGCCGCCGTCGGCATCCCCCTCCTCCTCTCCATCCTTTCTTCTGTCCTCTCCTCTTCACCCACAACCCATCCATCCACATGGCGACCGCCAGCGTGGGCGATTCATGCATCGGCGGCGGCCACGTCGAGCCTGATGGGTCTGGCGGCGTGGTTAGTCTGGGCGGAGGGCGGCATGCGGAGTCCTGGAGCGGTGACGCTCTACGCAGCCCAGCTCGCGCTTGGGCTAGCGTGGGCACCGGCCGTGATGTTCGCCGGAGCGGGTCGGGCCGGGCTCGTCATCAGCGTCGCGCTGGTGGCGGCGCTAGCTGAATGCAGCAGGCGTTTCCGTCAAGTGAACCCCGTCGCCGGCGACCTAGTCAAAGCTTGTATTGCTTCGGCGATGTTCTTGGCGATTGTCAGCTATAAGATGATGTGAGCTGCGATGTGATATATGTAGTTGTGTCTGTGCATGCCTAAGGGTTTTTTTTGCGTCCTAAAGTGGTGTCATCGTAGCCGTCCATTGGAATCACAGGCTGAATTTGATCGATGGTGTATGTGCGTGTTTTCTTGCATAATAATTAGTATTTTTTGTGAAGTTATTCTCGTTAGACCGACCGTTTACTGCGTTCTGCTCGAATCTGAATCCTTCAAATTTTGATTTATCTGATTGGTTCACTAATCTCCTCTTATTTTATTTTGGAGTTGTTAAAGGCAAATCAGAAATGGCTATTGGCAAATCAATTTCTATGAGTTATTACACGACTTTTAAAAATACGTTTTGTACAAGCATTTTGAGGAAAAGTGTTCAACACAAAAATTGTAGATCTCGTCGAGATCTACAACTTTCGTGTTGAACACTTTTTCTAAAAATGCATGTACAAGGCGTATTTTCTTGTTATTTTCAAAAATTCACTATAGTAACGATCAAGGCGATTTTAGGGTCTTTTGCGTGCATTTTTAGGAAAAGTGTTCAACACGAAAGTTGTAGATCTCGACGAGATCTATAATTTTTGTGTTGAACACTTTTCCTAAAAATGCATTTACAAAGCGTATTTTCAAAAGCCGCATAATAACTAATAGAAATTGGTTTGTCAATAGCCAATTCTGGTTTGTCTTTTTTTATTTTTCGTTTAATCAAAAAATTCTACACCATTAGATCAAGTGAGAATGTATTCATATACCATAAAATGGACCTCCATTTCAAGTCCCATGCAAATGGAGAGGATCCTGGTCCGTTCTGCTCTGGGGTTGGGTCTCGGGTGTCAGATCATAGGTGAGGGTAACGCACCAAGAGTAAGGTGCGTTAGCCCCTTGCCCAAATCATGAGCCTCAACAACCGACAAACGGATTTGGGGTTAGATTTCGGGTGTCATACCCATGGTATTGAAATTAAGAAAATATATTTTGAATTTATATCAAAGGTTTAAACGCTACATAATATTAAATATATGTTATTAGGTATACTAACTCTTGAGTTTTAGAGAGATTTGGATTATTTTATAGCAACTATCATAAAAAAAAATTCAGAAGGTATTGTCGCCCAGTACAAATAGTGGAACGGAATAATTGAAAACCCTTATTTTTTCCATGACTATTATAATATAAGATGGCATGGGACAATTTATGTACAAGCGCATTTAATTTAATTATGAATGACAGTGTATCCGGTACCAAGCTTTGACAAGCATGGGGAACCCACGTAATTTATTATTAATATTGCTTGCTATTGGTTTAAACTAATAGGATGCAACAATTTGGTTGAATTAGGTAAGTTGTTACACTTTCATCTCATTTCAGTACTGTCACAGATCTATTAAACACTATAGTTCTAAGAGAAAAGGCAGTGCCCTTATAAGGTTGTAGGGGAAGAGGGGGTACCCCAAAGATTAGGGAAGAGGGGGTACCCCAAAGATTGAAGCGCATTGTCTGTATACTTAAGCTTAAACGAATATGCACATATGACAAATGGTTGTTCAATTTGTAAAAAAAATTGTGTCCAAGATCACTTTGCCTTGTTGCACAAAATTCGATTTTAATCGCAATGAAATCAACAATTGATAAATTCAGCCGGGATAAACTCGACACAAATCAACAATTCAATTTGAAAATAAAGTTTCGAAGTACGCTAAGAACCGGAGAATTACAACACATAATTTTGAGAGACAAACTAGAGAGACATTCTTAGATCTTCATAGAACATTCCACAAAAAACTGAAATGGAAATGCGTGGCATCTCTTCCTCGCACACACAACAACAAGAGCACGGAAACAACATCGATATAGGAGGAGAGAACCCACATCGGGCAGCAACTTTCGGAGGAGTCCACGCTGGAAAGATTGGCTGTATTTTTCTGGAAATCCAAGAGCAACACGTTGTTTTCTTGGAACTCGAAGAACAACACCCTACAAAAAAAGGCGTTGATATCCGCACTGCATTTTTGGCTATCCGCACTAGCCGCTATTCACAAGCACTGTTTTTAGACAATGGATAGCAAAATGATATTTGCACACCATTTTTTTACTTGAAAAACAATATTTAGAAATAGTTTCATTGTCAAACAATGCCAAAAAATAGTCAAAACATCATATCAAAAACATGTCGAATAATTTAATTTATGTCTGCGCGTGTCGGGACCGACTCGATAGGGCTTAACAGGTTCCGTGTCGAACTAGGGCATGGTCCCTTTGTTGGATATACTATTTAATCTCATTCCAAACTCGATGGGTATAGTAGAATATCTTGATTCTCCAACCCTAACATTCTCAAGATACTATCTTAGGGTTTAGCTCAAAGAATTCTCGTGTTTTGTTTTCAGTGGCGCCGGAAAAGAAATTGAATTTTTGTTCCTGTGATAAAAAAAATTCACGAAACTGCTGCCGGCCACGGTATCAAAAAAAAAAAAGATCGCAAATTTATGTTCACCTGCGTTGCTGGAAGCCTTCCTTCTTCTCGTTCGAGAGTTGCTCCGATCGCAGCAGATCCGAAAGGGAAATTTTTCTCGGTTTTTTCCGTAAGCGCCAGTTGCCAGTGTAGTCGTCAAGGATTCTTAGTTGCCGATCCGTTAGGGTCCTCATCGGAAAGCTTCCTGTCGCCGATCGATTGGAAGACAATCGACATCTCCATTATAAGAAGAGGAGGAGAGACTGTGTCAGATCTCTCTACCTGTACCGGATTTTCAGGTTCATCTGTAGTCGGAGTTCAGTTTCCTTTCTAGATCTCTCACCGACAAGCTTGATCCTCTCTTTACTGTTGAGATCGTGGTTGAATCTCTACTTGCAGCCGAAAATGAAGGAAAGAGGAGGTGCTTGCAGATCCACGTCGCCGCCAGGAATTTCTCTGGATCGAGATCATAAACTAGATCAAAGTTTTTCTTTCTGTCGGGGCGAGCAGATTTAGTCTGCATCAGTACAAGTAAATCTAGTTTTCTTCATCTCTTGAGGTGCAAATCTTGCAAATTTGAGAAGAGCAAATTAAGTTTACTTGGCTACACGTTGATAATCAAGCTGAGGTGAGTCATTTTCATATGGATTTGCTGAGAATCAACTCCAGTGAAGTGTAGATTCAGATTAACTGGGGATTCTCCAGCCTGGTTATGTTCTATCATGAATCTGGAGGAGTTCTGTCTGCCTTTATGCCGCTTGGAACAAATAATACTGGATTGGATCTGAAGTGTCTCGATCGTCTCGCACAGATCAAGTGATATCTTTTCAGTTTCCTGTTTTCTGTTTTAAAGCAAAAGCGAGATGTCGAAGCGAAGCACCTACGACATCATCAACTTGCAATCTTTTGACGCCACATATTTTCATGTGTGGAAAATCCATGTTTAATTGGGCATGAAATCTTCTACACGGTCCTTAGCGATTTCACCACGACCCGTGAGGACGTGGACGAGTATCAGTAGAGCAAAAATGAAGATTTTTGCAGGGACTACCTCATTAACTCCCTGAACCCTTGCCTTGTCATAACCTATAGTGCATACAAGACCGAAAAAAAAGATTTGAAATCGCTTGAACGCACACTTCCAGAAGGAAGAGAGACTGTCAAAAACTCTCGATGGGGAGAAGTTTTTCAACTTCAAATTCAATGTCAACTCGTTAGTCACCTCTCAACTGATAGACCTAGAAAACCTGCATCTCAAACTAGAAAATGAACAATCTGAGATGTCTGACAACTTCTTTGTGAGCCTGATTCTGAGCAAGCTGCCTCCTGAGTGGAACACCTTCAAGGCTGACATGCACAGACTGAAGGAGAGGATTGCACTAGATGAACTCAAAAGGTTCATCCACATCGAGGATCAAAACATTGTTGGGAAAAGCTTGGAGCAATTTGGTCAATCATCACAGGTTGCCAACTTCGTTTCTCTTCCCAGCAAGCCTCATCGGAAGCCACTGACACCTAAAAGTGAAGCCTCTACACAGTTACCAGCCAAAAAACCTTCTTTCAAAAGGAAGAGGGGCAAGTGTCATAATTGTGACAAGTGAGATCACTAGGCCGCTGAGTGCAAGGCTCCGAATAAGAAAAAGGAGGAATCTCCCCAGAATGCTACGAATATGTTGGTTGATATCTCTAATCCTACGTCTTTTGTGGCTATGATTGGGAGAAGTCATCGCAGTACGCCTTCTAAGTTGTGGCTTGACAGCGGTGCTACCTGTTATGTGACTAATGACAGCTCTACTTACTGAGGTCACGGAGGTCAAAGACAGTGAAAAACTGCAATGGAGGAGAGACCAAGGTTACACATATTGGGACAACACAGTTGGTCCTCTCTTCATGTAAAACTTTAACTTTACTGCATGTTAGAGTAATTCCTAATTTAACTAAAAAATTGATTTCTATGAGTTTTAGATAAGACTGGAATGACTTTTACAACTTTTAACGGAAAAATAAACCTAACAGTTAATTATTACTAGTTTGGATGTGCGTACTTGATCAACGGAATGTATAGACTTAACTTTAATAACAATATCATTAACCAAGTGAGTTCAACGTACTTGAATTGATCCTAAATTGCAACAGACTAGAACATGTGAACTATAGGAAAATACGAGATCTAGCTACAAATCATAACATCATCTTAGATTTATCTATTCGATTTGATAAGTGTGAGGTGTGTGCACAAACCAAGATCAATTGAAAATTATTTAAGTCGGTCTTTAGAACCACACAACTTCTTGAATTGATATATTCTGACCTCTGTGATTTTCGTAGACATGTCACTAGACGGAGAAGGAAGTATTGCATTACCTTCATAGACGATTATTCCAAGTGTTGTCATGTATATTTATTGAAATCGAAAAATGAAGCGTTCAAGACTTTTAAGATCTTCAAATCTCGATTTGAAAATAAATTAAACTTAGAAATTAAAAAAATTAGAAGTGATCGAGGAGGAGAATATACAGTAACATGGTTTAAGAAACATTGTGTCTCTAAGGGTATAATCATTGAAACCACTACTCCTTACTCACTCAGTCTAATGGTATTGCCGAGCGAAAGACTAGAACTTTAACAAAAATATTGAACTATATGCTACTCACAGCTGACATGTCTAATTCTTTCTGGGGAGAAACAGTTCTAACTGCAAACCACATTCTAAATAGATTGTCTCATGCTAAGCTCACTTCCACACCATATGAGTTGTGTCATTGCCATCCATGTAGGTATGATACTCTTAAGACATGATGATGTATTGCTTATGTTAGAATACAAGCCATTAAGAGATCTAAGGTGAGACCTATAACCACAACATGTGTATATCTATTTAGTGCAAAAGATAGTGTAGCAGATAGGTTTCTAGATCTGTCCACTAATACAGTGATAGAGTCTAGAGATGTTATTTTCTTTAAAAATAAATTCGTCAAAGATCATGGTTTAACCTGTAACATCCCCCAGACAGCTAGACCCCCCAGGTGAATCTGTCCTGCCAAGGTCATGACAAGGCCTTGGTAGAGTAGAAATCCCTTTAACTTAGGCAAGATTAGGATTGAAAGTGCCTTGGACTGCAAATAGCAATTTCTAGTGACCTAGCTTAGGGTTGGATTTTAGAGCCTCATCTTAACCATTTGGCCCCACCATAGTATCCCTAACCCTTTAGGGGTCCCCTTAGGGCACCAAGGGCACATTGGGGTCAACCAAAGAGGCCAAATTGACCAAAGTCAACCCTAACCCTAAATTGGTCAAAGTAGCCTAATTAGGGTCAATTAACCCTCACCATGCCAAATTGACCACTCATCTAGGTCTAGAATACCATAAGAGACCTAGTAGACCTAAAAGCCCCATCATGGGACCCTTAGGGGTGCAAATTGACCAAAATGCCCCTTTAGGTCAAAAATGACAATTCTTCACAAAGTGCCCTAATTGACCATCACCATATTAAATTGACCCTACCCATAGTGTTACCATATCATAGAGGACCCAGTGGACCAAAAAGCCCCTTGACTGGGTCAACCCTAGGGCTCAATTTGACCAAAGTCAACTTAGCATATTTTGGTCAAATCAGCTTAAATTGTTTCAACCAAGACTCATGTGACCAAATTGACCCCACCAGTAGTTTCTAAACCTAATTTGGAGTCCAATGGACCCAAAAGCCCCATCCTAGGGTCACCCAATTGGTCAATTTGACCAAAAGTCAAACTTGCCCAAATTAGGTCAAATCTCTTAAACCTAGCCCAATCCCTTTGGGCTAAGCCCAAATTGAGTGGTCCACCAGCGTGCTTGACTGATAATTAACCCAGGAGAGAGAGGGAAAATCGGCCATGGTGAGTAGGAGAGAGAAAAACCCAATTTTGGAGGAGAGAGGAGGTGGTATTCATGGCCATTAAGGTGTTACACCCCTTGGTATCCCTCCATTACTCTTCCATTCATCTTCTCTGATGAATTTGAGAAGATTCCAGCAGTTCCCAGGAGTTATTGGGGGGTGGGGGAGTGAATAGGGTCGGCCAAGGGAGGGAGACCAAGAGGCCATTAATGGCTTTCTTGGTTAAAGCCTCCCTCCCCCTCAATTGAACCTCCCTTCACCTTCACAACCATCAGAGGAGTGGAACCCCTCATTTTCCCGAAAGTTTAGAGCCCCCTATGCACAAGAAGCCATGACACCCAAAGCTTGGAGAAGGAAAAATGGTGGCCGGCGATTGGAGCCACCAAAACCCCCAAACAAGGTCCGATCCTCCTCCTCCTTACTCGTGCTAGCATCTTAGATCGAATTAGGTGAGAAATCGGGCTCAAAAGAGCCCGATCGGAGACTTGAAATTCCAGATTTTCCATGGAAAATTGCCCCCTTGAGTTCGCCGGAGACCGCCCCTCCGGCGGCCGTGTTGCCACCCGGCGATAGCCCCCACCTCAACGGAGGTGGTGGCGGTGGTGGCCGGCCAGGGAGGTGGTCGGGTGGCCGGGAAACGGCCATAGAAAAAGCTACAGGAATTGGCTTGTTTTGATTATTTTCGGGCTGTTGGGGAAGATGAACAGTACCCTATTTTATTTTAATGTTTTATTTAATTGTTTTATTCATATTATTATGTAGTGAATGGTTTTAAATTTTAAAAATAGATAGAGCCCTCTACTGAAAAAGTGCCCAACATGAAAGTTGTAGGCCTTGACCCTTAGGATCATACAAAATTGGGTTCACCCCATTTGGAGTCCTGGTTTGACCTCAGCACCCATTTTAGTGCAAAGTTTGACTGAACTTTGAATGGATTCCCACACCAATCCACAACTCCAAATGACTTGAAATTTGGTGTGTAGGCTATTCTGATATACATCTAAGACATATCCAAAAATGAGAATTTTTGGAGAACAATTTCCTAAAGTTTTTGTAGAAATTTAATAATCCTTGCATAAATTATTTGGAGGGTCAAATGACCTCCAATCACCACCAAATTTTGGTGGGGTGTTATTAGGGTCATGATAAACCCCTGGTTAAAATCTCAACTTATTTGGAGTTCTTTTGATTAGGTAATCATTAGGCCAAAGATTTGTCCATTTAGGGGAAATTTGTGAATAAAGGCTATTTGGGACATTTCATGGTCAAACCACCTCCAATTGGAGTGGGATTTTGGCCACCGCCATAATATCACCCAAATCACCTCCAAGAGAGGTATGGGGCCATGGGGAGTTGGTTTGCCCTAGGGCTTGGGGTTGGAGCACCTTGGGGTGCATTTAGTCAAGTAGAGATCCATTGGCCAAATAGGTCCATAGAAGCTTGAGTCTTCTTGGAAAGGTCAGTGGGATCAATTTGAGACCCCATGAGGAAGATTGGTGAGCATTGGAGTTGATTTGCTCAAGGTCATAGGGTTGATCCCTATGGGGTGGAATTTGGGGTTGTGAAGGACATAGGAGAGTTTGTCCTTGGAGAGGGGTGTGTTGGACTCCTATGACCTTTATAGGTGATATAACACCCTCACAAGAAGTTTGGGTGGATTTGGAGAAGTTTAGACCCTAACCCTAGGTTAAACCCTAATGGGGTGCAATTAGAGGTCAATGAAGGGAGTGGGGTCAAACATTATTGGTTTGACCTAAGATTTTGTATTGTAGGTCCTAGTGACCAGAGGAGCCTCCCTTGTGAATTTGAAGAGGTTTGGAGTTGTCAAACCTAGGTAATAAACCCTTGGGTAGATTTGTAAATAATTAGGGTTTTGGGTTTTAGGGAGAAATATTACTTAATGGCTTAGCATTTTCTGTCACAAACTTGGTTTTAATGCTATTGATCTCTGGAAGAATCTGTTAGACCATGAGAAGACTTTTTGGGGTTCAAAGTGTAATATTTCACATTGTAGACAATTTTTGGGAGGATCAATTTTAGGGTGTTAAATTACTGTAATTGCATGAAACTTTGCAGGATGTCTTTTCATACCAATATGTACCCACTGTAATTTTCTCATAATTTATGGATTAATATTTTTGGTATCTCTAGTTCATTTTGGAATTATTTACAAATATATCCTTTGAGGAAATTACAAATGTAACTTCTGTGTTATGTGGTCAAACTTGGTAGACCTGAATATTTTAGTATGATTCACCACTGTATGAATTTGCATAAGATTGGGAGTCCATATGAGGGTACCTCCTTTGGAATTTATTGGAAATAAATGGGTTTTGGAATTTTTAATAATAATAGATCTTGCTGGAATTTCCTACAAATTTATGTCTACTAATTGTAGGGTACCATTGATTTATGTAAAAAGTTGGGTAGGTAGTGGAAGTCAGAAAAGTGCACTTGTAGTTCAAACCCTAGGAAGTTGTCCTTGGGAAAAATGGTTTTAAATATTAATAATATGGGGAAAATTATGGAACTCTGGAATGGATCTTAAACCAGTGACATGGACCCCCAGTGAGAATATTGGGTCATAGAGTTGATTAATTAATGTACTTCCCTTCATAAGGATCAAAACGTTAAGGGTGGTCTGCGTTTAGTAAATTGGCAGTTTTGGAGTTACAGGCCAATTTGGAATACATTGTTTGGAGATGTGGGAATTGAATGGTGATTGTATGGTATGAGAGGACCCTTGGAGAGATTTAAGGTTGATGAGTTCTGGGATGGTGGGGTGCCTCCCTTGGGGTAGGTCATCTTGGGATTTGGCGAAAGATCGTCTTTTCCCCTAAGTGTCTTAAAGCACTTAGGTTTAGACCAGGTGAAATGTTAAGAGGGTTTCTTAAGGGTAGTAACTAATAAAATTAAGTGTCTTGGGAGTGGGAACTTTGGGGTGTCATCCCATAGTGGTTCCTAGTACCGTAGCGAGCCCCTCACAGGGTAACCCTCGGGAAGTCCAAGACTAACCCTAACTCATAGGAGTAAGACATTGTACAAGATTAACTAATAACACACTCATCCATACCCTGTGGTTTCGGAAGTTTAGTTGGATTGGTTGTCCGAGCGGTGGGCTCGGTGGCTGTTGCAGCAGACTAGTTAGTCTGGTGAGCTTATGGCTCGGAAGGTTATTGATGACGGGCAGGTTAGCCCGGGGAGCTTTAGGCTCGGAAGGTTATTGTTGGCGGGCAGGTTAGCCCCGGGGAACTCATGGCTCAGAGATAGGAAGTAGAACATGTTGCATGTGCACTGAAGGTGGTGGGTCTTCGGTATTGGACGGTCGTTCACACCGACGTCGATACGTTGACTCAGCGAGTGTGGTTTTACACTTAGCCTTGATAGTCTGGCGGTCCAGTCAGCAAGAGTACGCAGACGCTCTGCGAGTATAGTGGAGGCGTACAATAGGTCTAGGTTGGGTAGTGTGAATACCAACCTAGAGGTGGGCGAGGCCCAACCCACCGCTTCCGTTTGCCACTACGGGAGTATCCTGGGAGTCTAGCTCGCTCCAAAAAGAGGGAACTAAAGGTCTATGCGCATAGAGTCGAAGTGTGTGTGTTGCACTTGTATGATCATGGCATAACAACATACATGCATAACATAGCATAAACATTGCATTCAACCCCTGACACCTATCGTATAAATTGGTATGGGACTTTTTATACGATAGACCCTGCTAAACGACCCCTTGGTCTATAGGTTTGTATGGGCATTCCTATAAATCAATGGTTATTATTATATTACCTTACCTGTCTATTTACATACAGCTTTTCTATACTTTACTTGCTCCTTACTATGCTTATTTACTGCTTCATATATATATACACATGTGTAGAGTAGAATCATTTCATGTACCACTGTCACCTGCTTGTTTCCACTCTGCCTTTGGTCCTCCTTTTCACTCCTCCCCGCTCGGTGCCTAGGAGCCACGGGTTTAGGGGCGGGGGATTGTTGACTTAGTCTTTTTGACTAACGGTCGGTGGACCATATCATTTTAGGAAATCGAGGAGACGCAGCAGCACCAGAGGCCGGAGCAGACGGAGGCGGGCCAGTCTAGTACAGGAGCACAGGATTCAGGATCTGTGAGTGATTAGTAGTTAGCTTCCGCGAGTGATCTTGTAGTGAGGAAATGATGTACAGGGCAAGAGCCCCCCTTTATTATTGTAACCTTTGTAATATCTTTTATTCAGTTATTATCTGTGGACATTTACCTTTATGGTTTATAATTCATGTGATTCTGTGGACTTGTCTTCTCTTTTATGAACTTTTCTTGTGATCGATTTGGCCGGCAGGATCGGCGTTTTGTAGTGGCGACCTTCCCGAGTGAAGGTGTCACCGCAAAGCGGCGGTTCTGGGCCTAAGACCCGGATGTTTAAAAGAAAAAAAAATGGGGTCTTACATAACCGCCTCCGGGTCTACTGATATGATTACAAAATCTTTTGTAGAACCTGAAGTTGGCCCCTCTTGCACTGCTTCCCAATCTTTAGAGATTGAACCTATCCCAATTAAAGCATCTACAAGAGAGAGAATCCTTAAGAATTTTGGTGAAAACTTTGCCACATATCACTTAGAGGATGATTCATTCTCTTACCAGGAAGCAATGAGATCTAGAGACTCCTTGATGTGGGCAAAAGTCATAGATAATGAAATGGACTCGCTGCTACAAAAAACACCTGACATCTGGTGGACCTTCATAAAGGAGCTAAAGTCCTTGGATGTAAGTGGGTGCTACAAAAGAAATTGCATAGTGATGAGTCTATAGCTAGATATAAGACACGTCTAATTGCTAAAGGATATAAGCAACATGGGGGAATTAACTACTTTGACGTCTATTCACATGTGCCATCTATCGACTATTATGATTCTTCTTGTGTTAGCCTTTATCGAGAACTTTATAGTTCATCAGATGGATGTAAAGACAACCTTCTTAAATGGAAAGCTTGATGAAAAGATCTATATGACACAACTTGAAGGTTATGTTCATCAAGATCTAAAAGATAAACTGTGTAAATTAGACAAATTCATCTATGGGCTTAAACAAGCGCCTAAGATATGACACATGAAATTTGACCAAGTGGTAAAGAGCTTTGGTTTTCAGTTCAGTCTTTCAGACAAATGCCTTTATCACCACTCAATGTCTAATAAAATAGTCATCATATGTCTGTTGTACAACCCCATATTTGCCGAGTGGCTGGAGGGTAAAGGAAGAATCAGAATTGACTGCACCTGGTGAGTAGACGCCTCGGGCGAGTAGGCCACTCGGGCCAGCACTCGCCACAAGCGCAAAGTGGTTGGCGAGATCGGCGGGTTGAGTCATGTTATCAGCACTCGCCTAGCAACCCCGGCGATGCGAGCCGCCATGAGGGTAAGAACTCGTCATTTATCCATATTCGCTCAGCTAAGCCAACCACACTGGCCTGCAATTAGACTTTCCAAACAACGAGATTTTGTTGTTGACAGACCATTTTGGGCTGCGTTTAGTAAGACAAAAAGGCGGGATCTCGCTATCTGCAGGACACTTTTAGAAAATTATAAATAGACCCCCAAGGGCACATTTGGAGAGGACTTCTCACTTATTTCTCTCTCCTTTGGCTTGTTTTGGTTAGCAAGAGAGTTCTGTCTTGCTGCTCACCTTGGTTTCCTGGTTGGTGGTCAGGAATTCTCTGGCGCTCTCCAAGATGCCTAGCTCAACACTTAGCTTGGGAGGGGAAGCTCTATAAGATCTTTTGGGTGTGTGGCGGGACCTCCTCGCTGTAGCTCGAGGGTCTATTCTAGTTTTCCAACTTAAAGAGTGAGGATCCTTGTCCCGAACGACTGGCCTAGTGAGCTAGCTTAGGAGAATTAAGTGTAGACTACACCCTTGGTCCTAGCTCCTCGGTGAACCATGGTTTCCGGGTTCAACATTTTTGGTGCGGTGAGCGTGGACCATATCTTGTTCGGAAAATCCTAAGTAAGTCCCATGGTCGAAGACAAAGAGCAATGAGCACGTCAGGATCCCCCTCCACCCGCGGGAGGATATGTGACTCAAAATGACTTTGATGAGTTCAAAAGAGCCATCATGGAGACTGTGTGATTTGCCCTCACAACACCGGGCGAGATCTCCACTCCATATGCATCGGTGCCTACCCCAGCCATCCTTAGGCGAGGACCCACTGAGCAGGCTAGTCGGGAAGGAGTCACTGATGGAGGAAGGAGAACGAGAACTACAAGGATGGTAGATGTTCCCTAGCCCACAAGGCACTTCCCACTCGAGCGAGGAGACGACGCGAGTCGCTTCGACTTCGCTGCAAGGTGCTGAGAGAACCGCCAAGTAGGAAATGACAGTCAGGGGGTTTAAGGGGACACACAATCCTGAGGCCTCTATCCTACTTCGCTACAAGGTGCTGGGAGAACCTACAAGTAGTGAATGATAGTTGGGGGGTCCAAGTGGGCACACAATCCTGAGGCCTTCATCCTACTCCGGGTTCTTGTTTCTTGAAGGGTCATTATCCTGTTACTCATTAATTGGAGGGGGTTAGTCATACTAACTCATATGATTGGAAGAAACAATAATGAACTTGGCTTTGTTGTGAGCTTTTAGCTATTTTAAACGACACCTTTATACAAGAGTCCTTATGTTAGTTAAATCGACCATCGCTTCGTCGAGTTGGGAGGTCGGCGTCCAGACTCTTTTTTGATAATCTCCCTAGTCGGATGAGAAATGAGATCGGGGGATCGAGGGGGGGGGGGGGGGGGGGGGGTCACTCGGCCAACATGGGGGAGCTGATCTCGACTGTCAATGCAGATGCTTGGTCTTAGGAAAACTCATTATCCTGACGCACCGTCCCATCACTCGTCCTGGGGGTCAATAGAAGTGAGTCGATGGTCCAATTCCTCGACCACTTCACGAAGATGGACATGGATCATTGTTGAGTGAGAATTCATCTCATATAAGATAATTTAGAGTACGACTGACTCTCTTCTAGTAACTCTTCAAGTGGATGAGAAGTGAACTCGAGGGATCATCGACCAACATGCAAGAGGGGAGTTGATCTCGACCGTCAATGCAGAGGCTTAGTCTTAGGAGGATACACTATTACCCCGAGTCACCGTCCCATCACCCAACTTGAGGGTTAAAAGAGTTTAGTCAGAGGTTCACATTCTAAACCCAGTTCCTCCAATCGCCTAGTTCCTCGATGGAACTCACAATATCTTGACTGGTCGTTCCTCGGATTTGGGGCTGACACCCGTGGCCCGTGTAGCTCTGGGTTGTTTTGAATAGCGTAGAGCACATTAGTTTGGGTGGTGTTTAATGGGGTGTAGACCCTAGGCGGCTGCGAACCAAAATCTCTTCGGGGGTCGCGACGACGTTCATCGCTGTGGCGCTCCTCGCCGTGCCGTTCTTCTCGTCCTCCAGGGGCTTGCTCCGACCCCCTTCTCCTCTTTTGGCTGCCTTCGAACTGCTGACGGTGCGCTTCGATGGCCTCATCGACAGCTATCTGAGCTTCCACCCGGTGAACGAGGTCAGGATAACTTGGTACGGTCTCCCTCGTTAGAGCTGAGTAAAAGCCACTTGGGCGAAGACCTACAAGGAAAACTCCCCGCAAGAGATCGGGGTCGACCCCCGGGATCTGCCGAGCCTCCGTAGTGAAACGTCGGATAAAATCCTTAAGAGTCTCTCCGTCATTTTGGCGGATTCCTGAGAGATGGGAGAGATCTCAGACAATCATACGATTGACGATAAACTGATCCATGATCTGCTGCACCATTTCGGCAAAGTTGTTGATGGCTCCATCTCGCAGGGAGTGGGACTAAGTGCGCGCTTGTCCTTTTAAGGTTGCTGGGAACACTTGACAGAGGAGCTGATCGGGGGCGTTGTAAATCCTCATGATGATGGTGAAGTGATTGACATGCTCCAATGGGTCGTCCCCGTGATTTTTCACTATTTCGGGTTTTCCACGTTAAAAGTCTTTTTGCCAGCTGTCTAACTTTAATTTAACTGATAGCGCGTCGGCTCATTCTCGAGCTGAGACGATTCATTTCGACCGGTCTATAAAGGCGTCGAGCGACCCGCAACAACATCAAAGATCAATGGAATATGGATATCGAATATTCAGGATGCTAATATCAAGTAATCAACTCACTTTTATAGTTTTGTTAAAAATAAATGTCGGATAAAAGAGTAATTTAAAATGTGAAATAATACATCAAATTGTCCTAAAATGGAGCAAAAGTAGGTGCAAAACCAAAACTCTACTTTTTTGAATAGTAATTAGTATATATATATATATTATACAAGGGAATATAGCATTCTCCATGCTCTTACGGTGCTTTCATTTTTCACCGTTAGATCTCTCAATAAAAAATATTATTTTGAAAGAGAAATGAGAGAGGATCCGGATCGCATTTCGGCAAATCACGCACCGTCGAAATATATATGTGGCCAGGATTATACTCCTACAGAACATTACGCTCGCATAAAGTTTGCTTTAGCTGAGCTCATGCGGATTTTTCTGTCGGCGAGCTTCTCCTCTCCGCAGAGCCGTTCGTCGAACGGATCCGTTCGACGATTAAAGTCGTTCGACGCGGCGAGCTTCTCCTCTCTGCAGAGCCGTTCGTCGAACGGATCCGTTCGACGATTAAAGCCGTTCGACGCGACGAGCTTCTCCTCTCCGCAGA
The DNA here is from genome assembly GCA_033032865.1 of Dactylorhiza incarnata. NCBI lineage: Eukaryota > Viridiplantae > Streptophyta > Magnoliopsida > Asparagales > Orchidaceae > Dactylorhiza > Dactylorhiza incarnata. Next base: position 3,482,994 of record JAWHQI010000046.1, on the reverse strand, counting down.
GCCGTTCGTCGAACGGATCCGTTCGACGATTAAAGCCGTTCGACGAACGGCGATTAAATCCGTTCGACGATTAAATCCGTTCGACGAAGCGCAAGCAGTCGTTCGACGAAGCGCAAGCAGTCTGTAATAATTTTTTAAAGAAAGTCTTAATGTTAAAACATGTATTATTACAGCAGTATTTGTTACACTAGAACATACAAATTTCCACGACACCAAAAAACTATATTATCACTTTCATTCAATGTCATCGCTGCTCTCCAATAGCTTTAAAAAACTGAATCCTTCCTTATCATCCAATACTTCACTAAAATTTGTAGATGTTGATAGTTGTGTAGGTAGTCTTAAGTGTTAACATTTGTTTGCTTGCATTGGAATCCTTAAAAAAAAAATGTTAAAACATGTTAGAAATAAATGATAAAAATATAGAAAAAACTTTTCAATTGCTTGCCTACCTCTGCTATATTCAAGGAGTTCGTTCTTTTTGGCCTTATTTTTAGGTTGTTTTTCAACCCAACTCTTTAATCGCTTGCCTCCCTTGCGGGCATCTTTCTTTTTTAATTCCTTTGCATTTGCAAGACGATATTGTTAGAAATTTTAATTATAAAATATTATAAATTAAATGTTTTGATTGGAGCTAAATGATGTTTGATGTTTGGGCTCCTCATTATGATGGAAAAGCTCAAAACCAAACTTGGAGGGAATCCAAATATTTGGAGTGAAACCTTTCATGAATGAAAGGATGAACCTTTAGTCCCACCTTGCTTATTAGCTCTCTAGCCAAAGAGTTTATATATGTTTTTACACCTTCTTATTTGTTCAAAAGAACATAAGGAGAAACTATGAACCACACGCGCGCGCTCACGCACGCACCGCACCGGACCGGATCCGAATTTGGGATTTGGGATTTGTGATTTGGGGAATAATTGAATTGAATTGTATTTTTGTTCAAAATAGTTTCAGAGTTTTTACTCGGAGTTGCGTCGATTAGAATTCAGAGCTGCGTCGAATAGATTTCGACGTAGCGTCGTCAAGCCACTGAAGTTGGCATGGCGTCGAATGGAATTCGACGCATGCGTCGATAGAACTCGACGCTTGCGTCGATAAGGCTTGCGTTGATAGGTTCTGCGTCGATAGAACTCGACGTAGCGTCGATATGATGTCGACGCAACGTCGAATTGCTTTCACACGTTCTGCCGTTTTTACGCGTATTCTTAACCACTCTTTACGCGTGTTTCTCGTCATTACTTACGTTGGAATTTTTCAACGTTATTACGTGCTTTCCAACTATAACCGTCAATATTTATTATGATTTTAATATTGCCGTTTCGAGATCTTTTTCCTTTACAGCGAGATATTGCCTTCGTTCTATATATATTCGTTCTTCTCAGAAAGAGATACATGCACTGATTCGCTCTTATTCTCTCTCTATTTTGACGATCTTCTACGTGTTTTCCTTTCTTTACATTTGCTTAATCAAGTGGTTGTTCGGGTGCTCTGTGCTTCTTCGGTGTCCGCGCACATCGGAGTTTCGGATCTAGCCGGGTGTTGTACCTTGGAGGAGTGAGCATCGGTTGAAAGCCCTGCCGGAGGGTGGTGCAACTTCTTTAGGGCAGTGACCACACGCCTTACCCAGGCTCGATTCTGAACTATAAATTTCCTCTCTTTTATTTCTCACCTCCTTCATGCAATTTTATTATTATTGTTGTTCATATATATATAGATCTGCTGTTTTCTGCAAAGTTTTTTAAAACAAAAAAATTACTGTATTTTGTATATTAATATAGGAATATAGAAGTAAATATTCCAACAGATATTCCATAACATGATTTGGAGGAAAATACCATCAATTAGTGGAGTATTAGATGATACAATTGTTTGAATACTATCTTCACATTGATTTTTATATAAGAGTTCCAAATGAGTATTCATTTTTGCAATTTCTTCTAACACAAATTGATACCCCCTTCAGATTCAGATGCCTTTGTGGCAATCTTGATTAAATTAGGGCATAATTCCCTATATCGATTAGTCATATCCAATTTTAAATTGCCGTGAATAAAAACCAAAAAATCAAAATCACTTAAGAAACAAGAACATTAAAAATAGCAATAAAAAATTAAGTTTCACCTGAACATTTCTATTATGCTTCTCCAAAATGTCTTCTCTTGCTTTTTTAGTCCATCTCTTCAATATATATTTGTCTGGAACTAATTTTATATCCATTATGTCTAGAAACTTCAAAATATGTGAACAAAGAATCCCAAAAGTTTTATACATCATACATTGACATGATGTTGTTTGAAGAAATGGGTGATATATGACTTTGTATTCACCACCTTCATTAAACGATGATATTAAATACTCACAAAACTCATATGCTTCATTCTTTTCCTTTATAAAATTTGATAAGTTTTTTTCCCATTCTACTTGGAACTTCTCAAAAATGATTCTAGTATAAATATTTCCAGCTTGAACCAAAATAGGAACGGTCTTCACCTTGAGCTTTGGTATTTTCTCTCTTATTTCATATTCCGACTGCAATTCTTTATATCTTTTGTCACTAACTACCCTTTCAAAGTGCTTAAAAAATTTATTTAAGTCTAGGCTACACTTCAAGTAGTCTTTCAAATCTCCATTTAAGCTTTCACTGAGTTGAGTGCTTCGCATACCTAAAGTAATAGTTGTCTTCATGTAGCATTTAACCCACTTTTCCTTTAATTTATAAGTTGCTTTTACCCAACTATTTTTTGTAAGAGAATAGGCCAATATCAAAGTTTCCCAAGCCTCTTCAAATTTTCCATCATCTTCATACTCAAACATAGCTTTCTTAAAATCACTTAAGAAACAAGAACCATCTTTCATTAAATTACCCAGATGTTTAATACCATTTTGCATAAGATGCCAAGTACAAAGCCCATGTCTAGTCTCCGGGATGACCTCAGATAATGCTTTTGCCATTGCTGCATCTTGATCTGTAAATATAGTTTTGGGCTTTTTACTCTTATGCGCTTCAAGAAAAGTCTCAAACAACCATGCAAATGACTCCACAGTCTCATCATATAGTAGTGCTGCCCCAAAAACTATAAGTCATCTATGATGATTAAAACCAACAAAAACACCAAATGATCAATACTCTTTATTGGTAGAAAATGTTGTGTCAAAAGTTATAACATCTTCAAAAATATCATAATCAATACGCATCCTAGCGTCAGCCCAAAAGATATTAGTTACCTGTTCGGAATGATCCAATTGCACTGCATAAAAGAACAATGGATCCTCTAATGTCTTGTTCTGAAAATACTTTAACAAGCAACCCACTTCTCCATATATCATCTCTCTTTGACGTCTTGTTCTTAGATAGTTTTTTTGGTCTAGTTGAGTGAACCCAATGTTTTCTATTCCTCCAGCTAGTCTCCCAAAAAATTCATAAGAATTTTTTTGCTTCACTCCAGAGTCATCCGCTAAATGCACTTAATGTCCTTGCACATCTGATATCATCCTTTGTGATTTCATTATGTGAGCGCATTCAGGAAAGTGAAGTATATGATTGTGCTCTGCCACATTGTCATGAACATAATATTTATTATTGCTTCTATTCAACATAACGCCTAATCTAATAGGACAATCAATTCTTGTTTCTGCTCTATGATCTTTGAATGAATCATCGCGTTTATCAGTTTCACGATGCCCTTCTTTACTACATAAGAATCTTCTGGAAGTAATCATATTATTTTTTTTGCTTTTATTTGCATAGTGTTTACGAACATCGAATCCGATCTTCCTACTATAATTCTTCCAAAAAGTCCACGCCTCATCTAAAGTGCAAAATTCCATACCGATTTTAGGCTCCAAAAAATCCATGCCTCATCAAAAGGAAAATTTCAACGAAGCCGACTGCAACAGGTCCGACGAGCTTCTGCGACTTCTGGCGGAGAACTGGTTGTTGGCGGAGGATAGAGCTTCCACGGGAGAGCTGGATCTTGGCGGGAGAGCTTCTGTGGGAGAACAGGAGGCAATGTTTGGCGGGTGAATGGGAAATTATCCGGCGAGCTGCTGTGGGAGAATAGAAGGTTGGCGGGAGAACGGATGATGGCGCTTGGCGGGAGGTTGGCGGGAGAGAATCCAGGTGGCGGGAGAATAGGAAGTTGGCGCTTGGTGGGAGATATGGCGGGAGATAGCTTTGGCAGGGCAGAAAAAAATAAAACATAAATAATAAGGTTTTAATCCTGACCACATATATATTTCGACGGTGCGTGATTTGCCGAAATCCACCCTGGAGTTCCCGCAAGAACTCCAGGCGATCCGGATCCAGTGAGAGATGGGGAGAGAGAGAGAGAAGGAGAGAGAGAAAGAGAGTGCGGAGGAGAGGGAAAGAGAGAGAGAGAGGGAGAGAGAAAAAAAATAATTTTTTAAGTATATATGTATTTTTTTTACAAAATAAATATTGTAATATTGATGTATATTTTTTTACGATCATTTCAAGTACTCATATGTATATGTTGCGGGCGCAGCCCGCAGACGCATCAAGCACGGGCAAAGCCCTCCTGGATGCGACGAAGGCCGTCCGACAGGATCGCGTCGGGGCGGGCGAAGCCCGCCGTCGCCGACCAGGTACTATCGCGCTTAGCCGTAGGGGCGGAGCCCCGTGTCGGGCACTCGTGTGTGTGTATATATATAGTGATGTTATATGCAGGCCGATTTTGACTTTATGCATGCCACTGTTTTAAAAAAAATGACTCCTTTTCTCTTTTCAATCTGCAGGCCGGTTTAGGCTGTAACAACTATTCTTTTCGGGCCGCCGTTAAACCTCCGACGCATTGCCTCTGCTCCAAACTCCACCGCTCATCCGACGCCACCTGGGCCGCCATCCGCTCATGCGCCGCCGGGCTCCCTCTCGGACCCCGAGATTTCAACCTCTGCGTGACCTAGCCTTCGCAGCATCGAGCAGGAATCGAACCGAACAAATGGATATCCGTCCTTAAAATTTAATTTTAGGACTTAACATGCAAAGCCTTCCCTGTATTCACACTTCATCCTTTCGCCCGTGTTGCAACCGGATAGCCTTCTCCATTTTATGGCGATGCGCGCTGTCTCCTTGCTCCGGTGGCGGCCATTCCTCAAGTTCTCTGGTCGGTTTGATTAGCGTTCGAAATGTGTGATCTCGTATCTTTTTTCGCCATAATCCCGTGCTTCCCCTTTCCAAGCTCTTTTTTTTCTTATTCCGATTAGAAGAGAATAACTAGACAACCATGGCGAAAAGTTCCTTCAAGCTCGAATGTCCTATTGGTTCGTCGTTCTTTTATGTAGGGAAAATTTGATTTTCTGCTTAGAACTAAGACAGTGGGAGTCTGAATTAAATTAATGTTTGAATAGACGATTTCTTACCAGCTTAGAACTAAGATCTTCGGCGCATCGAGCAGGAATCGAACAAAAAATAATTGGCTTATATGTATTAAACGTACCTACATGAGCCATTTTTTGGTCTGCATACATCCACGAGCATAAAGCCAAAAACATCGCTCTATATATATTATTAATAAAATATTGATATGCCACACTTTGGACGCGGCTGATCACCCGCAACGTGCTCGCATAAGTCATATCTCCGTACTCAGTATCCAGGGTTTAATTGCCTTCTAGCTCTTCAGCCTCCCGAGTCCCGTGGTTTCCCACCTTCATCACGCAAGCGACAAATAACTCTTGAGGGAAAAGAAAAGTTGAATGTAAAGGAGATGAAACGGATTCAACGTCTGCTCCGAGTTCAATTTCACCTTCCCTCTCCTCCATCGCCTCCTCTGCGTAACCTTCCTCGCATTTACTCTGTATCATAATTCGCGCACAGTTGAATTTCTCCACCGTTTCCGTTTCTCCCGATCCTCCGTTCCCCGATATCCGACGATCTATGGTAGGGAAGGGGCACACAGTTTAAGCAGTGGTTTCCCCCTAGTTGTCATCTGTTCAAGGCAGTGGTTTAATCGGTTCCGACTATGGCCGTCGTGGACAACTCGGGCGGTTTCGATCTTGGGACAGGAGTTGTGTCCTCCTCGAGCCGCGACCTTGACCTCGGCTCCGGCACTGCGATGGAGCACGAAAACCTCCGCGCGGCAGCGGGGATGCCGCAGAAGAGCCATTTGAGAGAGGCGGAGATAGCAGGCCCCGTTCTGCGTCCTCACCGCGACTCCTCCTTCTCGGGATTCGATATCAAGGGTTTTCAGCCGCCGCAACAGTGGGTTCGACAGGGAGTGGTTGCGCAGCTGCCTAATGGAGGTCAGGGGCGTAATGACGAGGATGGATTTCAGAGGGACATGATGGATCTGCAGGAGCTGCTGTCGAAGCTGAATCCGATGGCCGAGGAGTTTGTGCCGCAGTCGCAAGCCAGCCATGGATCCATGGTTTTGGGGGGCGTCGGGATCGGCTCCGGACTCTACTCTAACGGCTTCGTGTTACCTAGCGTTTACCACAACGCTGGTTATACAAACGCTAATGGCAATGGCGTTAAACAGGTGAGAGCCTCTGAAATGTTCATCGGATTTTATGCATTTAACCTATTAGTTCTTTGATCTTCTTCATTTGACTTGTCAATGTATTTTGCCAGAGGAAGACTGGCCACAGTCAGGGAAGGAGGCGAATGAACAGCCGAACAAGTATGGCCCAACAGGAAGAGATAATTAGAAGAACTGTCTACGTGTCTGACATTGATCAGCAGGTTCGTTTTGTTTCTTTGTGCACTTATTTAATTGAAACTTGGAGAGATGCTTGGTAAATTCCCATCCATTTTCATTCATGCTCTTCCTTCCCAAGGTTTGTTTTCTGATCAAAGTTTGAAACTCTTTCTTTTTGTTTGATTTTCTTACCGTAGCCTATACGTTCTATTTTCAAGTAAGAGAGAACTCCAAAAATTAGGGGGTTGAGAGAGGGGAGTTTTAGTGTTTAGAAGTTCAATCTTTTGTTAGGCCAATGAACATGTTCTATTTATAAGAGAAAAGACTACTTCAGTATATAAATAATTACAATAAAAAAAGTATATGAACATGTTCTGTTTATTATTCTGATCGTCGGCTTAAAGGTCTATTCGACGCTGTACTCGGTGAGAGATATTAAGCTGGCAAATACGAGGCAAGTGAGGATTCAGCGGACAAGTTAGGATGTTCTCAACAAGTACTCAACAAAGATTGTTCTTAAAAGAGCGTTTATACTATGCAGCTGCTGAAAGGCATATTCGACATTGTAATTGGTGAGAGAGTTTTCAACATGCAAATATGAGGCATCTATGACTTTGGCAGGCCAGTTTTATGTTCTCGCCTAGGTGTTTGTTAGCAAGTACATGACTTTAGGAAGTGCATTGACTAAGGCCCCTCATACTACATGATAGGAAAGAGAAAAACATTATCCAATTTATGCCCAACCTATTCACTGCCTAATGTTACTTTAGCATATGGTTCATTATCTTTTGCTAAGCGTATTGACATTGTTACCCTTATGACGGTCTCTCATTATCTTATGTTCTATATTTTTCATTGGTTCTTTTATGTGTTACCACTATTACCCCTATTTTGAATTGTTTAGTTAACCTTCTTTCCTCGATCTTATGTTTTTAGGACCTTGCAACTTGGAGGGGTTTGACGTTGGGACACAGTCCGGTGGCTTGTGCCATCTAGATTTTACACCACACATTGTATGTCATATGTCGACTTCACCCCCGCAACATCACTTTCTCATGGCCATCCTTCTTAACCAACCTGAAGAAATTTAGTCTGTCTTAGAATGCCACTCGTGTCGGCTGCGAAAGCACATATGAATGCCTTCTAAAATCAATAAAAGAGTTGGGAGTTCTTTGTCTTTTTTATAGTGATGTTTGGAGTCGATATTAGACTACATCTATATGTAATTTTAGGTATTTTGTTATTTTTGTCTTTTTACCTAAGAGTGGTCTACTCGTATTCACGGATCTCTCGACCAACTAAAATACAGATCTTAGTTGACTCTCATATTCCGGAAATATGAAATCATCAATTAATAAATCAAAGGTAAATCGAATGTTTCTATGTAAGAGCTTATGAAAACAAAAGAAGCAATATATTAATATTTCATTAAGTGTTCATCATGAATATTCATGATCAAGCGCTATTGAATATTAGCTACTTGTCATGATGAAAGAATGATACAAGAAAATTCAAGAAGATATGATCTCTAGATTAATCAAATGAAAACTTAAAAATACTTAGACCACCTCCACAAGATAAGCCTCCTCTCTTTCTCTCCAAAAGTAAAGTAAAACAGTAATACAAAAAATAAAATGAAGAATTGTAAGCTAAAAATTTGATAAAAGTTGAATGCTGAACTCCTGAAATGCTCTTGCTTATATTGCTGAAAAGTTGGGATTACACGCCCTGGGTACACGTCGCGTACCTTGGGCATGTTCTTGGCTGCTACAATAACCGTCGGGCGTGCTCGAGGGTCCGCTTCTGGAATTGAAGGTTACACGCCCTTGGTACACGTGTACCTAGGGCGTGTAATTTTAAAGTTGTGCTTTTGGTCCACACGGCGTGCCAGTTGTGTGGGAATTAAAATTTGCTGAATACACACGGCGTGCACCATGGCTTATACTTATTAATTTCTTGGGATATGCTCCAAATCTCTTCCTAAGCCGTGCCATGTGCTCCATACCAGTAATGTTGCCTTCATTTGACCTGAAACTATAAAAATATGTCAATAACGCTTTAAAATGGATGAAGACTAGCTAAATTGGTTTATTTTAATAGACAAAAGTATGGTTATAATGTGTATAATATACGCATTATCAATAATGTCGGCATCGAAAATTTCATCGGTTGGCTCGCTGAAGTTGAGAAATATTTCAACCTGATGGGGTCGCGAAGAATCTGCAGGTGAAGTGAGTGGCTTACATGTTGAGTGGTGGAGTCTCGACTTGGTGGGAGCAATTCCAGAACAATTAACATGCGCCAAGGGAAACAACCATTGCAGACTTGATGCGTTTGAAGGAGGCACTCAAACTTTGATTTCTTCTTGCCAATTATGGTCATACGTTTCGACTTAGGCTCTGTTTGGTTGGGTTGTTGCTGATGGAAAGTTGCTGATGGAAAACTACTGATAGAAAGTGTTGTTTCTGGAAAACAGAGTTTTGTTAAAAAATTGTTTGGGAAAAATGGAGTTTTGGAAAAGTTGTTTGGAAACAAAACGAATTTTTTAACGAATTTTTTTGTTCCCATAAATTAATTACCAACCACAAAATATATAAATAAAACACAGGATAATATTGATGAGAGCAATCACAAATGAAATAACCCAATCTAAAAATTATGTTGTATATTCTTTAGATGGTTGCTAACCTGTCTTTAAATTCAGACATTGGGACCAATTTTTTCAAACTAAAATAATATTCCAAACTTCATCAAACTTTCAGCAAACTTCTAAACTTCATCATCTACTCATCATCATCACTCATCATCATCAATATGAAAAAATCGGAAACAATTCATAAGGCAACAAATCATCAATATGGAAAGCTAATTTCTGAAAAGCTAAAATTCCAACAGAAACTGTATAACTGTAGATGAGAGAGAGATTGCAACGGGCTAATTGATGCCCTAGATTTCAACATAAAATTCCCAGCTGGCGAGCTTCTCGGAGACGGAGGATGCCCTGGATGGCAATCTTCTCGGTCAATGGCGAGCTTCTCGGCGTCGGTCGATGGCGAGCTTCTCGGTCGATGGTGAGCTTCTCGGCGTCGGTCGATGGCGAGCTTCTCGGCGTAGGTCGATGGCTTCTGTTCGAACTGCACAAAGGAGTTGTTGGGGCGGGCGCATTTGGCGGAGAAGATGCGGGGAAGGATTCGATGTTGCGTCTATCGGGGGAGATCGGGCGGCGGAGGGGCATGGAGGCACCGGAGGACATCGCCGGAGGCGGATCATGTCGCGCGGGGCAGAGGCGAAGAATGCGGGCAGTGCAGAGGCGGGAATGTCGCGTGGGAGAAAAATGTCGCGAGGGAAAAGTCGAACAACTGCGGATGGACTGGAGAAATTTTCTGCGGATGGGTTATAGAAGAAAACAACGGTTGCTAATAACCGGAGGTTTCAAAATAAGTGGAACCAAACGCCGCCTTTTGTCAGAATTCCGGTAAGTCCCAGCCGCACCGCAGCCTAAAAGCCTAACCAAACGCCACCTTACAAGTTACAAGTTAAGTGGAGCCTCTCCTTGATGAGAGAAATTCCAGAACAATTGGTAGGCGCCAAGGGAAACAACCGGTCATGCCTGGAATGTTATTAAGGAGGTGCTTAAACCTTGATTTCTTCTTACCGATTGCAATCAAATGCTGTATCGAAGATCTCAAGATTTTCGCCAAAGAGATTGAGGAGTCCAACTCCAAACCCAAGTGTACCCTCGTCTTTCGGCATATAACAAATTTTATAAGACAACATATTAACACATAACGAGGTAAACAATGGAATTTGTGCTGTGATTTGTGATTAGAAAAGAAAATTTTAAAAGAAAGGACAATATGAATGAAAAAACTCGTTCTGATGAGATTATCTGTTGCTCATGCAAGAAATCTAGACACAAAGTACTCGAGTGTCCAAAAGAAAAGAAGAGTAAAAAGAAGGATAGAAGCTCATGACTAAAACCTGGAGTGACACGAAATCTGAAACTCATCGAACTTAGATGATAATGAAGAACATAAGAACATGTGCATATTGGTACTCGAGCTTCCTTCCTTCAGAAGAAGAAGAGGTAATAAGCCTTGATTCCTTTGACTTTAATTTTGAGAATTCTAAAACAAGACTTTATAGGATTATCAGCTAGCTGCGAAGAGAAGAATAATGATCCTTTTACTTAGAATTTTTTTTCTCACAACTGAAGACCAAGACCTTAAAGACAAGTCGGAAAGAATGATTTTTCAAGTACTGAAGTACTTCATTTGAAAGAAGAGAATGATACACTGTAAAGGGATCTTGAAGAGGCTTTCATGCAGAAAAAAAGCTCACTGATGAGCCAGTAAATGCACTTTGAGGACTCATTAAATGACAGGAGCTAACAACTACAATTAATCAATGAAAATATATCCACTAGATTTAATAGATTGAGTTTAGATGTTGATTCAACTACTGAAGTGAGTCCTGATATTTCACCTGCCTGGAAAAGGCATATAGCCTTTGTTAAGGAGAAGGGCATAAGCATTCCTGAAGAAATTAGAAGTTTGTGACCTCCTCTTCAACCTAAGGTGCAAGCATGAATCTTGTCGTAATAGGTTAAAGAACAACAAATAAGACTTTATCTGTGATACCTAATCATCAGAAAGGAATCTCAAGAAAATCTCCCGTAACAAGGAAAAACTCCTATATTTATCTGAGTCTGAATTCTATTCGACCTACGTCGAATAGAACTCAATGGTCAGCAAACCGTGTGTCGAATTGCAATCTACAAACGCCGAATTACAGTCAATGCATGCTTGTCAGACCAGATTCTGGATATTACAGAAATTAGCCAACTCCTCTTCCCTGTCCCGTTACCACTAAGAGGAAAAACAAATACAACAGATTAGATTGCTTTGCTATCATAAGATTGGACACCTTATAAAGAATTATTGGTATAATTCAAACTCCTATTCCTAGAACTTTCTTCATTCTAGGAATCCAAGGATTTAGATTAATTATGTTAAGAAGAATGGACCCAAGTCAAACTTGGTCCACCCTAATATTTGATTGTGTTGCAGGTAACTCTAGAGTCGCCAACCCTACCAGTGATGTTGAGATAGTAGACTCATAAAGAGTCAAAAAGAAAATCATGAAGTTGAAAGGCTAGCTGAACGATAAAAAGAAAGAAAAAGATGGTGTTCAGACTTAGGACTCTGTTGCAGTGATGTTTAATGAGACAGAAGCTTTAGAGATTGAGACAGAAGAAGAAGTCAGAGCCTAAAACTGATTCAATAACATAATGGACTGCAGACACTGCATGTTTTCAAGGGGGAGAGAATATCTTATGTACGCAAAACACTTGCACAAAAGTTTTTTAGAATCTCTCTTCAAAGGATTCAATTGATGGTTCTGTGAATCTTCTTATTAAAAGATTCAGTTAAGTTCTCCAAGTCTCTTTATCAAAAGACTTTAGTCATCTGTGTGGACAGTTGATTCCTACATGTGGTAGAAGAGAGAAATACCCAAGTTTTAGGGGAACTTCTATAAAGTTTTTTGTGTCGTCTGGATGTTCTACTTTATAGATTATATTTATATTTGTTGTCTTTATTTATTGTTGTGATATAATCGGTAAATCATGTGTTCAAGTTGTGATTTTTGGCAAAAAATTTAATACTCTATTCACCCCCTTAGAATAATTAGACTAATATTCTCAGATCTATTTTCGCACTTCTAGATTCTACCACAACATGAGGATTGACTTCAGATTTTTCTTAGTTCACCATTAACTCAACAACGAACAAGTAGAAGCCACAAACAAAGTTGACGCAGGACAAAAGACAGTGTGAAATAACCGGCGGTGTCGACTCTCTAATGCAATCCTACGTGTATATGTGAAATGAATGCGATCAAACCGTAAACGATGCATGCATGTAATCAATTAATTATCCAGAATCAAATTATAACAACTATAATTATATAAGTTTAGCAAATCAACACAATGTGAATCTGTAATTTTCAAACGTACAAACAATATCACAAGTTTTCACCACGCAAGGAATTCTAACCACAATTTACACGAATGACGTTTATAGGATTTAAGGAAATAAAACAGTAGCACTAGCGATCACAATACCCAAACAAATATAAAATTCTCATCTCGAATTTAATACAGAAAATATAATACAAAACAATAATACTCACAAGGCATTGGAGACCGGCAACGGTGACAGGCGTGGTTCCACGAAATGAATGCAACGATTGTACAGAAAGGAAGGGGTGCTGAATAAACCCGGCTATGAGTTGACTTGTTATTTGGATCAGAGAAAAAGATTCCTAGCACTGTTTCAGGCTGCATGAACTTAAATTTGGCTGGAGAAGAGAAGGGGCAGAGGGTAATGGGTTTCTGTGGGTTCTTGTGGAGGATTGTGGGCTGGTGGAAGGTTTTTTCGACTAACAGTGAGAAGAGGAGAGTGATTGGTTGCAACAAAGTTGCAGGAATGACGGTTTGCGTGGGAATGAATCAATGGGGGTGGCAGAGGCGGACGCTAGGGCTACGACATGGATTGGAGTCGCTAAAATCCAGGGAATTGCGCGTCCTGCAGCGGAGTTGGGCGGCTTGGTGTTATGCACTTTTCGTCGAGGAATGGGGAAGACGTACAGGAGGAGTACTGTTATTTGTTGCGTCTTTCTCCTGTAACGTAGGAGAGCGGAGGCTAGAAGAGCGGAAGCTTGAACGTTCGGTCTGGGCGAGTGAGGGAGAAGATGACGATGAACAGCTACGGGAGCGTGCAGTTCGACGGGAGAGGAATTGTGGATTGAGCGGCTGGTTGAAGAGAAAATCGTGGGAGGCGAGGGAGACGATGAACAAATACGGTTTTCTGCAAGCTTGAGGAGGAGTCGTGCAGATACAGAGGCGGTTTTCTCCTCCCGGGATGCAGAAATCGTGGGTAAGGGGAAGTTAACAGTGGATTCACGTAGGTTTAGAGTAGGGAGCAATGAAGTAAAAGGAAAATAAAAGATAACTGAAATAACCCGGACGTCGCACCCGGGGCTCGCGGCGTCGCACTGCGAATGACCGTGAATTCTGGATTCGCTCACAAAATACGCAATGCCCCGAGAATGAGAACTCCCGCCCTTATTGATAACGAGAGGGGTGGTTGGGCACCTGATGTGAACAACTATGATCGTCCGTTACGCCCGGTATCCTAAAGCACTAAATACAAGCCCAACAAAACAAAATAAATATATAGAGTAAAACGACACCCCGGACACGCTCGCGGTCTCGGATCACCGATCCAATCAACGCATCTCCGACAAATCTGCAAAAACTGCTTTGGTCGAGTGATGACCCGATCTCCTCCGATCACGAACATGCGGTCGATCCCCATCAAAAGTCATTCTGAATCTGCTAAAGAAAGTATGAAGCACAAACAAACGGAAATTGGGTTGGTAGGCTCCCTTCGGTACTCTGGGTTTTGCGGACGACCCCAACTACAACAACAAGACAAACACCTTTCAAGCTCTTCCATGGATCATAATGTTTGATTCCTGTGTAGCTCGACGGTCGCATCAGAGAGATTGAGTGGTGGGTGAAGGACAATACTAGAATCATATAAAGATTCTGGAAGAACTCGAGGGAGTGCGTGATCAATCCATCGTCCGTCAGTAATATGTGAAACACAAGATGACCAAATATTTTAACAAAATTGTGAGGCCCATGAGGTTTGCAGAATATCTGGTATTAAAGAAAGTGGACAAACCTAGAAGACGGTAGACGATGGAATAACTCAATGTGAACTGGGTGGACTCTATTTCGTGTTGTAGGTGCTCGCATCGAGCACCTACCTACTAGCAACACATAGAGGTGATCCTCTTAAGAACACATAGCTCCGCGATGACCTGAAAAGGTTTTATCACTAAATGCGAGGTCAACTTTTTTACACATCTACATCTCCGGTAAAGAATTCTCTCTTAAATTCAATACCATCGTGGAATAGCATTGATATACTTAAGCTCTGACGCAATTATTAATCCCCTGAGCGTTTATCGAGGATGATGCTCTAACCAAGCTTGCAGATGTCGGATGTCAGACTCACGACGGTTTAGGTTTTTTATGTCGGATGTCGGATTGCGGGGGATATATCGGGGACATTTCAAAATGTCGGATTGTAATATTATATGTATATATATATTATATATCATAATATTTCTTTTAATTAGATGGTAATTATTTATTTAATGAAGTATACACTAAAATTCATATTAGAAAATGAAACTACTAACAAGTGTTTAATCAATTTGTAATAAATAAGAAATGTTGCATACTTTCAAAATATTGAAATGTAACCAAAGGAGAGCTGCGAAGAAGACGAGAGCCAGAAGCGGAGATTAGGGCAAGCGAAGAAGACGAGAGCCCAGAGCGTCGTGAGCAGGACGCGAGGGAGATGAGGAGTCGTCGTGAGGGGCAAACATAGTATAACTATATAAGTATATAATAAAAACTGATTTAATTATAAAATTTAATAAAATAACTTATTAATTTCTAATGGCCGCCATAACCCGCCATAACCCGCCATAACGGGCCGACATGTCCGACATGTCGGCCGCCATACTGGAAAACGCCATTTTTCTCATCTGTGTCGCTAACGTTGCGATTTCCCCTTAAAAATGACATGTCGGACATGTCAGACGACATCTACAAGCTTGGCTCTAACACAGAATACCATGCTTATATCCCCAAGGTTCTTGTTAAGGATGCTGCTCCAACTCTCAGGTCCGTGCTCACATCCCCAAGGTGATTTTTGAGGATACTACTCCGACACCCAAAATTCCGTGTCCCCAAGTTGATTGTCGAGGATGTTGTTTAACACCCATGATTGTGTTCCCGTCTCTAAGGCGATTGGAGAGGATGTTGTTCCAACACCCAGGATCGTGTTCTCGTCACCGTGATGATTGCTAATGATGCTGCTTCAACACCCAAGATCATACTCACACGGTCACACCCCGACAATGATCGCCAAAAAGAGAAATACCTTATAACTCCAACATCCAAGACTGCGTCCTCGCGATGTTGTCGAGGGGAAAAATCTCATAGCTCCAACATCCATGGTTGTGTTCTTGCGCCCCCTTGGATGTTGTAGAGGAGAAATACTCCATAGCTCCAACATCCAGGGCCACGTCTTCGCGCCCCTTTGGATGTCGAGGATAAATACTTTACAATTCCAACATCCAGGACCGCGTCCTTGTGCCATCAGGGTGTTGTTGAGGAGTTCTGTTGTCACACCACCAACATTCAAGAGTACACCCGTGCTACCCCAAAGATGTTGTAGAGAAATACCCAGCGTCTCCATGATTGCACAGGCTCCATAAAACAAAATAAACATCATGCAAAAAAAATTACGTAATTTCCGCTGCCACTAAAGATGACGCCCGTGTCACCTAGTTTACCTTAGTCACCGCGACGAGATCAAACATCTTTGATGGAGTGTGCCTTGACACCCTAAGCCATCCCTGCTAAGCTAAAGGATGATGATGATGGTACGCCCTCTTTGGCGGTGGCGGATCAGGCACTGTTGATCTTGGGCGAAACCACTTTCTCTCATGGCCTCCTACAAGGGGGGAATGGGGGAGGAAGGTTCCGCTTTTGAGGGAAAGAAAGGTTTCAAGCCATTCTTCAACACCTTCTCCGCGTCAATGGCCGTGTCGGCGCCAAACTTACCCTCTGTCGGGTTCCAGGAGAATTCCATGGATTTACTAATTGGGGAGAAGGTAGCAGTGGAAGAAGAGTCGAAGAGCAAGAAAAATGAGTAACCGAAAGGATTTTTTTTTTTTGAAACAAGGGAGTACCGCTTCGATTTTATAATCCTCAACTTTGTGAGAGGCGCTTCCGTTTCTCGACATTAAGAGGATGTATTGAATCATCAGAAAAGTGGGGATAACTAGTTGTTGTAATGTGTCTCATGTGCGAGGCTCAGTGATAACACACCACGTGTAGCACACCATGCGCCTCGGGTTTGCATGAGATCGCAACACGTGTTCTGCTTGGGGATAGTTCACGTGCGTTAGTATCGTCTCCTCTTTAATGATTCTTCAATTACTTCTTGCCTGCAGGATGCAGTCTTCGTCTATAGGGTTGATTCTCCTTGCCCCTTTAAGCTTTCGCCGGTGCGAATAGTTCTTACATAGTCCAAGCTGAATTGTGCCTTATCTCCCCCAGGGGTTACCACACTTGTCGTTAGGGGTCCTCACCTTGCCCTGGCGCGTGAGGTGTCGCCCTCACACCCAATGAATTTTAATAACTTTATAGGTCGCCCACTCCGGGCAGTAATCTCGCCCGCATATTGTGTTTTTCGCCAGATTACACTCTCAATGTCTCTCCGCCTACATGCCATATTATTCATCGTGCAGTCCTAACTCTACTCTAGCATATAGATCTTCATTTTCACAATCGCCGTCTCCATTATACATTGTGTGCTCCTCCGTGAGGGTTAGCCATTGCCTAACGGTTACCTCACATCCATAGGCTTATTAGGCCCTTGTTAGTGATCGTGGGAGACAAATAGCTGATCTCACCAACTTTTTAAGTCATAGGGAATAAGCTCTTGGAGCCACTCCCTCTTATAGGACAAACTTTTATTGTCACCTTAAGTGGATACCCCGCCACATGCCAACAACAACTCTTAAATGTTTTACATATGCCAATCATCCTTTTCAGCTAGGTTGTGTACATGTATCTCAACGGGAAGAAGATGAATTCTAACTTTTTTAAAGGTGAGTAACACAAAGAGGAGGTTGTGAGAAGGAACTTTTAGGGTTCCTAGGTTAGTGGTGAGTTCTTCGTTAACTTCTCTGCCCATACTCCGAAGTAAGGTTTTGTGCATTGTACTCCATGGACAAATCGGGGTTCAATAAATGTCTAAAGATCTTTGATGATCTGCTATATGACGACTCAGACTCAGGGTTAAAATAATTTTCAGGCGAAGGGGAGTGATGCAGGAGCAGTGGACAAGAAATCATATTCGCATATGGCGGGAACAACAAGACCGATAAATCTCGAGTCTATCAGATTCTGAATCGAGGTCTCGATCGTGACTTTGGTAGAGATAAAGTTTTCAAATTTAAATTTAATAAAGCTATGGGATCTCGAAAAGCCATTACCGACATCCCGATATGGCCTGAACTAGTTTTTCTTATTTCTTAATTTATTTTTGTTTTTGGAATTGAGTCTATAAATACCCCCCCTATTTTGTTGGGATTCTCTAGGGCTGATTTTCAGTCGAGTTTGGGCGATTTGGGCTCTGCTCGAAATCGAAATTTTTGAATCGAGCTTGGATCGAAATAGACTCTGACATCGATTTCGACTCGAGCCATCTTGACTCGAAATGTCTCGATTCTAAGCTCGCTCGAAATTGACCACTTTCTCTCTTTATTTCGATTTTTGATTCGACTCATAATTAAATTGAGCGGGCTCGAAATTGCGTAAATGAAGCCCTTTAAGGCTTTACTCCTTTAGTTTACGTTTAGACTTTAGTGTTTTAATTTAAAAAGAAGAATATGTTAATAAATATATTATATTATAATCAATTTGAGCTGATTCGAATCATATTCCGAACGTTTCGGGGCATGCTTGAAATTGACTTGAAATGTGATTCATGTCAAATTGAATCGACTCTAATTGAGTTGAATCAATTGCTATTGATTCCGATTCCGCTTAATAACCAACCAATTTTCGAGTGACTTTCGAGTTTTGAATATGCTCAGCCCTAGGATTCTCTTTTTTGAGCTTGAGACTTGTGATGTTGAACCGTAGCCGTGAAGGCCTAATAATTTTCAGTATTCCTCAAGGGTGAAATGTAGGCAAGCCTTACCCTGCATTTTGCAAGAGGCTGCTTCCAAGACTCGAACCCGTGATCTGAAGGTCACATGGCGACACCTTAACTGGTGGAGCAAGGGGAAGGGTTAAAATTATTAGTGCATCTTAGATTAATCAATACTTGTTTTATTGGCTGTCTTCAACAGTTATTTTTCATGCATTACTTTTATAGTGTTTCATTGTTTCTAGCCTTGTCTGAGTATTGTGAGTTATTAGGATAGTGGGGTTAGTTGTCAGTTGACTCAGTTAACATAGTAACTACTGTAGAACGAATTAATAGGAGAATCCTGACATGAGACTCTTGTGCTGTACGATGAACGCAACCTTCACTTCCTGATTTAAAAACATAATTAATTGCAGTGACAATTTGTTTACTTGTTGGCTTCCAATTTCTGTGTACATGTCTGGAGTTTTTCTTCATCATTGAAGCAATTTTCACTGCTGCAACTTCTATTACTGCTGTTGTTTTTAATTCATTGTGTTCCATTATGTGTCGCTGCCATGAGACTTGTTGCAGGTCACTCGACGCGCTGGTAGACCGGTCGAATTGAACCACCTTAGCTCACAAGCGAGCCGAGCGCGCAAACAGTCAATGAGAGAGTTACTAAATAACACGAACACTTTTTATCGTGGAAAACCCGAAAAGGGTGAAAAAACACGCGGTCGGAGCTGTGCCGACCAAATTCCATTATCTTCTGGTTCATTACAATTGAAAGCTGAGAATTCGAGCGCGACAGACCGCTGCTCGTTACAATGGTAAAAAGAGTAAACCTCGAGGGTGACATGCCACCTCTCGAGAGACTAAGTATTTCTCTGGGAACGAAAGTGAGATTCTCGAGTCGCCTTTCGTAACTTGAAGGATTCTCAATCCGCTTGGAAGACTATCTTCCGTGCGAAGGAAAATCTTCAAAGGCACGAAGGAGACCTTCGAAGGCTCGAAGGAGATCTTCGAAGATTCGAAGAATATCTTCGAAGATCGAAGGAGATCTTCAAGCGCCGAAGGAGAATTCCAAGGAAATCTTCAAAGGAGCTCTCTCGGGCGTAGAAGACGAGGTGTCTTGAAATGAAGGCCCCAGACTCCTTTTATAGCCTTGGGCAGGGGTAGCCCAGTAATTTTGTCGTTGTAACCACCATAACCACCTGACGGGCTAATCACGTTGGCTGATTTGAAGCACATGAATCGTCACTTTTCGGAAATTCCCGTCCTGCCCCTTGGACGTTTTGGTTAATTCGGGTGTCTTCGTTGACGGCGTTGAGCGTAGTGAACAAGACCTGAAATCTGGAAAATTAGGAAAGGTTAATTGCCGCGTGCGTCGAGAACACGAAGGTGTTCTGAGCGCGCGATGAACGCGGAAGCGTTCTGAGCGTGCAACGAATACGAGATCTTCGCCAAGTGTCTTTGCCATGAAACCACACTAGGATGATCTAGTCTAGAGACCTCGCCAAGAGTCTTACCCTGAGATCACATCAGAAGTCTTTGCCCGAGTGGACCTCACCTCATTGGAGTCCGAATCAGACATGAGACGACTGCCAAGCCACCTTTGTTGGTATGACATTTGTAGTCTAAGCAGTAGTCTTGGCTTCAATGCAGAGGGTTCAGATATGCATTAGTCATTAAATGAGAGGCCTTGGATGGATATTTATTTCCTAGATAATATAACCCTCTCTCTCTATTTCACACACACACATCTCTCCCTCCTAAATTTGTTCCCCTAGCAAGAGGAAACTGCCTCATCAGATCTCTCAGTCATTCCTCATACGGCCAGTAATCCTCAGTTCAAAATCTTTCCACAGACAAATAACTGAATAAGGTTTCAACAACTTGTTTGGTGAGGCTGCTATATTTCCTTTTTTTTCGTAGCAGTGTTTCTAATATTTTGCTGCAGCGTATGCTGGATTTGGTTAAAACCCAACTTTTGATTTCAGTATTTCATTTTGAGAGCTAATTGATCACAAATTCCATGTCCATACTCCATACTGTAGTCTGCCATCAAACTGGCTAGTTTTGAAATCACACTTAACTAGGTGACTACTCTTCCATTAGTTTGACTTTATTCTAAGTTTTTATTCAGTGCAGCTCATATCCCTTTTATTTATCTTTGGCTGAGTTTGTATAAAGTTAGCTGGCCTTAATATATTAAGAATAGATTGACTCATTTCATGTGATGACTCCTTTCGTTGACGGCGTTGAGCGTAGTGAACAAGACCTGAAATCTGGAAAATTAGGAAAGGTTAATTGCCGCGTGCGTCGAGAACACGAAGGTGTTCTGAGCGCGCGATGAACGCGGAAGCGTTCTGAGCGTGCAACGAATACGAGATCTTCGCCAAGTGTCTTTGCCATGAAACCACACTAGGATGATCTAGTCTAGAGACCTCGCCAAGAGTCTTACCCTGAGATCACATCAGAAGTCTTTGCCCGAGTGGACCTCACCTCATTGGAGTCCGAATCAGACATGAGACGACTGCCAAGCCACCTTTGTTGGTAACATTTTTCTCAGAATACAGGATGTCAAGAAGCGATGAATCTTTTAACAAGCTGTTTCGTCTTTTTTGTGAAAATGTTTCAAGGGCCATAATGCCCAATCATCATTCTTGAGATATGACATTTGTAGTCTAAGCAGTAGTCTTGGCTTCAATGCAGAGGGTTCAGATATGCATTAGTCATTAAATGAGAGGCCTTGGATGGATATTTATTTCCTAGATAATATAACCCTCTCTCTCTATTTCACACACACACATCTCTCCCTCCTAAATTTGTTCCCCTAGCAAGAGGAAACTGCCTCATCAGATCTCTCAGTCATTCCTCATACGGCCAGTAATCCTCAGTTCAAAATCTTTCCACAGACAAATAACTGAATAAGGTTTCAACAACTTGTTTGGTGAGGCTGCTATATTTCCTTTTTTTTCGTAGCAGTGTTTCTAATATTTTGCTGCAGCGTATGCTGGATTTGGTTAAAACCCAACTTTTGATTTCAGTATTTCATTTTGAGAGCTAATTGATCACAAATTCCATGTCCATACTCCATACTGTAGTCTGCCATCAAACTGGCTAGTTTTGAAATCACACTTAACTAGGTGACTACTCTTCCATTAGTTTGACTTTATTCTAAGTTTTTATTCAGTGCAGCTCATATCCCTTTTATTTATCTTTGGCTGAGTTTGTATAAAGTTAGCTGGCCTTAATATATTAAGAATAGATTGACTCATTTCATGTGATGACTCCTTTCGGTCAAGGGTAGCTGGCTTTCGACATTGAATAATCCTTTGGCCTGATTTCTGTATATTAGGTCACTGAAGAAGAACTTGCAGCACTCTTTGTGAATTGTGGGCAGGTAACTTCTTTGTTTATTATTTGATCTTATTTTTCATTTGTTATCTGATGCGCCTGAAATTGTTTTTCTTTTATTTTGTTAAAGGTTGTTGATTGCCGTGTATGCGGTGATCCCAACTCAGTTCTTCGTTTTGCTTTTGTTGAGTTTACTGACGAAGGTAAATTTTCTAGTAAACTCTAGCTCTTGAGTTTAATACCTTTGAATTATTTAAACCGCTGTTTATTTATTTTCTGGCTTCTCCGGATTTCAAATTTTCAGAAGGCGCAAATGCTTCCTTAAGCCTATCAGGAACAATGCTCGGCTATTACCCAGTAAGAGTGCTCCCTTCAAAAACGGCAATTGCACCTGTTGACCCAAAATATTTGCCAAGGGTAAGAAAAAAGTATCATGATAACTATCCCCAAGAATTTTCTTGATGCTTGTCCGTCTTTCAGTCTGAAGATGAGCGCGAAATGTGCACAAGAACCATCTATTGTACAAATATAGATAATAAGGTATGTTCTAGAATATCTTTTTTGATCTTACATTACATCAAATATAGATAATAAGGTATGTTCTAGAATAGTCTCTTAATGTCTTCATTTCTTGAAGGTTAACCAATCAGAGCTTAAGCTTTTCTTTGAAAGAGTATGTGGACCGGTCAGTTGCTCCTGCTTTTTTTTGAAACCATTTTTTAATTGTCATAACAAAAACTTGATTTCTTATTACACTATATGAACTGACATTAATCTTGTTACAGGTGTTTCGTCTGAGAGTGCTTGGAGACTATCATCATGCAACTCGCATAGCATTTATTGAATTTGCAAGGGTTAGTAATTTTTACCTTTCCACTCTTGTGATCTTTTAAATGTTGTGTGATGTTTTGCTTTGGAGACAACTGCTCTAATTTGCAATTTGTTTCTCTGAGTGAGTGCATTTCATAAATTATCCAGATTCTGAAGATTAATTTCTGATATTTTGTTATCCAGTTTAATTATTTATGTTCACCTTTTTAAGTTCAATGCATGTTTCAATTTCTATTTGCGCCTTTTAATTATCATGTGCGAGCCAGTTTGTTATTTTGCGTTTTTAGTATTTTATGATAAGTCCAAGTTATCGGACTTATTACATTTTATGTCACTATGTAATGTTATATATAGACCCTTCGGGACATGAATAAGATTATGCAAGAATTAAACTAAGTCTCCTTCTCTCTTTAGTTTCTCTTCCTCTCTCTTTAGTTATTTCTTCTTCATCCCTATTCTAGGGTTAAGGTTGAGCAAGGCCACCCTTCTTCCTCCTCGCATTCTCCGTGGGTTGAGCTCGGCTCCCTTGTATCTCCGCCTCCACTGCCACCTTCGACGAGATCCAGACGAAGTTACGCTCATAACTACTTGGTACAGAGCCTTCGGTTCTCCTCTCTTCCGCAACAAGCTAACCCGAACTCTGAACAACCACTTAAATGAGCGTCGCACCTCTCTGCACCCTCAACGACCCAAAGCCTGTCAATTCCCATGGAGCCTCCCACCTGTCAGGCCCTTTCATCCTTGCTTCATTGTCGAGTCGCGCGCTTGTCGATCTCGCGCGCTTGTCGATGCCGCGCAATCTCTTCTTCCTCGCTCCCATTAGCCAACCTCTCCAATCGCGAGTCTCGCAACCCTGCATGAGCTCACAACAACCGACGCGCATGCGCCTCTTTAAACGATGCCCATCGCAAGGCGCTCCCAGCTTCCTCCGCAGAAGCCTCCTCCGCCAGGTGTAACCCACCTACGCAACTGTCATCTCCATCGTGGATCCTCCCTGTCATCGTCTTCTATTCGTGTGTATCCCGTTCACCGCGGTAGCCTCCCCTTCCCGCCACTGCCTTTCCCAACTCCATGCTATTCCACGATCTCCTTTCAGTCATCGATTTCTGTATCGAGCCACACATACATTCTCTTCCTCGATCCACCTGCTTGATGCTGGTCTTTGCATGAAAGGAAGATATCGAGCTTCCACCTCCCGAGTCACATTCGAGTCTCCCTTCAAGTAGAAAGTTAAAGAACAATTATTAATCAAATTAATTTCTTTAATTAATTAATTCTTAATTAATTAATTACTTCGGCATGGCAACGAGCTCCGGTGAGCAGAGTGTCCTTCATTCGATGTTCCAGAAGTTACTAGAGATGTCGACATTATATGACACCGTGCTTTCGCGACCCACCGCCAACATTGACTGACACTTCAGGGGTCATATCCCACTGGAGCAGCCACTAATCTCACTACAACAATCATTGATCCCACCAGTGATCGAAGATGCTCCACTGATCTATGTGGTTGTTGTCGCTCTACCATCGTCTTCAGTGGTTCTCTCCCTGCAGTTCACACAGTTGACATCATCGCCTCCAAGCTCAGCTGTGATGCTTTCACAAGTTGTGTCGCAACCATTAGTTCGCACGGTCTCCCTTCCGCAGCCTCTGCCCCATCTTCCTGCTTCACAAACTTCTCTAGTGCCATTCTTCCGACGACCGCCCCATTCGGTGCCACCGCTTCTGATCTCCACGACTCCCAGTAAGCAGGGTTCTCTGTTTCCCACGACCGCCCATCAGGCGCATTTGACCTAACTCCAAATATTATGTCCGACAAGACCCCCCCCCCCCCCCCCCCCCCCAACAAGCCTCTGCCACACCATATCCCTATAGTCCTTCGAGACATCTGGGAGCATGTTGATGTTTCACCGCGTTATGCGGCTTCTGCGACAACGACGTGCTACAGGAGTTGTACCAACGGAAAATTAAGGAGTCAAATGATCATGTTGTGCAAGCCTTGTTCGAGCTTGAGTAAAAGCTCTATTTGAAGGACAGGTGGAATGTTATGGTCCCTCACAACCCGTTATCCAGTTTAATTATTTATGTTCGTATCTTTTAGGTTTCAATGCATGTTTCAATTTATGTTTGCGTCTTTTAATTATCACGTGCGAGTCCGTTTATTATAGCCGTTTTAAATACTTTTTAATACATCCACATGTTCAGAGTTTTTGTGTTTTATGCCACTATGTAATGTTATATGTAGACCCTTGGGGTCATGAATGAGATTATGTAAGAAGTAAACCAAGTCTCCTCTCTTTAGTTTCTCTTCCTCTCTCCATCTAGTTCTTTCCTCTTCATCCTCACTCTAGGGTTAAGGTTGAGCAAAGCTCCCTCTTCCTTCTCGTCACATTTTCTATGGGTTGAGCTCAGCTCTTTTGTATCTCCGCCACCTCCAACAAGTTCCCGACGAAATTACAAGCTAGGCCCATAACATATTCCTCCACTCAATTTTCTTTGATTTTTCGTAGATTACTTTTTTTGTATTGGATATAGTAATAGGTCAATTATCTGATTTGTAACCTATAATTCTCCGTATTTGTTAAGGAAATTAACACACATTATGACGGGGACCATAGTCCATGGGCAGGCCGACCCATATTGGATCCCGTTCGGGTGTACACTCGTCGTAGTAGGGGTTAGGATCGTGATATGGAAGACCCGAGCCTCGTCGCGTTCAGACCATCGACGGGATATTTCCTATGTATTTTTGTATTTTTCTACATATTATTGGTGCTTCGTTTGTATGTTATCGTTTCGGCCAATCATAGTCGTTCATTGTGTGTTAGCCTATAAATAGTTATTGCGGAGTTCATTTTGGGCATTGCTGAATTGACAGTGATTTCTTATTTTGTGATTAGTTCACGGTGCCGAATCCGTGGAGTTTTAAGGTGTGAAGCCTAAATCCTTTTCCCCTCCCATTTCACCGATCCCCTATTATTAAAACCGCATGTGCCCCCCACCCCCGTGTAAATAACGCCCCATGTTTCCGTAACCTCTCAGAATTGCAATAGGGCTGCTTGGAACCGCTCGACAACTGCCATTTCATTCCTGTTCTGGACAGCCAGCTCTCACTGGACGAGAACGAGTGACTTCTTGTCAATTGCAAGCCACGCCAAGACCGTTGACTCCCCTCTAGTTGAGAACGACATTTCATGTACATCAATTCCGTCTCGCCAGCGCTCGAACAAGCAAATCCACCTTCCACGTGCTACTTCCATCCATTCGAAGGCCTCACCCTCTCTCTACTGCTTGTGTCGACTTTGCTTGAGGATTCTGGACTGTCTCCAAGTAAATCCAGTGGCCTACCTTCATCCCCAACCGTCCAGAACAGCCACCGCCCCCTACTCCTGTGCTTCATTGCTAGCAGCAACTCATTTCCACTCACTGGAAGTTGCCGGTTAGTGTGGCTTGCATCCCCTGTTGCCGTTTTGAGTGTTTGCTGTTGGGAATGAAGGTCGTAGATGACGACGTCTCCCACTGATCAATAGAGCCTAGAAACCTGAGAAAGAAAACCAACAAAACAAACACAATAGACACAGAGATATACGTGGAAAACCTTCACCACTTGAAGGTCAAAAACCACGGGGCACGGCACAACAAAATCCACTATAATAAATAAGGATTACAGAGAAAATCTAGGTCTGCCCAAACCTAGAATGCCCACCGGATTTGACAAACAAATCCACTCCTCTCTACCACAAAGATAAACAAACAACTTCTCTACAACAGGATAAAACCCTACTCTCTTTTCAAGCACAATAGCAAGCGAAAACGAGAAAGAGAATACCTTGAACCGTAGACGAAGAGGCCTTTGAAACGGTAGAGAAATCTCCAATCAACATTGAAGAAACACTTCCTCCTTCCGGCAACGGCAACGGCAGCGACAGCACTCTCCAAGAGCAGCGGCGACAACCTTCTTCAAGGCGGCGGCGACAGCCCCTCCTTCCAGCGGCAGAGGCGGCGACAGCCCCCTCTTCTTCCAGCGACAGAGGCGGCGACAAAACCCTCTCCTTTCAGCGATAGCAGCGCCGGCAAACCCCCCTTCCAAAGCACCGGCGGTGGCTCTCCAAGATCGCGCGAAGAGGAGGGGCGGCGGTTTTTGATCGAGAGTATGAGAGGGGAGGATCGAATAGATCGGCTATATTCCAAAGAGGAATAATAAAAACTGCATAATAAAACTGCTGCCCTAAGCAGTTCACGCCAAAACTGTCCGGTTCACATGAACCGGACCCCCAAAAATCTGTCCAGATTTTGTCCAAATAAAAGACAGAGCCAAAAGAGTTGCAACCTGCTATTTTAACAGGTTGCAACCTATTTGCATAATCACAAAATTCACAAAAACGCCACCTTTAGGGGCTGAACCCCAACATTTGCTTCAACCAGCTACAGCCCAGTGTCATTTCAGCCCGTGGAAAGTGCAGATCAGTGCAGGAATCAAATATTCAATTGGAGAAATTGCCGTAACATTATTTACAAATTAGTTGCGTCTTATATTTCTAAAGATAAAGGGGCTTCTGTAGGCTGAAATAATTTCAATATGGAGTTCAAAATATTTGTTGCGTCTTATATTTCTAAAGATAAAGGGGCTTCTGTAGGCTGAAATCATTTCAATATGGAGTTCAAAATATTCCTTCTCTCTTTTAGCCGAGCAAACTAGTAGAGACCGAATGGGTTGAGATTAAGGAGAAGTCGTACACATCGACTTCTGGAGATGTCAAATAGTTACATTGTGAAGCAAGACATGCAATGGCCAATGACAGTTGGCTGAGAGCCAAGTAGGTACTGTTGTTAGGGGTTTCAATATTGGAATTCGGGTTTGAATCCACCTGTGTAGGATTCAAGTTAGGTTACTGATGTAGGAATCAGGGCCATTTCAAGTTATAGCCTTAACTCAGAATAAAGTCAGGTCATGTACGGTTCTTTAGGTTGTGTTCAGACCAACCCACAAACTTGAGTATTGTGCCTATTTAATAGGTGGATTTTCTTCTTCTAGGCTAGGTGTATAGAGCTCAGGTCAGCTTGTTCACTTAGTGTTGATTTGAAACTCATGATGTGAAGAAGCAGTACATCGTCCAAAGAATTGGGATGCAACTGTCGCTTGAAATCGGGGACACAACCTTCTTCCATAAGAAGTTAAAATACATGTGGTTGGATGAAAATTACACTTGAAGGGAGAAGGAATCTGATGTTGAGGAACCCTAGATATGAGCGGCTCCCACAAATTAAATTCTTGATTAGAAGAAATCTTCTATTTGTAGTATCATGATCATTTGGCACTGTGGTGAACCTAGAGGAGGGTCCATTTGGCACTGCGGTGGCAGTTGTTACACGGTGGTTATGAACCGTCGTTTCTAAATTCTCAACCCACCTAAGGAACTCTTCTTGGTGGCGGTCATAACCGTTCTCATGCCAAGCACGTATTTTATGACGGTGGCGTTTTGTCCGAACTCACCGGAGCAAAAATTTCGCACCAAATGGACCCTTAGTCAGATACAATCTAAGGACAATAACCATCAGAATTACAGAAGTTATTCCCTTGCTCAATAATTCAACCCCTATATTGAGCCTTACATAGGGCGAATACCACTTTCTCATACGATCTATCAAAATCTCTTACCACATCTCCTCCGGCTCTTCTAAAACTTCTTCAATGGGGAGAACGAACTTATAGGAATGCAGTGGAAAATATTGAAACCTTGAGAACTGAAGAGCTTTAGAACTTATAGGAACGCGGTGTTCATCTCCTTATCTGTAAAATTAAATTTGTGAGATGATACAAAGAGGATTTTCCTACTCTTTCATCACTTGACTTCTGAGTTTTATTCCTCAGTGTCTTCATCTTTTGCCTTTATTCCCTAATGAAGCTCAGTTGAATCTCTACTAGGATTCAACAAAAATTACATTAAAAATCCCATGTGTGGGTGAGGCTCCTTGGATATCAAGTACATGTTTATATGGGGACTATGCCATCATTCTCTTAAAATTTTGAAAAAAAACTCTTAGTAAACCTACTTATTCCTTGATTAATGAATGAATATCAGTAAGGAAAACCATTGAAGCCTCCAAAATCAATAGGATTACCCTCACTCAGCATTATTATTTTTGGTCTCTGCAGGCTGAAAGTGCAATTGCTGCTTTGAACTGTAGTGGAGCAATATTGGGATCCTTGCCATTAAGGTATTATATATATTCCTTCCCAGCTTCTTACCTAATTGTTCAATTTTCGCCGCTTTTTTTTGTTAGAAGCCTCATAACTTAAATCTTTATGTTTACAAATGATATACAAGGGTGAGCCCTTCGAAGACTCCGGTCCGCCCTCGAGCAACTCGGGCGCCCATGTCTTGAATCTCAGTCGCATTTTCTGGTTGTTGTTTGAACCATGAGAAAGGCATCACGAAGGTGTCGTGTTCTTCTTCTGTTGCCTGTCTAGTTTTGATTTGGCTTCTTTTAACGGATTTTAACGTATCGGAGAGGCGACTGGAGATGGTAGAATCGTATTCACGGCTTAGAGATTTTGTAACGAAAAGATTGTTGAAGCATCTGCAGGTCAATAGATTATTGAAATGCCGAGTTTTTTCCCCTTTTGTTAGTAGCACTATGATCTATTGGTCTAAGTTAATGAAGTCATTTAAAGAATTTTGTAATATGGCCAATGCTCATTTAAAAGTAATATGTTTTACACTGTTAAAATTAAAAGTTCTAAAATTAATTATTTATAATGCATTGAACCAGAATGTAAAAATCTTCGGTATGAATTACTTTTGCATGTACATATACATATAATTTCTTATAACAAATATAAATTTGTGGCATGGCATGCATCGTATTGCATGCATAATCAGATTTTTGTCTATCCTTGCTCAAAGAATTTTCATAAATAAAAGGGTTTAATTATGTGCACTTAGGCTTTAAAATATAGAAAAAGAGAATTTTACATGATAATTAAATTAAACTACACTCTTGTTTTATAAATGTAGATTTATGCGTATTTTTCATGGGGCAAAAATCATTTTTATCCTCAAAATTTCACGAAAGTAAAATTCAAGGCTCTCTTTGGCGGGATCTTTTCCGGTCATCTCCCGTGATATTTTCCGGCCAAAAAACCACTTGTGACAAAAATGACTTGCTGGAAGATGATCAAGGCTCTCTTTGGCGGGATGTTTTTGCTCCGGTGAGTTTGGAGAAAAACCGTCGTAGAATGCATGTTTGGCATGACAACGATTATGACTGCTACCAAGAAAAGATTACTAGTTTTGAACATAAAAGTGAATGAACTTTCTTAGGTCAGGTCGGGCGTTCACGAATGATGGTTCATAACTACCGTCATCACCGCACCAAGCAAAACCAAAAGGCCAAAAGGATGATATTGACATGCAATTAAATCACGTAGATGAATTTGACAAACTATTAATCATAATCTCATTATATATAACACAAATATTTTCAAATTTCCGATTTGAAATTAAAATAAAACCCAAGTCATTTAAATCAAAATTCATAGCGTACGCATAGAGCATTTTTTCTCAACGACTGATTATCTTGAATTCTCATCCCTACACTTAAAATTCATAGGCAGTGATTTTTTAACCAGGCGGCTATTTTTCACCCGCGCGCACGCTTTTTACCTCCACACGTTTTTCACCAAGTCGGCCATCTTTCTCCCAAACCATAGCCTTAATATCAATTAATCTGTAATATGTCTGTTAATATAACATACGGTATATAATCAATAATTAATATCAAATAATTGTTATACCGGCAGTAGTACATGGGTCCACCCACGTGCAGTGCTCAAAATCTGCCATATCTAGCTCACCGCACAGATGAGATTGTGAGCTGGCGACGTCGCCAAAGCACAGATTAGATTTTCGGTTGTTTTTTCAGTTGGATTATTCAACTATTACACTTGTAATGACTCTTTTTCTTTCGATTGTTATCCGCACTGTAGTTTTGGCTATTCGTACTTTTTTGTACGAGTTATTACACGCTTTTTGGAAATACTTTTATACATATATTTTTAGGAACAAAGATCTACAACTTTCATGTTGAACATTTTTCCTAAAAATACATGTGCAAGGGGTATTTAGTGCGGATAACAATCGGCTTTTTTTTATATAGATTAGACAAAAATTCAACTGGATTTATACTGCACATGATGCACATGATACAGTTGGATGTGCCTAAAATTCACCTCCATCTCTTTTTTTCCTTTCGCCCTTGTGCACACCTAGGTCTATGAATCCTCCTAATCGTGTGATTCCTACTGAGGATCCAACCACTCATAGCTTTTCATTGATTCCTGTCGGACAAACTGTGCGTTCATTTTTTGACGAGTGTTGGGAGAATCTGTGAAACTGTTTAGAAGAACAGTATTTGCAGTGCTGTTATTCAAACAGAGAAGCTGTTTGGCAAAACAACTGTGGATTGTGCAGTCCATTTCTTATAAATTAATTTGTAACATAAAACATATTAATTTTGCCATGCACAAACTAGTCCACATTCACATGAATTAAAACTACCACAAATCTATACAAAAAAATCCTCTTTTTTTTTTTGAAAAAATCTAAGATCAAAACACTTGAATTCATATAAATTCTATGAAGCACATAAGCTAGTGAAGCAAGTTAATGGCATTTGGAAGCTGCAAATGCAGTAATCAAATTAGATATGAGTAACTAGAAAAATACAAACTAGTGAATTATGTGAAGCATCAAATTAGATGGCATACAAACTTATAGTGAAGCATCAAGTTAATACCTAGAAAATACTGTAAACTGAAGAAAATTCAGCTGATCAACTACAGTAATCAAACCCTACAAACACTGCATCTCTTAGGAGGGGGAGAAGAAACACGGAGTAAAGATAGCGACCTCATGGAGCTTCCTGATGAGGAAGACCATCGTGTGGTTCTCTCCAGATCAGTGTTGGGGAAATACGATGCCCACGGAACACACAAGAATTGCAGAAAAACAAGCAAAAAACATATAGGGATTTTATCGTGGAAAACCCCCAAGATTTGGGAAAAAACTACAACCACCCGCGCCCAGAAAATCAACTATGAAGAATGATAAAAAAAATACACCTCTCCTCTTCCGCCGTTCCTCCTCAGATTTTCAACAACTTCAAACCCTAGGCCGAAAACAAGGCATTTTATACCCACAATATAACATCGAAGGAAAGTACATAAATGCCCTGGGAAAATTGTGGTGAGTGTCCAGTACACCCAACGCTGTCAGACTCCACAATCTAACAATCAGCGGCTCAAGGAACCGACTAAGCATGAAACCCTAGACAGTCGCTTGCTCCGATGGCCCCAACTGAATCGGATCGGATGCGAGTCCGGCCGTCGACACAGGGGATCGGGCTGCTCTCACGAACATCGGCTATTGGGCTATATGGCGAGAAAGAATCGCCCTCTCCGAAATATGGCAATTTGAGACCGGGATCAGCTTATTTCACTGCTGCTCCACATAATAATGTTTGGTGGGACGATTCAATAAGCAGCTGTGTGCTGCTCTTAAAATGTCCGCCAAACAGAGCCTTAATATAGCCAAACTTTGGGAACAAATCCCAATGTGACCGAAACGATTCCATCAATTCATGGTGGTGCAAGAATTGAGGGAACCGGGGAGAGTAAAGTGTACTTGCTGCACTTTACGGTGCAGTGCGGCATCCAGCGGATGCGGGCTCATCTCAACTCGCGCGCACACATTTCAAAGCGAGATGTGATGTATGTCACACTGCACCGTAAAGTGCAACAAGTGCACTTTACTCCCCTCAGTTACAGATTTGAGGCCGTGGAGAATAAAAATCCTCCGTCAGTTTCAATTGCTTTTTTTCCATTAACGTCGTATCAGCCGCCGTTAACTCCCTCATAATTAATTTAGGGTGCTGCTATTAGCACCGCAGTTTTGGCTAGTCGCACCGCATTTTCTCCTAATTTTTCGCGCCTTTTGAAAATGCGCCTTGTACATGCATTTTTAGGAAAATGGTCCAACACGAAAGTTGTAGATTTCGACGAGATCTACAACTTTCGTGTTAAAAACTTTTCCTAAAAATGCATGTACAAGGCGTACTTTGGAAATACGCCCAGATTTCGCGCCAATACGCTTTGTACGTGCATTTTTAGGAAAAGTGTTCAACACAAAAGTTGTAGATCTCGTCCAAATCTACAACTTTCGTGTTAGACAATTTTCCTAAAAATGCATGTACAAGACGTATTTCCAAAATGCGCGAAAAATTAGAAGAAAGTGCGGTGCGACTAGCCAAAACTGCTATGCTAATAGCAGCGCCCTTAATTTAATCGCGGATTACATTAATCCATTCCCACGTGCGTGCATGAGAGCTTTCAGTCTATTAATTATGATTCTTCATAAGCATGCTTTTGAAGGGATTGATCTGAATGCTGGCTAGTGTACTGCCACCGCTGCCCCCATTGATCGGGGCCGTTGATTCGAGTCCATTATTTGACTTATAATAGCGGCCTACCAATCACTCGGTCAATGGTCAATCTTATCTTTTAATTTCATGGCAGTGAGTCTATATATGCACCACTTCTCCATAAATAAACTTGTACTGGAGAGAGAGAAATAGAGATAGAGATAGAGAGAGAGAGAGAGAGAGAGGGAGGATAGATGGCAGGCTTCGGCTCCGGGGCCAGCAATGGCTTCCACGACGGCGAGAACAGCGGCGCCGGCAATAATACGGCCGGCAAAGTCATCAAATGCAAAGGTAATTGATCACTTAATTAAAATCTTCTAATATTTATTCGGCTTAATAATCGTTTATATAAACTTGGGTTTAATTAATTTAAAGTCGTCAAATTAATATTATATATATTTATTAGTGATTTGTTTATATATAATATCTTGAGTAGCGGCGGTGGTTTGGGGTCCGGGAGAGCCGTTCATGATGGAGGAAATAGAGGTGGAAGCTCCTCGGCGACTGGAAGTCCGGCTACGAATCCTCTTCACCTCCATCTGCCACACCGACCTTACCGCTTGGATGGGCGAGGTAATTATTATTATTATTATTATTATTATTATTATTATTTTTGTAATTAATTTTTAGCAAAATTTTAAGTTTTTATAACGGACTCCTATAAGGTTAAGATTGATATTTCCTTCTCACTTAGGAAATATTGTTTTTTCTTATGTCGGAATAAAATTTTATTTTTAGGTATACAATGGGGCTAAATATTAAATACTCAATAAAATAGATATTTAATATTTCTCATATTTTATCTTTATCTAGGCTTCCTTTTGAAGTTATCAACCGTAGTATTAAAAAAACATTATTTATGTAAATATTACATTTGATAGGTCATAGGTTTGGAATAATATAAAGCACACTTCAATAAATTATTTTTAAAAGGCAAATTATATTTTTTTTATAAATATATTTATCCATCACTAATAACATAATTTATGATGCAAGACAGACGTCACACCCGCCTACCACCCTAGCATCCCACCAGGGGTCCACCCGGGAGTTCACCTGAGCGGCTTTATCAGTGTTGCAGCCCGTACACCCCTATCCTTCGCCGGACCCACCACAGGACCAACAGGTTGTTGAGGCCAAGATTCGATCACCCGACCTCCTTGATAAAGCTTCTTCAGGCAGACTCTAGCTCATTACCAACTGAGTCTGCCCGAAGATGCTTTATAAAGGAGGTCAGGTGATCGAATTCCGACCTCAACAACCTGTCGGATCTGTGGTGGACTCTGTGAAGGGTTGGGGTGTTTGAGTTGCAGTCATGATAAAGCCGCTCGGGTGGACTCCCGGGTGGACCCCTAGTGAGACGTCAGGGTTGTTGGCGGGTGTGACGCCTGTCCTGCATCAATTTATTTCTGAAAGTTGTTCCCTAGACTTAAGGGTGAGCTGAGGCTTGGGCCCCCACAAGATTTTTGCAAAATGCATGGTTAGTGGATTTGTATTCTTCTTGACTACTTATACGTCAAAAACGGTGATGAGGTGAGGGAGAAACGACTCAGATAAAACGATGTCGTATCCGTCAATCTTGTTGATATTTCTGGATCCACTCATACTTGGACTAGGAGGGGACTCGTGGACAGGTCCAGCTCTATTATTGTGCAGCTCCTTTATTTATTTATTCTTGCCTCAAATTAATGTTTATACGTAGAATGTAATATGATTTTATTCAAGTTGTTTTTGGTGCAACATTCAAAAATATCAAATATAGCTTTATTTTTTTACTCAAATGACTTAAACATATATTATTATGATCAAAATAGAAATTCATAAAATATAATGACTATTTGTGTAATTACATTATATCACTATAATAAAAATAATAATGAAAATTCATAAAATCCAAAAGCTTTTCATTAGATCTCCTACACCTATAGGTAATTATTAGACCTCATAGACTTACTTTAAAATAATTTTTTGTTAAAATATAAATATTTTTGAAAAAAATAATAATTATAAAATATTAATTAAAATTTTTGGGCGGTCATTTTAATACTCATATGTATATGTTGTGGGCGCAAGTAGGGGCAAAACTCGCCCGCGCAAAGCCCTTGCCTGTCACTCTAATATAATATTGAAATTTATATTAAGTTTGTTTATAAACTTTAATTCAATACCGACAATTACTATAATAATGCAGAACGAGAGCCAACGGGTCTTCCCTCGCGTGTTGGGCCACGAAGCTGCAGGGTAATAAATTTTAATATTTTTATATGCATTAATATATATAAATCTGACGTACAGCCTAGCTCGTGTTATTACCGAATACAAGTTTAAAAAATTCTGAAGAAATTAATTAATCGACAGGGTGGTGGAGAGCATTGGGGAGGGGGTGGAGGACCTGAGACCGGGTGACCGGGTTGTGCCGGTGTTCAACGGTGAATGTGGAGACTGCGCTGCATGCCGGTCCTCGAAGACCAATCTTTGCTGCGGGTTCGCGGTCGACCCGAACCGGAGCGTGATGCGGTCCGATGGGCGAGTCAGGTTCTACTGCGCCGGACCCGATGGGGTTCGCCGGCCGGTCTACCATTTCATGAACACCTCCACCTTCTCAGAGTACACCGTCCTCGACTCTGCATGCGTTCTGAAAGTTCCGGAAGTCGCGCCGCTGAGCCGGATGTGTCTTCTGAGCTGCTGCATCTCCACTGGTACGTATGTGGCAAAAAATTTATGTGCGGGTCCTGTACTTAAATCTTTGTGTCGTGGATGATCGCGCATGATCATACGAGATCATATATATATATTATGCGCAGTTTAAGAATAAGTGCAGACTAAACTAAAAAAACCTAGTAAGTTGTGAACCCGTAAATGCTTGGCCTCCACATAGCCGTTATGAAATTACATGGTTTGCACATAGTTGAAGCCAGTCTGCATATATTCATCACCTATATATATATATATCAAAATTAGGGCTTCGTTTGGCACGGTGGTGGCGTTCGTGAACGCGGTGGTCATGAACCGTCGTTTGTCATGAACGCCCGGCCTCACCTAAAAAAATTCGTGCATTTTATGCTCAAAACTTATACTTTGACTGATATTAGCTTGGTGAATAGCAACACTTATACTTTTATACTGTATATATAAATGAAGTTCAACAATTTGGACAGCAAATGAACATTTTTCTTATACAAATATTAATGTTAATATTAATATTAAACGTACTTTTATTAGTTATTGTATATTTTTTCCAATTATATATATATATATATATATATATATATATATATATATATATATATGTATATGTATAGGGGTTGGAGCAGCGTGGAATACGGCGAATGTGGATGAAGGGTCAAAGGTGGCAATTTTTGGACTGGGTGCAGTTGGCCTTGCCGTGAGTTCTCTATTTTCTGACTACACAATAATTAATTAATCCAAATATTCAAAGTATTTAATATGTTTTAGTATTATTCATCCAAGATATTTGATATTAGGAATAAAAAAGCAAAATTAATACTTAATAGTTCGTGTTTTGATTTCATAAATTTGATTAGATTAAAAAAAAACAATTAATTAAATAGTATAATTTGCTAAATCCTCTGTTTATTGGCTGTAACTAGCAGGGGTATAACACTGGATTCAAACTAACTATGAGCTTAAAAATGGTGATTTTATCAAATATAAAATAAATAACTATAGAACAATAATTTGATATTTGCATATTGGATATAGGTTGCCGAAGGGGCGCGCCTGCGTGGAGCAGCCCAGATCATTGGAGTTGACATTAACACTGATAAATTTGCGAAAGGTACTTTTAAATTTTAATTTTATTTATGTGAATTATCTATGCTATTGATGATTTGAACATCTACATTACTTTATACCAAATTTTTTTCGTCCCCAATTCGGACAATACTCATGGTCCGGGAGCATTTTTAGCCATCCGATCTGTGGTTGGACAGGCAGTCAACCGTTCGATTCAGTGGATTTACGGTTGATTTTTTATATATAAGAAATTTGGCAAATCGTCCGATCACAAATCGGATGGCTAAGAATATTTGAGTCTAATTTGAATGAAAAATTGGCCTTTCAGTGCTGCACGCAATATGATGTCATTTGCTCGTCGGTCATAAAGGCTGGCATTGGAACAAAAATTCAACAATTTAAACAATTATTTAATGCTAAGATATTTGTCAAATCAGTGTGATTAATTGAGGTTTGTCAAATCAATGTGATTAATAATTCAGAAGAAAAGTCTCTTTTATCCTTCAACACCTCAGGGGCCTCAATCCATATATAATATTATAATAAATATTCATAATATACAATTATATTTATAGCAATAAAATTTGTATTATTAAATTATAAAGTATTTACATCATTTAAATATATCAATTGGCCCACCAAGTGTCATCAATGATCATTTTGTTTAATGCATTTTTGCAGGGCGAGAAATGGGCATTACAGACTTTGTAAATCCTCAGGACCATACGAAACCGGCACATGAGGTGATATTACTTACAAGTTACAAAAATCTTTAAATATTGCTCTATAATTAATATATTATTTTCTCTCATTTTATATATAATTTATTTTATCAGTTGTTATTTGTTTTGGTTAGTTTAGTACTTTAGTTTAATTTATCGTACTGATACTGCATTTATTTGTTAAATTTAAATATGATGTTTTTATTAAAGAATAAAAATTACTTGGTACTTTCTTATTAATAGTAAAGTTATGCACGGGCTAAAAATATTTTGAACTAAAATTATAGTTTTTCAAAAAAGATGATGAAAATCATAATTTTGCCTATATATATATATTGTAGAATGAGAGTAAATGATTGTTTTGCCCTTCTGTTAAATCATGCTACCCTGCTTAAATGAGGGCAAACATGTGATTTACCTTTCCAACGATGAATGGAAAAATTGAGGGTCTGTTTTGCATGGCGGTGACGGTCATGAACTCGGTGGTTACGAACTGTTGTTCGTGAACCCTAGACCGCACCTAAGAAATTCATCCACACTTTTATGTTCAAAAATTGTATTTTTTTTAATGGGTAAAGTTCAGAATTACCATTGTAATGTCAAATATTTTATGAACTAGTAATAGTAAAATAATCATTTTACCGTATTTCGAAAATAGAGTACCTGAGACGCATTAATTACCGTGACACAGGTGGTAAGAGAATTGACTAAAGGTGGGGTTGACTACAGCTTTGAATGTTCTGGGAATCTAGACGTTCTTCGCCAAGCTTTTCTGTCCACACATAAGGTACTTCTGAAATTCATCCACCCAAAAATTACGACGGCTGCTATAAACACTGCAGTTTTGAATATCCAAACTCTATTTGTATAAGTTATTACGAGTTTTTTGAAATTACGTCTTGTACATTTATTTTTAGAAAAAGTGTTCAACACGAAAATTGTAGATCTCGTCGAGATCTATAACTTTTGTGTTGAACACTTTTTTAAAAAATGCACGCACAAAAATGTATTGCCGCACTGATTGAAACATGACGTAATTATAGCGATTTTTTGGAAATACGTCTTGTACATACATCTTTAGGAAAAATGTTCAACAGGAAAGTTGGTGTTGAACATTTTTCTAAAGAATGCATGTACAAAATGTATTTTCAAAAGGAGCGTAATAACTCATACAAATAGAGTGCAGATAGCCAAAACTGCACTGCTTATAGCAGCGCCCAAAATTATTTAGAATTTCAAATTTTAAGTATAATAATGCCCGCCCCCGCCGCCGCGGGCTCATCGCCGTGAAGGCTCCGCGGAGTTTTTGCTACAAAAACGTCAACCTGCATAGAATGATATATAGTTTGACCAACAAAATAAAACTAGTTTTAAACATGAAAAT
This sequence comes from Dactylorhiza incarnata, assembly GCA_033032865.1. Taxonomy (NCBI): domain Eukaryota; kingdom Viridiplantae; phylum Streptophyta; class Magnoliopsida; order Asparagales; family Orchidaceae; genus Dactylorhiza; species Dactylorhiza incarnata. The sequence goes on along the minus strand of JAWHQI010000046.1, from coordinate 3,444,008 downwards.
CGTGAATTTTTTTTTAGACCTAGGGGAGGTCTGGAGTTCACGAACGACCGTTTATAATCATCGCATTCACGCCAAACGAAGCTTTATTAAACACTGAAAGACATAAGTTCACGAACGACATTTCATAACCGCCGTAGTCATGACCGCCACTACCGCGCCTGACCGAGCTTTATTAAACACAAAAACACATATATCAGAAATGCTATAATCAAAACTTAAAAAATGTAGTCTATCCATTGTATAAGTAACAATAATCAATCGGTCATTGACAAATGAAACAAATTAACGAATTTACTTTTATATGCTCAAAGAGATAAGATTAAAGGTAAATTAAATAATATAATTGCATGAAATGCACATCTAATGTTTATTTATGAATCAAAACAAAATAGAAAATTAAAATAAAACAAAATGAGCTAATCTATCGATATTTTAATTGCAAGCAGGGTTGGGGATTAACTGTGGTTCTCGGCATTCATCCTTCTCCTCGTATGTTGCCACTGCATCCTATGGAACTCTTCGAGAGGAAGATCGTAGCATCCGTCTTCGGCGACTTCAAACCCAAGTCACAGCTGCCGGATATCATCAATAAGTGGATAGATGGGGTAAATTGAATCAAACAAATCAACATTTGAATTATACATGTTTTTTAATGTATAATGTATAGTTTTTTTATATTCGTTGAGATTTTCGTGTAACGAAGAAGTCCGATGTATTCTTGCAGGAGAATAAGATAAATTTGGACGGATTCATAACTCACGAGTTGCCCTTCTCCGAGATTAACCAGGCTTTTCAACTGCTCTCGGAGGGTAGGGCTTTGAGGTGTCTTCTGAAGCTTTCTTCGGTTTAATCATCTGCATAAGGCTTCGATCTATTATGTATATTGAGTTGTCTTTGGAACTTTAAGTTAATTTCCTTTTTGGTTAAGAAGATTTGTTGTTCTTAAACATTTTGTGACTTTGAATTTTCGATGTAAAGAAAGTTATGAGTTTTAAGATATTCATATGGAAATGTGTTGATTAATAAAAAATCAAATATAACGAGCCTTAAAACGAATGAAATAGGTTGTACCATCATTATCTTAATTTAAGATCTGTTTGGTGCGGTGCTGGCGGTCTTGAATGTTTGTTTACGGACTGTCGTTCGTGAACGCTCGAACTCATTTAAGGAACTACTCGATTCAATTTTTTGTTCAAAATTAGGTTTTTTCTTGGCAGTGGTCATGATCGTTGTCATGTCAAACACATATTTCAAAACGATGACTATTTGTAATCACTGTGTTCGCGGCCGCGGCTGCCTTACAAATCGGACTCCTGATCTTTAAATAGTATTTAGTTAAATGAGGACACAGAATATCTAGCCACTCACAAATGGTCGTGACTTCTCATCATTAAACTTTGCCGCTAACAAATTTTAGTTTAATCTTTAAACACTAGGGATATGTTTTCAACTGCATTTTTGCTCCGATGAATATGACCAAAAACGCTACCGTCATAAAATATGTGTTTGATATGACATCATTTATGACCGCAACCAAGAAAAAAAATAGTTTTGAACATAAAAGTGAATAGAGTTAATTCCTTGGGAAGTGTTGTTTTCATAGCCGCCGCGTACACTACCGACACCGCCTTGCCAAATGGCCCTATGTGGAAGAAAAAAATTACGTGGAGCCCGCAACAATTGGGCTTTCTACTGGCCAGCCGAGAACCTAAATTATAGGCTGGCCAAGCCCATTAACCCAGCCCAAGACAGCGTTTATGATTGCTGCCGAGAAAAAAATTAGTTTTGAATATGAAATTCGATGTAGCTCGTTAGAGGTGGGCGTTCACGAATGACGGTTTATAACGACGCGCTCACAAAGGCCATCATGCCAAGCAGACCCCTGTTATAAGAGAAAGTTAGGCGGAGCCCACAACAATTAGGCTTTCTATTGACCTAACATAAACAGCAGTATTTGCCCTCAAAATGTCCAATGATTCTCATTAAATTGGGCCTTGACGAATAGTGTATTTATTACATTTTTACCAACTTCCAAATAAAGCTAAAGGAAAGGCCGGGCCAGAGCCTAAATAATAGGCTGGCCCAGCCCATTAACGCAGCCCAATCTTATGGGTTATGAGCTTGGCATAGAGTTTAGTTCTAGCATGCCATACCAAGTGATCGTTTGGGTGCTCTGGGCAAACCATATGAAGCTCGGGGTCCAGCCAGATTGGCATAGCGGAATGGGGATAAATTCACGCGGAACGATAATGGCTGTAATGGAGCTATTTGGTCCCACCTCCGCTCCGCCAATACGCTTAATAACTCTAGAGGGATAATGAACAAGAATAAGTGAATAACACTGATATGCACTCATTCGCAGAATCAAGGGGTGCATTTAGCCAAAACTCTAATATGAGTGAGTGGGGAGAATGGAGACACGCCAAGTCTCATAACGAAGGGAGCAGGGTAATGGAAAAACCACCACAAACGTCGAGCCCAGCCTAACAACGTCACCGCACCCCACTAAAGGAGGCGGTCGGGCGCGCACCCCGCAAAGAGGGTGCGGGTCCCCCCCCCCCCCAGCGGGGTACGACCAAAGTCGCACCCCACCAAGCAGGGAACGGCCGAGACCACGCCCCGCCAAGCGGGGTGCTGCCAAAGCCGCACCCCATACGACCAAAGGCACACCCCCTCCCCAGACGGGTATGGCCCAAGCCGCACCACCTATGGGGTGCGGCCAACGTCGCACCCCCCATTGAGGGGTGCGCGTGCCCCCCCCCCCCCCCCCCCCCCCCCCCCCCCCGCGAGTGCGATCGACGTCGTCCCCCTCTCGGAAGACGATCGGGCCGCAAACACCTCTCCTTTTCAGGAGGGCGTACGTTCCCGCCTTGAGAGGTGCGGGCGCGCGCGATTTCATTTTTAACTTTCCACCCGCGAAACGAGCTAAGCACGCACAGAACACTTCCGTGTTCGTTGCGCGCTCAGAACGCTTCCACGTTTGTGACGCACATGGTAGTTAACCTTTCCCAATTTCCTAGATTGCAGGTCCAGTTCACTTTGCTCAACGACATCCACGAAGCTACCTGAACTGCCCAAGCTGACCGAACTGCCTGGGGGGCAAGACGGGAATATCCAAAAAGTGGCGATCCGTGTGCTCCAAATTGAACAACGTGATTCGCCCGTGAGGTGGTTACGATAGTTACGATGCCAAAATTACCGAGCTACCCCCAGCCAAGGCTATAAAAGGAGTCATAGGACATTCATTTCAAGATACCCTGTCTTCTATGCCCGAGAGAGCTCATTTGAAGATTTACTTGGAATTCTCTTTCGACGCTTGAAGATCTCCTTCGAGCCTTTGAAGGCCTCCTTCGTGTCTTTGAAGATTTTACTTCACTTCAGAATATAGTCTTCCAAGCGGGTTCAGAATCCTTCAAGTTACGAAGGACGACTCGAGAATCTCACTTTCGTTCTCAGAGAAATACTTAGTCTCTTGAGAGGTGGTCTGTCACTCTCGAGGTTTACTCCTTTTACCATTGTAACAAGCAGTGGTCTGTCGCGCTCGAGTTCTCAACTTTCAATTGTAACAAACCAAAAGATAGTGGAATTTGGTTGACACAACTCCGACCACGTAATTTTTCACCATTTCCGGGTTTTCCACGATAAAAAGTCTTCTTGTCATTTATTAACTCTCTCATTATCTGTTTGCGTACTCAGCTCGCTCGTGAGCTAAGATGATTCAATTCGACCGATCTACCAGAGCGTTGAGTAACCCGCAACAAACACGATTAACAAAGAATCGAAGCGCAACAAGCTAAACAAAAATGTTGCCTATGTAAACATTTTTTAATGTCGATATTTTCTTAAGAAGTAGTTCTATTTTTGCATAATCAATGTACTTCTATGTATTCCTACTAATAAAAATATAATATAAACATCTATATAATATGTTTGACAAGACAATAGTTATGACTGCCGCCAAGAAAAGAAAATTAGTTGTAAACATAAAAATAAATAAAGTTCTTTGGGTGAGGTCGGGCGTTCACAAACGATGGTTCATAACCACCGTATTCACGACCTCCGCCACCACGCCAAACACAGCCTTAAGCTCTTATCAACCGTCTATCCGATATTCAATGGGATTGGGGGAGAGCTAGGGATCGAGAGAGTCAAGAATTTCGTCTATCAACTTTTTTTCCTTCACCTCCATTGAAGAAGGGGCTCCAATGTAGTTTGATTGAAGGAGGTAGTTTGCTCTAATTAATGTAGTCCTTTTTCTTGAGAAAGAAGGGAGGAGGAAAAAGAAGAACAAGGAAGCTCATACTCCCCACTCACAACTTAGCGGATAACGGAGTTCTCATTCGCCTACATCTCACACACCAGTGGAGAAATGTAGAGGGGTGCAAGCTGTAATTATGCAAACTTCGAGGTGATATAATTTCATGCATAACAAGTTAGAGGGGCTCGAAATCGAAATTGTCGAGTCGAACTCGGCTCGAAATTGAAATCAATTTCGAGTCGAGTCGACTCAAAATGATTCGATTCAGAGTTGTCTCGAAAGTGAATCGAGTTGGCTCGAAATCGAATCTAGCTGACTCAAAATTGAATCAAGCTGGCTCGAAAATGAGCAATTTTTCTCTTTATTCGTAGTTAGCTCGAAATTAAATTGGGAAATATTTAAATTTAGCAAATGAAACGCTTTAAGTCTTCAATATTTTTATGGCAAAATAGCTAAATTAGTCCCCAACGTTTAGGGAAGAATTGAAATTGGTCCTTAAAGTTTCGATTGTTTGAAATAGGTCCCTAACGTTTCCATCTTTTTTGAAATTGGTCTCATTTAACTTTCCTTCCTCATATTTAACGGAATCTGAAAATTTAGTGCTGATTGGGACGCTGAGTAGGATAATGACTATATATGCAAATATTATATTCAAATATTATATTAAACCTGTAATCTATATTCAAATATTTTTGAAATTGCTATTCTAATCTCTCCCTCCTGTGAGAAGCAGCTAGCCGCAAACCTGAAGGAATTAGAGAAAGAGAATTTTCTCTCTAGAAGAATAACTTCTCTCTAAAAATGGCATTGTCTCCAATGTCCGTTTCCAGCGATTCTTGGTTCTATCTTGTAGCCATCGTCGAGAGCTACGCCACCGTGTAGCTGGTTTCTCGTAGTGGTACTCGATGGAGGCCGTAGAAGGAGTTGAAAGTTTTGCTGAAGGTTTATTAATTCAGTTTTATAACTCAATTTTTTTTTTCATTTTATTAATTTATCCCAATAGCAAAGGTCTGACTTAAGTTGTATTGTTGTTTTGTTTCAATTTGTCCCTATATAAGCTTCTTCTCCCAGTCTTTCTCAATTTGTCCTGATAGGAGAGGACCCGTTTTAATTTAGGGTTTAGTTTTAGGCTCTGTTTGGGAGGACTTATTTTCACCGGTCAAGCGGTTACAATCGCATGAACCGGACCTTGATTAAGGTCCGATTCATGCGATCGTAACCGCTTGACCGGTGGAAATAAGTCCCCACAAACAGAGCCTAAGGCTCAGATGTTTAGTAAAATTAATAAAACTTGTCACCCACTATAATTTTTTATTCTATTTTATTTTGCAATTGTAGTTAAATCCACATAGGCGTCATGTTGGCGCTTCGTCATCGCCACCAAGCTGATTCCGTTAAAGATGAGGATGGAAAGATAAATGAGACCAATTTCAAAAAAGTTAGAAACTTCAGGGACCTATTTCAAACAATCGAAATTTTAGGGATCAATTTCAATTCTTCCCTAAACATTGGGGACTGATTTAGCTATTTTGCCTATTTTTATTTATGTTTCAAATTTAGTGTTTTTAATTTTAAAATAATAATATATTAATAAATACATAATATTTTTAATCAATTCGAGCTGATTCAAATCATATTTCGAGCGATTCAGGGTTGACTCGAAATCGACTCGAAATTAGATTTGAGTCAAATTGAATCGACTCAAATTGATTTGAATCAATTGTAACCGATTCCGATTCAGCTCAATAATCGAGCGATTTTCGAGCGACTTTCGAGTTTCAAATAATATACTCAGAGATAAAATGTCTCATAATCTTGATATTTATTTAAAGGAATTATAATTTGAAGCTATTTTTATTTGAAAGTATATTTATCCACCATTTATCTGCTCAAATTTAATTAAAATTTTAAGTGTTTTTAATCTTAAAAATAACTTAATTGTGTTGCCTTGAGTTAGAGTTGAACTGATTTAAATAAGTGAATTTAATTAAGTTTTATAAATTTGGAAGGTTTTATGTGTCATAAAAATAATTTTTTATTAAAATAAATTAGAATTAATTTTAATTTTATTTTCTAAATAAAAATTATCTTCATTTAGGTAAAAATTGAAAATTTAGAAGTGTCCAATGTCCATTTGAGAATTTCTTATATAAAAAAGAAAAGCAAAAATATTAAAAAAAAAAATCTTTTACGAACCCATCAAAATTAATGAGAATTCATATCGGTATATTTATGATAAACATCGATGTTTAACCCCACTTGTACTGAATAATTGATTGATTTCTGGCGGCGAACAGATCTGATAAATAATCTTCATCCAACCGTCGCATTCACCGGTTTTAATTCATTGTCAGAATCGAACGGTCCTGCTGGAACGCTTTCCTGAGAACCCATGGGAATTGTTCAACCGTCGCATTCACCGGTTTTAATTCACTGTACCAGAATTTTTTGTGCATGAAAGCCGGTCAGTAACGGCAGTAAATCGCCGTTTCGATGAGATTACCATTTAAACGCGCGGAGATTCGTGCCGAAATAAAGCCGTCGCTGTCCCTCCATTCATTCAACCTAATGTCCGAAAAGCCCCAAGGGAAGTGTACTTTCGTTAAGGGCAAAAAAGGGAAATCCAGCAATAGAGGCTGCCCTACTAGGGGGGATGGACAGCGAACGGGCACAGATAAAGGACCGACCAAAATAGCTGTTCGCCGCTCAGCGGAAAGAGCGGTTCGGTGTGAGTCGGATTTGTATTTCAAAAAATAGAGAGAGAGGCCGCACTAAAACCCGCCAATGATGATAGCGACACACCCTACTCGGCTACTTCGTCTTTTCGAGCAGAAATTTAAAGTACCTTTTTTTAAAAATGTATGATGCCCGATCAGGTATCAAAAATTCTACATTGTTTATTAGCTTGCCGCTGATGAGAAAGCTGCTTTGAGAAACAATTGTGTGAATGAAAATACTTGATGGGTTCCCCTCTTTATATGGAAAAATCCGTAACCACCACACACCGGATCTCATTCCCGCACATCAAATTCCATTAGGCGCGGCGGATCCCGAAACCACCGCACGTCGGATCCCACCTTCACACACCGGATCCCACTCCCGCGCGGCGGATCCAAACCACCGCGCACCGATCCAAACCACCTCGCGCGGGATCCCAACCGCCCCGCGCGGGATCGCAACCACCACCAACCGCCGTCGGACAACCGCCGCCAACCACCGGCCGCCACCGGCCGCCACCGGCCGGCCGGCCACCGCCGCCGGCCGGCCGCGGCCGGCCGCCGGCCGCCGGCCGGCCGCCGGCCGCCAACCGCCGGCCGGCCGCCAACCGCCGGCCGGCCACCAACCGCCGGCCGGCCGGCCGCCGCCCGCCGCCGGCCGGCCGCCGCCCGCCGTCGGCCGACCACCACCGCCGGCCAGTCGCCAACCGTCGGCCGGCCGTCGCCCGCCGCCGGCCGACCGCCGCCGGCCGACCGCCGGCCGACCGCCGCCGGCCGGCCGACCGCCGGCCGCCGCCCCCTTCATGGCCGGCGGCCATGGCCGGCCACCCATGGCCGGCCACCGCCGTCGCCGCCCTTCACCCTCCACTGTCGGATCTCACTGAGGTCCTGGCGGCCCTCCGATCGCCTCGCACGATCACGACCCTTCAATCGCCGCCAACGATCTCGGCCCTCCATTTGGTGGTTATCCGCGTAACCACCGTAACTTCCACCTTCCAAGTCTATAAATAGACCCCCAAGGGTCTTCATTTGGGAGGATTTTCTCTCATTCTCTCCCAGACTCTCTCTCTCTTCATTTCCTCTTCAGAGTTTCTCTCTCTACATTCCGCCACTCCGCCACTTCATTTTTACTAACTGACAGGTTCCTCCTGCGAACGCCTCTCGCCTGAGAAGAAGTGCTGCGCCATTCAAGGCGAGCACTCCGAACCCGAACAGCAAAGCCAAGGTGCTCCACGAAGTGCTCACCCAGCTAGTGCACAGCCGCACCAGACGCGCAGCACGGCGCTCAACTCCTAAGCGGTGGCCTGTCACCCACGAAGTTCTTTCTTTCTCTCTCTCCCATAATTGTAACGAGGCGCGGCCTGTCGCCCTCACATTCACCAAGGAAGCACTGTAACAGCATAACATAGTGGATTTCGGCCAGCACAGCCCTGGTCATGTGGTTTTTCACCCTTTGGAGGGTTTTCCACGCTAAAGTTCTGTGTGTACCATTTTCAGCATTTACTCTCTGCAACATTCTGACTGTGTGCGCGCTCGACCGCCCGGACTAAGACGGACCGAGTTGAAACCGGTCTACCGAGGGCGTTGAGAAGCCGCAACAGTTTGGCGCCGTCTGTGGGAACGATTCCCAAAAGCCAAGCAAAGGATTCCCGAGCATAGCACCCGTTTCTCCGGAGTTCACAGAACCAGCAGAAATGGGCACCTCCCCCAGAATATCCGACGCATGCAGTTCCTCAATCCCGGAGAGCCCGGCGAAAAGAGCGCTCCTCGCTACTCCCGTCCTGCCCACGTGGCTTGGATCAACTGACAAACCAGTCCCTTTCGCGGCAGGGCAGGAGCGGAACGATGTCTCGCATCAGCCAAGGCGATCCCCCCTCTCCAAGTCAATTTTGGAATACCCTGTTCCGTCATGGCTAAAACCCTCGTACAACGAGGAGTTCCACGGAGCAGAAGATCCATACGAACACGTTAGTCATTTCCTAATATCAATACGGAGGCTCGGACTTCCCGACCCCATCATCTGCAAAATCTTCGCCAAAACATTATGTGAAGACGCCCTCCGCTGGTATCAATCCTTGCCGAACGGAGCGATCCACAACTTCACCGAGTTGTCCCAAATGTTCGTTGAACGATATGAAGCACGCTCACCAGGGATTCGTGAAGAAAAGCCTAGCGCGGACGAGCCGCCCCGCCTAAGGGGGGCGGAAGGGAACAAGCAGCAAGAAAAGATCCGAGCAAATTTTCACCTGAAACGTCCCTGCACATGGATGGACTTTGCCTTAGACGCGAGCATAGGCAGTCCACCCTGCGAGCTAAGGAGAGCGTTGATAACACATCGCATCTCCTTCAACCTCTTGTTCCTAGCTGCCGTGGTACGGCTCAAACCCCTAAGCGGGAACCTCAAGCTCAGGGCCAGCGACGCGGAGCTCCCCGACGGAACTATGATACCCACCATAGGAACCATTGTTGGAGCATGCGTTCCGCACTCGTCCGGTTTGAGAATAACAAATCCCGAATGTTTTTGATCCTATTTTTGATTAATGGTGTGCAGATAACAGGTGCTAGAATAACATGACTTCAATTGGAGCAAAATGACATTTTCCAGAAATTTGAGCTATCGGATTTCCGACAGTGCTATCGGATTTCCGACAGCTCGTTTATTTAATCTCTGCGCAACGGTTTGGAGCTATCTGATTTCCGATATCGCTATCGGATTTCCGACAGCCCATGATCTGCCAATAACGCCAGGACGTGCAGCAGTTATCACACAGTGGTTAGGAGCTATCGGATTTCCGATATCGCTATCGGATGGCGACAGCCCACGATCTTCCGATAATGCCAGAACGTGCAGCGGTTACCTTGACTATCGGATATCTGACAGTGCTATCGGATATCCGACAGCCCACGTCTCAACCACGACCTCAACACGACGCAGAAACTTCGTTTTAGCGGGACACGTGGCAGCCTCTGGAGCTATCGGATATCGGCGACAGCAGCTATCGGACGGCGACAGCTCCTTTTTATTAAAAGGGCTCAAAACTTCGTGGAATTTAAAATTCTTCAGATTTCTAAGCCTCCTTCCTGAGTGTTATTGTCCAGAGAGCTCCAGAGAACGAAAATCCCCATCCTTGAAGAAGAAAAGAGAGAGCGAAGCCGAAGATTGTACACCCATTCCAAGGAGACTTTCTCAAGGGCTCTTCGCTGTTTTGGTCCAGAAATTCTAAAGGGGGGTTTTTCATATTGTATTTTCATTCATTTACTTTGTATTGGTAGGGAAAATCGCTTCCTTGTGCGGAGCGTCTAAGTCCTTGCGTGGCTTAGGGGAAAATCGCTTCCTTGTGCGGAGCGTCTAAGTCCTTGCGTGGCTTGGTGGGAAATCGTGGCCTTGTGTGCTACGTCTAGATCTTGGGAAGATCTAGAGGATAGGCTTGGGCTTGGTCTTGGGAGAGACTAGCAATAACCTTCCGATCCTTGGGAGAAGGATTGGTAAACCAAAATTGTAGAATTTCTTATTAACTTATTTGTGCCTTGATCTTAAGCATTGTTAAGATCATTTTTATTGTACTCAAATTTCATGATTAATATAATTATATTTTTTTCTTTAAATACATATTTTGTGGCATAATCTTTATCTTAGAAATTTGTGTTTTGATTTAATACTAAAATTGCATTGGTTTGAAAATATTTATAAGTAATTTTTTAGTAAAGTAAATTCTCTTTAAAAAATTACTAAGTCAAAAATTAAATTTTAGACACACCCTTATTCACCCCCCCCTCTAAGGGCGTCATACGATCCAATAAGTGGTATCAGAGGGAGGTTACTCCAAAACGGTTTTACCACCGGGAGTAATGGCGTACAACGATCACGCGTTCGTTGAGGGGCAAGGAATTAGTAGGCCACCACTTTTTACGGGCACAGACTACAATTATTGGAAAACTCGTATGCGTTGTTTTCTAATTGCGCTAGATATTGAAGCCTGGAATATAGTAGAATCTAGTTACACTTCTCCAACATTTGTTGTAGGAGATGTAACCATGGATAAGCCCAAAGACAAGTGGGATGACAACGATAAATTAAAATGTAAGAACAATGCAAAAGCCATGAATGCTTTATTTTGCGCACTAGATCGCACTGAATTTAATAGAGTTTGTGCTTGTAATTCTGCATTTGAAATTTGGAATTTATTAGAAATCACTCATGAAGGTACTTCGCAGGTAAAGGACTCAAAGCTATTTCAACTGGAATCTGAATTTGAAAGGTTCAAAATGGAGGTAAATGAAGAGGTTGATACGATGTACACACGATTCACAAAAATCGTGAACGACTCAAAGGTGCTAGGAAAGGTGTTCTCAAATGGAGATTTGGTAAGAAAAATTTTAAGATCACTTCCCCCGAAGTTCAATCCTAAAGTGACTGCAATTTCCGAGTCACATTATCTTAAGACTTTAAAATTGGAGAGCCTCATTGGGAATTTGAAAACTCATGAAGTTGAATTAAAAATTCAACAACAAGAGTATATGGAGCCAAGGAAGAAGGGATTGGCTCTAAAATCTAAGAAGGAAGAAACTAGTGATTCTGAGGAGGATGAAGAAGATGAGGAGAGGTTATTTGTTAAAAAATTTAGAAAATTTATGAAAAATCCGGAGAGAAGAAATTCGTTTAAGAAGTATTTTAAGAAGGAGACCTTTAGGAAGAAAAAAGGAAAGGAGGGCGATGAGGAGGAAGAGAGACCGCCACCGGAGTGCTATCACTGCAAGAAGTTAGGACACATTCGAAGCAAGTGTCCAAAGTACTTGAAAGAACTTAAAGAAAAGAAGCACAAATGGTCGAAGAAGGTGTTGAAGGCGGAAACCTGGGATGATACTACTTCAGAGGATGCAAGCAGTTTCGACTCAAGTAAAGAGAAGGAGGCCAACATATGCTTAATGGGAAAGAGCGTCATATCTGATGACGAATGCAATGTCCAAAGCGACACTGAGGTAACTCCTCCAACTTATGATGAATTATTTTCTGAATTTTTAAAGACTTGCAAATTTTTTGAAAAAAGTTTAAAAGATAATGATCTTCTAAAATCTGAAAATGGAATTTTACTTAAAGAAAACAGAAAATTGTTAAATGAAATTAAGACTATTGGAAAAAGGGATATTTCTTGCCAAGAGTGTGATCACTCTTTGGGAAGAATTAAAGAACTTGAAGAATCTCTTTCCAAATCTCATTCTACAATAAAAATTCTTACTAAAAAGAATGAGATTTTAGAGAGAGATCTAAAATCTTCAATTTCCAAAGTCCATGAGGGAAAGAAATCTTTTGATCGGAGATGCGTAAATCTAGTATCCGAGAATACAAAAATGAGACACCAGATTCATGACTTAACACTAGCCATGAAAAAATTTGGAATGGGCCGAAGATCACTTGATATGATCTTAGGATACCAACGCCATGGATCTGGAAGGTCTGGGCTCGGATACACATCTGGAAGCTGTCGCCCGGCGACAACCACTGTCGCCGGCGACAGTGAAAATTCCAAAAAATTTACTTTTAAAAATTCTAAAATTAATGAAATATCAAATACTGCATCCTCATCCAGTAAAAGTCCAGAAAAGTTATACTCTTCTAAATACATTACTTGTGCCAAATGCAATAGATTTGGTCACACTACGGACTCTTGCTGGAAAGAAGGAAAAAGTAAAATCAAACAAATCTGGGTGCCTAAGGCTTCTACCTATACTATGGGTGGAACCACTTGGGTAACCAGATCTTTACTCACCTCTTCTTTCTAGGTGTGTTGGCAGGCTAAGGACAAAGAAGACGTGTGGTACTTGGACTCGGGTTGTTCAAAGCACATGACGGGCAATAAAGAGAAGTTCCTTAGCCTGGAGATGAAGAGAGGAGGAGTTGTTACATTCGGTGACAATGGAAAAGGAAAAATAATCGGCATCGGTGTTGTGGGTAACGAAAATTTTTCAATTTCAAATGTTTTATTTGTAGAAGGATTAAAGCATAATTTGATTTCTATTAGTCAATTATGTGATAAAGGTTTAAATGTTTTATTTGAATCTTCTACAAATTTATGCAAAATTATTAATTCCAAAACAAATGAAATTGTTTTTACCGCACCTAGATGTCATAATGTATATATGATTAAATTTCTTGATTTTTCAAATTCTACCTTAAAATGTTTTTTATCAAAAAATGATGAATTAGATTTATGGCATAGGCGACTTGGACATGCTAGTGCCAAGTTAATTATAAAACTTTCAAAAGATAAATTAATTAAAGGTTTACCTTTGTTAAATGGAAATTTATCTTCTTCACTATGTGTGCCTTGCCAAAAAGGAAAATTTTCAAAATCATCTTTCAAAAGTAAAAACATTATTTCTACCACTAGGCCACTTCAATTAATACATATGGATTTATTTGGGCCAATTGGAATTTCTAGCTTAGGAGGTAGAAAATACACATTTGTATTGATTGATGATTATTCTCGTTTTTGTTGGACTTTATTTCTAACCTCCAAATCCGATGCATTTTCAGAATTTTCAAAATTATGTATGCGTATCCAAAATGAATTTGAGTTAAAAATTAAACGCATACGATCGGATCATGGAGGAGAATTTGAAAATGAAAAGTTTATTTCTTTTTGTACGGAGTTAGGAATTAAACATGAATTTTCCGCTCCACGCACACCACAGCAAAATGGTGTAGTGGAGAGGAAAAATAGAACTCTTCAAGAGTTAGCCCGTACAATGTTATCTGAATTCAAATTACCAAAATCTTTTTGGGCTGAAGCGGTTAGCACGGCATGTTATGTAATTAATAGAGTAATGCTTCGCCCTATTTTAAAATTAACTCCTTATGAATTAATATTTAGTAAAAAACCAAATGTTTCTTATTTCAAAGTTTTTGGTTGTAAATGTTTTATTTTAAATTCTAAAGATTCCTTAGGAAAATTTGATGAAAAATGTGATGAAGGTATTTTTATTGGGTATTCTTCAACTAGTAAAGCTTATAGAATTTTTAATAAAAGAACAAAAATAGTTGAAGAATCGATTCATGTTAGGTTTGATGAGTTTGCTTCATGTGTAGAAAAGAAAATTACAGGAAAAGAAGATGAACCCCTTCCATTGGTAGAAAATGACGAAGAAGAACTTGGAGAAAATGAAGAAGAAAATGAAGAAGAAAGAGAAGAAGAAAGAGGAGAAGAAGATAGAGAAGAAGAAGAAAGAGAAGGATATGTGCCTCCAAGTGATTTGAGATTCTCAAAGGATCATCCAAAGGAGCTTATCATTGGGGATCCGCAAAAAGGGGTTAGTACTCGTTCATCACTACATGTTTTATTTTCAAACCTTTGTTTTGTTTCTGAAATATAACCAAAAGATGTTTCCACCGCTTTAAATGATGAATTTTGGTTTTTAGCTATGAATGAAGAACTTAATCAATTTGAACGTAATAAGGTTTGGAATCTTGTAGAACGACCCAAAAATCGTCCTATAGTTGGTGTTAAATGGATTTTTAAAAATAAAATGGATAATGAATCTAGAATTGTTAGAAATAAAGTCAGATTAGTTGCAAAAGGTTATGCACAAATTGAAGGGGTAGATTTTGATGAAACTTTTGCACCCGTAGCAAGATTAGAAGCGGTTAGGATATTTCTTGCATTTGCTTGCTTTAAAAGATTTAAATTATATCAAATGGATGTCAAAACCGCATTTTTAAACGGGTATATAAAAGAAGAGGTTTATGTAGAACAACCCCCTGGCTTTATAAATGAGAAATATCCAAATTATGTTTATAAATTAGATAAAGCGCTTTATGGATTAAAACAAGCGCCTCGTGCTTGGTATGATCGATTAACTCAATATTTGTTAAAGCACGATTATAAAATAGGAAGTGCTGATTCCACACTCTTCATTAAGCAAATTGATCATGATTTAGTTATTTTACAAATTTATGTTGATGATATTATTTTTGAAGCCACTAATGAAGAGTTGTGTAATGAAGTAGTACAAATTATGAAAAATGAATTTGAAATGAGCATGGTTGGAGAACTTTCATATTTTCTAGGTTTTCAAATTACTCAAAAACATGATGGTATTTTTATATGTCAAACCAAATATATTCATGATATGTTAAAAAGATTTGGATTTGAAAATCTTAAGCATGCAAACACTCATATGAGTACTTCTCTAAAATTAGGAAAAGATGAAAGTGGTGTTTCAATTGAACAAACCCTTTATAGAAGTATGATAGGGTCTTTATTGTATTTAACCACATCTAGACCTGATATTATGTTTGCCGTTTGTTTATGTGCTAGATTTCAAGCTAATCCTAAAGAGTCACATTTAAAAGCGGTGAAACGTATCTTTAGATATCTCATTGGAACATCAAAATTAGGATTATGGTATCCTCATAATGATTCCTTTATTTTGCATGGTTTTTCGGATTCCGATTATGCTGGATGTTCTTTAGATAGGAAAAGCACTAGTGGCACTTGTCACTTTATCGGCCCTTCACTTATTTCATGGTCGAGTAGGAAACAGAATTCTGTTGCCCTCTCTACTACCGAGGCCGAATATATTGCACTAGGTAGTTGTTGTGCCCAAGCTCTTTGGATGTCACAAACATTAGAAGATTTTGGCATGCAACAAAGTAGTGTAGAATTAAAGTGTGACAATAAAAGTGCTATAGATTTAACTAACAATCCTGTATTACATTCTAGATCTAAGCATATAGATGTCCGACATCATTTTATAAGGGATCATATTAAGAAGGGTAATATAAAAATCAACTTTATAGGCACGGAAAATCAACTAGCAGATATATTCACTAAACCGTTACCGGATTCCCGTTTTTCTATGCTTAGGCTAGAATTGGGAATCCTAGATATTTCACAATGAATATATCACTACTTAGAACCTATAAAATTTTAATAAAAAAATCACAAAAGACTTATACATATCAAAAGAAAAACAATCTCTTAAAATAGACATTCACCAAATCAAACATGTTCACATAGTCAAAATTATTACAATAATTTAATCATAATGTCTGATAATAGAAATGCAGAAAATTAGAAAAAAAATCTGGGCATTGGAGCTGTCGGATGGCGACAGTGAGCTGTCGGATGGCGATATCCTCCAGAACTCTATTTCAGTCCGACTCCTCCTCATTCCGACTACCAGCCCCACTGCTTTCAGGAATGTCAAAATCTGATCTCCTCATGACTGTCTTCCTCCGTCGACCATGACTGACGGATTGCCGACGAGGCTCCTCCTCTGAAGGCATCTCCCATTCCGCGGCTTCCGCAGGCGTAGGCTTTAATTTAAGTCCTTTCACAAGGAACTTCATAAATTTCTGCATTCGGGTCCGATCTTTTTTCACCTCCACCTTATGCTCTTCAAATGACCTCCTATGTTCTTGGAAGTCGTCAATATGTTTATCCAACTTCGTTTGGAACGAGTCGAGTGCCTCCCGCATTGACCCTCCACGTGCTATTGGAGGCTCTCTCATTTCCATAGTCGGCGGCTTTCGTTGACTTTTCTTACCCTTAATATCCGCCGTTTGATATATCTCCGGGCAACAATCTCCAAGATAAAAATTTTGATCTATCCAAGAGTATTTCTTGTATAGGATACGTTGGATAATCGCACCCAAAGGGAGAGTGTGTGCCTTTTTCCAATCCGGATTTTTGAGGCGGTATGTATATCGCATCATAGATAAGAGGAGATCGGCCACATCACATAACTCATTCTCCACTATATAATACGTCACAAGACTAAGTTGAGCCGTAATACTGTGAGTATCACCGGACTTCAACATAATCGTATGCCTTAGTATATCTTGCACAAGACGAGCATCGTCTGTCAATGTCGTCAAAGTGGATATGAGATTTTTGGTGGAATTTCCATGCAATGACATGTTCACTAATGTCCAATCTCTCTCAAGTCTATAATTTTCCACAATATCCAAGATATTCTCACTTTCCATTAGACCAAACTCACTTCTTAAATCAAAAGGAGTGATCTCCACATATTGCCCTTGAATTTTGGATCTTACTCCTCCATTCAAATTGGTATATGCAGGATCCTCCAAATGATTATAAAATTCTCGGACTAACACTGAAGAGAAAATATCTTGAATAATAACTGAGAGTATACCTTCCTCAGCAAGCAAAAAATAAACTCGTTCATGCCTAGGGAGATCAAATTCCACGATCTTTGAAATTTCTATTTGTGCTTTTTCAATGGCCGGGAAACTTTGATACGAAGAATGGGCGTCTCCTGATTGACCTCTTCTTGATCTCCAACTTGAAGACATATCTGCATCAGACATAACAAAAATTTTACAAAAAAAAAAATGGGGAACAATTCTGGCACTGTCGGATTTCCGATACCACCTATCGGAAATCCGACAGCTAAAAATTTTTTTTTTGTGCCGAAAATTTTCATTTTACAACAATCTTCCTATCCCATACTCTAAACACTTTTCACATAGCAACAAATCTTCAACATTTCTAATATTTTTGAAAAATCAAAACTTTGGTGCAAAACACTATTCATCATCTTCTTACTCTACCACTTCATTTTTGTTGTTCATCATCATTATTCCTCTAAAGCTGAACCTATCAACATCTAGATCTACACAAAAACAACAACAAAAAAGGGAAAATCTTGTTTCAAAACACAAATACAACAAAAATACTAATTTCTCTCACAAAAGACAAGATCCACATCTCTTATACAACCAAAAATCTAAAATATCTAGATCTGCTAACCCTTATACAGTTTATCTTCAAAATACTCTATGAAATTCAAAAGAAATATGAAAATCACAAAACTAATGGAGAAATTTTAACCAAAACTTAAAAAAAAACACAAATCTCACCTTAGATCTGAAGATTTCTGGCACCTGGAGCTCTAGATCTCGAAATTTCTCCCAAAACTGAAGAGAAGTGTCGGTCAAAAGACGAAACACGTCTTGTTATATTTTCTGAGATGTCGGATGGCGATAGCTAGCTATCGGAAATCCGACAGCTCCCAATTTTTTTTTTTTCTTTCTCACTAGTTTGTTCATTCCCTGTTTCTATACATGTTAATATGAGAATTTTGTTATCTTGCATAAAGTATTCTTAATGTGTTATTATTCCTAACAATAGCTTAACACATGTTTATGATGTTCAATCTTATCATATCATTGTGATGACACTTTCATATCGTTATTAAGAATTGTTTTCGCATGCCTCTAAGTATAAGAAACCTTTTATCTATGACAATGAACACTCACAAACACTTGCTTTGGTAATACATATAAAAAAAAAATTATTTTATACATACATCATGATTGCTCGAACATAACAAAATACATTTTATAATGTCACATTCACCTTTGTTACTTTGCACTTATTCAACTTTTACCATTTATGGCATGCAAGTGAATTCGGATATCCTTAACATCTATGAATCCTCTAAAGAAACTGGGAGGCAAATTCAAATGCAAAACATTCTTTTTGCCCAACATGTTGCAAAAATAAATAAAAATTGACAAGGATCATCCACCAAGCACTACTTAGCCTCCTGATAAGTCTTAATGAGCATTGTGAGGTTAAGCACCTTGGAAAGAATTGTAAAGTGTCTTGCAAAACCAAAATGGTCCTTTTTTGTCTATTTGCAAAGTTTCTGGTTCATAAGTATGGGCTTTATGTATATTTATGTTATGTTTAACAATTCCATGATCATGTATATTTTAAATATATTCATATGTATTATTTCTCAAAGTATCACTACTACACTTCATTGTTATTTATAAATTTTCTTCTTATGAGAATTGGACCGAAACAATTCAAGTTTCTATATTGCACTGTGTCTCTCTCTGATATTTGAAATTGAATCTCATCCTGGTTGAGTTTATTTGATTCTATACTTTAAAACACATTACTAGAATGCTTAGATTCCTCTCTAAGATTACCTATCTCATTATCATATCACTTACCAAGCTTCCGCTAGTGTACTCCAACTTGTCATATATTCTTTCTCCATGACTAACATATCTCTGTAATACTCTTTCCTAGTCTGTCATCTCTATATTCATCTTTTGCTAATATCAAAGGGGGAGAAGATAATAAGAAATCAATTAAATCAATTAAATCCCTTAACACTACTAAATTAATTTAGTAAGCATATATGTAGGGGGAGTTTATATGTAGGGGGAGTTTATATGTAGGGGGAGAATGTTTTTAGACGGGACTATATTAAGGGGGAGCTCATATTAAGGGGAAGATCATGGAGATCTTAAGCTCACAACACTTGTACACACATAAGTATTTTTCACTATCTCAATAGGATTTATTCGATTTCTTTTTATAAGGATTTGTTATTATCAAAAGGGGGAGATTGTTGGAGCATGCGTTCCGCACTCGTCCGGTTTGAGAATAACAAATCCCAAATGTTTTTGATCCTATTTTTGATTAATGGTGTGCAGATAACAGGTGCTAGAATAACATGACTTCAATTGGAGCAAAATGACATTTTCCAGAAATTTGAGCTATCGGATTTCCGACAGTGCTATCGGATTTCCGACAGTGCTATCGGATTTCCGACAGTGCTATCGGATTTCCGACAGCTCGTTTATTTAATCTCTGCGCAACGGTTTGGAGCTATCGGATTTCCGATATCGCTATCGGATTTCCGACAGCCCATGATCTGCCAATAACGCCAGGACGTGCAGCAGTTATCACACAGTGGTTAGGAGCTATCGGATTTCCGATATCGCTATCGGATGGCGACAGCCCACGATCTTCCGATAATGCCAGAACGTGCAACGGTTACCTTGACTATCGGATATCCGACAGTGCTATCGGATATCCGACAGCCCACGTCTCAACCACGACCTCAACACGACGCAGAAGCTTCGTTTTAGCGGGACACGTGGCAGCCTCTGGAGCTATCGGATATCGGCGACAGCAGCTATCTGACGGCGACAGCTCCTTTTTATTAAAAGGGCTCAAAACTTCGTGGAATTTAAAATTCTTCAGATTTCTAAGCCTCCTTCCTGAGTGTTATTGTCCAGAGAGCTCCAGAGAATGAAAATCCCCATCCTTGAAGAAGAAAAGAGAGAGCGAAGCCGAAGATTGTACACGCATTCCAAAGAGACTTTCTCAAGGGCTCTTCGCTGTTTTGGTCCAGAAATTCTAAAGGGGGTTTTTCATATTGTATTTTCATTCATTTACTTTGTATTGGTAGGGAAAATCGCTTCCTTGTGCGGAGCGTCTAAGTCCTTGCGTGGCTTAGGGGAAAATCGCTTCCTTGTGCGGAGCGTCCAAGTCCTTGCGTGGCTTGGTGGGAAATCGTGGCCTTGTGTGCTACGTCTAGATCTTGGGAAGATCTAGAGGATAGGCTTGGGCTTGGTCTTGGGAGAGACTAGCAATAGCCTTCCGATCCTTGGGAGAAGGATTGGTAAACCAAAATTGTAGAATTTCTTATTAACTTATTTGTGCCTTGATCATAAGCATTGTTAAGATCATTTTTATTGTACTCAAATTTCATGATTAATATAATTATGTTTTTTTCTTTAAATACATATTTTGTGGCATAATCTTTATCTTGGAAATTTGTGTTTTGATTTAATACTAAAATTGCATTGGTTTGAAAATATTTATAAGTAATTTTTTAGTAAAGTAAATTCTCTTTAAAAAATTACTAAGTCAAAAATTAAATTTTAGACACACCCTTATTCACCCCCCCTCTAAGGGCGTCATACGATCCAACAACCATCACCCTTCCGGTCCAAGTAGGGATGCACTCGGAACCGGTCCAGTATGACGTTCAGTTCATCATCGCAAACGCAGACTCCCCCTACGATGCAATATTCGGGAGTCTCCTACTAGACGCCATGGACCACGACGTTTCCATGTCCGGGCGCATGACCAACAAAGGGAGCATCCTTAGGAGCGCAATGCATGGTTTTGATACACTCGACTCCAAGCTCCCTTGGGTCAACGACAACCCGTCACCAGAGCCAAAGTCTGAAAGACTAAGCGCACGGAAGGACCGCGCGAGTCTCGTATTAGCAGAAAGAGCCAAACCTCAGACACCGATAAATCCGCAGCCAATCGATCCGAGTCGCAAAAGAAAGGGCCAGCAGCAGCAATTCGAACTGCTTGCCCAAAGCCGAGCAGACCGCTCCCAAGGGCTGTCAGGTCAAAGCCACCAGGGTTACACTCCGCTAAACGCCTCCCGAGAGCACATTCTATCCATAATCTGTAATAGCAGAGTTATCAACTGGCCCAAGCCGCTCTCCCTGCACAGTGGAGATCAATCCCAGTTTTGCTACTTTCACAAAAGCCGAGGACACCGAACGGAGCACTGTGCAAAACTGATGGAAGAAATTGAACGTCTCGTCCAGTTGGGGCACCTGGAGGCCTTCCGTAAAGAAACACAGAAGGGCGCCGCCAAGGATCAGCCACCGGGTCACAGCCGCACGCCATGCTGAACAAGCTCGAACCAGAGAGGCGCTACGAAAGCGCAACATTACTTTTTCCTCTCGTAAAACTTGTATCAAAAACCTACAGGCTCAAAAGCCGCAGGATTGCACTTACGCACCTGCCTCCGAGCAGCGCGCTAATAAACAGCACCTGCCTCCGAGCAGCGCGCTAATAAACAACACCTGCCTCCGAGCAGCGCGCTAATAAACAGCACCTGCCTCCGAGCAGGGCGCTAATAAACAGCACCTGCCTCCCAGCAGCGCGCTAATAAACAACACCTGCCTCCGAGCAGCGCGCTAATAAACAGCACCTGCCTCCGAGCAGGGCGCTAATAAACAGCACCTGCCTCCGAGCAGGGCGCTAATAAACAGCACCTGCCTCCAAGCAACGCGCTAATAAACAGCACCTGCCTCCGAGCAGCGCGCTAATAAACAGCACCTGCCTCCGAGCAGCGCGCTAATAAACAGCACCTGCCTCCGAGCAGCGCGCTAATAAACAGCACCTGCCTCCGAGCAGCGCGCTAATAAACAGCACCTGCCTCCAAGCAGCGCGCTAATAAACAGCACCTGCCTCCGAGCAGGGCGCTAATAAACAGCACCTGCCTCCGAGCAGCGCGCTAATAAACAGCACCTGCCTCCGAGCAGCGCGCTAATAAACAGCACCTGCCTCCGAGCAGGGAGCTAATGAACAGCGCCTCGCCTCAGCGTTGCTTGGGCACATTGCCTCAACGTTGCTTGGGCACCTCGCCTCAGCGTTGCTTGGGCACATTGCCTCAACGTTGCTTGGGCACCTCGCCTCAGCGTTGCTTGGGCACATTGCCTCAACGTTGCTTGGGCACCTCGCCTCAGCGTTGCTTGGGCACATTGCCTCAACGTTGCTTGGGCACCTCGCCTCAGCGTTGCTTGGGCACATTGCCTCAACGTTGCTTGGGCACCTCGCCTCAGCGTTGCTTGGGCACATTGCCTCAGCGTTGCTTGGGCACCTCGCCTCAGCGTTGCTTGGGCACCGTAGGGGCCTGCCCCCCTTACGGCAAAGCCGCGAGCCAAACTCGAGCAAAAAGCCGCGAGCCAGACTCGTGCACCGTAAGGGCCTGACCCGCTTACGTTTACCCCCGGTTCGAATATAAACATTCACCGGCCAAGCCGCGAGCCAGACTCGTGCACCGTAGGGGCCTGCCCCCCTTACGTTTACCCCCGGTTCGAATATAAACATTCACCGGCCAAGCCGCGAGCCAGACTCGTGCAAAAAGCCGCGAGCCAGACTCGTGCACCGTAAGGGCCTGCCCCCCTTAGGTTTACCCCCGGTTCGAATATAAACATTCACCGGCCAAGCCGCGAGCCAGACTCGTGCAAGAAAGCCGCGGGTCAGACCCGTGCACCTATTTTATAAAAGCCGCGAGCCAGGCTCGTGCACCTATTTTAGCCGCGAGACAGACTCGTGCAAAAAGCCGCGAGCCAGACTCGTGCACCGTAGGGGCCTGCCCCCCTTACGTTTACCCCCGATTCGAATATAAACATTCACCGGCCAAGCCGCGAGCCAGACTCGTGCACCGTAGGGGCCTGCCCCCCTTACGTTTACCCCCGGTTCGAATATAAACATTCACCGGCCAAGCCGCGAGCCAGACTCGTGCACCGTAGGGGCCTGCCCCCCTTACGTTTACCCCCGGTTCGAATATAAACATTCATCGGCCGAGCCGCGGGCCAGACCCGTGCACTTATTTTATAAAAGCCGCGGGCCAGACCCGTGCACCTATTTCATAAAAACCGCGAGCTCGAGTCCGCGCAAATTCATCTGTGACTTTAAAAATAATCAAACCATGCAGATGTCAAACAGCCAGATCAATAAGATCGAACAGATAAACAAGTATAACGAATACAATAAAAGGGGATACAATCACATCCGACAAACACAGCTACAAGCAGCTAAAGAAATCACTCCTCGTCAGGACTATGATCCTCCTCCTCTGACAGGTCATCAAAGCCAAGGCCACTAACATCATAGCCCCGCTTTCGGGATACCATCCGGAGAGCCTTTGACGCTCCCTGTCGAAGGGCAAGCTCTCGTGAATCCTCCAGATGAGGCTCCACCTCCTGAGTCCAGATCATGTCCCGGACTTCCTCGGAAATCAAGGAGCGGTCCCGCAAGTAGTCAATCGACTCCAGGTACTCAGCCAGGCCATCCGCCTTCAGCTCGGTCTCCCGCTCCACGGAAGAGAGACGCGCTATCTCAGCTCGGCACTGCTCCAGCTCTGCATCCCGGCACACTACGTCACCACGGGCTGCCTCTAGGGATCGCAAGGCCTCCTCCAACGCCGCCTTCTCCGCACCGAGACCGGACTTGGTCCTCTCCAGCTCTTCCTGCATCTCTGAGCCAATCTGCCTGAAGCGCGAGATGTCGCGATCTCGCCGTCTCTCCGCCTCCACAAGGGCGCTCCTCGCCTCCCGAAGCTCACCCTGAATGGTCATAAAACCGTCCTTCAAGCTCACGTAATGATTGTTCCATACGTGCACAATCGATGCCTGAGTCTCCATCTGCAAAAGAAAAGTTATAAGTCAGAGCCGCAACCACAGAATGACGCTACACAAGAGGAAGTAGAAATCCTGCTTACCGCTTGGCTCATGGCCTCCAGAGAGGAAGAGACCCTCTTCCCTTCCGGCACCTTTCGAGCTGTGCCTCGCTCCGGAGAAGCCTGGGGGGCAGTAGATCCCAGGACCTCGACCTCCTCATCAGCCGGCTCGCCATCGGCTCCAGATACACAAGGAGCCGCCTCCTCCTGAGGAGCATCCGGTACCGGTGGAGGAGCAGGACCTGGCTCCTCCAGACCTTTAAAAACCAACTTCCTCTTTCTGTCTCGAACAAGAGGAACAGCAGCGGCACGACCAGCATCAACAGACAGCCCGCATAAAAGCAGGCGCTTCTCGTCTACGAACAGGTAAATACTGTGCAGAATATTCCCCAGCTCTCGAGCATCTGAAAATCCGAGAATAGGAGAAAACTCCCGCTCACACCCTTTGAGGCGCCGGCAGCGATCGGGTAAAGAATTCCACACCTCCGGTAGTCCCTCCGGGTTCCTGACATAGCCAAATAAAGTATTTCCGTGACGGCGGTCCACCCGGGTCTCGAACTCCAGCCATCTCTTGTTGCTAAAAACTTCAATACGACCTCCGACATCAACCTGCACCTCACACCACTCCTTAAAAAGGCCCAAGGAGAATTTCGCACCATGCTCTCAGAAGAAGGCAATCAGCCCATGATCCGCACCATCCCCTGAGGCGTAAACTGTGACACTGGGACGCCGCAAAATTTCAGGATCTGGATCAACTCCTCGCACGCCGGGAGGCGAAAGCCTCTCCGAAGTGACGACTCGCAAAGGGTCATCCAACCCCGAGGCGGATTCTGTACTCGCTCCTCAGGACCTGGGATTCGAATCTCCAATTCGGGGGGCAGGTTGAAGCGCCTCCTCCATATGGCAACATGATCGAGAGTAAGACTCGAGCCCAGTCGCATTGGGCGACTTTGCCCGCCACGCCGAGAAGCCTGAAAGACAAGGAAAAAGCGTCAGTACAAACCTCAGGCAAGTGTAAAGGGAGTCCATCCACAAGGCTAACCATCGCACAAGCCTCGCGCACAGGCAGGCCCCGTAAACACGCCCGAAAGCACGCGGCAGACCCCGCGAAAACACCTCACGCAAACACCCGGGTTGTCGGCGCGCGACAACGCGCGCGGCAGCCCGCGCGCCCGCGCTGTCGCCGCGCGCGCACGCCCGCGCTGTCGCCGCGCGACAGTGCGCGCGACAGCCCGCGCGCGCGGCAGCCCGCGCGCGCGGCAGCCCGCGCGCGCGGCAGCCCGCGCGCGCGGCAGCCCGCGCGCATGCGCGCGCGCGCGGTCGCCGCGCGGCAGCGCGCGCGACAGCTCGCGCGCGCGCACGCGCGCGCGCGCTGTCACCGCGCGGCAGCGCGTACGACAGCCCGCGTGCGCGCGCACGCCCGCGCTGTCGCCGCGCGACAGTACGCGCGACAGCCGCGCGCGGCAGCCCGCGCGCATGCACGCTCGCGCTGTCGCCGCGCGGCAGCGCGCGCGACAACCCGCGCGCGCGCACGCCCGCGCGCACGCACCGCCCCTCACCTCCGCGCGACCCGCCGCATCTCTAGCGTGCCGTTCGCCCGCCTTTTTGGATGTTAGATCTTTGGACCTCATGCTCACCTTGGCACCGCCATCGTCACCGCCCACCTCCGCGCCAGTACTCGCTCCAGCCATCGCTCACAGATACAAGTCTCATGGGAAAATCCAGTTGTTCTTCGTGCGCTCCAAACAAATGAATTTGGGGGGCAAATGATGGGTTCCCCTCTTTATATGGAAAAATCCGTAACCACCACACACCGGATCCCATTCCCGCACATCAAATCCCATTACGGCGCGGCGGATCCCGAAACCACCGCACGCCGGATCCCACCTTCACACACCGGATCCCACTCCCGCGCGGCGGATCCAAACCACCGCGCACCGATCCAAACCACCTAGCACGGGATCCCAACCGCCCCGCGCGGGATCGCAACCACCACCAACCGCCGTCGGACAACCGCCGCCAACCACCGGCCCGCCAACCACCTGCCACCGCCGCCGGCCGGCCGCCAACCGCCGGCCGGCCATCGCCGGCCGGCCGGCCGCTGGCCGCCGCCGGCCGGCCGCCGCCCGCCGGCCGCCGCCCGCCGCCGGCCGGCCGCCCACCGCCGGCCGGCCGCCCACCGCCGGCCGGCCGCCAACCGCCGGCCGGCCGCCAACCGCCGGCCGACCGCCAACAGCCGGCCGGCCGCCAACCGCCGGTCGGCCGCCAACCGCCGGCCAGCCGCCAACCGCCAACCGTCGGCCGGCCGCCGCCGTCGCCGCCCTTCACCCTCCACCGTCAGATCTCACCGAGGTCCTGGCGGCCCTCCGATCGCCTCGCACGATCACGACCCTTCAATCGCCGCCAACGATCTCGACCCTCCATTTGGTGGATATCCGCGTAACCACCGTAACTTCCACCTTCCAAGCCTATAAATAGACCCCCAAGGGTCTTCATTTGGGAGGATTTTCTCTCATTCTCTCCCAGACTCTCTCTCTCTTCATTTCCTCTTCAGAGTTTCTCTCTCTACATTCCGCCACTCCGCCACTTCATTTTTACTAACTGACAGGTTCCTCCTGCGAACGCCTCTCGCCTGAGAAGAAGTGCTGCGCCATTCAAGGCGAGCACCCCGAACCCGAACAGCAAAGCCAAGGTGCTCCGCGAAGTGCTTACCCAGCCAGTGCACAGCCGCACCAGACGCGCAGCAGGGCGCTCAACTCCTAAGCGGTGGCCTGTCACCCACGGAGTTCTTTCTTTCTCTCTCTCCCATAATTGTAACGAGGCGCGGCCTGTCGCCCTCGCATTCACCAAGGAAGCACTGTAACAGCATAACATAGTTGATTTCGGCCAGCACAGCCCTGGCCACGTGGTTTTTTACTCATTGGAGGGTTTTCCACGCTAAAGTTCTGTGTGTACCATTTTCAGCATTTACTCTCTGCAACATTCTGACTGCGTGCGCGCTCGACCGCCCGGGCTAAGACGGACCGAGTTGAAACCGGTCTACCGAGGGCGTTAAGAAGCCGCAACAATACTGATGAAAAAGTCGCAGACTGTTTGGAGAAAGAGGTTCGTACATGTTTTTTCCCATGAAAACTTTAATCTTTTTGTGCGCAAGGAGATCACGCTAATGAGTGCTTCTTCTGCTCAATAAAGAGCTAAATAGCTCAGTTTAAGATCATAAAATTTAATTAAGAAAGGCCTAATTAGAAATTGAAAATATAATAATAATAATAATTTAAAAACAATAAAAATAAGGCAGAAAGTGTTAGATCACATGCACGAATGGGTCACATCACACCGACACGCCCTCATAGGCAAAAAAACACGCCTTTTTAAAGTCATCTAATTTCCTTCTCCTCGGGGTGTAAGTAAGACTTTAAGGCAAGCAACACTGACATTCATAAAAAAGTCAATGGTCGTGATTCCGAATTCAAATTTTCTCATCTGGAATGTTTCATGCAACCTTATTATTAGGCGATTGTTATCCGCGCGCTACAGTTTTGACTATCCACGCTCTTTTTATGAGTTATTACGCGTCTTTTAGAAATGCGCCTTGTACATATTTTTTTAGGAAAAATATTCAACACAACGACGAGATCTACAATTTTTGTGTTGAACGCTTTTCCTAAAAATGCATGTGCAAGACGCATTTCTAAAACTTCGATATAGTTACGCACATGTTTTAATCAGGGCGGCAATACGTCTTGTGCGTGCATTTTTAGGAAAAATATTCAACTCGAAAATCGTAGATCTCATCGTTACAACTTTCGTGATGATCACTTTTCCTAAAAATGCACGCACAAGACGTATTTCCAAAAGGTGCGTAATAACTCATACATAAAGAGGGCGGATAATTACAATCGCCTAATTTAGACGGTGATGAAACGTACAATTATTCCACCAACCCGACCTTAAAATCTAGTTTTTGCTTAGATTGAGTTCAACTCGAACATAAATGATTGGAGCCATAGGCCAAAAGTTCAAAAATTGCTTACACCGTCGTGTTGACATGGCAAAAACTAGGTGATGCCAAAAACAATCTCTCTGCAATTTCTACAATTAATCCACCATTTTTTAGGAGCGATTTCTCCGATCGCGACCAAAGCTCTCCTGATCAGGCCACGTTATGTGCGACTTGTGCCTTCAAGATAGATAGTATTTATATAGAAATTTCATCTTCAACAAGTCCAACGAGTCAAAAGGATATTTCTGGCTATGATTCCGAGAAAAATCCGAATCAAGTTGGGTTTCCTCATTTCAAGGATAATCTCTTCAATTCTACATAAGAAGCAACTGAGACCTGCAAATCTTCCAGTCAGTTGTTGAAGTTATTTGAATTTAGAACATGGAGAAGTTAATTTGAAGGATGCGCGAACTTGGCTGTGTTTGACTCTATGACATGTCGAGTAATGAGACGTGTAACAAAATTACATAAAATTTTTTTTGCGGCTTCATCAAGTATGTTTAGTCGTTTATAGCGAGTTAAATGTTGAGATTCAAGGCTTTCCTTGCCTATTACCGGGTATAGGAATCATATTGACGTCATGGGCCGGGATGATTCGTACTATATTTTCTTCTTCTTCAAGGGCACTAACTTATCATAGGAACTGGATCTCTATAGACAGTGTTTGGCTTTCTAATCACCCAGAATTTGGTAACGAGATGGAGGGGGAAACTAGGTTTAACCCTCCCCGATATTTTTTAGACTCTCATTGTCTTGAGCTTGAAGGTTTAACCCTCCCCGATATTCTGAACCTCATATCTCGCTTCTTGCGCGGTCACATTTGAAGGCTTGCCTTCATGGAATTGTTTTCCTTTGTCATTGTCATCGTAATTGGATGAAGAGAAATTTGCATAATTTTTTGTAAGACGAAAACTCGCACCGCATGCACCAACATTTTACTGTAGAAACACAATCACAAACACCACCAAAGTAATTAAACGCGGGACAAAGGTAGAACATATTTTGGTATTGTACAACCCTCATATTTCCCGAGTCGGTGTGACCCGACCCGGATGAGACCAAGACAGTGAAGGTGGCCGAGACGGGCAAAACGACCGCGCTGAAACGGCCGAAACCGATCAAGGCAACAAGAGGTCGCGGGAGAGACGGAGGGAGCACCCACTTCCCCGACTCTCTTCGGGCGAGTGGGAGGAACCCTCCCACTCGCCTGGCACTCTTGGGGAGAGTGGGAGGAACCTCCCACTCGCCAAACACCTATGGGCGAGTGGGAGGTGTCCTCCCACTCACCGGCCCTATGTGGGAAGAGTGGGAGGAGCCCTCCCACTCGCCGGGCGAGTGGGAGAGGCACTCCCACTCGCCGGCCCCCCTTAAGGGCGAGTGGGAGAGCCTCTCCCACTCGCCGCCCCCTTTGGGGGAGTGGGAGGGATCCTCCCACTCGCCCAGCATCCGTGGGGGAGGCCGGTATGACCTCCCGTGAGGGGGGGGGGGGGGGGAGTGGGCACCTTGAGTCCCACTCGCCCCCCTCCTGCATTGATCATTCAGGGTCATGATCGAGCTGCGGATAGAGAAATTTCGGCTATCCGCAGCCCGATTTTGAGAAGTCTATAAATAGACCCCCATGGACACCTTGGGAAGGGTTGGTCACTACCCCCCCCCCCCCATTGCGTGTGTCTTGTGAGCAAGCACCCCCCTCCCTTGTCATCCTTCAGCTGACAGTGAGGTGGTTCTTAGTGCCCTCCAAGGTGCCCAGGCTCAGCATTGGCTTGGGAGGGGAAGTTCCAAGTGGGCTTCCGGGTGTGCGGTGGGACCTCCACGTTGTAGCTTAAGGGGTCTGTTCCTAGACTCCAGTTGTTATCAAGTCCGAGTCTCTTAGTTCTTAGTGACCGGTCAAGAGTCAAGACTTAGGTCAAGAAAGAGTTAGTCGCAACCCCCTTTCGAACGCTGAAACCGGGAAACTGGTTTCAACATTCTGGTGCGGTGAGCGTGGAAGCGACTAGTTCGGAAAACTCTGAGCCAAGTCTCATGGCTGGAAGCGACGAGTTGGGAGACCCGCCTCCACCTTGCGAGTATGTGAAGAAGAGCGACTTCGACGAATTCAGCAAGAAGATCCTGGAGTTCATGCAGGCCGCACCCTCCACTCGCGGCGAGTGCTCGACACCACCTGCACCTAGGACCGCCTCACCACCTCTGATGGAAGTAGGGAGAACCTGTCAGCAAGGGAGAGAGCCAGTCTCAGAGGAGGGTTTGAACCTCCAGGCACGAGTGCTCTTCAACAGCTCACCCAGGACCAGCTACCCCGACAGGGAGGTGATAGGAACGCCCCCGTACAACCAAGGGGGAGTAACTTCACCTGGAAAGACCAAGAAGAAGTTGAGGAGACGGAGGAAGTGGTGAAGAAGACGGCCAAGGAGCATGCGTCCGAGTGAAGTGCCCAGGAAGGGCGAGATGTAAGTGAAGTGCCCAGGAAGGGCGAGATGTAAGTGAAGTGCCCAGGAAGGGCGAGATGTAAGTGAAGTGCCCAGGAAGGGCGAGATGTAAGTGAAGTGCCCAAGAAGGGCGAGGTGTAATGAAGTGCCATGGAGGGGCGTAAGGTAGTGAAGTTGTAATAGACGAACTAGGAATGGAAAAAGGGTTCTAGGGTAATACCCCGATCTAAGATCCCCGACTAGAGACCATTCTCCGGGCTTAGTCATGCCGGTAGATGGGGGACTCGTCGGGTCGACTCGCTACTTGGTAATTGGACTGGGAAGGCGTTGAGTTCCTCCACCTCCAGGTGCGCTAAACACCAAGGACGTGGACGGGTACTTCCACCTCCAGTCAGATTGGGAAGGCGTTGAGTTCCTCTGCCTCCAGGTGAAGGTAAGCACCTAGGACGTGGACGGGTACTTCCACCTCCAATCGGTAAGGGGACTGGGAAGGCGTTGAGTTCCTCCACCTCCAGGTGCGCTAAGCACCAAGGACGTGGATGGGTACTTCCACCTCCAGTCAGATTGGGAAGGCGTTGAGTTCCTCTGCCTCTAGGTGAAGGTAAGCACCTAGGACGCGGACGGGTACTTCCACCTCCAATCGGTAAGGGGACTGGGAAGGCGTTGAGTTCCTCCACCTCCAGGTGCGCTAAGCACCAAGGACGCGGACGGGTACTTCCACCTCCAGTCAGGCTGGGAAGGCGTTGAGTTCCTCTGCCTCCAGGCAAGCTAAGCCCCTAGGACATGGATGGGTACTTCCGCCTTCAATGAGATTGGGAAGGCGTTGAGTTCCTCTGTCTCCAGGTGAGCTAATCACCTAGGACGTGGATGTGTACTTCCACCTCCAGTCAGACTGGGAAGGCGTTGAGTTCCTCTGCCTCCACGTGAGCTAAGCACCTAAGACGTGGATGGGTACTTCCACCTCCAGTCAGATTGGGAAGACGTTGAGTTCCTCTGCCTCCGGGTGAAGGTAAGCACTCAGGGTGCAGGCGGGTACTTCCACCTCCAATCGGTAAGATCCCTGACTACAGACCGTTCTCCGGGCTCAGTCATGTCGGCAGATGGGAGGCTCATCAGATCGATTAACTACCCAATGATCGGTTCAAGTAAGGTATCAAATCCTCAAGCAGTAAAGGGAGAAAGTAAGCTAAGAAATTCATTACAATGATAACTGGTTCAGTGATAACATATGTTACATTAGTCATTACTTCACCCCTATTGGTGCATGCAGGATTAAAGGAAACAGGTATGCAGGAGATACATGGCTCCTACAAGGATCCAAAGAAGAGAAGAAGTCCCTGGCCACCCTCACGTTCAGAGGGAATAGCCACCGCTGCAAGGGGACGAGTCGGGTCGCGCAGGAGAAGGGGAGAACTCATGCAGGATGTCATCGGCAGAGACTCCCCTCCAGCTGTCTCGGAGAGCATCCGCCTCATGAAGGCAGCTCCCCAGGGCTTGGGTCGTTGACGTCACAATCCTCCTGCGAGTACACTCGGCTTCAGCAGGGCAAGGTGGGGCAGCCGTCGCTTCCCTCGAAGGTTCACCTCTTTCTCTCTCCTTTCTCCCTTAGCTGTCTTTGGGCTTCAGCAGGCGAGAAGAGAAACCGGCGTGCGGGCTCTTGTTGAGCTGCCTCCACTTCCAGTTGAGCTCTGCTCCCTGGAAGACGTTGAGTTCCCATCATCTCAGTTCAAGTTCAACTCGACTAGAGATGTTGAGTTCCCTTCATCTCAGGTCAAGTTCAACTCGACTAGAGATGTTGAGTTCCCTCCATCTCAGGTTGAGTTCGACTCGACTAGAGATGTTGAGTTCCCTTCATCTCAGGTCAAGTTCAACTCGACTAGAGATGTTGAGTTCCCTCCATCTCAGGTTGACTTCGACTCGACTAGAGATGTTGAGTTCCCTTCATCTCAGGTCAAGTTCAACTCGACTAGAGATGTTGAGTTCCCTCTATCTCAGGTTGAGTTCGACTCGACTAGAGATGTTGAGTTCCCTTCATCTCAGGTCAAGTTCAACTCGACTAGAGATGTTGAGTTCCCTCCATCTCAGGTTGAGTTCGACTCGACTAGAGATGTTGAGTTCCCTTCATCTCAGGTCAAGTTCAACTCGACTAGAGATGTTGAGTTCCCTCCATCTCAGGTTGAGTTCGACTTGACTAGAGATGTTGAGTTCCCTCCATCTGAGGTTGAGTTCGACTCGACTAGAGATGTTGAGTTCCCTCCATCTCAGGTTGAGTTTGACTCGACTAGAGATGTTGAGTTCCCTCCATCTCAGGTTGAGATCGACTCGACTAGAGATGTTGAGTTCCCTCCATCTCATGTCAAGTTCGACTCGACTAGAGATGTTGAGTTCCCTCCATCTTAGGTTGAGTTCGACTAGACTAGAGATGTTGAGTTCCCTCCATCTCAGGTTGAGTTCGACTCGACTAGAGATGTTGAGTTCCCTCCATCTCAGGTTGAGTTCGACTCGACTAGAGATGTTGAGTTCCCTCCATCTCAGGTGGAGTTCGACTCGACTAGAGATGTTGAGTTCCCTCCATCTCAGGTGGAGTTCGACTCGACTAGAGATGTTGAGTTCCCTCCATCTCAGGTCGAGTTCGACTCGACTAGAGATGTTGAGTTCCCTCCATCTTAGGTTGGGTTCGACTCGACTAGAGGTGCTGAGTTCTTCCTCCACCTCAGGTCGAGTTTAATTCGACCTAAGGTGTTGAGCTTTCTCCACCTCCAGTCGAGCTCGGCTCGCCGGAGGGGTGTTTAGTGGAGAAAGGTCTGCCTCCCACCTCAGGTCGAGCTCGGCTCGACCAGAAGTGCTGAGTTTTTCCTCCACCTCAGGTCGAGTTCAATTCGACCTAAGGTGTTGAGCTTTCTCCACCTCCAGTCGAGCTCGACTCGCCGGAGGGGTGTTTAGTGGAGAAAGGTTTGCCTCTCATCTCAGGTCGAGCTCGGCTCGACCAGAAGTGCTGAGTTTTTCCTCCACCTCAAACCGAGTTCAGCTCGGTTAGAGGTGTTAAGTTTCCCTCCACCTTCGGTTGGGCTTAGTCCGACCTCAGGTGTTGAGCTTTCTCCACCTCCTATCGAGCTCGGCTCGCCGGAGGGGGTGTTTAGCGGGGAAGAGTTCACCCTTCGTCTCAAGATGGCTTCAGCCGAAAGGCTTGGCAGAGGTTCCCCGATGGCAGATCCTTTCGTGGATTCCCCTAAGGTCCCACTTACTCGTCAAATAGGTGGGTTGGACTTTCTTTCCGAGCTTGGGACAAGTTCGCAAAGAGCGGGGATTGTGTACAACCCTCATATTTCCCGAGTTGGTGTGACCCGACCCGGATGAGACCAAGATAGTGAAGGTGCCCGAGACGGGCAAAACGACCGCGCTGAAACGGCCAAAACTGATCAAGGCAACATGAGGCCGCGGGAGAGACGGAGGGAGCACCCACTTCCCCGACTCTCTTCAGGCGAGTGGGAGGAACCCTCCCACTCGCCCGGCACTCTTGGGGCGAGTGGGAGGAACCTCCCACTCGCCAAACACCTATGGGCGAGTGGGAGGTGTCCTCCCACTCACCGGCCCTATGTGGGAAGAGTGGGAGGAGCCCTCCCACTCGCCGGGCGAGTGGGAGAGGCACTCCCACTCGCCGGCCCCCCTTAAGGGCGAGTGGGAGAGCCTCTCCCACTCGCCGCCCCCTTTGGGTGAGTGGGAGGGATCCTCCCACTCGCCCAGCATCCGTGGGGGAGGCCGGTATGACCTCCCGTGAGGGGGGGGGGGGAGTGGGCACCTTGAGTCCCACTCGCCCCCCTCCTGCATTGATCATTCAGGGTCATGATCGAGCTGCGGATAGAGAAATTTCGGCTATCCGCAGCCCGATTTTGAGAAGTCTATAAATAGACCCCCATGGACACCTTGGGAAGGGTTGATCACTACCCCCCCCCCCCCCATTGCGTGTGTCTTGTGAGCAAGCACCCCCCTCCCTTGTCATCCTTCAGCTGACAGTGAGGTGGTTCTTAGTGCCCTCCAATGTGCCCAGGCTCAGCATTGACTTGGGAGGGGAAGTTCCGAGTGGGCTTCCGGGTGTGCGGTGGGACCTCCACGCTGTAGCTTAAGGGGTCTGTTCCTAGACTCCAGTTGTTATCAAGTCCGAGTCTCTTAGTTCTTAGTGACCGGTCAAGAGTCAAGGCTTATGTCAAGTAAGAGTTAGTCGCAACCCCCTTTCGAACGCTGAAACCGGGAAACTGGTTTCAACAGGTATATAGCATCACACGAGAATATTACTTACGTAACATATGAAATACCAAGATGATATCTCCATATATAGCATTAGATCCCATATAGAAGACAAATCAAAATCCACTAACTAAACGTCCGAAATTCACGAAAATTGTGAAAGCGGTACAGAAAAGGGCTCGTGCTCGCATGCGGGAAACTGAGAAAGTGAGGAACGAAACCTGCCCTAGCTCGTATTCCCAAAAATCACGCTCGGGCATGTGCGCCCGAGCCTGTATTAGGGTGGGTCCACCCGTGATTATATATATAAAGTGTATAACGTTTATTTATTAGATTAAGTTATTAAGATAGAGAGAGAGATGAGAGACATGCGAGACGATTATCCTGGGCGCTGCATTTAAGGGTCCGTTTGGGGCAGTTGCACGGGAGTCCTCATGTCCCCGTGACAGTACCCTGATCAAGACAGTACTCCAGCCGCTCTGACCCCCATACGAGAAACAGTTGCACGGGGGTCCCCGTGCATCCGCTATAGTACCTCAACCTAGACAGTGCCCGACGCAACGTCAATCCCGCCACGCGCTCTCTGCCCCCCCCCAGCGCACGATTACAGTCACCCGACACAACTGCGCTCAGGAGGCTGCGAGCTGCAGAAGTTGGCTCGCGCCATGCATTAATTAATCCAATGAATCTGAATAATTTAACCTCTGCTTCCGTTTCTATGAATCTGGGCCGGCCATTCACGGTTGATCCAACGCAGTAGAGAGTTGACCGATTAAATCCGACGGACCAGCGACAGCGAGATGACAGTTGGCTGACGGGGACTCGTGGGGGCGTGCATGGAAATTGGAAAGCAACTTCTTGCCACAGAGAATAACAAAACCTGAAAGAGACATCGCAACCGCACGACCATCAGACGACATCGATCACAGCCGTCCAATTCATGATCGCATTAACCGTTATCGCTTTGTTGTGTGGTCAACAACGGAATATCAAATTATCAATAATATTAACGAGGAGAAGTCATCTTACTCAGCGTCGTTATCATCCACCCCTTTATTTTTTTTAATCACGCCTTTCTGTCATTTTGGCGATGCTTGGAGGCTGTCTCCATCTCCATCTCACGCCGGTGGTGTGTGGATTTGTAGCTAATCGGGAGTTGTTTATAAGCCCACTCTAAAATTGTGAGAAATCACTGATCAGGTTTTTACTTGAATATATACATGCAGCAGCGTTTCGATTCAAAACACTTTTGATAAAGTAGCATTCGCAGTCATAATTTGCTGGCAGTCACCGCACTTTTGATGCTGATTGTATTTCTGGCAGTCACCGCACTTTAAGGGTGCGTTTGGAACGGCGGTGGCGGTTATGAAAGCGGTTGTTATGAACCGTCGTTCGTGAACACTCCAACTCACCTAAGAAACTCAGTTCACTTTTATGTTCAAAATTATTATTTTTTTCTTGCTGTCACTACAAAAAAAACTTTATTTAGCAAGCAAAATTAGTAAGGCTAAATAATTCCATTCTAATTAGTATCAAATTTAGCAAGGTAAATGAATTTTTGTTTTAGCTACAAAATTAGCAAGAAATTTTTTTGTTGCAAACATAGCAACGCATTTCTTTGTTGCTAAATATTTGTTGCTAAAATAGCAACGAATATTTTTGTTGCAAATTTTTTGATGCAAAATAGCAACAAATTTTTTTGTTGCAAAATATTTGTGAAGAGAAAAAGTTATTTTCTTCAAAAAAATTTGATCTTTTTTTCTTAAAAAATAGATTTTTTTTATTTCTTTATCCCCTTCTCATAAAATAGTATTGTTGTTTAAATATATTTATAAATTAAAATAAATTAATTATGTTTAACAAAATAATTAATAATATATTCAATTTTTTATATAATTGTATATATTATTTAAATATTTATATATTTTTATAAATTTAGTATTAATTATTATTATTTAACGAAATAAATGTATATATATTATTAGTATCTAATAAAATAATATATAAAATATATATATATAAATTATATACATATATATATTATAAAAAGAAATATATAAACAAATATATATTTAAATTATATAACAATATATATATATATATATTTAAATTATATAATATATATATTTAAATTATATAATGAAATTTATATATAAAATTATATTTATTTAAATTATACAATGAAA
Organism: Dactylorhiza incarnata; assembly: GCA_033032865.1. Taxonomy (NCBI): domain Eukaryota; kingdom Viridiplantae; phylum Streptophyta; class Magnoliopsida; order Asparagales; family Orchidaceae; genus Dactylorhiza; species Dactylorhiza incarnata. The sequence goes on along the minus strand of JAWHQI010000046.1, from coordinate 3,407,127 downwards.
TATTTATATAACATAAGAAAAGATTTATACAAATTTAAATACGCACACACATATATATATATATAATATCGCCCTTTAAGAACAAAATTGTTAATTGGGTTAGTTGGATAAGTCTTGTAGGTTGAATATAGAAGGTTAAGGGTTCAAATCCAAGCAAGCTCACTTTTGTAAATACATATTTTATTTTAATTTAAATAAAATATTAACTATTAGCATCGAAATTAAAATCTCTTGCTAATTTAGAAAGGACAAATTTCCTTACTAAAAAAGCGTTGCAAAATAGAAAGGAAATTTTTCTTTGCTAAAATTAGCTAGGCTCATATTAGATACGAAATTTTTTTGTTTCTAAATTCCTTGCTAATTAAAATTATCAAGGAATTTATCTAATTAGCAAGTAATTTAGCCCCTTGCTAATCTAAGTTTTTTTTGTAGTGTGGTGGCCATAGCACTGCGCCAAATAAACACTTAGTTCCACCATAAGCAAATAATAATTTGTTTAGTTTTGATATTGGAGTATATGTTTGATCATCGAAATATGTGAGCCAACTTCAGTCTTTTTAGCTAGGTTCCCCCCTAATAAATGCTAAGAGAGGAGATGATTAGACTAACTAAAACGGCCAGTAGAACTTGGGGCTTAGCTTGTAGTATGGGCTTTTGGCGATATTGTCGACTGGTCGTAAGGTCAACATTTAAGCCACACCCAATCCCCGGGGTAAGCAAAAGCTCGCACGGGTTTCCCCGATTGTAGGCTGTCTACATGCATACCTGGGCCAGAAGAAGGCTAACTGAGGATCTGATAGTGAGTCTGCAGCTCGCTGTCAAATATGTAAAGAGCTCATATATATGAGCATTCATTGCATTTAGTGTATGCTAAATAATGGCTGATTATATATTCATATAATATTTCTACAGACGTGGGAGTAATTAATTAATAAAGAATATTCTGCCTAAAATTGCATTATTATAAGAATCAATTATAAAACCTAATCCATTTTGAAAATAGTAATCCGTCTTAGTTCGTCATCCAGGCTTGAAAACAGGCGTGTTGGCTGGCCGCTTATAGATACTTTTAGACTTAATTCGTTTGGCACGGTGGTGGCGGTTGTGAATGCCGTGGTCATGAACTGTCGTTCGTGAACGCCCGACCTCACCTAAAAAATTCATGCATTTTATGCTCAAAACTAGCTAGTTTATTTTCGTTACAACAGTCATAACCTTTGTCTTGCCAAACATACATTCTATGATAATGACGTTTTTGATCAAACTCATCGGAACAAATAATTAAGCTGCGCCAAACGAAGCCTTAATCTTTATTAGGGCTGCAAGCGGTTCGGTTTAAACTCAAACTAAAACTAAGTTGAAAAGATTTGGTTATTTAAATTTTTTTTTTGACGGGACAAAATCTAAATTGATCTGATCAGCTTTTTGTGGGGTTTTTTCCAGTGAGGTATTCACTTGCTCAGCTATGATCTAGGATTGACCGGCCATAGACTATGTTTAGAGAAATATTGCTCATCCCGATTTGCTATCGGACCGCCCGCGAAATTCAGGAAAAAACCAATAATTAATATTATGTAATTTTATTTATAAAAATAATAAAATTCTCATAAAAATCATTTTTTATAGGGAAGCTTATCATGCACATGATAAAAAAAAGGGTGGTGTTATTTGTACACCAACTTTAGCTCTTCACACACCACAAGTCCTTCTAAAAGTGCATTTTTTTATAACCCTTAAATCCTTGTTATGCAATCGGACCTAGTACCGCGGTAGCGCAACGAAATTTAAATCGAGCACAAGTAATAGCGTAAAATAAAATAAATATGGAATGAGATTTCAAGCACACAGACGACACAAAATATACGTGGTTCGGAGAGAAGCTCCTAAGTCCACGGGGAGAGCACCGGAGAAGATCCACTATAATAATCAGAGAATTTGTAGTACAGAGATTACACTGAAATCGATTGATGTGAAATACGTACGCCACGAGAAACACCGCTTGCGTCGCCGGCCTCCAAGGAATCTCCATCTGAGATCCCGCCGCTGATGAGGGGATTGGTCTCGACTCAAACACCGGAGTCGCCGAAAGGATCCGCCCTCCTTGTCGTCAGATCGCCGGAGAAGCCCGCCGCCGCTGCTAATGAAGAAACAACCGTTCTTCCTTTTCTCCCTTGCACCGGTTACAACTGATGGATCTCCCATGTTTCTCTATTTCTTTTGATTTCACGTGGATGATTAGGTTGGGGTGGCTGGCTCCTATTTATATTGATGTAACCGTATCTCCCAAATTAGGAGATGACACTAATTCAGGAATGTGACCAAATTAGGATCAACCAAAATAGGAGAATCAGCCCTGAAATAATATCCTCCTCACAATGATATTCCGAAATAGGATTCGCCCTATTTTAGGAATTACAAAGGCACACGGATCGGTGAGGTGGCATGATCTCAACAATCTCCACCTTGACGCCTCACACGACGAACTCCACCTGCAGCTTGGATCTTCTCCCTCCGAAAAACTACCCCCTCTCCCTGGGGTCACCACGATCAGCAGACACAGATGTGAGCCAAGTCAAGGCAGTGCTTGAACTTGACTCCTGATACAGGCTTTATCAATATGTCCGCAACATTGTTCTCCGTGAGGACTTTTAGCAGCTATATGTCTCCACCTCCAACGAACTCCCTCAACTTGTGGTAGCGCACATCGATGTGTTTTGTCCTTGCATGATAGACCGGGTCTTTTGCAAGACAAATCACACTTTGACTGTCACAGTGCAGCTTCACCGCATCCTGAGAAATCCTGAGTTCTTTGGCGAGACCTTTAAGGCAGATGGCTTCCTTTGCCGCTTCCACTGCAGCAATGTACTCCGCCTCTATCGTAGATAGAGCTACTATGTCCTGAAGAGTGGCTTTTCAACTGATGGGACCGTCACCAAGAAGGAAGATAAACCCAGATGTAGATCTTCTTCGGTCAAGGTTCCCAGCATAGTCAGAATCAACGAATCCCTCTAGAGCTCCAACGTCCTTGCTCCTTTTGAAGAGTAGCCCAACATCTGGTGTTCCTTTCAAATATCTCGGGATCCACTTTACTACTTCCCAGTGTTGTCGCCCTGTATTCGCCATGTATCTGCTGACCACGCTCACAGCTTGAGTGATATCTGGTCTCGTACATATCATCGCATACATCAAGCACCCAACCGCACTAGCATACGGAACCTTGAGCATCTTCTGGCGTTCCTCCTCTGAGTCAGGACACTGTTGTGCTGATAATCTGAACTATTGTCCCAAGGGAGTCGTAACAGCTTTAGACTCCATCATGTTGAACTTTTCTAGAACATTCTGAATATAACCAGTCCGAGAGAGCCAGAGCATGCCTCTCTTCCTGTCTCGCTTGATCTCCATCCCAAGGATCTTCTGAGCGTGACCAAGATCTTTCATCTCAAATTCAGCATGTAGCTTCTGCTTCCGAGATTTGATATCCTGGGCTGACTTGCAGGCAATCAGCATGTCGTCGACATATAACATCAGAATTAGAATGTCCCCATTTGCCAGGAACTTATAGTAGACACAGCTGTCGTACTGGCTCCTGCAGAAACCCTGTGAGGTCATGAACATGTCGAACCTCTTGTTCCACATTCTCGGAGCCTGCTTCAGACCGTAGAGAGATCTCCTTAGCTTACACACCTTTTTCTCGTCACCGGGTTGAATGAACCCCTCAGGCTGCAGAATGTAGATCTCCTCTTCTAAGTTGCCGTGAAGAAAAGTCGTCTTCACGTTCATCTGCTCTAGCTCCATGTCCTCCATTGCCACCATCGCAAGAAGCACCCGTATGGAACATTGCTTTACCACCGGTGAGAAGATTTCATCGAAATCAACTCCTTTCTTCTGCGCAAACCCCTTGACAACGAATCTGGCTTTATATCTCCACTGATCTTTTTCGGATGCGGGCTCTTTTTTCCTGAACACCCATTTTGAACTAATCGCTTTAGCTCCCTTGGGTAAGGTAACCAAATCCCATGTCTTGTTCTTCTGAAGAGACACCATCTCTTCCTCCACGGCAGCTTTCCACTTAGAGCTGTCTCTGCTCTCTATAGCTTCACGAAAGGAACATGGGTCTGAGGAGATTACCTGAAATGCGTATGCTACAGTGTCTTGTAGCCTGAGAGGCAGTCAAACCTCTCTCCTAGACCTGCCTCTGGCAATCGAATACGGCTCCGCCTAGGTAGGTTGCATAGTGTCAGTATCCTCTGGGTCGGAGGAATCATCGTCATCAGCTTTGTCATTTCCCTTCAGCTCCACCTCCACTGGTGTGACTGGAGTCTTCTCCGCCTCTTTAGAATGAGACTGAGATTTCTTTAGCATAGAGGCCTCGTCAAAGATAACGTCGCGCTTGACCTCCACCTTCTTGGTGTCAGGTGTTGAAACCAGTAACCCAGTTTCAGCGTTCGAAAGAGGGTTGCGACTAACCCTTACTTGACCAAAGCCTAGACCCTTGACCGGTTACTAGGAACTAGGAGACTTGACCTTGATGACAACCAGAGTCTAGAGACAGACCCCTTAAGCTTCAGCGTGGAGGTCCCACCGCACACCCGAAAGCCCATTCGGAACTTCCCCTCCCAAGCCAATGCTGAGCCTGGGCACCTTGGAGGGCACTAAGAACCACCTCACTGTCAGCTGAAGGATGACAAGGGAGGGGTGCTCGCTCACAAGACACACACAAGGGGGGGGGGGGGGGGGGGGGTTGTGACCAACCCTTCCCAAGGTGCCCATGAGGGTCTATTTATAGATTTCCCAAAATTGGGCTGCGGATAGCCGAAATTTCTCTATCCGCAGCTCGATCATGACCCTGAATGATCAACGCAGGGGGGGGGGGGCGAGTGGGGCTCGAGGCGCCCACTCCCCCCCTCACGGGAGGTCCTACCTTCCTCCCCAAGGATGCTGGGCGAGTGGGAGGGTCCCTCCCACTCGCCCAAAGGGGGCGGCGAGTGGGAGAGCCTCTCCCACTCGCCCCCAAGGGGGGGGGGGGGGGGGGGGCGGCGAGTCGGAGTGCCCCTCCCACTCACCCGGGTGAGTGGGAGAGTTACTCCCACTCCCCCCACAAAGGGCCGGCGAGTGGGAGGGCCCCTCCCACTCGCCCAAAGGTTGTTGGCGAGTGGGAGGTTCCTCCCACTCGCCCAAAGAGTGTCGGGCGAGTGGGAGGGTTCCTCCCACTCGCCCGAAGGGAGTCGGGGGAGCGGATGCTCCCCCCGCTTCTCCCGCTGCCTCTTTTTGCCTTGATCGGCTTCGATCGTTTCCGCGCGGTCGTTTGGCTCGTTTCAGTCACCTTCACTGTCTCGACCTCATCCGGGTCGGGTCACACCGATTCGGAAAATATGAGGGTTGTACATCAGGGTTCCACAACATGAACCCCTTCGTGCCGGCCTTCTGGCCCAGATAGATGCACCTCTTGGACTTAGCATCGAGCTTCGTCCTCTCTGAGTCCTGTAGGAGGGTGTATACGGGGCATCCAAATATATGAATATCAGAGTAGTTAACAGAAGTACCTGACCAAACTTCCTGTGCAGACTTCAGATCCAATGACGTCGATGGAGATCGATTCACTAGATAACAAGCCGTATTAATTGCTTCGGCCCAGAATGACTTGGGTAGATCGGCAAACAATCGCATGCACCGAGCTAGCTCTCTCCAGAAGCGTCCTGTTTATTCTTTCTGCGACGCCGTTTTGCTGCGGTGTGCCGGGAATGGTGAGATGGCGAGTGATGCCCTCCTGATCGCAGTATGCCTGAAACTCCGTTGAGGTGTACTCACCGCCATTGTCAGATCTGAGGTATTTCACCCTCTTCCCGGTCTGCTTCTCCACTTTCGTCTTCCAGATTTTGAACTTTTGGAAGACTTCAGATTTATGCTTCAGAAAATAAACCCAGACCTTCTTACAGAAGTCGTCGATGAAAGTCACAAAGTATCTGGCGCCTCCAAGTGATGGCTCTGGGGCTGGCCCTCAGACGTCTGAGTGTATATACTCCAGTGCCTGCTTGCTCCGCTTCGTAGATGTCATGAACTTCACCTTGTGCTGCTTCCCGAGAACGCAGGTCTCGCAGAAGTCCAACTTGCATGTCTTGACCCCTTTCAGTAGGCCCTTCTTGTGAAGCTCCAGTAGTCCTCTCTCGCTCATGTGGCCAAACCTGGCATGCCACAACAGAGAGGAATACGCATCTGATGTCTCAGAAACTGCTGCGTCGCTGACAATGGTAGTGCCGATCAACTTGTAGAGAGTGCCAGAGCGCTCTCCTTTCATGACTACTAGAGCTCCTTTCTTGACTTTCAGATATCCTCCCTCACCGGTATAGGAGTAACCGGCCGCCTCCAGAGTGCCTAGGGAAATTAGACTTTTCCTGAGATCCGGCACGTACCTTATATCTGTAAGAGTTCTGATTGTTCCGTCGAACATCTTAATTCGAATACTGCTGATCCCAAGTGTTGACGCCAGGAAAATCCTGACCTCAAGATTCGGACCGATGCAGCCGGAGGCTACTCGCCCAGCAGCCCGACGAGATGGCTTGGCTGGCAACGACGAAGAAGCTAGAAGAGCAACAAACAGGACCCCAGGTGCTGCGGCAGGGAGGTCCCACCACGTACCCGAAAGCTCAAGGGAGTCTTCCCCTCCAAAACCAAAAATGGCCGAGCTTGGTACAAGGAAGGCAGGGACCTGGCGAGTAACTCGCCTGAGGGGGTCAACCTCGTCCAAAAAGTCCTCTTTCTTGTACCCGTGGGGGTCTATTTATAGACAAATCCTGGGGGGGGGGGGGGAGTTACCTGACCATACTCGCCCATACTTGGCTCTGCTCGCCCAAGCTCGCTTCCTTCTCGCCCAGCTCGCTTCCTTCTCGCCCAGCTCGCTTCCTGCTCGCCAAGCTCGCTTCCTGCTCGTCAAGCTCGCTTCCTGCTCGCCAAGCTCCTTTCCTGCTCGCCAAGCTCCTTTCCTGCTCGTCAAGCTCCTTTCCTGCTCGCCCGACCCGCTCTGCGAATAGGCGTCTCCTTAGGCCTTTCTAATCTCGACGAATTACGGGTAGTACACAATCCCCGCTTTTTTCGAGCTCGCTCGCGAGGTCGGAAAAACAATGTAGGACCCGTGGTTCGGAGAGATGGGCACTAGAGAGTAAAGGCGCGAGGTCCTTCCCAAGAGGGGATCTCATCTGTAGGAGGAAAGAGAGTCGATACCTTGCCGAGCTTAACTGGAGGAAGAGAGAACGCCGACACTTCACGGGAGCCGAGCTTAACTGGAGGCGGATATAAGGTCGACACCTTCTAGGAGCCGAGCTCAACTAGAGGCGGAGAGAAGGTCGACACCTTCTAGGATCCCAGCTCAACTAGAGGTGAAGAGAAGGTCGACACCTTCTAGGAGCCCAGCTCAACTAGAGGTGAAGAGAAGGTCGACACCTTCTAGGAGCCCAGCTCAACTAGAGGTGAAGAGAAGGTCAACACCTTCTAGGAGCCCAGCTCAACTGGAGGTGAAGAGAAGGTCGACACCTCACAGGAGCCGAGCTCAACTGGAGGTGAAGAGAAGGTCGACACCTCGCAGGAGCCGAGCTCAACTGGAGGCGGATAGAAGGTCGACACCTTCTAGGAGCCGAGCTCAACTAGAGGTGGAGAAGATTCGACACGCTCTAGGAGCCGAGCTCAACTAGAGGCGGAAACAAGGTCGACACCTTCTAGGAGTCGAGCTCAACTAGAGGTGGAGAGAAGGTCGACACCTCGCAGGAGCCGAGCTCAACTGGAGGTGAATATAAGGTCGACACCTTCTAGGAGCCGAGCTCAACTAGAGGTAAAGAGAAGGTCGACACCTCGCAGGAGCCGAGCTCAACTGGAGGCGGATAGAAGGTCGACACCTTCTAGGAGCCCAGCTCAACTAGAGGTGGAGAGAAGGCCGACACCTCACAGGATCCGAGCTCAACTGGAGGTGGAGAGAAGGTCGACACCTTCTAGGAGCCAAGCTCAACTAGAGGTGAAGAGAAGGTCGACACCTTTTAGGAGCCGAGCTCAACTAGAGGTAAAGAGAAGGTCGACACCTTCTAGGAGCCGAGCTCAACTAGAGGTGAAGAGAAGGTCGACACCTTCTAGGAGCCCAGCTCAACTAGAGGTGGAGAGAAGGTCGACACCTTCTAGGAGCCAAGCTCAACTAGAGGTGAAGAGAAGATCGACACCTTCTAGGAGCCGAGCTCAACAGGAGGTGAAGAGAAGGTCGATACCTTCTAAGAGCCGAGCTCAACTAGAGGTAAAGAGAAGGTCGATACCTCGCAGGAGCCGAGCTCAACTGGAGGCGGAGAGAAGGTTGACACTTTCTAGGAGCCCAGCTCAACTAGAGGTGGAGAGAAGGCCGACACCTCACAGGAGCCGAGCTCAACTGGAGGTGGAGAGAAGGTCGACACCTTCTAGGAGCCAAGCTCAACTAGAGGTGAAGAGAAGGTCGACACCTTCTAGGAGCCCAGCTCAACTAGAGGTGGAGAGAAGGTCGACACCTTCTAGGAGCCGAGCTCAACTAGAGGTGAAGAGAAGGTCGACACCTTCTAGGAGCCGAGCTCAACTAGAGGTGAAGAGAAGGTCGACACCTTCTAGGAGCCGAGCTCAACTAGAGGTGAAGAGAAGGTTGACACCTTCTAGGAGCCCAGCTCAACTAGAGGTGAAGAGAAGGTCGACACCTTCTAGGAGCCGAGCTCAACTAGAGGTGAAGAGAAGGTCGACACCTTCTAGGAGCCGAGCTCAACTAGAGGTGAAGAGAAGGTTGACACCTTCTAGGAGCCGAGCTCAACTAGAGGTGAAGAGAAGGTCGACACCTCACAGGAGCCGAGCTCAACTGGAGGTGGAGAGAAGGTCGACACCTCGCAGGAGCCGAGCTCAACTGGAGGCGGATAGAAGGTCAACACCTTCTAGGAGCCGAGCTCAACTAGAGGTGGTTACAGTGTCGACACCTTCTAGGAGCCGAGCTCAACTAGAGGTGAAGAGAAGGTCGACACCTCGCAGGAGCCGAGCTCAACTGGAGGTGAAGAGAAGGTCGACACCTCGCATGAGCCGAGCTCAACTGGAGGCGGAGAGAAGGTCGACACCTTCTAGGAGCCGAGCTCAACTAGAGGTGGTTACAGGGTCGACACCTTCTAGGAGCCGAGCTCAACTAGAGGTGAAGAGAAGGTCGACACCTCGCAGGAGCCGAGCTCAACTGGAGGGGAAGAGAAGGTCGACACCTCGCAGGAGCCGAGCTCAACTGGAGGCGGAGAGAAGGTCGACACCTTCTAGGAGCCGAGCTCAACTAGAGGTAAAGAGAAGGTCGACACCTTCTAGGAGCCCAGCTCAACTAGAGGTGAAGAGAAGGTCGACACCTCGAGCTCCTGCTGGAGGCGGAGAGAAGGTCGACACCTTCTAGGAGCCCAGCTCAACTAGAGGTGAAGAGAAGGTCGACACCTCGCAGGAGACGAGCTCAACTGGAGGCGGATAGAAGGTCGACACCTTCTAGGAGCCGAGCTCAACTAGAGGTGGAGAAGATTCGACACGATCTAGGAGCCGAGCTCAACTAGAGGCGGAACAAGGTCGACACCTTCTAGGAGTCGAGCTCAACTAGAGGTGGATAGAAGGTCAACACCTTCTAGGAGCCGAGCTCAACTAGAGGTGGAGAGGTCCAAGGGGACACACCATCCCGAGGCCTCCATCCTATTGCGTTTGCTGAATGCTGGTCGGTCAAATCGATCATCTCTTCGTCAAGTTGGGGGGTTGGCGTCCGGACTCTTCTCTAATAACCTCTCCAGCCAGATGGGAAGTGCAGTCGGGGGGTAACTCGACCAACGTGCAAGGGGGGAGCTGATCTCGACCGTCAATGCAGAGGCTTGGTCTTAGGAGGACTCTCTCCCGAGGCGCTATCCCACCACCCGACTTGGGTTTTTACGAGAGTCGAGTCGGAGACCTGTCCCCCAATCGGTCGCCAGGTTGCGGAAGAGTCTTCGTACTGTCACTCAACAATCAGAGGGGATTAACCGCACCAACCCATATGATTGGAATAAACGACAAGAGATACTAGGCTTTGTCGCAAGAGATCAAATGACATCTTTATACAAGGGTCCCTCGGTCAAGTAGATCGATCATCGCTTCGACGAGTTTGGGAGGTCGGCGTCCAGACTTTCTCCTGATAATCTCCCCAGTCGGATGAGAGATGCGGTCGGAGGGTAACTCGACCAACGTGCAAGGGGGGAGCTGATCTCGACCGTCAGTGCAGAGGCTTGGTATTAGGAGAACGCACTACCGAGGCACCGTCCCATCATCCGTTCTGGGTTTTACGAGAATCAAGTCGGAGGCTCGTTTCCCAACCTGTCGTGGAGATCGGTTTCACCTACTTCAAAAAGCTCTTGCCAGAAGAGAAAAACAACTCTCGCGGCCCATGTTTCAGGGGGCGAGGAATTTTTATTTAAATGGAATAAACACAAGGAGGGGGAGAATAGACCTTCCCGCTCAGGGATAGAACCTTTTCAGGTCATTGCCGCTCCAGGTATTCCCAAGCGATTCCCCTTCATGATTCTACAGGCGGTCTCTGCCAGTCTCGAATGCCTCTTGAACGATGAAAGATCTCCTTGTTGAGCCTTTAGGTACTTCTGAGCAGTTCTTCATCTCATAGAACACACCATGAAGGGGACTGACAGTCGGGGAGGTTCCAAAGGAACACACCATCCCCAGGTCTCCATCCCACTTGGGTGTTGAATGCCGACCCAACCTGTTTCACCTTATGAGTAAGACCCCTCATGGATCATAGCCGACGGAAGGAGATCATCGGTGATAAGAAGCTTGCAGAATACCAAGCTTGGAGACGTCATGAGTAAGCATTCTCATGGAACATAAGTCCTTTATGAAGATCATCGCGAGTAGAAGCTCGCGGAACACCAGCTTTGAGACGTCACGAGTCAGCATCCTCGTGGAATATACGCCCTTGATGAAGATCATCGCGAGTATGAGCTCGCGGAATCCTAGCTTGAAGACGTCACGAGTGAACATCCTCGTGGAATATACGCCCTTGATGAAGATCATCGCGAGTAGGAACTCGCGGAACACCAGCTTTGAGACGTCACGAGTCAGCATCCTCGTGGAATGTAAGCCATTGATGAAGATCATCGCGAGTAGGAGCTTGCAGAATCCTAGCTTTGAAAACCACCGCGACTAGGAGCTCGCCGAGCATCAACTTGGAGGCCTCGCGAGTAGTTTGCTGAAAAAGACCATCGCGACTAGGAGCTCGCCGAGCATCAACTTGGAGACCTCGCGAGTAGTTTGCTGAAGAAGATCATCGCGACTAGGAGCTCGCCGAGCATCAACTTGGAGACCTCGCGAGTAGCTTATGTGTTTTCCCTTGGTGGCGAACTTGTCATGAATCATCCTGTTTGTTAGTCAGACAAAAGCACTCACGGGATTTACCAAAGCACCCGTAAGTATGATCATGTATGGAAATCACTGGCATTGAAGAAGGACGAAACTGAGGGGAGGAGGAGTGTCCCTTTTGACACTCTTGAACTAGGCACCAGGTTCTCACCACTTTGCGAGTAGGTCTCGTCGCCTTCGCGAGTAGAGATCTCGCCTATGGGCGAGTAAGGAAGGACCTCGCCAAAGGCCGAGTTTGAAGAAGCTCGCTCGCCTGCAAAAAGTCGCCCGCATGAACTCGCCTATGGGCGACTAAGGAAGAATCTCGCCATCTGGAACTCGCCTATGGCGAGTAGGGATCTCGCCATCTCTGGAACTCGCCTATAGCGAGTAGGGATCTCGCCATCTCTGGAACTCGCCTATAGCGAGTAGAGATCTCGCCATCTCTGGAACTCGCCTATAGCGAGTAGGGAAGAATCTCGCCATCTGGAACTCGCCTATGGCTCGTAGGGATCTCGCCATCTCTGGAACTCGCCTATAGCGAGTAGGGAAGAATCTCGCCATCTGGAACTCGCTTATGGCGAGTAGGGATCTCGCCATCTCTGGAACTCGCCTATGGCGAGTAGGGATCTCGCCATCTCTGGAACTCACCTTGGCGAGTAGCGAGTAGGGAAGAATCTCGCCATCTGGAACTCGCCTATGGCGAGTAGGGATCTCGCCATCTCTGGAACTCGCCTTGGCGAGTAGCGAGTAGGGATCTCGCCTACTCGCAAATTGCCAACAACTTCCTCTTGGTCGCCAATTTCTACCATCTCGCCTTCCTACTAGACTTTCTTCCAACGACCACTTCCACGCTCACCGCACCAAAGTGTTGACGCCAGGAAAATCCTGACCTCAAGATTCAGACCGATGCAGCCGGAGGCTACTCGCCCAGCAGCCCGACGAGATGGCTTGGCTGGCAATGACGAAGAAGCTAGAAGAGCAACAAACAGGACCCCAGGTGCTGCGGCAGGGAGGTCCCACCACGTACCCGGAAGCTCAAGGGAGTCTTCCCCTCCAAAACCAAAAATGGCCGAGCTTGGTACAAGGAAGGCAGGGACCTGGCGAGTAACTCGCCTGAGGGGGTCAACCTCGTCCAAAAAGTCCTCTTTCTTGTACCCCTGGGGGTCTATTTATAGACAAATCCTGGGGGGGGGGGGGGGGAGTTACCTGATCATACTCGCCCATACTTGGCTCTGCTCGCCCAAGCTCGCTTCCTGCTCGCCCAGCTCGCTTCCTGCTCGCCCAGCTCGCTTCCTGCTCGCCAAGCTCGCTTCCTGCTCGCCAAGCTCGCTTCCTGCTCGTCAAGCTCCTTTCCTGCTCGCCAAGCTCCTTTCCTGCTCGTCAAGCTCCTTTCCTGCTCGCCCGGCTCGCTCTGCGAATAGGCGTCTCCTTAGGCCTTTCTAATCTCGACGAATTACGGGTAGTACACCAAGCGTCTTGCACTCTGAGTCGTTCCCCATCAAAACGCGACCGCCGTCACATTTCCTGAAGCTGGAGAACCATTCTTTGTTTGGGCACATGTGATACGAGCACCCAGTTTCCATAGTCCACGCATCTGTGGTGTCGAGAGTGGATTGTACATGAAGTACATCAGCGTCACTCTCTGGGTCTGAGGCCACAGCCGCCTGTTGTGGTTCCTGATTCTTCTATTTCGCCTTTTTTGTCGGACAGTTGATTTTCCAGTGCCCTTCTTCCTTGCAGTAGTGGCACTAATTCTTCTTATCCCTAGACTTGGACCTAGGTCGATTGATTTTCTTCCCTCTGTCTCTCGATCTCCCTCTGACCGAATCTTTGTTCTTCACGAACAAGCCCTCGCTGATACTGGGCCCCAATTCGCTCCTCGTCTCATTTGAGAGCAACGTCGTCATCACCTCCTCCATCTTAAGCGTATCCTTTCCGTAGAGGATTGTGGTGACCAGATGGTCATAGGACTTCAGTAGAGAAGACAGTAATAGAAGAGCCTGGTCTTCCTCTTCAACCTTCACGTCCATGTTGCGCAGCTGAGAGATAAGTTTGTTGAACACGTTCATATGCTCCAGCAACTGATTGCTCTCGGACATCCTCAAGCTGTACAATTGTCTCTTCACGTAGAGCTTATTCGTGAGAGACTTAGACATGTACAACTCCTCCAGTTTCTTTCATAATTCTTCTGTAGTCTCAGCGTAGACTACGTTATATATGACCTCGTCGGCTAGACTTAACTGGATCGTGCTTATGGCCTTCAGATCCAGTTCCTCCCATTCGTCATCCTTCTTTCCGGACTTCTCCTTGCCGATGAGCGCCTTGTGGAGACCTTGCTGAACTAGAACCGCCTTGATCCGCTTTTGCCACAAGCCGAAATCGATCTTGCCGTCGTACCTTGAAATCTCAAATTTTGCCGCCATTACTTTGCTCGCAGAGCTACTGGGCAATCTGAATAATGTTCACGGATCAGATCTGAGAAGGTAGGGAGCGGACCGTGTCGTCACCTACCGTTGACCCAAATAAAAAAATCGGAACGTACAAATGATCACCCCCGCGGAACCTAGCTCTGATACCAATTGTTATGCAATCAGACCGAGTATCGCAGTAGCGCAACAGAATTTAAATCGAGCACAAGCAATAGCGGAAAATAAAATAAATACGGAATGAGATTTCAAGCACACAGACGACACAAAATATACGTGGTTCGGAGAGAAGCTCCTACGTCCACGGGGAGAGCACCGAAGAAGATCCACTATAATAATCAGAGAATTTGTAGTACAGAGATTACACTAAAATCGATTGATGTGAAATACGCCACGAGAAACACCGCTTGCGTCGCCGGCCTCCAAGGAATCTCCGTCTGAGATCCCGCCGCCGATGAGGGGATTGGTCTCGACTCAAACACCGGAGTCGCCGAAAGGATCCGCCCTCCTTGTCGTCGGATCGCCGGAGAAGCCCGCCACCGCTGCTAATGAAGAAACAACCGTTCCTCCTTTTCTCCATTGCACCGGTTACAACGGATGGCTCTCCAATATTTCTCTATTTCTTTTGATTTCATGTAGATGATTAGGTTGGGGTGGCTGACTCCTATTTATATTGATGTAACCGTATCTCCCAAATTAGGAGATGACACTAATTCAGGAAGGTGACCAAATTAGGATCAGCCAAAATAGGAGAATCAGCCCTGAAATAATATCCTCCTTACAATGATATTCTGAAATAGGATTCACCCTATTTTAGGAATTACAAAGGCACACGGATCGGTGAGGTGGCATGATCTCAACAATCTCCACCTTGACGCCTCACACGACGAACTCCACCCGCAGCTTGGATCTTCTCCCTCCAAAAAACTACCCCCTCTCCCTGGGGTCACCACGATCAGCAGGCACAGATGTGAGCCAAGTCAAGGGAGTGCTTGAACTTGACTCCCGATACAGGCTTTGTCAATATGTCCGCAACATTGTTCTCCGTGGGGACTTTCAGCAGCTGTATGTCTCCACCTCCAACGAACTCCCTCAACTTGTGGTAGCGCACATCGATGTGTTTTGTCATTGCATGATAGGCTGGGTCTTTTGCAAGACAAATCGCACTTTGACTGTCACAGTGCAGCTTCACCGCCTCCCGAGAAATCCTGAGTTCTTTGGCGAGACCTTTAAGCCAGATGGCTTCCTTTGTCGCTTTCACTACAGCAATGTACTCCGCCTCTGTCGTAGATAGAGCTACCATGTCCTGAAGAGTGGCTTTTCCAACTGATCGGACCGTCACCAAGAAGGAAGATATACCCAGATGTAGATCTTCTTCAGTCAAGGTCCCCAGCATAGTCAGAATCAACGAATCCCTCTAGAGCTCCACCGTCCTTGCTCCTTTTGAAGAGTAGCCCGAAATCTGGTGTTCCTTTCAAATATCTCAGGATCCACTTTACTGCTTCCCAATGTTGTCGCCCTGGATTCGCCATGTATCTGCTGACCACGCTCACAGCCTGAGCGATATCTGGTCTCGTACATATCATCGCGTACATCAAGCACCCAACCCCACTAGCGTACGGAACCTTGAGCATCTTCTGGTGTTCCTCCTCTGAGTCAGGACACTGTTGTGCTGATAATCTGAACTGTTGTCCCAAGGGAGTCGTAACAGCTTTAGACTCCATCATGTTGAACTTTTCTAGAACCTTCTGAATATAACCAGTCTGAGAGAGCCAGAGCATGCCTCTCTTCCTGTCTCGCTTGATCTCCATCCCAAGGATCTTTTGAGCGTGACCAAGATCTTTCATCTCAAATTCAGCATGTAGCTTCTGCTTCAGAGATTTGATATCCTGGGCTGACTTGCAGGCAATCAGCATGTCGTCGACATATAACATCAGAATCAGAATGTCCCCATTTGCCAGGAACTTGTAGTTGACACAGCTGTCGTATTGGCTCCTGCAGAAACCTTGTGAGATCATAAACACGTCGAACCTCTTGTTCCACATTCTCGGAGCCTGCTTCAGACCGTAGAGAGATCTCCTTAGCTTACACACCTTTTTCTCGTCACCGGGTTGAATGAACCCCTCAGGCTGCAGAATGTAGATCTCCTCTTCTAAGTTGTCGTGAAGAAAAGTCGTCTTCACGTCCATCTGCTCTAGCTCCATGTCCTCCATTGCCACCATGGCAAGAAGCACCCGTATGGAACAGTGCTTTACCACCGGTGAGAAGATTTCATCGAAATCAACTTCTTTCTTCTGCGCAAACCCCTTGGCAACGAATCTGGCTTTATATCTCCAATGATCTTTTCCGGATGCGGGCTCTTTTTTCCTGAACACCCATTTTGAACTGATCGCTTTGGCTCCCTTGGGTAAGGTAACCAAATCCCATGTCTTGTTCTTCTGAAGAGACTCCATCTCTTCCTCCATGACAGCTTTCCACTGAGAGCTGTCTCTGCTCTCTATAGCTTCACGAAAGGAACAAGGATCTGAGGAGATTACTTGAAATGCGTATGCTACAGTGTCTTGTAGCCTGAGAGGCAGTCGGACCTCTCTCCTAGACCTGCCTCTGGCAATCGAATATGGCTCCGCCTAGGTAGGTTGCATAGTGTCAGTATCCTCTGGGTCGGAGGAATCATTGTCACCAGCTTTGGCATTTCCCTTCAGCTCCACCTCCACTGGTGTGACTGGAGTCTTCTCCGCCTCTTTAGAATGAGACTGGGATTTCTTTAGCATAGAGGCCTCGTTAAAGATAACGTCACGCTTGACCTCCACCTTCTTGGTGTCAGGGTTCCACAACTTGAACCCCTTCGTGCCGGCCTTCTGGCCCAGATAGATGCACCTCTTGGACTTAGCATCGAGCTTCGTCCTCTCCGAGTCCTGTAGGAGGGTGTATACGGGGCATTCAAATATATGAATATCAGAGTAGTTAACAGAAGTACCTGACCAAACTTCCTGTGCAGACTTCAGATCCAATGACGTCGATGGAGATCGATTCACTAGATAACAAGCCGTATTAATTGTTTCGGCCCAGAATGACTTCGGTAGATCGGCAAACAATCGCATGCACCGAGCTAGCTCTCTCCAGAAGCGTCCTGTTCATTCTTTCTGCGACGCCGTTTTGTTGCGGTGTGCCGGGAATGGTGAGATGGCGAGTGATGCCCTCCTGATCGCAGTATGCCTGAAACTCCGTTGAGGTGTACTCGCCGCCATTGTCAGATCTGAGGTATTTCACCCTCTTCCCGGTCTGCTTCTCCACTTTCGTCTTCCAGATTTTGAACTTTTGGAAGACTTCAGATTTATGCTTCAGAAAATAAATCCAGACCTTCTTACAGAAGTCGTCGATGAAAGTCACAAAGTATCTGGCGCCTCCAAGTGATGGCTCTGGGGCTGGCCCTTAGACGTCTGAGTGTATATACTCCAGTGCCTGCTTGCTCCGCTTCGTAGATGTCCTGAACTTCACCTTGTGCTGCTTCCCGAGAACGCAGGTCTCGCAGAAGTCCAACTTGCATGTCTTGACCCCTTTCAGTAGGCCCTTCTTGTGAAGCTCCAGTAGTCCTCTCTCGCTCATGTGGCCAACCTGGCATGCCACAACAGAGAGGAATACGCATCTGATGTCTCAGAAACTGCTACGTCGCCGGCAATGGTAGTGTCGATCAGCTTGTAGAGAGTGCCAAAGCGCTCTCCTTTCATGACTACTAGAGTGCCTTTCTTGACTTTCAGATATCCTCCCTCACCGGTATAAGAGTAACCAGCCGCCTCCAGAGTGCCTAGGGAAATTAGACTTTTCCTGAGATCGGGCACGTACCTTACATCTGTAAGAGTTCTGATTGTTCCGTCGAACATCTTGATTCGAATACTGCCGATCCCAAGCGTCTTGCACTCTGAGTCGTTCCCCATCAAAACGCGACCGCCGTCACACTGCCTGAAGCTGGAGAACCATTCTTTGTTTGGGCACATGTGATACGAGCACCCAGTATCCATATTCCACACATCTGTGGTGTCGAGAGTGGATTGTACATGAAGTACATCAGCATCACTCTCTGGGTCTGAGGCCACAGCCGCCTGTTGTGGTTCCTGATTCTTCTCTTTCGCCTTTTTTGTCAGACTGCTGATTTTCCAGTGCCCTTCTTCCTTGCAGTAGTGTCACTGATTCTTCTTATCCCTAGACTTGGACCTAGGTCGATTGACTTTCTTTCCTCTGTCTCTCGATCTCCCTCTGACCGGATCTTTGTTCTTCACGAACAAGCCTTCGCTGATGCTGGGCCCTGATTTGCTCCTCGTCTCATTTGAGAGCAACGTCGTCATCACCTCCTTCATCTTAAGCGTATCCTTTTCGTAGAGGATTGCGGTGACCATATGGTTATAGGACTTCGGTAGAGAAGACAGTAATAGAAGAGCCTGGTCTTCCTCTTCAACCTTCACGTCCATGCTGCGCAGCTGAGAGATAAGTTTGTTGAACACGTTCATGTGCTCCAGCAACTGATTGCTCTCGGACATCCTCAAGCTGTACAACTGTCTCTTCACGTAGAGCTTATTCGTGAGAGACTTAGACATGTACAACTCCTCCAGTTTCTTTCATAATTCTTCTGTAGTCTCAGCGTCGACTACGTTATACATGATCTCGTCGGCTAGACTTAACTGGATCGTGCTTATGGCCTTCATATCCAGTTCCTCCCATTCGTCATCCTTCTTTCCGGACTTCTCCTTGCCGAGGAGCGCCTTGTGGAGACCTTGCTGAACTAGAACCGCCTTGATCCGCTTTTGCCACAAGCCGAAATCGATCTTGCCGTCGTACCTTGAAATCTCAAATTTTGCTGCCATTACTTTGCTCGCAGAGCTACTGGGCAATCTGAATAATGTTCACGGATCAGATCTGAGAAGGTAGGGAGCGGACCGTGCCGTCACCTACCGTTGACCCAAATAAAAAAACCGGAACATCCAGACGATCACCCCCGCGGAACCCAGCTCTGATACCAATTGTTATGCAATCGGACCGAGTACCGCGGTAGCGCAACGGAATTTAAATCGAGCACAAACAATAGCGGAAAATAAAATAAATATGGAATGAGATTTCAAGCACACAGACGACACAAAATATACGTGGTTCGGAGAGAAGCTCCTACGTCCACGGGGAGAGCACCGAAGAAGATCCACTAATAATCAGAGAATTTGTAGTACATAGATTACACTGAAATCGATTGATGTGAAATACGCCACGAGAAATACCGCTTGCGTCGCCGGCCTCCAAGGAATCTCCGTCTGAGATCCCGCCGCCGATGAGGGGATTGGTCCCGACTCAAACACCGGAGTCGCCGAAAGGATCCGCCCTCCTTGTCGTCGGATCGCCGAAGAAGGCCGCCGCCGCTGCTAATGAAGAAACAACCGTTCCTCCTTTTCTCCCTTGCACCGGTTACAACTGATGGCTCTCCAATATTTCTCTATTTCTTTTGATTTCACGTGGATGATTAGGTTGGGGTGGCTGGCTCCTATTTATATTGATGTAACCGTATCTCCCAAATTAGGAGATGACACTAATTCACGAGGGTGACCAAATTAGGATCAGCCAAAATAGGAGAATCATCCCTGAAATAATATCCTCCTCACAATGATATTCCAAAATAGGATTCGCCATATTTTAGGAATTACAAAGACACACGGATCGGTGAGGTGACATGATCTCAACAAATCCTATGTTCCTACCTCCTCCCTTTTCGATTCGCGAGACAGTTCGCCCCGACGATTTATCAGGGAAGCGTACCATGCCACTATTTTGCATGCATGATAATATTTTTTGAGTAGGAGCTTACAGATGGCGACTAAATTTTGAAAAAAATTAGTTTTATGCATGTCACAATTTATTCTGAAAATGTAGTTATGTGACAATATATTTTGTAGGGATCATTCTATAGCAGTTTTATATTAATTATTTTAATTTGTGGCCACTATTTTGTAGGTATAATATATGCGAAGCTTAGGGATGTTGACTAAATTTTGAAGAAATTAGTTTTATGTAACAATCTATTTTGAAAATGACGTAGTTATGTCACAATATATTTTGCAGGGATCATTCTATGTTTGTTTTAAAATTTTAAACATTAGAGTATAAATAGTCGGTCGGGGTACAAATATAATTTTGAGAGGTACAAATATCCATGAGCTATAAATAGCCATTTATTATTTACAAATAAAATTACACAAAAAAAATTGCCCTTCTCTCGCGGAACCAAATATCTACCGATTCCTTCAATGTCGTGAATAATTTGATCATGATTCCAGGAATGAATATTGGGTGGGATTTGAGAAGACATATGAAGCGATTGAAATCAGGATCCCTGGGGAGTAAAGTGCACCCCATGCACTTTACGGTAAAGTGCGGACATCCAACAGCTCGCGTGGATGCCCGCACACATCTCAAAGCGAGCTGAAATAATGTGCTTGCTTTGACATGTGTGCGGGCATCCAAGCGAGCCATTATATGCCCGCACTTTACCGTAAAATGCAGGGCTGCACTTTACCCCCCGTCCTTGAAATCAGGGCTCGGTTATTTTTTTTAATAATTATCATCGTTTAACTTTCAAATTTCTGATATGAAATTTATTTCACATAAATTATAAAGTGATAAAAAACTTATAAAGAGATTTAAATACAAATCTTTTTACTAGCTCCCTTACAATGATATATATTTAAATTCATACAATTAACTTCAAACATTTTGCTCCAATACACAATATTTGAATGCTTTGAATGAACATGAGGATCAAGTTTTCAAATGATGCATAATTATCATAATAATATAACTTTTTAATGAAATTTATTGTATGTTAATTGTATGCAAAATTGTTCTAATTAACTTTTTATAACTTTTTATTGTATGCAAAATTGTTCTAATTAGCTAGACTAAAAAGAAAATTCACAATATTATCTCAAAAGATAAGTTTTTTTAAATCCCTTCTCTCTCTATCTATAGAGAGAGAGATGCATGGCCAAGCAATGCATTTCAATATTGCATAATGCATTGCATAAGTAAATGACTGAATAATACAATTCATTTAAAATTTTAATCAAATTTATTATTTATTGTGAATTATTCTTTGGTTGTTTTTTTGTGGCTATTTTTTCAGTGTCAATATTATTAAAATGCTTCCTTGTTTTCAGTGATTATTTAAATGGCGATTGTTTTCCGCAATCCAATTTTGGCCTGTGCACCCCAAGGTTAAGCGATTAGGGCCGGGATTCTGTCTCTTGTCGGTTCCAACAGTTCAACAAGTGATTAAGAAACGACCTCTGCAGCTAGGGGGGAGTTCGGGCGATCACTGTTGTTCTACTGCGTTATTTTGTTTTCAGTCTTTGTCCAATACAACGCAAAATTATGTTAAACATCGTCATTGCACATGAAGTTGATTTAATACAAGTTTTTGTTATTTCTCCATTTCCATTGCTAGTGATTTATTTCTTGGCTGATCGAGTGTTCTTAGGACTTCGAGATTTCTTACATGATTAGCAATTGCGTTTTAAAATTTGTCCTCAAATTTTAGTCATCAAATTGTTTAAAATGCGTGAAATAATATATCTACGGCATCTCCAAAATAAACAAACAAAAAAGAGATTAAGTTTGCCAGATTAATTGGTCATTAAAAAGGATTAAATGAAAATGCACGCTTAATTAATGAGATAACCCATAAATAGAGGTTCGAGTTTCAAGCAGGAAATTTGAAGAAAACTCATCAATACTAAATCATGAATTCGTATCTCTTACAAAAGAGCAAAACAATTACTAGTAATAGAACTCTGACCTGTTCTTTAACAATTTTCATCTCTCGCTCTCAAATCTCTATCATTTTTGTAGCTATTGTTTTTAAGCATCTCAGAGGAGCAAAGACAGCAGGAGGCCGAGGGGACGACCTGCTGCTAAACGAGAGCACTAGACGTGAACTACACGTTGATCAAAGATATCGACCGTGGGAAGTGATGGGGCATATTGATCTTGAGAGAAAGGTCGAACCGAACTACGGCGGGGGTGAAGGAAGACATAGACACGAGAGAGAGGCCTCAACATCAGTGAGGAACGAAGGAGTATAGCATATGTGTGGTGCACCGACCTCCACCGGAGCAATATGTTATGTCTAAAAATTAAAATACCCAACTTGATGCCCAACACAACACATTTAAAAGTTGTATGAATAAAAAGGCCAAGAAGCATGAATGAATTAGAAGTTTCTCGGGTGTTCTAAGGAAGAGGAATATAGAGAAAAAAATTTAGTAAAAAATATATTAATCCCTGAGGTTTCAAGCTAATGTCAAATTAGTCCCTAAAGTTTTAGTTGCGGCAAAATAGTCCTTAAACTTCTCATCTTGGGATTTTTTTTTTGTCTTTGAATTACACTCAAAATGAAGCCAAATGTTGGCCAAAATGATGAAAATGACACAATTTAAAAATTTAGGGATCAAACTGACATTACCTTATAAACTCAGGGACTGAAATGTTTTTTGTCCAAAAAAGATTATTATAAAAAATAGAAATTAATAAAATATTTTAGAAATGTATGAGCATTTTAGAATATTCCAAATTGAACTAAAATCTTCTAAATTTTCCTGAGTTCAATTTTTGTGTGCTGAGACATGGCCAAGAGGACTTATAACATATTCGTGACATATAGCCTAAGTAGACGAAAATGGATTTATGAAGACCAAATAATTCATAATCTCGACAATCTAAGACCTAGGTCCCGTTTGGCGCGGCGGTGACGGTCGTGAACGCGGTGGTAACGATTCATCGTTCGTGAACGCCTAACCTCACCCAAGGAACTTCGTCCACTTTTATGTTCAAAAATAGTTTTTTTTTTTTTTTGGCGGCGGTCATAACCACGATAGAGTTTTTGCATAAACTCATTTGAGAAAATAAGCCGTGCCAAACGAAACCCTATTTTACTAAGGTTAGAAATATCATTTTGACAATGTTGCTATTTACTTGCTAACAATAAATACACGTCTTCGGTTGCCTGATAATTAAAATTTCGGAAATTCGGGTACAGAGCCGGGGAGCATCTTGGCCCCTTCACGACGTACTGGCTTTGTGTGGTGCGCATAACGCGATTATTGTAAGGAAGCTCCGCTCTCTCAGAGCTCTGCTCTGCTCTGCTCTCTCTCTCTCTCTCTCTCGCGCGCGCGCGGCGTCTCTATGCGCTTTCTCTGAGCCAGACTCATCTCTTCGTCGGCGAGCGGACTGCGCTTCTGTCGAGTGGAGCTAGAGTGGGAAATGGAAGAGAAGGGAGAAGACTAGAGAGTTAGTGCGTGTCAGAGGTAGAAGAGAGAAAGTTAAAATAGGCTGGCTAAAGAGGGGAGAAGCAGAGAAATCAGCTTTTGTTCTCGATCCATCGGATAATTTGCTCGAGGAAATCCGAGACGAAATCCACTCACGGAGTGTGCGTACCGGCATCCGCATTCGTCGGTAAGGCTTCATCGATCTTCAACTTCTCCATATTTTTTTTAAATGTATAATCCAACTGGATTATGCGTCTTGTCATCTGCTTTCTGTCCGATCGTTCCCACTCTTCTCCGTTTGTTTTTGAATACTACTGAGGGCTCCCTGTTTTGTTTCAATCGCTTCTCGGAATGCGGATTCCGCCGCCTCTGGCTATTGTTTTTTTATCTTTTTTTTTGTCTTTCGTTTGCTTTTGAAAATTGTGGCCATTGTCTCGATCATCTATTATTTGAATTATAAAATCTGTGGTGATCTGATAAGGTATGCTGAAGTTGTTTTGAAGTTTTTCCTAATATTTAGGATTTTTTTTACCGCCGATGTGGTCTAATTAGGTATAGAGTAAGTACTGTTAGAAGTCTAAAACCTGTAGGCGATCAATCGTAAAAATAATCAAGCCGATAAGTTCTCCCTTAAGTGAATAATACGATGATTCTCAGAATTTAATTATTGTCTATTGTAGAGTTTCCTGGCATGTGCTTCCCTTGATCAATTGCTTCTAACTTCGATCTTCATTTTGGATTTATCGCTTATATTTTCACTTCTAGAGTGATTAAATCGCACTGGAGGCTTGGTTTTTTTTCAGCCATCTGTAGAACTATCTCATGACAATTACTATAACATTATTAGCTCCTTGAAACTGTCTTTCAAATGGTTTTATTCATATATTTCTTTGTGATTTAGTATTTTTAGATTAGACATTTATGCTGATCTGCTAATACACCGGGTTTTATTTTTTCCAGCAAAGATCTGTTCTGCCTATGATTCGGCTGATCCTGTTGCTTGTGAGCACATTTATCTAGTCTAGATATATGTCGTTGGCATTTCTGAGGTATCCTTTTTTTTGCATTCTAAATGCTAAAATGTCCCTTCTCCTTATAAGTGATTTATGCCTTAACTTTTTTTTGGCTAGAACAAAAATTCACTGCACAGTTAAAATGAGCTGGTCCCCGTTAAACAAAAAATGATCTGGAAATTCACTCCTTGCATAGTTCCAGGTTACTTTATGAACATAAGTTCTCTAGATCATTCGAGCGTCAGTTACTTGGAAGTGCTGTATACATGGAGCATCTGTTTTGCTTTACATATTTCCTCTCTGCAAAATCTTCTTCTCTAGAACTCATTTCCATAATTACTTCCTTAATGCAAAGCATTGGTCTTGATGAGAATTCCTTTTAAAAGGCTTGCAGATTCTATTTTCATGTCATCTTATTTAACTTGTTACTTTAAATTTAATTGTTGAGAGGATTGCAGAAATTCATTTGTCTTGTAGTCAATATCTAACTTTGAACCATCACACGAGTTAGCAAGTCACCGTTATATTACATAAAATGATCCTTATCCTTGACCGACCAAGTCATTTCAAGCTACAAACATTTAGAATATAGATGCTTCACTTGAGATGTGTTAAACCAACGAAATGATTGGAAATTTTTTTTCTTTCAGTCTTTCGTATTTGCTTTCTTTTATATTGACGATCAGAGAATTCCATCACACAATGTGATTTTTCATATTTTAAGTATTAAAAATTTTTTGTGTATTTTGAGAGTTAGGGTAAATGGTATGATCGGGCGATCTGAGCCGTCAAATTCATTTACCATAAAACCTACTACCTATATATCTCTATCAATTTCTTAGGTTTAGAGGATGGAGGGTTTCATATTCTTCTGTTTTTTGATTCTTTAATCGATCGGACATTGCCATCACGTTCAACACGATTATATTTACTCTTACATATGGAGTATTACCTGAATAGATATGATGCATTAAGTGAGCGTCACACTAGATTTACGAATACTAGACTCCTCGATTAGGCTAAAGCATATTGGAGTAGGATTGAGAGGACTTTTGAGCACGACAATCTTCGTCTTGTTGCTAGTTGGTTAAATATGACGAGAAGGTTATGTCAGAAATATCTTCCGACTTCTTATAGAAGTAGTCTTCATGAGTAAATGTTTTCCTTATAACAAGGGTCCATGCCCATTGCCGATTATATGTGACTAATTTTGATGAGTTAGTAGTGATGAGAGACATCCAAGAGAAGTCAGCTGCTTCCACTTCCATATTTCGATTTGGGCTCCGGGCCGAGATATATAATGTGTTTGATCCATCACCATGTAGAGCTGGAGAGGGTCGTCCGGGAGAGGATTTTGGATGTTGGCACCGGAGGGGGGGGGGGGGGGGGGTGAAGGAGGCTTCACACCTCAAGGACCGAAAAGAACGGGCTGCTCATTAGATGCCAAGATCTAGGAGATTATTAGGCCTTTGTACTAAAATATATGGTCGCCTTATCGTGAACTGTCTAGATCGACCGATTCCAAATGAACAAAATGAGTCGCTGAACAGACTCAAAAGATATGAAAAAATGTATACAAATGTAAAAATGTCGTTCTGAACGCGACCGCGGACTCCGATGATGCATTGACGATCATACATACTGCTACAACGTGAAGACCCTCACTGGCTCTGGATGATCTAGCGTTTCTGATGTGCGGCAGCGATCTCCATCATCAAGTATTAATTACGAAATTTTTGTTAGAACTACATTAGATGCTTAACAAAAGAATACACATGTTTTTTGGTTTTCCACAAGAGGATTATAAATCCCAACAGTTTTGTAAATTAACAGTAATGAGGATAAAGTTAAACAAGCTCAGGTTGTATGATCAATTTATATTTTTTGCATAAAATAACAGAGGATGAGCAAAAGAGAATACCTCAATTGGAGATTTCCTAGGAAAACCATCACGAGAAAGGAATCGTCGAAATCGTAGGTGGAAGGAGGGGTTGTCGAGACTCCGGCAGCAACAAAGAGACTTGGAGAGGCATTGAGTGACTAGAGCTTAGATCGAGCAGTTGGCGTCGGCTGGTATCGGTTTGGAAGGCGTCGAACAGAACATTCTAATCTTGTTGTCAAATTATTTTGTGAGCTTAATAGTTCTGTCTCTCCCTAGATTTGCGGCATGCAGCTTTATTAATTCAATATATTTCTGAAAAATTAACCAGTTTTTTTCGTTTTCCTGTTTAGTTTTTTTTCAAAATAAACTTAATGAGTTGCCTTTCAACAGTTGATATAGTTGATGGATCGTCGCAGTTGGCCCTGGAAGAAGAAATCTGAAAAGGCAGTAGTTTTGACCGATTCTGTCAGTGCATCCTTGCCTAATTCCAGTGAAATTCAAACGGAAAAGGTTGAGTATGGAATTAGTAGGGAAGGAAATGACATTTCTGTTGTCCAATTCCAAATCCACCAATTATTTATTGTTTCTTGTCAACGGCTATTTTTTCTTTATTGTTTTCATTTTGGTTTACGTATGTTACTTTTCGTGTTTAGGCCCCATGACATGGAGGTCATGGGTTCGTTTCTCACCATGGTGTGAGCCTTTGTCTATTTATGTAGTAGTTTGTTGATTAATATCTTATCTTCTAAATGTAATACTCTTTGTAGCTGTTGATGCTTAATATTCCTCATGTAATGTTGTTTATACATTTACTCAAAAAAATATTGACAAGTTTAATTCAATTTTTAATCGACAATTAGTTTTTGTAGTAAGATATATGTACACTTTTTCACTTATGTCACTCGGATGTTTATCTTAGCACCAATGGTCGGCAAATAATGCTAAACATGTCATAACTCATAAATCTTTTAAAAGATAAAACAATCTTATATTTCAGTTTTCATTGAATGCCGAACTCTAAAGTAGTGAATATTTATATTAGCATGACAAGTGATTCAGATTTAATGTACACCGGTATTTTTCTCATTACTTGATTACAGATGTTGTTACCACTCGGAATTGAAAAACCATAGATCTGAGAGGGAGGGAGGGAAAGAGAGGAAGAGGGAGGAAGGAAAACAACTCTTAGGGTTCCCACAAATTCATAATACTCCAAAGATACCAAAATACATAGCCCCGTGGGATTTATATAACACCCCCGGTCGAAATACCAAATATAGAAATATACAATCCATTCTAAAAGATACATGTGTTTTTCATTGTTTTACGCCGACGTGTTGCTAATGTGCCTTTCGCGGCGCTTGTATACCCGTCACACTGGAGAACGCCCCTCTCCATCCGCGTTCGTAACAATGTCGCCCTCTGGAAAATTTATCTTGCCCTCAATGTAAAAGTTCGGAAACTTAGCATGAAAAACAGATCGGTCCATCCATGTGGCCTCCGATGGTGGACGATCATGCCAATGCACTAAGACCTGCTCGACCGACGACTCCTCTCGACTAATGATGCATGCATTCATGATGAGCTGGGGCAAGTAGTCTGACACGGTGAGACCGGTAGCTGGCGGGGGAAGAGAAGCTTCGACCGAATGGTTTCCAATAAACCCTTTTGAGCTGAGAGACGTGAAACACCGGGTGGATGCGGCTTTCGGGAGGAAGGCGGAGGCGATACGCCTAAGGGCCCACCAATGCAACACAATCTCAAACGGGCCGTAGAACTTGGCCGCTAGCTTGGAGTGGTTCCGCGGTGTGACCGAAATCTGACGGTGTGGTCGAAATCTAGCGGTGTGGTCGAAGCTTGACGAACATTGATTCACCTTCCGTGAATTGGGCGTGGTGGCGGCAGTTAACAAAAGCAAACATCCGGTCCTACACACATTGAAGGTGCTGGCGCAGTTGGAGGAGTGTGGAATCCCGATCGCGGAGCAGATCAGACAGAGAGGCCACGACGCATTCCCGGAGAAGAGTGTGTGTGAGGGATGGTGGTGGTCGTCCATAGACTGCCTCGAATCGAGTGGTGCCGAAACTGGTGTGGAAAGAGGTGTTGTACATGTACTCTGCCCAAGAAAGCCAATCCGTCCATGCCCGCGGATGATTGCACACAAAACATCGCAGATAGGTATCCAAGCAACGATTCATCACCTCGGACTGCCCGCCCGTCTGGGGATGGTAAGCTGTACTCATACGGAGCTGGGTGCCCTGCATCTTGAACATCGACTGCCAAAAGGAGCTCAGGAATAAAGGGTCGCCATCACTCACAATGGAGCGAGGAAACCCATGCAAACGGACCACTCTATCAATGAAAATGGTGGAAACCAATGGTGCAGTAAACGGGTGTCGCTGGGGCAGGAAGTGAGCATATTTGGATAGGCGATCAACGACCACTAAGATGCAATCTCACGTCTTGGAGTGAGGGAGCTTCGAGATAAAGTCCATAGAGATATCCTCCCAGATCTGGACTGGGATAAGGAGGGGCTGAAGCAAACCCCCAGGAAAAGTGGCCTCGTACTTTGCACGCTGACATGGAAAGCAGGCTGCCACGAATGTCTTGACCCATTGGAACATGTCGGGCCAATACAAAGATGTTGCGAGGTGGTGGTGCGTCTGGAAGACTCCGACGTGGCCCCACTCCAGGGTTGAGTGAAACTTTGCGAGTAGGCGTGGGATGAGCTGCGACGATGTTGAGAGCACCAGACGACCTCGGTGGTGGAGGCAATCCCCTGCGAGGTTGTATGGCGGCCGGGCTGTAGCTTCCCCCCGTATGGCTGCAACAATCGGTTGGAGGAGTGGGTCGGCGTCAATCTCGCTCTGGACAATGGCAGTGTCCTCCCACATGGGTCTCAAAATAGCCTCTAAATGAGCAATTTGCGGCTGCTGTGATAGAGAGTCGGCCGCGCGGTTGGAGGATCCGGCGTGGAACTCGATCGAGAAATCGTAGCCTAATTGTTTGGCAACCCAAGCCTGTTGCGCCAGTGTGGTAATCTTCTGATTTAGGAGGTATCAGAGGCTATGATAATCCATTCGGACCGTGAATCGTCTGCCAAGCAGGTAGGTGCGCCAGTGCTGCATAGCAAGGACCAACGCCATGAGATCTAACTCATAAGCAGAGCGAGGGCAGACAGTGGTTGCACACATACAGTTGAAGTAAGCAATGGGCTATCCCGCTTGCATCAACGCCGGTCCTACGCCTATGCCCGAGACGTTACACTCTATCACGAACGGCTTGGAGAAATCCGGAAGGGTCAAAACTAGAGCGGTGCTGAGGGCTCGCTGGAGGGCATGTAAGGTCGTGTCCTCCTCTGAAGTCCACTGAAATGCGCCGGTCTCGGATTTCTTCAGCATGCTGGAGAGGGGTTTTACAATCTTGCCATAATCTCGGATGAATCGCCGGTAGTACCCAGTGAGGCCCAGAAAGCCTTGGACGTTGTGGAGTGAGCGGAGTGTGGGCCACTATAGGATGACCCGGACTTTGTCTAGGGCCATGACGACTCCCTGTGTAGAAATTGTGTGCCCTAAGTAGTTAATTTCGGTTTGACCGAAAGTGCACTTCTTAGGGTTCAGCAGGAAATGATGCTCCTGCAGGGTGGCAAGTGCCGTCCGCACATGATGGAGGTGATCCTTCCATGAGGAGCTGTAAACAAGGATGTCATCAAAGAAAACCAAGATGTACCTGCACAGGGCCGACCGGAATAGATCACTCATGGTCGCCTGAAAGGTGGCGGGCACATTCATCAAGCTTAAAGGCATGACGATGAACTTGTAATGACCGTCGTGTGTGCGGAACGCCGTCTTTGGAATGTCCTCCCGTACCCGAATCTAGTGATTGTCGGAGCGGAAATCAACATGGAAAAGTAGCAGGCTCCCCGTAGCTCATCCAGTAGCTTCTGTATGATCGTAATGGAATACTTGTCTGGGATAGTGACTTTGTTAAGCTCCCGGTAGTCCATGCAGAAACGTCAACTGCCGTCTTTCTTGCGGATCAGGAGAACTGGGCTAAAAAAAGGACTAGCACTGAAACGGATTATACATGTCGCCCACGAGCGTCTCAATCTCGTCCTTCGGCGCGTGGTCGTAACAGTATGGATGAACAGACACGGATGTCACACCCGCCTGTAAGGAGATGCGGTGGTCCGTCGGGTGAGGCGGTGGGAGACGGGCCATGTTGGCTAAGACGCCCAGAAACATGCTCAAAATAGCCTGCAGGGCCCCCGAGGGGGGGGGATGTGGGGCCTCTTGCTCGACCACATGCCATAAGTATGCAACCCAATCGATGTTGGACGTTTTCTGCAAAGAGCTGAGTGAGACGGACTGGCGCAAAAGAGTAGGGTCGCCCACCAACAGTAATGATGTCCTCTCCTGTCCTCTCCTGGAAGAACCACATTGTCATGCGATCCCAATTGACGCTGACGTCGCCCAGGGTGCGGAGCCATGCCACTCCCAGAATAATATCTGCCCCACCTAATGCAAAGGCGTAGAAGTATGCCCGAAGGGGGCACATGCCTACTGTGATGGCCAGCCCTGAGCAGAGGCCGCCAATCGCCCGTCGACGACCATACCCCAAACAGGCAGCGAAGCTGGGAACGGGGTCAACGATAACGCCAAACGATCCACCAGGCGCTGGGAAATGAAGTTGTGACTTGCCCACTATCAATCATGATGACCACTGGATCCCCTGTAATGTCCCGGGGAGCTTCAACGTCTGTGGGCCAAAAATCTCGCCGACGGTAAAGAGGGGAAGGTCAAGGCGGTGCAAGTCCGGGGGCGGAGGACCTTCGGTATCAGCATCAACCTCCAGGGCCTCGAAGTCGGCGAGGGTAACCTCGGGTTCCTTCTCACCAATGAGGACTCAGAGGTCCTTCATTGGGCAATCATGGGTCGGAGAGTATGACTTCTTGCAGTGGAAACACAAGCCCCGCATGTGAAGATCATGATACTCCTGATTGGATAGCCGGGGGGGGGGGGGGGGGGCAGTGGTGGCCCTAGGCGGGCGGGGAGGCCGTGGGCCTCCATTTGTGGGGGCATGACACTGCTTCAGGTCGTGGGGCCGAACGAGGCGGAGGCATTGATGGAGACCGACCAGTATCCAGCGGCCGAACTTGAAACTCGACTTCCACCAACCGGGCGAGGTATATGGCCTCAACAATAGAAGGCGGATGGTGTGTGCACAGGAGGGCACGAATATGCGGTAGTAAGCAATGCATGAAGAAACTGAGGTAATGTCCGGGAGGTTGACCCGACACATGCATGGCCAATGCAATGAATTCGTCGATGTAGTCATCGAGGGGCCCCGTCTGGCGGACGCCACAAAGACGCTCCACGACGGAACCTGAGTAACGAACATCGTAACGACGAATAAGGTCCCGCTGCAGGTCCATCCACGACATAGTGGTCTTGGACTTACGTACCAACAGACCCAATGGATACCTGAGCCCTCCATGCCGATGAGGGCCGTATTGACCTTATGTGGCTACGGGATTTGATGAACGTCGAAGAACTGTTATGTGCGACCGATCCACCCCATCAGGTCGGTGCCGTTGAAGGAATGGACCTCGAACGAGCGGGGTGCAGGAGGATAGCCTATCGGCGGTGGAAGAGGATCCTGAGGAAGGTCTGGGTGAGCCCCGAGAATCCACATTGGAGGTCGATGAGACGCTCGGCCGGCCGGCCAGAAGGGCATCAAACTTAGCATCCATCCGAAACATGAGGGCCTGAAGCGAGGCAATGGATTCCTCGTGGGCATCAAGGCGGCGGGAGATGGATGGATCCGGAGGAGGTTGAGGTGCGGGTGTGTCGGAGTGCGTCATAGAGTAGAGCCGTGGGGGCATTAACGCGAGAGGGAGAGCGGTGTGCAGCCAGACAAGCGGAGGATGCGTTGTCAGGCATGCGAGAGGCGGAAACAACGATCTGGACGGGTCAGAGCTGGGAGCCGCAGGAAGGGCGCGCTTGGGCGTGGACAATGGTCGTTGGGTTGCGCACGGAAAACAGTCACAGAGACTGCACGGGATGAATGCCGATGGCGCAAGCGGGGAACGGCCGCTCGGGCGTAGGAATGGTCTCTGGGATGGATGCGGAAAACGAGGACGACACATGCTGCAAGACGAATGTGACAGGACAATGCAGGGACGACGCACGGGCTGCAGATACGAGTGCTATGGGACGACACATTGGCTGCTGGAACGAATGCTTCGGGCGAGGGAAACCGCGGCGGGAAGCGAGGCAGTACAAACCAAATTGTTACCACTCGGAATTGAAAAACCCTCGATATGAGAGGGAGGGAAAGAGAGGAACAAGGAGAAAGGAAAATAACCCCTAGGGTTCCCACAAGTTTATAATATTCCAAAGATACCAAAATACATAGCCCCGTTGGGTTTATATAACATCCCTGTTCGAAATACAAAACATGGAAAGATACAATCCATTCCAAAAGATACATGCCTATCCATTTCGCGGCGTTTGTATACACGCCACACTGGAGGACGCCCCTAATAGATATGTTATAGTACTTTTTCCCCTTATAACAGGGACAAAAAATTTAATACTGGTTATGGTATATAATCTGGCTTAAGAGATCATACTTTTGAGTATAGAAAAGTTGACGATAAACCCCCATTTAAGTGTCACCTTTGAAATTATTTGGTTTTCATTCTCATGCATCAAACAACTTCAATAGTCTCTTTGAGAATCTTTGGTTTAATTATCAAGCATATCTGGAACCTTAATTATTTTGTGGATGGTCTGTTTTGTATGCCATTTATTTTCTACAAAATGTTAACTGTTTTGACCAAAAGGACGGTACCCTTCTGGATTTTTTCAAAACTGTGTTCTTGCATCATACTAATTTAATGTATGAACTGAATCAGTTATTTAATTTCTTTTTGTGTCAAACTCATCTTACTGGATCAATATGTTTTGTTTCTAGGATGATACAGAGAATGAAAAATATATTCAAATTAAGATTGAATCATACACACATTTTACTGGATTGGAAGATCAAGTGAAGACTTTGACTGAAAAACTGTTATTCGCTGAATCAGAGATAACTGCGAAGGGTATTCTAGTAAAGCAGCATACTAAAGTTGCAGAGGAAGCTGTCTCAGGTATCTTAATCTTCCCCCATTTTGGGAAATATATCTAGCAAGTATGACACAAACTGAGAGGCCTACACGAAGTGTTGACAAATGCTAACCAATTTTCTGGAATTCCCTCGTTCTTCTTGTTTTAGGGTGGGAAAAGGCAGAGGCAGAAGCTTCGTCTCTGAAACAACAGCTTGAATCTATCACATTACTAAAGCTTACTGCTGAAGAGAGAGCACTGCATCTTGATAATGCTCTAAAGGAATGCATGAAACAGATAAGGAATGTGAAGGAAGAGAGTGAACAGAAGTTATATGATGCGATCTTTACAAGGACAAAACAGTGGGAAAAGGTCAAGGCTGAGCTTGAAGCGAGAATCATTGTTTTTGAGGAAGAACTACAAAATGCCTCTGCCGAAAATTCGGCACTTTCAGGATCACTTCAAGAAAGGTCGAGTCGGCTAAAAAGGGTTAGTGATGAGAAATTTCAGGCTGATGCTGAGATTGAAGTACTGAAGAAGGATATACAATCATGCGAAAAAGAAATAAGTTCCTTGAAGTATGAACTTCATGTCATCTTCAAAGAACTCGAGATTCGCAACGAAGAGAAGAACATGAGTATGAGGTCTGCAGAAGTTGCAAACAAGCACCACCTAGAGGATGTAAAAAAGATTACAAAACTAGAAGCTGAATGCCAGCGGTTACGTGGTCTGGTTCGAAAGAAGCTACCAGGCCCTGCTGCATTAGCCCAAATGAAACTAGAAGTCGAAAGTTTAGGCAGAGAATCTGGGGAAAGCAGACTGCGGAGGTCCTCTTTAAGTAATTCTAGTCCGCATCATATAGCGAGTTCTGATATTCCTCTCGAAAACATTCAGCAGGTTCACAAAGAAAACAAGTTCCTTACTACTAGATTGTTGGCTATGGAGGAAGAAATGAAGTTGTTTAATGAAGTATTAGCGACACGCAACAGTGAGCTACAAGCTTCAAGAAACATGTGTTCTAAACAAGGAAAAAAACTCTGCAGAATGAAATCACACATGATAGTTCTAAACCAACAAAGGAGCTCTTTAAAAACAAATGAGTTCAGTTTTGGAAATGAATGTAACCCACCTAGTTGGACCTCCTTATCTGATGATGGCTTTGATGAATCCGGTAGTTTTTCAGAGTCTTGTTCCACTGCAGTAGTTTCAGAGAATTCACACTCTAAGAAAGAGAGAGACTTTGACAAGATTAAGACAGCTGAGATGGAGCTAATGGATGACTTTCTGGAGATGGAGAGATTAGCATGCTTATCAACAAAGAGAAATGTTGATTTCAATATGTCTAACAATCTGGAGACAGATAAAGTGGAGGCCAATTCTTTGGGTCATTCTGAGACCGTGGAACATGTTTCAATTGACAAAGATCTTCCACTTTTGGTACTTAAGTCAAAGATAACTTCCATAGTTGAGTCCAAATCACACGGTGTTACTGCAAAACAAATTATAGAGGATATTAGGCATATTATTCAGGATTCCGAGAAAGAGTTGCTCAAAGAGAAAATTGAATCCACGGATTACTTGACTGAGCAGGAACAGTGTCATAATTACACTCAGGAAAATACTGACGACGGGATATCTTCAAAGCAAGATGACAACTTATGCACTAAAGTTATTTGTCTTCTTGATCAGGAACTCAAGGATGCTATTTCCCATATTAATGAATTTGTTTTATCCCTGGGTAAAGATGATACTGAAATTGACGATTGTTCCAATGATTTGTTAAGGATTGGGAAGAAAATCGAGGGGTTCTCTTCTGTCTCTGTAGACAGTATCATGTGCAATGAAGTAAGTTTGCGTGATTTTATTCTGGATCTTTCCCGTAAATTGAGTGAAACCAGTGCCCTCCGATATAAAGACAATGACGGGGAGAATTGTTCTGATTTCATAGACAAAGAGGCTTTGTTAGAGAATGGAGTATCTCAGCTTGAAGAAAGTCCTTCAGGAGCATCGTTAGTTACTCACTCTCCTAGTCCAGACTTTGAAGAGTCAATTGGTTGCGGCTTTCAAATTAAAACTAATTTGCCGATATTATCTCTGGAGGATTTTGATAACCTGAAAATTGAGAAAAAGAAAATGGAGATGGATTTAATTAAATGCCAAGAAATGTTGGGTCAGACAAATTTGACTTTAATACAAACTGAACAAAAGTTGTCAGAGCTTAAATCAGAGTTGGCTTCTTGTCAGAAGTCGAACAGCTTGGCTGAAACTCAGTTGAAATGCATGGTTGAATCATATAAAATTTTGGAACTGCAAAAGGAGGAACTAGAGGCTGAAATAAGCCGTTTGCATGCGAAAGCTGAGACCTTGGATAATGAGCTACAAGAAGAAAGGGATAGTCACCAAGAAGATATCACCAAATACAAAGAACTTCAAGAACAGATAGAAAGGTTGACATTAGATTTTGTAGTACACATTATTATTTCATTTTCTAAAGTTTGTTTAGTTATATTATGAAGTTTCTTTTTATGTCCTCTGCTTTCTTATGTGAAGCAATTCTTTTTTGGAAATGCTTTAGAATTTCGCTAGATTATTTTCTTACTTGAGTTCTCTTTTATATTTATATGAAGGAACATGAAGTTTGCAGCTTGCGCATTGCCTTCAAATGCTGATGAGGCAAATGCTAAACAGGTAAGAGCAAGTTGAAATTGTGTTTTGAGGGGAATAAGATAATTCTCCTTCATCTTTTTTGACTTCTGGTATTTTCATTACCATCATCTCATCATCAGAATACTGCATACAATGTCATACCTTTAGGCTATAGCTGGTTTTATTGTATTGATCTATGGAAAGTCCCTCATGAATGAGTTTTAAGTAAAGTTTAAGAAACAAAGATTGAATATCTGAACATTATATTACCATTTTAATCATCTCTTAATTATAATTAAATAAAGTTGGCAAATATGTTTGAAGTCTATTGTACTCGTGCACAAAGACTAGTCCACAAATAGGTTGGGCCTACACCAGTAGTTAAGTTGAATAATATATCCTGAAGGTCTGGGGTTCTAGTCATAAAAAACAACTTCATTACAAATATAGGGATAAGATTACTTACAACACCTCTTCCTCGACAATGCATTAGTGTGTTTTCCATGTGCTGCGACTTCAGATTAAGCATGTGGTAAATTAATTGAAATAAGCTTGACAGGAGAGGAGCTATTTGTAGCAAACAAATCACTTGAGCAAGAAGATTATCAACTTTAACACAACTCACATCTAGCATTTTTGTGGTCAATCTAGCTTAGAAAGTAGTCTAATTTCCATACTGTTGTAATGTGGGCCAATCTAGCATTTTTGTGAGCAAGAAGATTACCAAATGATCACATTTGTCATCCCAAAAAACTCCGCCATGCCAAACTCCTCCCAAACAGAACATATATATACATATATAAATGACAACCACTTCATTGAATTGCACGGGGGACCCCGTGCGGGGCGGCGACATTCGGCGGGCTGGGCGGCGACATTGGTCGTGAGGGGCGCCATTGCAGTCGCGCCGATTTGAGCAGAACAGGAGGGAGGCAGTTGGATTCCTTCTATGTGGGAGGAGGATTTGTCGTGTGGAGGAGGATATAGGATTTGCGCTGAAGGAGATATCATGCCTGCATGTGGGAGACTGTGCCGACGACGGTTGCTTGCAGCAGAGGGTTTTCAGGAGGTGGTTTCGATTTGATAGGCTGACGGGAAAATGAAAATGCTGGGAATTTTGGGCGGGAAAAGCCAAATGACCTTGAAACCATTTATTTTGAAATAAAGAGTGGATGAGAGGGGGTATTTTGGGCACCGAAATGTTACACCATTGTTGCGGGTCGCTCAACGTTCTTTCAGACCGGGCGAATTGACCCGTCTTAGCCCGAGAGTGAACCGAGCGCGCAAGCAGTCACAGAGAGAACGAACAGGTGGCAAGAAGACGTTTTTACCGTGGAAAACTCGGAAAGGGTGAAAAACCACGTGGTCGGATCAGCGCCGACCAAATTTCACTATGTGGTGGAGCGTTACAAGTAATGGTGCGAGAATCGGGAGCGACAGGCCGCTCCCGTTACAATTGTAATTGAATGAAAGTCTCTGAGGGTGACAGGCCACCTCTCTTTTCTAAGTACTTTTCTTGGCCGGGAAGTCTTCAAAGTCCGCAGAAGATCTTCAAGCGACGATGGTGGTCTTCAAGCGACGAAGGAGTTCTTCGAAGGTTGAAGGAGGTCTTCGAGTGTTGATGAAGGTCTTCGAACGTTGAAGGAGATCTTCGGGTTCCAAAGGAGATCTTCGAGCGCTGAAGGAGATCTTCGAGTTCCGAAGGAGATCTTCAAATGCTGATGAAGATCTTCAAGGGAATTCCAGAGAGCTCTCTCCCGTGTAGAAAATTCCAAGTCCCTTGAAATGAAGCCCTGGGTTCCTTTTATAGCTTTTGAGGGTGGTTAGGGTGGTTATGGTGGTTAGGACGGCTATCCGCACACCATAACCAATTTATGTGCTATATGCACATTTATCATGAATATGGCTATGCGCACACTAGTTTGTATAGTTTTTAGGATGATATGTATTAATATGATGGATATGGTTATGCGCACACCATAACCATACTATTTGCTAGACGCAGACCGTATGCCCACTTATCATGAATGTGACTATGCGCACACCAATTTGTATAGTTTGGTGAGGATATGCATTCATATGATGGATATGGTTATGCGCACACCATAACCATATTATTTGCTATATGCAGACCGTATTGAGGGATTTTACTATTTACACCCCCACG
The DNA here is from genome assembly GCA_033032865.1 of Dactylorhiza incarnata. Lineage (NCBI taxonomy): Eukaryota > Viridiplantae > Streptophyta > Magnoliopsida > Asparagales > Orchidaceae > Dactylorhiza > Dactylorhiza incarnata. Next base: position 3,369,194 of record JAWHQI010000046.1, on the reverse strand, counting down.
TTGGAGGATTTTCACTATTTGCACCCCATGAGGTGGATTCTTACTATTTGCACCCCATGATGTGGATTATTACTATTTGCACCCCATGATGTGGATTCTTACTATTTGCACCCCATGATGGGTGGTTGGCGAGATTTGCCTTGATCGTCCTCGTTCTCTCCGCCGAATGAGGCGGGAGAGGCCGGGCGAGCGCGTCCGTTGGTCAAGGGAGGCCGACCGGGGACGAGACGAGAGGGGTCGGAGAGTGCGCCCGGCGGCGAGGGAGGCCGACCGGCACCGCGCCCACCGCCTGGCCGCGTGCGGTGTGAGGCCCCTATCCAGACCCCACATAAATTCTGTATCAAAACCTGTTTTCATATCATTTATGCCAGGATGTTATTGAAGTAAGTATAGTGAATACAGAATAAAACACATAATAAAAACTTCATACCTTAGCCTGATTTTTAGTTTTCTTTTCCTCTCTGAACCACTTTGATTTCTTAAGTCTTCAGGAAACGCGCATCTTCCTAAAAAATGAAGTCAACGGGCTTAGTCATAACGAATATGACTAAGTGAATAACATGCTTCTTTAACTGCTGTACATGCAACCAAAGAATATCAGTATCAATATGCATACAGTTCTTTATCTTCTTACGTTCTTTCAATTTCATTTCGTCAAATAGAATCATTCACGTTCATAATCGTTCATTCTTATATTTCTTCTTCGTTCTTATCTTTTATGCGTCACTTTCAATTATCAGAAGTTTTAGTCACTTTTCATTATCGACTTCAATTTGCAGAAGATAAATGCATTCAATTAAGGAATGACATATCAATAAAGTAACAATCTATTTCCTTTTTTTTCTATTCAGTTCATTTCTTCGAAACTTCTATTCACATTCTGTCTTTATTCGTTCACGTCGTTTCAGTTCTGTTATTCAACATCTTTTCATCAATTTCAGATTCTTTCGAGTGTAGTTCATTCAATTCATTTTCTATCGTCAATCATCAAATGTTCTCATAATCAGTTTCTGAATCAGATTCCTTGTTTATCTTTCGCTTTATTAAATTAGGAAATCATAAGGGTTGCTGTAGATTCCTTCTTGGTCTTCAACGACCTCTTGGCCTTCAACGGCCTCCAGCCTTCAACGGCCTCAATCAATATCAAAAGCACATTCCGCCGTAGCGTATTCACACCCCCACTACGGCTACTGGGTTAACCCTTATCATTTCCATTATTCTTATGCATCGATGCTTATTTTCTTTTATTCAACTTTTATCTTTTCTTTCTGTTCTTATTCGCGTAGATTCCGATTCAATATTCAGTTTTCATATTCGATATTCATATTCATGATTCATATTCGATCTTTATCTTCATTATTCATATGCAATATTCATTATCAATCTTTATGTCCGGTATCCGTGTTTTTATTCCACCGTGGGTATTCATACCCCCCACAACACTGGGTTACTATTTTTATTCTAGTAAATCTCATAATTATTTAAATGCAAACACGTTCAATTTCTTGTCCATGCACATTCTCTAAAATATGTTCAGTATGAAATATAAGCATGTGTATATTCAAAATATTCAAAACTAGGCATAATTAAAGAAATAAGTACTCACATTGATTTTCTCTTTTTTTTTTCTTTAATCGTACTCGTATTGTTGAATCCGAGAATGCACCTCCGAGGGAAACCGGAGGCTGCGGGTTGCCGGTTACTTTTTGCGCAGAAAGATGAGACCGCTAGCAGCGGTCGAGACCAGACTTCGCCCGTCGCGGCAAATGCCACTCCTGCGACGGGCTTTCCTTTTATTAAAGAAAAGTGGTTACAGCGGGCTGCAAGTGCAGAAAAAGAGAAGCCGGCCGGTCAGACAGTCCGCAAGACGGGAAACTCGAATCCGCAGCTCAAACAAGCGAGCTCCTAGATTTGAGTGTGCGTGTCTTGGGAACAGTGCCGCCCCCTATTTATAGGCTTGGGGGCCTGCCCGAGCGGGCAGGGATAGAATAACCGCCTGCCCGGGTACAGGAAAAACGGGCAGGCGGTGACGGGATACACAGAAGGAAAGAAAATAAGCCGCGCGGCTTGGCGGCCTGACCTTCCGACTTGTTTGGCCAGGGAGTTGGAGATGATGCAGCCAAGGTGACGATTCTACCCGCTCGGTCTCTGTCTTGAGACCGCGACCTGTTCTTTGGCTTTGGACCTTGGCTTGCCTTCGTGGCATAAACCGCGCGACCTCCGACTTGAGATCGCGACTTGTCCTGTAGGACTTGGGCTTGGATCACCTCTGGTTCTTGGAGGCGGCCTGAATTATTATAGACCGCCCGGCCTATGTTAGCTGGTGCCGATGGAGCTTGCTTAACCTGAGCCGGCGACTTGGATCTGCAAACCGCTCGGTCTGCGAGTAATCCTCTTGAAAGCGGTTTCCCGGGTAAACATAATCCCCGCATATTTTTAAATTTCCGTGAAGATTTCGAAAATATTAGTGCTAGCCGGAGACCGCGCCGTCTTCACCCCGTTGGTTATAAATGTTCCAGAAGCTTCGATTCTGGCATAACTCCATTGTTACCACGAGTCACTACTCGCCTATTGCGGTTAGGGCTTTCGGATTGAACAGCCCGAAAAAGATGGTGAACCTGATGGCTGTGCTGGAAGTTCTCGAGAGGTCCGGGAAGAATCGCGAGAGAGACCGCGCGAAAGAGAAGAAGAAAAAGGTGAAGCGGCCTGATAAGACCGTAACCGTTGCTTCTGCGAGTAACCTTACCAACCTGCCTGCGGGGTTAACAATCGATTTGTCATCTAAGCAGGAGGGGAGTAAGCCGACCGAACTGCTTCCTGAGCAATCGGTCGTTTTGTCTACCAAAAATGCGGAAAGCTGTCTGAACTCGCCACCAGCTGATCCCCCAACCTTCTCTGATAAAAGAAACAGCCCGCCCTCTTCGCCGGGTAAGACAAATTTGGAGGCTGCTTCCCAGAAGGGCGATGGGGATGAGTCCTTTAAGATGGAGGTCACCCCGTCCGGGGATTTTCATTTAAAAATTAGAGATAAAGGTGAGACAGTCGACTCCCTCAGGCCGAGCGAACAGCAAACCCCAATAGTCAACATCGAGGATAGTCCGGAAAAAGCAACCGGTCAAAAGTCGAATAAGAGGAAGAGGGAAGAGTCCGCGGCGGACAGGCTTCTTAAGAAAATGAAGAGGTTGAAGGCCAAGAATAAAGCAGCATCCGGGAGATCGAAAGCGGACAGCCTGCAAGGCAAGTCGCGCGAGAATGAAGTTTCAGAAGGCCTGATTACAACTTCCCCCCAGCCGAATGACCAGGTTTCGATTGACGCCCATAGTATTTCCGTAAGCGACCTCCTCAAGGATTTTGATTCTTTTCAGAAGCAGGATGAACAACTGAGGACTTCTTCCGAACTGCAGGCTGCCAATCCGCCAGGAGAGAAGGGATCCGCCCTGTCTGAGGATGCGACCAGCCTTAAGGAGGCCATCCTTCCTGAGGTCGCAACTGAAGATAGCGTGGCGGCCGGTCTGCGACTTATGCAGGTGAAGGCGGAGCGAGTAAGAGACCAACTCGCCAGGCCGCCTCCGCCGCAATCCAATCTTTTGCTGCAAGGTAAAAGGGGAGCGGATTACCCCTCTGTTCGTTTTTCGTGCCGCGGCCTCGAAACAAGTCGCGCGCTTCATTGTTGAACCCGTCGCCTAGCTTCTTTCCCTCCGCCGCTCAATTTTCTGCTGCTAAGCGGAGGCAAAGTGAAAGATCGTGGAGAGAACAACGCCGAAAGTTCGATACCGAGCTGGCAAGGCGACCTGTCCGACCGAATTCAATTCAAACTTCCGCGGCTTGTAAGCGAGGAAAATTCGATGAAAGCGGTTTCCTTTTGAACACTCCTTGACTATTTTCACTTATTGCAGATGACCGTGGTTTGATTCCGAAGCCGGGCGAACTGGTGTCTTATCTCCCCCCTCTCGATCCTCCCCTGCTGCGTTCTTCTTTGCCGGATACCCGGATGGAGGACGAAATGTCCCGGCTTCAAAAGAACTTGGAAACCCTCTCCAAGCAGTTGCGGGCTGTGGAGGAGAGAGAGAAGACCGCCCAGGACGAAAAGGCTGCCCTTCGGGCCGAATTAGAAGCCGAAAGGAAAGAGAACCGTGCAGCGCTGGAAGCCGAGCGGAGAGAGCGCCGAGAGAAAGAAAAGGCGCAGCAAGACCAGGTGGCTGCGCTGACCGCTCGGATTGACCGGGGAAAGAAAGAAGTCCGCAAGCTCGAGGGGGACTGCGCATACTACAGGGACAGATACCTCCATTTGGCGAAGGAAGCCGGCGGAAGTCGGCGCCCTGCCAACATGATTGACGAAGGCCGGCGTGGGTCAGACCGCCCGGATGCAGGGACGAGTTCGTCTCTCCCTGTAGCCGGGACGATCCGCCCAGTTGAGAGTGTTTATGAGCCCGCAGCATCCTTACCTACTCGCGTGATCCCCGCGTCGCGAGTAGAGAGAGATGCCGCGCGGATTCATAGCATGATCAACCGCCTGAATCATAACATGAACCAAATGCAGGGAACTGTCCTCCAGATCGGCGATCACGTCGCGCGGCTTCACAGGGAGGACGAGCCGGGTGAAAACCGCCCGTAATGAGTGGCTCTAAAGTATGAGCTTGTAATATTTTTTCAATTCGGTCCTTTGGACAATTATCTTAATTCTGATTATGTAATATTCGATCTGTTTTTCAGGCCGTGCGGCCTAAGTATTCGAACTTATTATTTTTTCTGCCTTGTTGTGTTGATTAATGTTTGCGGGTTGTTTTACATAAACCGATCTGCCTGTTCTTGTGATTCTTTAATCCGCTTGCTTGGGCACACTTAACCTTTGTGGCTGACTTTTGTGGTGATGTACCCGTACGGGTTGACCGGTCTAGCCGTGATTTGACCTTTACTAAATGCAGGTCATCTGTTCTTATAAGTAGCGCTCTTCCGGAAATCCTTTTACCAAAAACCTCAAGATGGGAGTAAAGCGCCAGCCGAAGCGACCTGCCAAGACTTCTGCTACCCGCTCCGAAGCCGCTTTGGCCTTTCATTCTGCGGACCTCGAGGAATGCCGCTTGACAAAAGCCGAGCTGGATGAATTCGTTGAGAAGCACATGAAGGACAGTCCGCTACTCGCGCGGCTTCCGCTCCGGGATGAGCGGATGAATTCGTCCGGCCCGAACCAGATTGCGATCCCAATCGATCATTTCGATTGCGGATTCAGGTTCCCGATTTCGATTGAACTTGCCATGGTCTTCGACCATTATGGAGTCGTTCCCGGCCAGATTTCCCCCAACTCGATGGCCGGGATATGTAGCTTCATCTCCTACCTGCGGTCTGAGAGAGTCCGCTTTTCCATGGATCTCTTCAGGAAGATATTTTCGGTGCGGGCCATCCCGGACTCTGAATCGAACGTCTTCAAAGGCCATCTTTATTTCGGTTGCCGCGGGTTGAAGATGGTCAACCTAGCGAACAAGGTCACAGCCTGGTCGGAGAGGTATCTGATCTTCGAAGGTCGACTCGGTCTGTTGAACCCGAATCCGCAAGTACGGCCGGAGGAGGCCTTTCAGCCGGTCCCAATAAGCGAGGTGGAGAAGGGGATCTGCAAGCTTCTCAAGGATGAGCGGCTTAACATAAGCTACTATGTCCCTCTGCTTGCCGAATTAGAGAACGTTCGGCTTGAAGATAGTAAGCTTCCTTTTGTTTCCGACTTCAATGTTGACCGCTCGATTTCTCGTGCTGACTCTTCTCCTTTTATAGCCCAAGCCGTTGTTCCTGCTAACAAGCCGATCAGCCCGGCTGGTTTAGTCTTGACTCAGACGGAGAAGAGGAGGCAAGCCAGGAACAAGTCGCTGCCGTCTGACGGGGAGGATTCGGGCTCCTCGGGCGACTTTGCCGCTCTTCGCTCCTTCAGCAAGGTGAAGGATCTAAAAGGTCGCCCGGTTTTAACCTGGCACCCGGACAGCGATAGTGTCCAGATCTCCACTGCGCTCCCCCACTGGGCGAACGAGAAGTCGGGTCGTCATGCTGAGGCCGCAAGCATCGGTATGTTCGGTCGACGGAACTTCAGGAGGCTGAGGAAAATCCCTGGGGAAGAGCTCGCCAGGAAGTCCGCGCGGGTTGGTGCTGAGAGCTTCATCACTAACGCCTTCATGGGAATGACCCTAAAGAGGTTGATTAGAGAAAACGCCCTCCAAGAAAAAGAAATCGCCGAATTGAAGAAAGAAAATGCGCGGCTAAAGGAAGCCGAGTCGGTAAGTCGTCACCTGGCCAGTATCAATACCAATGTTCTCAGACCGCACGGTCTTACCTTATTCTTCTCTTTTGCAGGCTAAGTATGATGAGACCGACCCGGTCTATCAGCAGGAACTCTTCCCTCATGTCGCTGAGGGAATTGATAATGCTTTTAACCGCTTGCGAGAGCTCAACGGGTTCGCGCCCGGTTTCGAACATTTCACCTTCTCGGACGCTTATCCGATTTTGCAAAAGAAGCTAGAGAAAATCAGGCGAAAAGCCAAGGGGAAGAATAAAGTCGACGGATCTAGCTCAGGAGAGAGCGACGACGAGGATGATGAGGTCGAGGAACCCGCAGCGGCTAAGAGTGGCGAGAGCGGCTCGGAGTCCGAATCCAGCGATTCTGAAGAAGATGCTGGTCGTAAGTCGGGCGAATTGAGTAGCTCATCCTCGTCGGGTAGCGAGGGTTACTCCCCTGATGTTTCGACTGATGGCAGCGAACATTCAAATGCTCCTGTGTCTAAGAAACTCAAGTCGCATGATCAGTAGCTGTTTCTTACTTTTTTATTTTTTGAATAGCCGCCGGCTTGATGCTGTTAGCCGGTCGGCTTAAAACATAATGTAAACAATGTTTTGATGAAATGAAAAGTTTTTACCTGTCTATCCGTCTACTTTCTGCGACTTACTTACATTTGTTTGCGATCTCTTTCTGTGTTAAATTTAACCAAGTCGTGCGACTTAATGTTGGCTCACGCTGTTAGAATAAGATTCCGGTAGAGTATCTAGAAAACCACTCGTACGGCTTGCTTCTTTTAATCCAAATTGAATATATCCGGTTTATTCTGAGAAAGAACTAACTTATTGCGAACGTATTAAGCCGCACGACTACTGTTAAATCCAGCATATTGGTTCTTTTAGGATAAAGAAATACGAGTCATGAGAGCCATCATCAGCCCGAGCGGTCAGTTTTTGAACTTAGGCGACTTGTAGCTGGTATCGCTGTAAATCCCACCTCTGGGAATGTAACTAGATAACCGACCCGGAATTTAAGATAATCAAGCCGCGCGACCATAAACCGGTCTTACGTAATTGCTTTGCGAAACGGAATATCCAGTCTCTGGAAGATCAGCTGATAGATCGTGCGATTAACATTTAACCCGAACAATCTATATGACAGCAATATTTAATATTGGTTGATAAGCCGCACGGGCTGTATATGGAATTCGTGCGATTAGTAGATCTAATACTTGGAATGAGAATCATAACCGACTGAAGGAACCTGTGATTATCCGATCGATTTGAATGGAAACCCATAAGGATGATAAATTCATAACCCGGGTAATAAGGTCGGCCGGCCATGATTATGCTTGTTTCCCTGATATTTATCTTAATGCCCTGTTTTATTTCAAACCACCCGATCTAAAAACCGAATCGCATGTCACCTTTGGAACCTGCTGATTTTAGACCGCCTGGCTTAATAACCAGACCGCCTGGATTAACAATCAGACATCCTGAAAAAACTCGGTATCTGCTTATTTCAAACCGCCCGGTATAAAAAACCGAATCGCATGTCACCTTTGGAACCTGCTGATTTTAGACCGCCTGACTTAATAACCAGACCGCCTGGATTAACAATCAGACCGCCTGAAAACCTTGGTGCCTGCTTATTTCAAACCGCCCGGTTTGAGTATTAAGCCGTTCGGTTTATGCTGCATATAGAAATCCTGCTTTTTCCTCCCAATAGTCTATAATGACCATATGGGATGAAATAATCCCCTGTAATGCAATAGAGATGATTACAGACTCAGATGACCAAGTGGGCAGGTGGGCCTAGGCGGCGATCATTGCTTTCCTCAAGTGGTCATAAGAGCTGTAATAATAAAGAGAAACAAGTACAGACCCAGATGACCAAGTGGGCAGGTGGGCCTAGGCGGCGAACATTGCTTTCCTCAAGTGGTCATAAGGGCTGTAAGCGACTCGGCTGCTCTCTTGCCTAGGGCTACAAGCAGAGTTGATCAATTGGGCAGGTGGGCCTAGGCGGCGAACATTGCTTTCCTCAGAGAGATCAACTCAGTTGTGGGTCCCGCTTAGGCATCGCTTGAGAGTACCTTGGAGTATTCGATAGTTACAGACTAAGATGATCAGTTGGGCAGGTGTGGTTATGCCGCGGGGGCTATACCGACATTGCTTTCCCCAGAAGGATCATCAAAGCTGTAATTATATCCCCCTCGGGGCACAATAGAGCCGACATTCACCTAGACCTCCCTTGATGCAGGGGTGTGTCGGATATCAGCCGGGATCCAAGGTTCTGAGGACCACCGCACGGGAATTGGCAAGCTACCACTACATGTGTGCGAAAACTCCCCGCTACACATGATCTTCATGGTTTTACGCTAATGACTACAATCCGAGGGGGTTTGAGCAGAACTTGGCGATGTCTCCGTGGTTCAGTGAGTTTGATATATGAGAAAATGCAGAAAAGAAACATCAGACATGGAGAAGTGTCAGTATGGAGCTTCTTATTAAAATATCTCAAAAAAGTGTAGAATAGTAAGGAAGACATTTCAAGGATAGAACCGTTTGAGATCGTCGCCACTCCAGGTGCGCGGGATGTCTTCTCCTTCACTTGTTTGGAGGCGATAAGCCCCACTTTTCAATGCCTCCTTGACGATGAAAGGTCCGGCCCAATTAGGATTTAACTTCCCGACATTACCTGCTCGAGCTGCCGCATCAACCTTTTTTAGCACGACGTCGCCGACCGCGAAATGCTTTACCCTGACATTTTTGTCGAAATATTTTGCCATCCTCCTTTTAACTTCTTCTTGTCTGATTGTTGCCTCATCCTGGAGTTCTTCGATTAGATCCAAACTGTACTTGATAGCCTCGTCATTGTATTTTATCCATGCTTCTCCTCCTTCTTTTCCGTACACAACTCTTGGAGTGGCCACCTCAAACTCTACAGGAACGACAGCCTCCGAGCCATGAGATAGTTTGAATGGTGTTTCCCCTGTAGCTGAAGATGGAGTAGTACGAAGAGTCCAAAGGATGGAAGGAAGTTGATCTGCCCAGTTTCCTTTCTGATTCCAAACCTTCTTCATCAGGAGCTGTTGGATTCGCCTGTTGGCTGCTTCTACCTGACCATTGGTCCTTGGATGATGTACTGAGGAGAACCGCAGGTCAATTCCAACCTGGTCGCAAAATTTTATCATCTCCGGATTATTGAGTTGTGGACCATTATCAGTGACGATTGCCAGCGGAATTCCGTGTCGATAGACAATTTCTCCCCAGATGAAGTTTCTGATGATCTGGGTGGTAGTTCTTGCCAGTGCCTTAGCCTCGATCCACTTGCTAAAGTAGTCAATCATCACTATGATAAAGCGGCGCTGACCGCTAGCCATTGGAAAGGGTCCGATGAGATCCATCCCCCAAACTGCAAAGGGCCAGGGTGCCGTTATTGACCTAAGCGACTGAGCAGGCAGGTGCTGAAGAGGAGCGAACTTTTGGCACTGCACACACCTCCTGGCAAATGCTTCAGCATCCTTTCTCATGGTCGGCCAAAAATATCCCTGCCGCAGAATCCTCTTTTCTAAGGTTTTTGCCCCTGAATGGCTACCACATTCCCCAGAATGAACTTCCTGAAGTACGATAGGGATTTCTTCTTCTGAAACACATCGCGCTGAGGGGGGAAATCAAAGTTTTTCTGTAGAGTACTCCTGCTATTAGATAGTAATATGCCGCCTTTCTTTTGAATCTTCTCCGATCTTTGATGGAATGGTGAAACTCCCCTTTTGATAAGAACAACTCATAAGGATCCTTCCATGAAGGATTATGATCAATTTGCATGAGTTCTGCCTCGTCTATTGGCGGATGAAAGAGTTCAAAGGTCACTCCCCCTGATGGAAGACCGAACTTCGACAATTCATCTGCCTCCTCATTTTGCGTTCTTGGGATGTGCTCGATAATAAATGTTTTGAATCTTCCGATTTCCTTTCTGACTAATAGCAGATATTTTCGCAGAATCGGCTCCCTTGTCTCATAATTTCCCAAGACCTGGGAAGCCATCACCAATGAATCAGTTCTAACATGTATATATTCTATACACAACTCTTTCGCGAGCCTTAGCCCAGCCAGAAGTGCTTCATATTCTGCCTGGTTATTCGTAACTGGGAAGAAGAACTTGATAGCTTGCTCCAGCCTGATACCATTTGGACTGATCAACACTACTCCGGCTCCCACGGAGTTTTTGCCAGAACCCCCATCCACATAAATGATCCAAGCCAGAGGAGATTGTACCACTTGTTCTGGATTAATCTCTGTTGTATCTACCAGGAAGTCTGCCAAGATTTGCGCTTTGATTGCTGTTCGGGGGATATACGATATCTCAAATTCACTTAGTTCAATAACCCATTTTGCCAACCTCCCTGAATGATCTGGCTTTTCAAGAATACTCTTTAGAGGATGATCTGTAACAACTTGGACGGAATGAGCCTGAAAATAAGGGCGAAGCCTTCGCGCAGACATAACCAAAGCCAAAGCCAGTTTCTCCAGGATCGAGTATCTGGTTTCGGCATCTTTAAGGATGCGGCTGACATAGTATATTGGAAACTGCCTCCTCTTCTCTTCCCGAACGAGGACAGAACTCACCGCTTCTGGTCCGACTCCCAGATACAAGAATAGTTTTTCCCCCTCACGGGGACTTTGGAGTAGTGGAGTCGAAGTTAACTGTCCTTTCAGCTGCTCGAAAGCTTTGTTACATTCCTCGCTCCATTCGAACTGTGATCCCTTTCGTAATGTTTTAAAGAATGGGGCACTTTTATCTCCGGATTTAGAGATAAACCTGCTCAGTCCCGCCAATCTCCCCCCAAGTTGTTGAACTTCTTTAGTATTTCGAGGAGGGGTCATATCAAGGATGGCCTTCACCTTATCTGGATTTGGTGCAAGACCATCAGGGGTCAAGAGATGTCCAAGAAATTTTCCTTTATTCGCCCCGAACATACATTTTAATGGGTTCAATTTTAACTTGGACCTCCGTAGAGTAGCGAACGTCTCCACGAGGTCTTTCAAGTGTAATAAGAATGTTTTACTTTTGAGAAGAAGGTCATCAACGTAAACTTCGAGATTCCTGCCCTTTTGATGCTTAAAGACGGTATCCATCATTCTTTGGTATGTTGCACCCGCGTTTTTAAGACCGAAGGGCATTACGAGATAACAGTAACACCCATCGTTTGTGATAAATGAGGTATGCGGGACGTCGGGCTTGTGCATTTTAATTTGATGATACCCGGAGAAGGCATCGAGGAAACTCATAAAACCATACCCAACCGCGGAATCAACTAAAACATCTATCCGAGGCAAAGGGTAACAATCTTTAGGGCACGCTTTATTAAGTTTGGTGAAGTCTACGCACATGCGCCACTTCCCACCAGATTTCTTAACCATTACAACGTTCGACATCCACGTGGGATATTGAATCTCAGAAATGAAACCCGCTTTTAGGAGTTTGGAAACCTCCTCTCTGATGGGCAACGCCAGCTTGGTCGCCACTTCTCTCTTCTTTTGCTGGACAGGCTTGAACTCAGGAGATACGTTTAGATGATGACAAGCCACATCTGGATCCACTCCAGGCATATCCTCTGCTGACCAAGCGAAGATATCCAGATTCTTCAACAGACAAGAGATTAGCTTCACTTTCTCCTCCTCTGATAACTCAGCGTTGATGACCAGCTTCTTTTCTGCCCCCTCAGCGATGGGGACATCTTGGGTCACTTGGGCAGGTTCCAAGTGAGCTCCTTCTCGATCCTTTCCTTCCTCGACGGCCTCTGGAGACTCAGCCACCTCCAGCACCTCATCCATGATCTTGGGAAGCGGAACGTCAGTGATCATGTTGACAGTTCGGACGTAGCACTCCCGAGCTACTTTGGGGTTGCTCCTAACCCGATATTGTTTTCCTTCAGCAGCGAACTTGAGGGCAAAATGAAAGGTGGACACTACCGCCCTATATGCATTGAGAATCGGCCTCCCGAAGATGGCGCAGTAGTTGCTTGGAGCATCTACTACCACAAAATTGATCAATTTTACCACCCCTCCAAGAGAGACCAGGAGCTTCACTGAACCCTCTACCTCCTTCTTCTCCCCAGAAAAACCGTAGAGGGGCCCATCGGTGGGAAGCAAATGCTTTCCAGTCTTCAGGGCCTCGAAAGTTGGGCGGAAAAGGAGATTGACGGAGCTGCCAGTGTCAATCAAAATCTTGTGGACGGTATAGTTTTCAATAACGGCCCTGATAACCACCGCATCATCGAAAGGATTAGCATTGGGGGGAAGGTCATCCTGACCAAACGTGACAATAGTGCTTTCGGGAGGAGAACTTGTAGTGGCTGCCACTTCCTGCTTTAGAACTCTCGCAATGCTGGATTTGCGAGATGATTCCGCTCCAGCTCCCCCATGGATACAATAGATGTCCCCTAAGGGGCCCACATCATTGACTTCGATGCATTCGGTAGAAGGATGGATGTCACCATAATAGCCGGCGTCCTCGACGTCGGCGCATTCCCAGGTTACTTCTACTGTTTCCTTCTCCTTCTTCTTCTCGGTAGTTGGCTCAGCAGTTTTATCTCTCCGAATTAGACCCCGGAGCTTTCCTTCTCCCAGAAGTCTTTCTATGAGCAGACGAAGGGCCCGGCAGTCTTCAGTTAAATGTCCCCCCTCTTTATGATATTCACAGTAAAGGTTCGGATTCCGATTACGAATGTCCGATTTCAGAGGAGCGGGCCTTTTGAAATCTGGCCTCTTTTGCAGAATTTGGACTACCTCGTCCATGGTGACATTTAGGGGAGTGAATGAGTCTTGCGAATCATTGTATTGGGTTGATGGAATGACTGGAGGTGGCTGCGCGGCATACTGTGGTAAATACACCGGCATGATTTGTGGAAGGGGAGCGGATGGAGCGGGAGCGATGGCCAACGGTGGTTTCTGATCTTGAAACCGCTGATGGCCCATAAATGGTTGCTTGTTTTTGTAGTTCCTCCCCCTTTAGGAGCGGGGTTCGAAGTGGGACTGATTCGATGGTGGATGACGGAAGGATGGATTCGACGGCTCCTTGTCGCTTACCAGCTTCGCGACGTAATCTGGATTGCTCTTTTCTCCTCTGATAAACATATTTGCCAAACTTATCATCTCCTGATAAGTCTTAGGCTCCCTTATATTTGCTTCGAACTTTAGGGGACCCTCCCTTAGGCCATGGATGAGGGCAACCCTATACAGCTCCGGGTCCACATTTTGGACTTCCATGATCTCTCTCTGGAATCGATCCACAAAACGAGCCCATGTCTTGCCTTCCCGTTGCTTTATATCGAAAAGAGCCGCCGGGCCGCTCTTTCTTTTCTTTGAGGTGGAGAATCTCAGCAGGAATTCTCTTCGCAGCTCCGTGAAACAACGGATCGACCTGGGGTGCAAACCGTAAAACCATTCCCTTGCTTGTCCTTCAAAGGAGGTTACAAGAAGCTTGCACTTGGTTGCATCAGTCAAGGTTCTGAGAGCAACGACTGACTCGAAAGCTTGTAAATGAACCGTGGGATCAGTCTCTCCATTGAACGCTGGCAGGCGAGGTTCCCTGAAATTATTAGGGGCAGGCTCCCCTCTGACTTCGTCCACAAAGGGAGAGGTCTCTTCCATGTCTTCATATAGAGGAGTAGAGCAATAAGCCGCTGGAGCTGCGGCTATTCGCGGACAAGCCGCCTGATAAGAAGACCGGGCGGCTGCTTCTGGCGGGTAGGAATGATGAATAGGAACTTCAGGCGGGTAGGGGAGACGGGCCGCGCCCTCCTGCGGGTAGGGAAGATGGGCAGCGTGAGAAGTCGCCCCCTGGAAGTCGAGGACTCGAGCTGGCATGTTGTGCGCGGCTTCCTGATAGAAGTTTTCCCTAGCCGCAGGATCTTCTTGATGGAGCTGGAAATTAGCGGCCTGTGGTAGCGAATAAGGAGGAGGTGGAGGAAGGACCGGGGTCACCGCCCGATTAGTCGCGGCTTGTTGCGGAACTAGTCGCTCAGTTAGTATTGCTAAAGTCCGACTGATCTCTTCAAGGCGCTGATCAGTGGCCCTCTGAGCCTGCTCGGCTTCTCTCTTTGACTGCTCCAGGGCTTCCCACAGAGAGTCCTCGCTATGATCGGAGCGGTCTCCAAGGGGGAACTGACGGTCTGACATTATGGCGAAAAGGGATTTCACCGACACTCCGCGATCTGAAGGTCGCGTGTTTTTGTTGAATCCGAGAATGCACCTCCGAGGGAAACCGGAGGCTGCGGGTTGCCGGTTACTTTTTGCGCAGAAAGATGAGACCGCTAGCAGCGGTCGAGACCAGACTTCGCCCGTCGCGGCAAATGTCACTCCTGCGACGGGCTTTCCTTTTATTAAAGAAAAGTGGTTACAGCGGGCTGCAAGTGCAGAAAAAGAGAAGCCGGCCGGTCAGACAGTCCGCAAGACGGGAAACTCGAATCCGCAGCTCAAACAAGCGAGCTCCTAGATTTGAGTGTGCGTGTCTTGGGAACAGTGCCGCCCCCTATTTATAGGCTTGGGGGCCTGCCCGAGCGGGCAGGGATAGAATAACCGCCTGCCCGGGTACAGGAAAAACGGGCAGGCGGTGACGGGATACACAGAAGGAAAGAAAATAAGCCGCGCGGCTTGGCGGCCTGACCTTCCGACTTGTTTGGCCAGGGAGTTGGAGATGATGCAGCCAAGGTGACGATTCTACCCGCTCGGTCTCTGTCTTGAGACCGCGACCTGTTCTTTGGCTTTGGACCTTGGCTTGCCTTCGTGGCATAAACCGCGCGACCTCCGACTTGAGATCGCGACTTGTCCTGTAGGACTTGGGCTTGGATCACCTCTGGTTCTTGGAGGCGGCCTGAATTATTATAGACCGCCCGGCCTATGTTAGCTGGTGCCGATGGAGCTTGCTTAACCTGAGCCGGCGACTTGGATCTGCAAACCGCTCGGTCTGCGAGTAATCCTCTTGAAAGCGGTTTCCCGGGTAAACACGTATTTTCATCGGGTTTATCTCTGGACGCCATCCACTGCGAACGAACTCCTCAAATCAGCATTACAACTTATATGAAACCATAACCCCATTCCATAACCCTATTCCATAACCCATCCAATCCAAAAATTCCTAAATCCATATTGCATATAAGTACCCAATTTGAAGTAGTAAATCCCAGAGAAAGAAACACTACCCTTAAGCTTCATTCATAATTTAATTGAAGGAAAATACATCAAATCTCAATTACAAATCGCTGCCCCAATTTCTTTGGAAAGAGTTTTGCTCCACATGAGAGCTAGAAAGCTAGAACATAGGAGGAGCACTTTTTCCATCATTAAAAGGGTTTCAAATTGCTGAAATCGAATTATCCCAACTAGGGTTTTACTAAAAGTGCCTGAAATCATAAACTAATGTTAGGATATGCGTAACCATTCTTTTCAGAAACTTTTGGCATGAAGAGGAACTACAAATCTCCAAAAACGAAAACCCTAGATTTCCGGCTCTACCCAAAATGTGCCAAATCTTTGTATAAGACCAAAGAGGAGTGTAGAGGAGGGGATTACCTCTTGATAGAAGGAGAAATCGAAGAAATCGGAGGAGATTGGAGGAGGCTGGAGCAAGCGGCGTCGATCGGCTCCGTGCGCCTGTCGTCGGTCTCGCAGAGCGCTGGAAGAAGAATAGGAAGTATCGGATTTTTGCTTTCTCCCTTTTACAATATCCGGCTGCCCCCCCCCCCCCCCCCCCCCCCCCCCCTTTTTTATGACACGCACGCGTTTAAAGATCGTGAGTCACGCTTATTAGCCGGTTTAATCCTCTTTTGTAATCGCAGCCCATTCCTTAGATGAGATATAATAACCGGCCAGCCCAATTTTTATAATATAGTATTGGCACACCACTTAGATTCAATTAAGACATTATTTCTGAAGTCTAAATAAACCAAATGTTTTACTATCTGCACACCCGAGTCTGCTATTAGCACACCAAATTTTACTATTAACTAGGTTTCTTAATACATCCATGTCTCTATTGGCACACCCAATAAATTTGAACAAACTCATTTTGTCGTTTCTAAGTAATCCACACAGTTTACTATACGCACACAAATGCCTCCTATTAGCACCCAAATCATCCTCAACTCTTAATTTTTATTGGCACACCAACTTCATAATTAACATTTAAGACTATTAAAACTATTTGCACACCAACTTCATAATTATTTTTATTCGTATTGGAAATTGGGTCGTTACATGCGGTGCCGGGCGGTACCACGCGGCGCTAGGCGCGCGGTGTCGCCGCGCGGTACCGCGCGGTGCCGGGTGCGCGGACGCCGCGCGACACCGCGCGGTGCCGGGCACGCGGTGCCGCGCTCGGTACCGCGCCACCGCGCGGTGCCGTGCGGCCGTGTGCGGCACCGCGCGGCCGCGGGGTGCCGCGCGGCCGCGGGGTGCCGCGCGGCCGCGGGGTGCCGCGCGGCCGCGGGGTGCCGCGCGGCCGCGGGGTGCCGCGCGCCGCACGGCCGTGCGGTGTCGCGCGGCCAAGCGCGGTGCCGCGCGGCCTCGTGGCCGCGCGTGATGCTTGCGCGTGGCTTCGTGTGGTGGCTGCGGCGGTTGTGGTTGCGGGCGGTTTTCTCCTCTTTCTTGCCCATGCCTCCACCATCTTAGTGGGGAGTGGGGTTTTTGGCTAAATGCAACCCGAATTTCTCTACATAGTAGGTGATAACCCATCAACCATAAAGAGTGGATGAGAGGGTGTTTGACCCGGTTAACTTTGAACCTTTCATTCCATCGGCTCGATTTTCGATCCAATTTTCAAAACCTTGGTACAAATGATTAATTATGTTTTGAACTTCGCTTTCTAACAGTGGCGAGAATCATTGATGCCACTACTTGTTGAACAACCTAGATATATCCAAGGTGAATTTTTTATGAATCAATTTTTTGGATACGGGTAATGCAGCGTGATCTATCGTGCGCTTGCAAATCTGACCCTCCATTGTCGTGCTTTGTCGAAAATATGGCCAAATTTTTATACGGGCGGATCGGCCAGTATTTTCACGATGAATGTTCATCGTAAGATCACGAATCTTACGACTAAAAGTAATCCCGCACCACAGATCACCGTGTGTTACCCGTACAAAAAAATTGCTGCAGAAAACCAACAAACCGGGCCAGTGAAACAATACACATTTAAAATAAATATGTAAACTTTTTATTATTCACCTAAATAAACAAAAAAATCTGCTTTCTGAGCTGTAATCTCTCGTCTTCATCATTAAAAATGCTAAACCCTATCAAATAAGCATTTAAGCCGCTAACATTATGTATACACATCCAGGAAGAGACCATTATCATCAGCAAACTACCACCCTCTAATCACCATTTTCACTGCTCCCATAAGCTTCTTCGCCTTTCGCCACTTCCACTCCTGTCGTGGCTAGTTCAGGCTTGATCTCCTCCAGTTTTTGGAGCACCTCTCGGACCTCCGGCCTTGCTTCCGGTGAAGGATTCACACAATGCAACTGATAGAGATTTTATAGTTTTAAAATAATTCCAACTAATATCTCGATGCAGGCAAGTATACCTATCGAAATATAGTATAGGAAGGATGTCGTATATGCCCGGAGCCTGTCGAGTAATCTTACTCACGCAAAATTCCTATTAATTTATCGGTGAAAAATTGGATTTGTTTTGGAAATTTAAAAGTTGCAGATTGAAAATTACTAAAGAGAAAAAGATCACGATTTAAAACCTTAGCACTTGATTAAGTGTTCTTGGGAATCCGATTACAAAAGTTACGTTCTAATTCTTGAAATTCTATTTCGATTGGAGGATTAAAGAACACGATAGAAGCTCGCTAGAGACGATTATCGCCTAATTTTAAAATACTTCAAATTGAATCTCTTAAACTTGAAATAAATTAAAATCGCATAAAGATTAATCCAAAATTTCAAAAGAAGTTATATTTTCAATTCTCAAAGAAAATATAATAAACTTTTTATTTCCGAGAGATCTAAGGTATCCACGAGCCTCTCGACTACTAGGACGCCAATCGGATCACGAAATTTATATACTAGCAATATAAACTCGCATCCCACTATTAATCGGAAATAAATCGAAATGAAACTTCAAAAATTAGAGACGACGGATTATGATTTAATCCTCATCCCAATACTAACCAATCAAGTACTAAGAAAGAGATTAGCTACTCATAGTGAAATAAGAGACAAGATTAAGGAAGAAAAAAGACATAAATTTCATTGATCGAAGATAAGAACGATTACAAAATATAATAAGATGAACTACAACGATAACATAAAAGCAAGCTTACAATAACATAAACTTTCAAAAACTCTCCAACATGAACAAGAAATCTCAAAACATGTAGCGCTCAAGATGAAAATTCCTCACTCTTCTCACTTCTCTCTTGAACTCTTTTTTTCTTTTTCTCCTCCTTTCTTTTTTTCATGCTCTCCAAATCCTTGCCCTTATATAGATGAGAAATCATCTAGAATCATCCCTGAAGCATTAACTCTAGGGGATGAATCTAGATGATAGAATAAATGTAGTGGCTCGAAGAATTCCAAGGGACAAAAAGATTCGGCTAGCAAGGGGAGAAAGAGTGGATGGGCTGCTTGCAATAAATTGGAGTTGAAGAGAGGGAGCTGAAGTGGCTGCTCTTGAAAATATATTTTATTGAAGAGGAATTTTGAGAGTTTCACGTGAGTCATGCATTAAAGTGGGCTGCATGCTAAAATTAAAAAATCCATGTGAATGGCTGCATGGATGGAGAGGGTTGTATTGAAGGGGAGGGGTTAAATTGGACGGTTGAATGAAATTTAAATGAGGAGAGAGAAGTTGGCAGCATTATGAATATTTTTAGTGCATGCATTTAGTGGAGGGAGAGTGGAACATGGAGAGTTTACGTGGGTGTTGGTTGCATGAAAATAGGAGGAATGAATGATGTGGAAGCATGCAACAAATGGTAGTGGGACATGGGCGGCATATGCATGGCTTACGTGGCAGAAACTTTGCATGGATGGGGAGACGGGATGATGGATTTTTACGTGGAAATGATTGTCATGCGTGGGTTCGACCAAATGGACTTGACATGAATGACATATAATGGCAAAGATGACATGGGTTGCACTTGGCCGGAGGAGTTGGCGTGACGAAGCAACTTGACTTCTCGTGCACGGCTTGAACGGGGGCAGCTAGCAGCTTTGGACGACAGTGGCGGAGGAACGGGAGCGGCCATGCATGGATTCCAAGTGGTCGGACTGCATGGAAGCGGCGACGATCTTGCGTGCGGCATGACAACAATGACGATAATGGCGTCGAGTGAAGATAGCAGCAATTGCGATATTCTGCAGCGGGCTTTATCGTCGAGACGTGCTGAAATTCCCCCCAGGCCTGCCATAAAATAAAACAAAATAATATTAGTGCGAATAATATAGAAATAATAATAATAATAATAATAAGATAATTATAATATAATTTAGAGAAATATATATAGTTTATATTAAAATATAATAATAATAATAATAAGCATATTTAAGTCAAAATATGCGCTATCAGCAACCCCAGCTTCAACGTATTCAGCAACTCATCTCCTGTATTTAGCTCTGTTATAAATAATCCGAATTTAAAACTAATTATTTCTTATATTTTCAAAATAGCGAAGTGTTAGGCCGTACCTGCACGGTGGAGGGGGAGGAGGTTGGCCTTCAACGGAGGGATGCGCAACTTTGGGCGACATTGAGGATGAGTAGAAGCTTGCTGGAAGTAGCGGTCGCGTCTGAGGAGCTATTGAGGTGGAGAAGTTGCGCTCGGCCGATTGTTGGAGGAGGAGGTACTTGTCGGAAGTAGCGACCATGGAGGAGGAGCTCCTGAGGAGGGCTTCTGGCGGGAGGAGCTTTGTGGAGGAGGAGGCGCTTGCCGGAAGTAGCGACCGTGAAGGTGGAGCTCTTGAGGAGGGCTTCTGACGGGAGGAGCTTTGCAGAGGAGGGTTCTGACCGAAGTGCTGGCGGGAGGAGGGAAGTTTGTTCGCTAATTGTTTTCAACGGGGCTACTTATTTGCAGAGGAGGGAAGTTTGTTCGCTTCTGGCGGGTGTTGATGGTGCTTTCGGCGGGTGGGTGGCAGTCGAGGATGGGAGGA
Organism: Dactylorhiza incarnata; assembly: GCA_033032865.1. Taxonomy (NCBI): domain Eukaryota; kingdom Viridiplantae; phylum Streptophyta; class Magnoliopsida; order Asparagales; family Orchidaceae; genus Dactylorhiza; species Dactylorhiza incarnata. Next base: position 3,348,772 of record JAWHQI010000046.1, on the reverse strand, counting down.
GATGTGGGAGGAGAGATGTGCTGGAGGAGAGCTTACTGAAATGATGAAAAAAAAAACATAGGGGCGCGGGTAGAAAGCTGGCGGGAGGTGGGGAGTGGGGCCACAGTCAATGCCATTCTTGATGAATAAAAGACCAAAAAACCATATTTTAGGAGTAGAATACTTGTTTTTTGGAGGGTAGTTGGTCCCAAAAATGTTACACCGTCCTCACTTTTGCCTTTGCTTATATAATATATATATATATATATATACGAGTGACAGTGCACGGGGGGCCCCCCGTGCCCCGTGCAACAGTTCCCGGCCGGCGACGGCGGCCTTCGGCCGCGCCCCGGCGGGCTTCGCCCGCCCCCGCCGTGCCCCGGCGGGCTTCGCCCGCCCCCGGGCGCGCCCCGGCGGGCTTCGCCCGCCCCCGCCGCGCCCCGGCGGGCTTCTCCCGCCCACGGCCTTCATACAAAATTGAGCATTGGATGCACTCAGACATCTCATGTTCGTGTTGTAATCTTATATTTATATAATTATTAATTAATTTTTCTGATACAACATAGATTTGCTTTGATAAATGATGTCAGCCCGGTTTAATTAATTCAATGAGACGATAAAAAATTATTGGATATATGTATAAAAATGTTATAAAAACCCGTTTATTTCAAGGTTATATATAAAAACGTGGCTGATTATGACCGAAAAAGATGATGGTCTGTTGGATAAGAGGTGGCGCTTTCATTTAGCAGGTCGGCAGTTCGATTCTCAGTGAGCCCTTTTATTTTTATTTTTTATCTCTCTTTCACAAATTTAGTCCCACACCGTAAGTATAATGTATTTTTGCTGGTATAAATTAAAGGAGCAGGACAAATTGATGTGAAATTAATTATAACCAGCAAGGCTATACAACGTTCTAGCAGGGGCGGCATATATTTCTGTCGGGCAGGCTCCATTGGCCGAGCTGAATTTATTTAATATTTTATTTATTTATATTTTTAAAATAGGTATAGGACGACCCTAGTAGTAGGTTTAGGAGACCTATTAAAATGTTGAGAGAGTGTGTGGTTTGATTGAGCTCAATCGGACGACAGCAGAATTATGAAACCGTGATCAGACGGCTATTCTAATTTCGAAGCCATGAGATTATATTTCCTTTATAGTGGTTTAGATATATACTGCTTAAAAAGAAGTATGGATGGCTTGGTATTTGGCTAATAAAGTGAGGTATCAAATGAATCCGGGTCGTTGGATCCCAAAATCAGCCTAGGTTAATATTGAGGCTTCATCTTCGTTTCCGACATTGCCCTACCTTGCCCTATTCCTTCCCCGATCCGCTAGCTTCCTCTTCGTCCAAGTAGAGATTCATCTTGGCGCACCTTCATCTTCCTTCTCAGACAGCTTATCTTCTTGCCTCCGAAGATCAAGACTTCCTCATCCAAGCACATACCACCGCTAGAGTTCTGTGCGAGGTAGACTGCCACTCCACCTATATTGCCTCTCCCGCGCCCTAAGCGGTCGATCCCGCTTTGATCCGTTCCAGGATATTTCACATCTCCTTCTTTCGTAGACCATTGTTGTCGCTTCCGCCCCCTTCGGAGATTAGATATTCCTTCCAAACTCAAACTGTTGGACTCCTAAAGGTCAGACATTCAAATTTCACTTCTTATGTCCTTTCCGATTCCATTTCCTTTTTCCTCTGATTCCATTTTTTCTTCCCATTTTTTAATTGTTAGGGCATTTTTCTGCCACCACCTCCATCGTAGATCTGTCATTCCATTTCATTCTGTAATTCACGGGCGCGGCTCCATCATAAATAAAGGTAAGTTCATTCACAATCTATAATCATGCATTTATTTTTAAGAAAGATTTTAAATGCATATTTCGCTTCTTTCGCCTCTTCGGATTCTAACTTTTTCTTTCTCTGATTCTATTTCATTATGCATTTTACCTTTTCCGACTTCATCATAGAACAACTAAATCTCATTCAAAAACTCAAATCATACGTTTATATTAAATACCAAGAGAATTTTAACTTAATCAGTAATTATAAGTGCTCCACCTGCTACTTCATGAATGAACTTTCGACCCAATTGTTGTAGAACCTTTGCATTCTCAAAATAACCCTTATTTATGGAGGTATGAACTGATGAATTACCAGAAAGATGTAAAAGGCTAGAAGATATGTCAAGTACATCCACTTCATGAGTTATAACACCATCCTAACAAATAAAAACACAATAGTTAAACCATTTTGAAGTTATTTCACATGAATATAGACCAATTGTCGTAGAACCTTTGCCTGACGAATGTTGCCGTCCGACGAATGTTGCCGCCCGACGAATGTTGCCTCCTGACGAATGTTATCTCCTGACGAAGGTTGCCGCCCGGCGAATGTTGCCTCCCGACGAGTGTTGCCTCGCGACGAGTGTTGTCGCCCGATGAGTGTTGCCGCTCGACGAGTGTTGCCGTCCGACGAGTGTTTCCGCACGACTAGTGTTGCCGCCCGACCAGTGTTTTCGCCCGACAAGTGTTGCCGCCCGACCAGTGTTGCCTGGGATAGCGGCGGAGCCCCGTGCCTGTCACTCGTGTGTGTGTCATTCGTGTGTGTGTGTCACTCGTGTGTGTGTGTCACTCGTGTGTGTGTCACTCGTGTGTGTATGTGTGTGTGTGTGTCACTCGTATGTGTGTGTGTCATTCGTGTGTGTGTGTCACTCGTGTGTGTGTCACTCGTGTGTGTGTGTGTGTGTGTGTGTGTGTGTGTCAACTCTGCCGTGCTAAATTCACCTTCTGTTTTCTGAGAGTACATCTATACTCTGAGTATTGTATCACATTTGTTAATTACTTTCTAATGAAATTTTATTAGCAAATGGCCAGGCTTCTGGTCTTCTCTTATTCAATTACATTTTAAAATTGGAAGATGCTATTTTGTGTTTTGTTGATAGATTTTACTCTATATGTAGAGGTTGACACATGCATTTCATTTTTACAAGCAGAACATGCACAAAACAGTCAAACTTGCATAAGATATGGAAACATAATGCATCTATAGCTTTTCATATGGCAGGAAATAGATATAGCTGCAGCAGAAGAGAAGCTGGCTGAATGCCAGGAAACGATTTTTCTCGTCGGCAAACAACTGCAAGCAATGCGCAATCCCACGGAACAGCCGGACTCTTCTCCAAACCGCCGACTCCAACGGGATGGCATTCTCGTCGATGAAACAGATTTAGGTCGTTCGAACTCTCGACGCACGTTTAGCTTTCTTCTTTCAGATCAAGGAGAGCAAACAGCACATTCAGTTGGCGAGCCCCCATTAATTGGATACAACTCTGGCACGGTCCCGTCCAACTCTGAATGCACCCCCTTCAGCGTATCCCCTATCAGCACGAAACACCAAAAGCAAAAGACATACGGGTCGTCCTCTTCTTCCCTGACTTCATCTAGTTCCGCGTCGGACAAACAAGGGCGAGCCTTTACCAGATTCTTCTCCAAACCGAAGATTGAGAAGTAAGTCACACTCCCATTTATATATCAAAATTTTCTGCCATAAAGTTACCTTTGAAATCAAGAACTTTTTACTGAAAATGCTTTGCTGGCATCTTCTTAGTCATATTTGTCCATGGTCGCTAGATATGTGATATTTGAGGACTACTTAAATTTGTGATTTTTGCCCACAGGATAGACTGCATCCAGGTGGGTTTCTCTTGTAATATGTTACTGTACAGTTTACATAATAATTTCTGCCTCATATCCACATTTTTTGCTGTAATTTTGTAAAATGAAGCCGGTTTAAGACATTCGTTGGTCTAGGAAGATGGTTTGGATTTCGAATAGTCCGCGGAGAAGCGGGTTTTCTCCGCGGCTAGTATTATCAAAAATTTTCTAGTATGTAAGCATAATAATTCTGCGGGAATTCCTTGTGAACGAGTTTTATCAGTATATTTGAGAATTGAACATTCATTGGATTTGTGAGAACATACAACTTGGTTGGTGTTATCATTCTAAAGAAGATTTTATTTTACCAATTTATTTCATTGATGAAAGTACTCTTGCCAACATGCCAATACATCATTAAGATCCCGTGCATTCATTTCGTAGTCTCTTCGCTTGGAAATTTCTATTATCTTATGCAATTAGAGTCATCCCTAAACTTTTAATCATAAATCATAAGGGTCGTTTACCGGGACCTCCCCTATAAGTGATGGCGCGCACGTTTATTCCCGCAGGAGGCGGTGAACCCTCGCTCGGACGGCCATCCGAGCCCATGGTTGCTTCCGGATCGTCGTTGCGAGTCGATTTATATATTCATTTATGTATTTTGAGTTTATTTGGCGCCCGTTCGGTCCGGACGTTATGAGCCGTCTGTTTCATGATGCCTAGGTAGGTTTTATTATAAATAAGCGGAATTGGGGCTGAGATGAGGATCGAAGGTTATTTGCTTTAGCCAGCCGTCAGTCTCCCGTTTGGTGTGAAGTCGGACGATCCGCGACCTCCCTGTGCGACCCAGAGGATCCCGTGCCCCCTTCCCTCTTGGTGTGACTCCAAGGGACCCCCCCCCCCCCCCATCGCCTCCTCCTCCCCGTCCAGTCCCGGTAAGCCCCCACCCGCCCCTTTTCTCCTTCCCGTCCAACGCCTCGCCTCCTCCTCCCCGTCCAGTCCCGGTAAGCCCCCACCCGCCCCTTTTCTCCTTCTCGTCCAACGCCTCCACCGCCCAATCCACCCGCCCCCTTGTCTCCTCCCCGTCCAGTCTCGGTGAGCCCCCACCCGCACCTTTTCTCCTTCCCGTCCAGCGCCTCCACCGTCCAAGCCACCCGCCCCTTGTCTCCTTCCCGTCCAGCGCCTCCACCGTCCAAGCCCCCTGCCTTCCCACGCCGTTTGAACTATTCCAGAGCCAAATCCCTCAGATCCGACCCTCCTCCATGTCTCCCCCGCTGTAGCCGACCCCTATCTTACCTCCTACTCAACCTACAACCACTCCCCTTGCTGTTCCACTATCATCAGCCCCAAGACCCCCCTTTCCGTGAGCCCTACCAGCCACCGGGGCCATCCGTAAAGCCACCCAGTTCTTGTCTGCAGACCCTCCCTCTTTTCCCCGACGTCTCCTTCTCCCGACAACAACCTTGGAAGCCCACAATCATCCCTCATTTATCACCGTTGCACGCGCAAGTTGTACATGGAGTTCTATTTTCTATTGTTGAACATTTGACACCTTTACCTTGTAGTGAATGTTTATCTTGCTTTGTTATTAGTATTGTTATTGTAACCCTTGTGATTTGCAGGGCTTATTCCGCACGCACTTAGATAATTGCAACTCGCTCGCTTGTGAATTAGTGCTCGCTCTCTTTAATTACAACTTGTGATAGTTCATGCATCTGCTTGTTTTATTTATAATAATAAATTATTGTTGCTCATTTTTACGCGGACCGTCTCTTGCATTCTCCACGATTCATCACGCCTAGGTTTGCATTTAGCGTGTCTATCCCCCATTGGTCTGCCACTGCATCAAATTGGTATCAAAGCATAGGTTAGGCCCCAGTGCATGTTACGTAGTGGTAGAGAGTTTCGCCGAGCTATGTCACATCGTAATGTCAACGACGATAGGACTGCTAGTACCTAATCAGACATGACATCCGCGGAATTTCAAAAACTCGTACTTGATCGATTCGATCAAATGGTAGCCCAGTTTGAGACCCTTAGGGGCGACATTGCTAGGGTGAATACTAGAGTCGATCAGTTAGAAACCCCAAGATGTCGAGCGGCTCCACCCCTGCTGACGAGCCACTCGAGGATCCCCGAGACGCCACACCTCTCCCTGTGAGGCGTGGTAGGGACATTCCCTGCAGAGACCTCCCTCCTGCGAGAGGAAATCTATATCGTGATTACCATTATCACCAAGATCCGGAGAGGAATCCCCGGTCATCACCTCCACTTGGCCGAAGAAGTCGAGCCCCTCCCGCGCGATACGATTATGATGATGACGACCAGTATGACGACTATCGCGAGCCACGTCGAGGGATGACTTCCGAGGAGGATGACATCACTCGACGCATCCGCATTGACGCGCCTTCCTTAGATGGTCACCTGGACCCGAAGGCATTTAATGATTGGCTCATGGAGATGGACCATTACTTTGACTGGTTTGAGATGAGTGATGAGAGGCGCGTGCGCTTTGCCAAAATGAAATTAGTAGGGCATGCGAAGATCTATTGGTCGAGCGTGGAGAGGTCACTTGAGCGTGAGGGGTATTACCCCGTCACCGGATGGGATGAGATGAAGGAACGCTTGAGAGATAAATACCTCCCCGCCTCATATCGCGATCAACTCATCGATCAGTTGAATGCCTTGCGACATGTGACCCTTTCTGTTGCCAAGTACATGTCCCGTTTTGACGAGTTAGTGGTTCGTGGTGATATTTACGAGGAGCCTATTGCCACTGCCTCACGCTTTCGGGCCGGACTTAGGGCTGATATCCGTAGGGAACTGATTCCCCACAGGATTGAAACGGTTGAGCAGGTCTTTCAGCTCGGGCTCGAGTATGAGCAATATCTGCGCACATCTGCCCCTAAGCAGTTCAGTTCACGGGCTGATGTCACCCAGCCAGGAGACCCCCTGCTACCACAACCACTGCCCCCCCCCCCCCCCCCCCCCCCCCCCCCCCCCCCGCACCCTCGTCGATGGGACGGGGAAAGCTATTATTCCTGGAGGCCCCAAACCTAGGCGAGCCCAGCACTGAGGCTGAGGATGCCTCCATTGAGGAGATTACAGCTGTTGTGGAGGAAGGATGGGAGAGCGACGTTGAGAGGTCGCTAGAGTTAGGAGTCTTCCGACATCTTTTACACACCCCACGAGCCGAGGAGGATTGACGACGCACCACAATTTTCTTCACTTATTTCCCGAGCGCAGGAGACCCCTGCAAGCTCGCCATCGATAGCAGTAGCTGTGTAAATATCATCGCCAAGAAAGGGTTGGAGAGGATGCAACTCACCGCTGAGCCACATCCACACCCTTACCGTGTCCTTTGGGTGGATAAATCCACCTTCCAGGTGACGCAACGGTGTCTAGTGCCCATTAGCCTAGCGTCCACTGAGCATCAGATCTTGTGTGACGTTATTCCTATGGACGTCACACATGTGTTACTCGGACGACCCTGGTTATACGATCGTGATGCCACGTGTTATGGTCGGTCCAACACGTGTGTCTTCTTCGACAAAAGTCGAAAGATTACCCTTACCCTGACCCAACCCAGGGATCCTCCCAAGGTCAAGGTTGAATCATCCGTTAGCGCGGGGTCATCTAGACATCTCCACGTTTTGAGGAAGTGTGATTTTCTGGGAGAGAGTTTGGAGGCCGGGGTTATGTTTGTGGTGGCAGCCACTATGTCACATGAGGCCCCTAGCGAGACCGAGATCACTGACCCAGATGTTTGCCGGTTGTTGGATGCTTACGGAGACATTATGCCTGAGGAGCTCCCGGATGAGCTCCCTCCCTTGAGGGACATCCATCATGCTATTTATTTGATTCCCGGGGTATCTTTGCCCAATCGTCTGAATCCTACAGAGCATGTTGAACTGAAGCGGTACGTTGATGAACTCCTTCGGAAGAAGTTCATTCGGGAGAGCTTGAGTCAATGTGTTGTACTGGCCCTTCTTACCCCAAAGAAGGACAGAAGCTGACACATGTTTAACAACAGCCACACCATCAATAAAGTCACTGTGAAGTATCGTTTTCTCATTCTCCGCCTCGATGATCTCTTGGATTCAATGACAGGTGCCCATATTTTCTCGAAGATTGATCTCCGCAGTGGGTACCACCAGATCAGAGTTAGGGAAGGGGATGAGTGGAAGACGAGCTTCAAGACGAAGGACTGCTTGTATGAGTGGCTTGTCATGCCATTCGGGTTATCGAACGCGCCCAGTACATTCATGAGGGTGATGGCACAGGTCTTGCGACCCTACATGGGCAAGTTCCTGGTAGTATATTTTGATGATATATTGATTTACAGCCAGGACCCCACCGATCACTTACAGCACATCCGCCTCGTATTGGATCTTCTGCGGAAAGAGCATCTATATATCAATCTGAAGAAGTGTTCCTTTTTAGGCTATATCATTTCCGCATCGGGTATATCTGTCGACCCTGACAAGGTCAAATCTATTCGTGATTGGCCTGTCCCGTCGACCAGGAGGCCCAGAGTTTTCATGGATTGACCACCTTCTATACGAGGTTTGTTTGAGAATTTAGTTACATTATGGCCCCATTTACGAGTTGCCTCCGCAAGGGAGATTTTGTGTGGACGAAGGCCGTCACGCGGGCCTTCAAGGATATCAAGGAGAGACTCTCATCCGCCCCTGTTCTACATTTACTGGATTTTTCCAATCCCTTTGAGATGGCCTGCGGCATATCTGGCGTTGGCATTGCGGGAGTGATTAGCCGGGAGGGTCATCCAGTTACTTACTTCAGTGAGAAACTGAATGATAGCCGACAAAAGTACTCCAACTACGACCTGGAGTTCTATGTCATAGTACAGGTCCTACACCATTGGCGCCATTATCTCCTACACAAGGAGTTTGTTCTGTATTCTGACCACCAGACTCTGCGATACCTGGACTCGCAGAAGAAATTAGGCCACCGTCATGCCAAATGGGTGGAGTATATGCAGGAGTTCCATTATGTTCTCAAGTACCGAGTGGGTGTTGAGAACAAGCCGGTTGACGCTTTGAGTCGTCGCGTCAGTCTCCTCCATACCTTGCGCACTATAGTAGTGGGCTTTGAGCAACTAGCTTTTGACTATCCCGAGTGCCCCGATTTTGGCGATATACACGTCGCGTTGTCGCGAGACCAACCTGGCCCTCGAGAGGGCTACAAGATCACTGACGGGTACTTATTTATGGGCTCGCTCCTCTGCGTCCCTTAGACGTCCCTTCGAGATTTTCTCGTATGGGAGCTACACGCAGGCGGAGCAGCAGGGCACTTCGGGCGAGATAAGACGATAGCGTTAGTCGAGGATCGCTTCTTCTGACCTAGCCTAAAGAAGGACGTTACTAGGGTCGCACGACACTGTCGAGTCTGTCAGACTGCGAAGGGATCTCGCCAGCCCACTGGATTGTACACTCCATTACCCGTCCCTCTGCGACCATGGGCTGACATTAACATCGACTTTGTACTCGGTCTTCCTCGCATATTGAGGAAGCTCGACTCGATCTTTGTTGTAGTGGACCGTTTTTGTAAAATGGCCATTTTATTCCGTGTCGAAAGACCGCTGACGCCTCTCATGTGACGGTCTTATTCTTTAAGGAGGTTTTAAAGAGGCGCTGAACCCTCGCTCGGACGGCTGATTTGAGCCCATTGCGTCCGGATCGTCGTTGCGAGTCGATTAACTATATTCATTTATGTATTTTGAGTTTTATTTGGCGTCCATTCGGTCCGGACGTTATGAGTCGTCTGTTTCGGGATGCCCTAGGTATGTTTTATTATAAAAAGGTGGAATTGGGGCAAACCGTCGGTCTCCCGTTTGGTGTGAAGTCGGACGATCCGCGACCTCCCTGTGCGACGCAGAGGAATCCCACGCCCCCTTCCCTCTTGGTGTGACTCCAAGGGACCCCCCCCCCCCCCCCCCCCCCAATCGCCTCCTCCTCCCCGTCCAGTCCCGGTAAGCCCCCACCAACCCATTTTCTCCTTCCCGTCCAGCGCCTCCACCGTCCAAGCCACCCGCCCCCTTGTCTCCTCCCCGTCCAGTCTCGGTGAGCCCCCACCCGCCCATGTCTCCTTCCTGTCCAGCGCCTTCACCGTCCAAGCCCCCTGCCTTCCCACGCCGCCTGAACCGTTCCGGAGTCAAATCCCTCAGATCCGACCCTCCATGTCTCCCCTGTTGTAGCCGACCCCTATCTTACCTCTTACTCTACCTACAACCACTCCCCTTGCTGTTCCACTATCACCAGCCCCAAGACCCCTCTTTCCGTGAACCGTACCAGCCACCGGGGCCATCGGTAAAGCCACCCAGTTCTTGTCCGCAGCCCCTCCCTCTTTTCGCCGGCGTCTCCTTCTCCCGACAACAACCTTGGAAGCCCGCAATCATCCCTCATTTATCACCGCATGCACGCGTAAGTTGTACTTGGAGTTCTATTTTCTATTGTTGAACATTTGACACATTTACCTTGTAGTGAATGTTTATCTTGCTTTGTTATTAGTATTGTACCTTGTGTGATTTGCAGAGCTTATTCCGCACGCGCTTAAATAATTGCAACTCGCTCGATTGTGAATTAGTGCTCGCTCTCTTTAATTAAAACTTGTGATAGCTCGTGTCTCTGCTTGTTTTATTTATAATAATAAATTATTGCTGCTCATTTTTACCCCGACCGTCTCTTGCATTCTTCACGATTCATCGCGCCTAGGTTTGCATTTAGCGTGTCTATCCCTCATTGGTCTACCACTGCATCAATAAGTATGCTGAATTGCAGGTTTCACTCTATTTTTTGAAATTACAAACAAACCTTCTGTAAGTTTATATATCATAACATGCATGCACAAAAACACCCCTCTTGGGCTCCAATACCTCCTGGAGTGGAGCCCTAGGGGAATATTTTTGTGCATGCATGTTACGAAATGAATTACGTCGAGGTCTTTGTAATTTCAAAAGGTAGAGATGTGCAACATGTAATTATGCTAACTCACATGAGATGTTTTAATAATAAAGAGTAAATCACAACCACCAAACCTTAAACCCTAATCACATGCATTTAATTCAAAGTCTTTTGAAAGTTTTGGCACTTTAAAATTCTATTTTCTTATACATTTTGGCTATCAAACTGTCCTATAAATATTTGAAATGCATGTGAAGACAAGATTTTACTGATTCAACCTCAAGATGAACCTACGTCTTCGGGGGAGGAGAGGGGTCGATCCTCTAATACAAGAAGCCGCAAAGATTGCTGTGTAATAAAGAACAGATGCAATGAAAATGGCCAAGCAACTAACCTAACACTAATGCAATGCACTAGCAGAATGACTTCTGAAACATGATAGCGTTGATTAAATAGACTTTAGAAACTCAACAACAATCACAATTTAATTGCTAGCAATTCCAATATAGTTCACAAGATATAATTGTGTATTCAGTGAGCACTTGAAATTGAATGCAAAGCAATAAACCTTGCAATGAAGACAGCTGAGAAACTAGCTATGAGACTCACCGAGTAACTGGAACCGATGCAAGAATGGATTTAGAGGTGGATGAGGGTGAAAGTTTGTGGGATTGCGTTTATGTAGTGGTCTTAGTTATTAAAGGCGCAAGGCCCATCAAAGCGCAAATGGGTCTTGGAGCCTAGGCGCGAGGCTTATAGCGTAGGCGCGCGCCTGACGAAGACAAGACGCAACCACATTCCTTTTAAAAAATAAGCATTAAACATCAGTTCATCTTCTTGATTAGATTTTTCATCTATTATACTCATTAATTATTCATTACTATCATTTATATCTCTTAAAAAATAGAATTAATGTGGTTACTTATATCATTTATAAGTCTTAACACTCGATTATGTCCCACATATGCTAAATCATGCAAAAATTATTGAGTTCATACATTATTTCTTTCTTTTCTTGGAAACAAAGAAGTTTGCAACAAAAATCACACCCAAACACGGGTTGTATGCCCCAAAGGCGCAAAAATAGGCACACGAAGGCGTAAACCTCTGAGCCTGTAGCCTTAGGCGCGCCTTTAACAACATAGGTAGTGGTTGAAGGAGCAATGGTTGTTGCTGGTAGTATAAGGAGGGGAAGGGGAATCAGGGTACTAACCAGGGGACATGTTAGATTTAGGTAGTGCCTGGTTATTGTAACTACCTAGGCCATAATATCTGAGGTAATGTTCACTGTGGTTCAACCCAGCTGATATTAAAGAAGAACCGCATGATTTTTTTTCTTTTCCATAGGTGACCTACGAGTACTTCCAAGGAAATCATCTATCTCAAAATTACTCCCCACCCAGAGCACGTCTAACTTGAGAGTTTCTAATATAATTTCATCACTTGCTCTGAAAATGAGCCTATGATATTTGGGTGTTGAGATTATTACTTAACCCCGGTATTTTTTTCTTCGCTTCTGGCGTAAGGGTCGCTTGATTCATACATTTTCTTTCACTTTGAAGTTTGTCATCATATAAGCATGACGAGCTACTTTGGTTGAGCTTCACTTTCCCAAAGTCACTCATCATCTTTATCTGACCGTTCTCATCGGATTCATGAAATTATAGACTCATCAGCTTCCAGTTTGTTCGTTCTCGAACCACACATCATATTGTAGGAGATCCGGCTCTAATATATTTTGTAATGAGCTAACCCACAATATCTGATGTATTGTCTACTTTGATTCAGCTCAACCTCTACTCAGTTGAACCATACACTTTTTTTCATAGACGATCACGAGTATTTCCCAAGAGGTCACCTAACTTAGAGTTACTCTCATCCAAAACAGATTTAACTGTGGGATTCCTAACCTCCCATTTTTGTTGCTACATCCAAAGGTTGATTTCACCTCGTACCATCAAAAATGACACATTAATTCATTGATTTTCGGATGTTGTCGAACCGCAACATCTTTTTCCTAAACTAGATCTTGGTACAAATCCAATCCTACTATATCACAATATCAGTTCTAATCCCTTCCTCACGACGACATTCTCCCCGTTCCGATCCTCTTGAAGCCTATGACACCCTCTTAGAGATTGCATCTACGCCCGGTCCAATGCGTCCCTCCGAAGGGTTGTCTGCGATGGCACATCCCCGCAATGAGGTGACCCATCGTTACGGTTCCCATCTATTAGAATGGGACCCGCTGGCATGCGACCCTTCTCCATCCGCCGCTAAACCAGAAACCCCCAATTAGAAATGCCAAATCCCTCGAGGATAAGAAGCTCATGAATCATTATCCCTTAAACCCCCAAGAGAGTCTTTTATATACAGGGAAGTCCCGATATTTAATTATTTTATATCACCTATAATTATCTACATTTCACCTTTGTGGCGGGACCCTTGCTGTGCGGGGATGCTTTGTGCACCGGGCTGCCCTTTTTATATCACCTATAATTATCTCGACAAACTTGATTTTTTCTTCTATATATATATTTTTAAATATAGAAGAAATACAATCATGTATATTAACAAAAATCTCGATTAAAATAGGCGATTCTTATCTGCACTACAGTTTTGGCTATCCGACTCTTTTTGTATGAGTTATTACGCGCCTTTTGGAAATACATTTTGTACATGCATTTTTAAGAAAAGTGTTCAACACGAAAGTTGTAGATCTCGTCGAGATCTACAACTTTCGTGTTGAACACTTTTCCTAAAAATGCATATGAGATCTATAACTTTCTTGTTGATCACTTTTCCTAAAAATGCACCCACAAGACGTATTTCTAAAAAACATATAATAACTAATACAAAAAAATGCGGATAGTAAAAACTGCGCGGACAACAATTGCCTTAAAATATTGAGCCATACAAGATATTTGCGATGACAAATGTCGTGCACCAAATTGCTGCTTCGGTTTTCCACCTGTACAAAAGCGCCGAACAAACATATTCTCCCAAATGGATAGCACCTTGACCTGGATCCCCAGAAACCATTCACATCAACCTTAGGCAAAAAGTTAGTGTCGCATAAGAGAATAATATTTTTTTTATTTAACTAACGGTTCTCGTTTTGACGGGGACGTGACCGCCGCGGAACGTGAGAAACAAGAGTCAGGTCGCCTTCGCTCGTCCTGAATGCCAGGCTGCGTTCTGCGTCGACGTTCGGCCCAATCTGCACCACAAGCACCTCGTGTCACATTGGGTGGTCCCGGTTTCATTGCCAGCCTCAGATTTGCTTTCTGTGCTAGATATCTGGGCATCAGCCTCCCCCACATCAGTTAAGCCTTGATAGCTACGCTTTTCAATTCCGAGAGCTCCGCTTTGAGGCTGAGGAGATGAGCTCTTTAATAAGTCTGCTAACTCCGGGCCGTACCACCGGACGTCCCGCTGGCGAGTAATATCCAAATGGTTGGAGAGATGAATCGGTGATCCGTCGGATCTGCATCGTGGCAAATCCGACGGCTCAAATTCTTTTCACCATGATAGCTATGCTCTTCAATTCCCAAGGTCCCCGCTGAGGCTGTGGAGACGACCTCCTTAAATATGCAAATGGGACATCCCGTTGGCTCGTTCGGCAGATCGCCAGCGTTGTGTCGGTGTTCCACGGTGGACAATTCACGTCCAAAAAGGAGACCTTATCCGCACTTTATGTGCAAGTTATTGCCTTAGTCATCCTTGCAAAGAGTAAGTGTTAATTCTTTTAGAATAGAATTGTCTGAAATGTTATTATTGCTTTAAGAAAAAGGAATTGGATCATTCTTGCCATTTTTGTTCAATTTACACTTGATTAAATATATATATATATTAAGACCGGGCTACTAAGGCTTTGTTTGGGGGGACTTATTTTCACCGGTCAAGCGGTCATGACCGCATGGTCCGGTTCATGCGGTCATGACCGCTTGACCGGTGAAAATAAGTCCCCCCAAACGGAGCCTAAGGCTTCGTTTGCCGCGGCGGTGGTGGTTGTTAACAAGGTGGTCATGAACTATCGTTCGTGAACGCACGACCTCACCTAAAAAATTTCATGCATTTTATGCTCAAAACTAGTTTATTTTCTTGGTAGCGATCATGACCTTTGTCATGCCAAACATACAGTATTCTATGATAATTGCGTTTTTGACCAAACTCACCGGAGCAAATAAGCCGCGTCAAACGAAGCCTAACTTACTTAGCTCTACTCTAGGACGATTAAATGCATTGGCTTTCTTCTCTTTCGGCCCCTTAAAGTAACATCTTCCGGGCGTGTGAATGGGTAGGCTTAAACGGAATGACTAAAAGCTGCTTTTGGTAAAGCTGATTGTGAAAAAGCTGCTGCAGAATAAATGTTGTATGAAATTAAAATTCAAATATAGTAGCGGTAGCTTTTGACAGCACTTGTGGGGCTGAAATCCATCAAGTTAGTCATCGTCCCAACGCAAATGCTCGTGAAATTTCATTCTTAAGAAGAATTTGTTTGTATCCTCTTCTCCCTAGAGTATCATTCGGTTATTAGACCCACTTTTTCATCGAGACTCGAGGGGCGTTGTCTGTGTAGGGATATAACCCATTTGTAAATCTGAGCACACTAGAAAAGAAAAATAAACACAGAAAAAAACCAACCAACAGAGGACATGAAATTTTACGTGGAAAACCCTATCTAAGACAATAAGAGAAAAATTACGGGGCGGGGCACACGAACAATCCACTATCACAATAATAAGGATTACAACAAATAATCTTGGTTTGTCCAACCTAGATACCCCCTTTGAATTCACAAATTGAATCATCTTCTCAACTCACGGTGAAAACAACTTCACTCCAAACAAAGAGCAATAACTCAAATCTCTCTCCAAACATCAAAGCAAACGAAGACGAGACTAAGCAAAAAATACTCTTACAGCGAAAACGAAGTCACCGATCTAAGAAACTTGTTCTTCTTCCTTAAAGAACTCCTCCGACGATAATGGTCGCAAACACGTCGCTCTCCCACAACTTTTCTACCTTTTGACGGCTAACTGATCGATATTCCTCTGCCAAAATGTTTCTGCCTATTTAGGGTAGATAGACGAAGTAATCTTGGTCATCCAAGACAGATCCAAAAAGATCCAACGACTCCCTATCGAGATTTGACAAAACAGTTTCTGCATTCTACAGTAACTGTCTCGACGAAATTCGCCGAGACAACTCGACGAAACATGACGAACAAGATGAATACAATTCGTCGAAACATCACTTATCAACTCGACGAATTCGCTGAAAACACTCGACGAATTCGCTGAAAACACTCGACGAAATCAGAGACCACTCGACGAATTCGCCGAGACCACTTGACGAATTCGTCGAGACCACTCGATGAATTCGGAGACCACTCGACGAGTGCAACGAGTCCACTCGACAAATTCACCGAGACCACTCGACGAATTCGCCGAGACCACTCGACGAATTCGCCGAGACCACTTGACGAATTCGCCGAGACCATTCGACGAAAAAGACTTGTTCTCCAGCCACAGCACAGCACCAACCTCTGATCTGTTTCTTCTCTTTAGGGGTCCAACCAACAGTCTGAAGATGCAATTGCAGCACCATTCTCTTCCTGTAATTGAAGCCCCCTCCTTTACACCCCATGCGCGCCGATCTGCCCCCTCATTGTGAGCTACGCCAACTCTAACTGCCGATCTTGTGCCGCCCTCCGCCGACTGCCAGAGGATGTTGCCCGTCCCCTTCTCCTACCGCCCCTTGGTGCCGCCGGTCGGGAAGATGCCCCTACATTGAAAGTTTTGGGGATGACTAGAAATGTAGAATTGTTGAAATCTCTTGATTGTCAAATGATCTCGGCACCGGTTGATAAGTGGATGCCGGTGTCAGACATGCGCATAGTAGTTGCATCTTGCTACAACATCCAATTTGCGCATTTCTCAAGCGATCAATCGTTAACTTTTCTTCTACTACACTCATCTCCTCTTGTGACTCAAAGAGTTATTTATATTGGATTTAGATGAAAATCATTTCATACATTTGAGATTGAGTGAAGATTGTTCACTGTCGCGAGTATTTCCTGTTTATATGAGGTTTCATAAGAGGTTGTCGAGTAATGAAACATTCCTTACATAACACTTCAAGAATTACAGAGCTATATAAATAGTATTATTTTGTGCTACTAAAAAAATATGCTAAGCCACTCGTTAATATTTGTATACTCATAGCTTATTATAGATTTTGTATGATGTTATTATAAACATAAATTTTTTTTAATTTGATTGTACAAGGATAAAAGTTGGGGGACATAACGATGATTCCTTAGTAAAGATTAAAATAATGATGGTGAAATCATGCATTTTATAAAGATCTAGAGGGGCGGTATGTTAAAATCCTTTTATTGTTGATGGGTTCCCCCTCTATTTATGGAAAAACCGTAACTCCCGCGCGCCGGATCTTGTAACCACCGTACATCAAATCCCACTCTCCCGCACCGGATCCCACTACCACGCGGCGGATCCAAACCACCACGCGGCGGATCCAAACCACCTCGCGGCGGATCCAGACCACCTCGCGCGGGATCCCAACCGCCGCCAACCGCCGCCGACGCCGGCCACTGGCCGGCCGGCCGCCGCCGGCCGCCGCCGGCTACCACCACCGGCCGGCCGACCACCGCCGGCCGCCGCTGGCCGCCGCCTCCGCTGGCCGCCGCCGGCGCCGGCCACCGCCGGTCGCCGCCTCCGCTGGCCGCCGCCGGCCGCCTCCGCTGGCCGGCCGACCGGCCGCCGCCTCCGCCGGCCACCGCCGCCGGCCGCCCCCTTTGTGGCCGACGGCCCTGGCCGGCCCCCCTTTGGCCGGTCCCCCTCTTGGCCGGCCACCCCCATGGTCAGCCACCCCTTGGCGGCCGGCCACCCATGGCCGGCCACCGCCGTCGCCGCCCTTTGCTCTCCATCGTCCGATCTCTCCAGGCCTCCGCGGCCCTCCGATCGTCTCACACGATCTCGGCCCTCCGTTCGGTGGTTATCCACAATAACCACCGTAACCACCGTAACTTCCACTCCAAAGCCCTATAAATACCCCCCTATGCCTCCTTTCAAAGGGATCTCTCTCATTCCCTCCTAGACTCTCTCTCTCTTCATTTCCTCCTTTCCTCAGAGCTTCTCTCTCTACATTCCACCACTTCTCTCGCTACTACTTGACAAGTTCCTCCTGCGAGCTCCTCTCACCAGGGAAGAAGTGCAGCACCGTTCAAGGCGAGTGCCCCGAACCCAAGCAGCAAAGTCAAGGCGCTCCGCGAAGTGCTCACCCAGGAAACGCGCAACCCCACCAGACGCGCAGCAAGGCGCTCAACTCCTAAGCGGTGGCATGTCACCCACGGAGTCTTCTCTCTCTCTCTTCCATAATTGTAATGAGGCGCGGCCTGTCGCCCTCGCATTCTCCAAGAAAGCACTGTAACAACCCAATATAGTGGATTTTGGCCAGCACCGCCCTGGCCACGTGGTTTTTCACCCTTTGGAGGGTTTTCCACGCTAAAGATCTGTGTGTACGATTCTCAGCATTTACTCTCTACAATATTCTGACTGTGTGCGCACTCGACCGCCCGGGCTATGACGGACCGAATCTAAACCGATCTACCGAGGGCGTTGAGAAGCCGCAACAGTTTGGCGCCGTCTGTGGGAATGAATTCCCAAATACCAAGCAAAGGATTCCCGAGCATAGCACTCGCTTCTCCGGAGTTCACGGAACCAGCGGAAGTGGACACCTCCCCCGAATTATCTGACGCATGCAGTTCATCAATCCCGGAGAACCCGGTGAAAAGAGCGCTCATCGCTGCATCCATCCTACCATCGTGGCTTTGGTCAACTAGCAAGCCGGCCCCTCCCGCGGCCAGACAGGATCTGAACGATGTCACGCGCCAGCAAAGGCGATCCCCCCTCTCAAAGTCAATTTTGGAGTACCCGGTTCCGTCATGGCTAAAGCTCCCGCTCAGCAAAGAGTTCCACGGAGCAGAGGACCCGTACGGGCACGTTAATCACTTCCTGATAACGATGCGGACGCTCGGACTTCCCGACCAAATCAGCTGCAAGATCTTCACCAAGACACTACGCGGAGACGCCCTCCGCTGGTATCAATCCCTGCCAAACGGGGCGATTCACAACTTCACCGAGTTGTCCCAACTGTTCGTTGAATGACACGAGACACGCTCGCCAAGGATTCAAGAAGAGGGAGAAAAGTCTGGCACGGGCGAGCCGCCCCGCCTAAGGGGGGCGGAATGGAACAAGCAGCAAGAAAAGATCCACGCAAATTTTCACCTGGAACGTCCCTGCGCATGGATGGACTTCGCCTTAGACGCGAGCATAGGCATTCCACCCTGCGAGCTAAGGAGAGCGTTGATAACACATCGCATCTCCTTCAACCTCTTGTTCCTAGCTGCCGTGGTACGGCTCAAACCCCTAAGCGGGAACCTCAAGCTCAGGGCCAACGACGCGGAGCTCCCCGACGGAACTATGGTACCCACCATAGGAATCATCACCCTTCCGGTCCAAGTAGGGATGCACTCAGAACCGGTCCAGTATGACGTTCAGTTCGTCGTCGCAAACACAAACTCCCCCTACGATGCAATATTCGGGAGTCTCCTACTAGACGCCCTGGACCACGACGTTTCCATGTCCGGGCGCATGGCCAACAAAGGGAGCATCCTTAGGAACGCGATGCACAGTTTCGACACACCCGCCTCCAAGCTCCCTTGGATCAACGACGACCCGTCACCGAAACCAAAATTTGAGAGGCTAGGCGCGCGGAAGGACCGCGCAACTCCCGCATTGGCAGAAAAAGCCAAACTTCAGGCACCGACAAATCTGCAGCAAATTAATACGAGTCGCAAGAGAAAGGGCCAGCAGCAACAGTTCGAACTGCTCACTCAGAGCCGAACAGACCGCTCCCAAGTGCCATCAAGTCAAAGCCCCCAGAGTTACACTTCGCTAAACACCTCCCGCGTGCACATTTTGTCCATCATCTGCAACAGCAAGGTCATCAACTGGCCCAGGCCGCTCTCCCTGCACAGGGGAGATCAATCCCAGTTTTGTCACTTCCACAAAGGTCGAGGACACCGAACGGAGCACTGTGCAAAACTAAAGGAAGAAATTGAACGTCTCGTCCAGTTGGGACACCTGGAGGCTTTCCGTAAAGAAGCACAGCAGGATGCCACCAAGAATCAACCGCCGGGGCACCGCAGCACACCATGCTGAGCGACCGGAAAAGCTCGAACAAGTGCAGCACAACGGGAACGCAACGTTCCCTTTTCTCTTGTAAAATCTGTATCAAAAACCTACTGGCTCAAAAGCCGCAGGATTGCACTTACGCATGTATCGATATTCATTTTCTAGTTATCTTCCATCTGTTCTAAACTGTTCTACTGCAGGAACCGCTTCGGGGCCCTGCCCCAGGGACTTTGCACCGTCGTCGATTGAAGGTCCGCCCTTCTCCTCCGTCGTCGAGTCCCGGTGCGTAGGGGCTTGCCCCCCTTACGTTCACCCTCGGTTTGAATACACCCGCTATTCACCGGCAAAGCCGCGAGCCAGACTCGTGCACAAAGCCGCGAGCCAGACTCGTGCAAAAAGCCGCGAGCCAGACTCGTGCAAAAAGCCGCGAGCCAGACTCGTGCATCGTAGGGGCCTGCCCCCCTTACGTTTACTCTCGGTTTGAATACAAACGTTATTCACCGGCCAAGCCGCGAGCCAGACTCGTGCAAAAAGCCGCGGGCCAGACCCGTGCACCTATTTTATAAAAGCCGCGAGCCAGACTCGTGCACCTATTTTATATAAAAGCCGCGGGCCAGACTCGTGCACCTATTTTATATAAAAGCCGCGGGCCAGACTCGTGCACCTATTTTATTATATAAAAGCCGCGGGCCAGACTCGTGCACCTATTTTATTATATAAAAGCCGCGAGCCAGACTCGTGCACCTATTTTATATAAAAGCCGCGAGCTAGACTCGTGCACCTATTTTATATAAAATCCGCGGGCCAGACTCGTGCACTATTTTATATAAAAGCCGCGAGCCAGACTCGTACACCTATTTTATGTAAAAGCCGCGGGCCAGACTCGTGCACCTATTTTATTATGCAAAAAGCCGCGAGCCAGACTCGTGCACCTATTTTATAAAAGTCGCGAGCTAGACTTGTGCACCTATTTTATTATGCAAAAAGCCGCGAGCCAGACTCGTGCACCTATTTTTTTATGCAAAAAGCCGCGAGCCAGACTCGTGCAACTATTTTATTATGTAAAAGCCGCGGGCCAGACTCACGCACCTATTTTATATAAAAGCCACGAGCCAGACTCGTGCAAACTAATTTTTTGACTAACATAAAAGCCGCGAGCTCAGGTCCGCGCAAACTCATCTGTAACTTTGAAAATAATCAAACTATGCAGATGCCAACAACCAGATTAACAAGATCGAGCAGATAAACAAGTACGACGAATACAATAAAAGAGATACAGCCACATCCGGCAAACACGGCTACAAGCAGCTAAAGAAATCACTCTTCATCAGGACTATGGTCCTCCTCCTCTGACAGGTCGTCAAATCCGAGGCCACTAACATCATAGCCCCGCTTCCGGGATACCATCCGAAGAGCCTTCGACGCTCCCTGTCGAAGGGCAAGCTCTCGCGAGTCCTCCAGATGAGGCTCCGCCTCCTCAGTCCAGATCATGTCTCGGACCTCCTCGGAAATCAAGCAGCGGTCCCGCAGGTAATCAACCGACTCCAGGTACTCGGCCAAGCCAGCTGCCTTCAGCTCGGTCTCCCGCTCCACGGAAGAAAGACGCGTTATCTCAGCTCGACACTGCTCCAGCTCTGCATCCCGACGCACCAAGTCACCACGAACAACCTCCAAGGAGCGTAAGGCCTCCTCCAACGCCGCCTTCTCCGCGCCAAGCCCGGCCCTGGTCCTCCCCAGCTCATCCTGCATCTCGGAGCCAATCCGTCTGAAGCGCGAGACGTCGCGATCCCGCCGTCTCTCCGACTCTGCAAGGGCGCTCCTCGCCTCCCGGAGCTCACCCTGGATAGCCATAAACCCGTCCTTCAAGCTCACGTAATGATTGTTCCACGTGAGCGCAATCGACGCCTGAGTCTCCATCTGCAAAAGAAAGTAGATAGGCCAGAGCCCCAACCTCAGAATGACGTCGTGCAAAAGGAAGAAGAAATCCTGCTTACCGTCTGGTTCATGGCCTCCAGAGAGGAAGAGACCCTCTTCCCTTCCGACACCTTTTGAGCTGTGCCTCGCTCCGGGGAAGCCTGGGGGGCAGAAGATCCCAGGACCTCAAGCTCCTCATCAGCCGGCTCGCCATCAGCTCCAGATGCACAAGGAGCCGCCTCCTCCTGAGGAGCATCCTGTACCGGTGGAGGAGCAGGACTTGGCTCCCCAAGACCTCTGAGCACCAACTTCCTCTTTCTGTCTCGAACGAGAGGGGTGGCAGCAGCACGACCAGCATCAACGGACAACCCACATAGAAGCAGGCGCTTCTCGTCCACGAACAGGGAAATACTATGCAGAATGTTCCCCAACTCTCGAGCATCTGAAAATCCAAGAACGGGAGAAAACTCCCGCTCACGTCCTCTAAGGCGCCGGCAGCGATCTGGTAAAGAGTTCCACACCTCCGGTAGTCCCTCCGGGTTCCTGACATAGCCAAATAAAGTATTCCCGTGGCGGCGGTCCACCCGGGTCTCGAACTCCAGCCATCTCTTGTTGCTGAAGACTTCAATACGACCTCCGACATCAACCCGCACTTCACACCATTCCTTGAAAAGGCCCAAGGAGAACTTCGCACCGTGCTCTCGGAAGAAGGCAATCAACCCCATGATCCGCACCATCCCCTGAGGCGTAAACTGTGACACTGGGACGCCGCAAAATTTCAGGATCTCGATCACCTCCTCGCAGGCCGGGAGGCGAAAGCCGCTCCGAAGCGATGACTCGCAAAAGGTCATCCAACCCCGAGGCGGATTCTGTACTCGCTCCTCAGGATCCGGGATCCGAACCTCTAATCCCGGGGGCAGGTTGAAGCGCCTCCTCCATATGGCAACATGATCAAGAGTAAGACTCGAGGCCAGTCGCATTGGGCGACTTTGCCCGCCACGCCGAGAAGCCTAAAAGACAAAGAGAAAAGCGTCAGCACGAGCCTCAGATAAGGATAAGGGGAGTCCATCCGCGAGGCTAACCACCACGCAAACTTCGCAGGTAAGCCCCGAGAACACGCGCGCCAGCACGCGGCCTCCCGTTCCCTCCACGCGACTCCCCGCGCCTCTTGTGCGCCCGTTCGCCCGCCTCTGTGGAAGTTGGACCTTTCACCCTCACGCTCACCTTGGCACCGCCATCGTCGCCGCCAACCTCCGCACCTGAATTCACTCCGGCCATCGCTCACGAATGCAAGTCGTAAAGGTAAAATCCTATCGCTCTCCGTGCGCTCCAAACGTAGGATTTGGGGGGCAAATGATGGGTTCCCCCTCTATTTATGGAAAAACCGTAACTCCCGCGCGCCGGATCCTGTAACCACCGCACACCAAATCCCACTCTCCCGCACCGGATCCCACTACCACGTGGCGGATCCAAACCACCACGCGGCGGATCCAAACCACCTCGCGCGGGATCCCAACCGCCGCCAACTGCCGCCGCCGCCGGCCGCCGCCGGCTACCACCACCGGTCGGCCGACCGCCACCGCCGCCGGCCGCCGCCGCCGCCGCCGGCCACCGCTGGCCGCCACCACTGGCCGGCCGACCGGCCGCCGACCGCCGCCGCCTCCGCCGGCCACCGCCGCCTGCCGCCCCCTTTGTGGCCGACGGCCATGAACGGCCCCCCCCCCCCCCTTTGGCCGGTCCCCCTCTTGGCCGGCCACCCCCATGGTCGGCCACCCCTTGGCGGCCGGCCACCGCCGTCGCCGCCCTTTGCTCTCCACTGTCCGATCTCTCCAGGCCTCCGCGGCCCTCCGATCGTCTCACGCGATCTCGGCCCTCCGTTCGGTGGTTATCCACAATAACCACCGTAACCACCGTAACTTCCACTCCAAAGCCCTATAAATACCCCCCTATGCCTCCTTTCAAAGGGATCTCTCACATTCCCTCCTAGACTCTCTCTCTCTTCATTTCCTCCTTTCCTCAGAGCTTCTCTCTCTACATTCCACCACTTCTCTCGCTACTACTTGACAGGTTCCTCCTGCGAGCGCCTCTCACCAGGGAAGAAGTGCAGCACCGTTCAAGGCGAGTGCCCCGAACCCAAGCAGCAAAGTCAAGGCGCTCCGCGAAGTGCTCACCCAGGAAACGCGCAACCACACCAGACGCGCAGCAAGGCGCTCAACTCCTAAACGGTGGCCTGTCACCCACGGAGTCTTCTCTCTCTCTCTCCCACAATTGTAACGAGGCGCGGTCTGTCGCCCTCGCATTCTCCAAGAAAGCACTGTAACAGCCCAATATAGTGGATTTTGGCCAGCACCGCCCTGGCCACGTGGTTTTTCACCCTTTGGAGGGTTTTCCACGCTAAAGATCTGTGTGTACGATTCTCAGCATTTACTCTCTGCAATATTCTGACTGTGTGCGCACTCGACCGCCCGGGCTAAGACGGACCGAATCTAAACCGGTCTACCGAGGGCGTTGAGAAGCTGCAACAATTGTGTTTTCTGTTAGTATGACACTTGGCATGATATCTGCCTTTCCTTTGTTGAGGCCTGTATATATAGCCTAGTTTTTCAGTGTAATAAGCAGCTTTACTTTTGGTTTTCGTCTCAGAATGAAGAACAAATTGTTGAAAACCCCCCTTATGTTTATCATCATTGTCAATACCCCCCCAAGTTTCAATAATAGGTTGATACCCCCCCCCCCCCCCCCCCCCCCCCTTAGTTTTATTAAATTGGGGGAGGGGGGATTTTGTACCAATTTGAGTTAACACCATTAACTCCATTCTTCACAGCGCTAATCGCACACCGTTAACTCCATTCTTCACAACGTTAATCGCACGCCGTTAACTCCATTCTTCACAGCGTTAATCGCATACCGTTAACTCCATGAAATGAATAAAATATATGTACCTCATTGAAATTTTAAGTTTGTCGCCGCATGCATTTGGATACATTTTTTAGAACAATTGAATCTTTAAAACAATTTTTTGAACAGCTAGGATATGCTAGGGCTGAAGGAGTTTCGAAAATGGGGAGGGTCGCGGATCCATAAAAATGAAGAGGGTCGTGGACCTTGAATGCAGAAATCGATAATGGGGAGGGTCGTGGATCGGCTAGGGCTGGAGGAGTTTCGAAAACCAGTTGGCAGTCCACGCTGGAGAAAATCTATGCCGACAAAATGGAGATGTACGCCGACGAACTCGCCTGAGAAGAGTAGCTGCCGGAAAGGGGACGCGTCGCCTGCGATCCGCTAGGGTTGGAAATCGGGAAAACTGAAATCGGGGAAGGTGGGTGGACGGCGGGGGAAGGAAATGAAACAACGTTAATTTTGACACCTAAGGGGGGTTATCAACCTATTATTGAAACTTGAGGGGGTTATTGACAAAGAGAATAAAACTAAGGGGGTTTTCAGCAATTTCTGAAATTATATTTTGAATTCTAAGATGATATCAGAGCGAGGTTCACACACCTCACGTGTTGTTTTCCGCCGCTCGGTTCTAATACTCTCTGGAGAGAGCCTCATGAGGAATTTTTTGGCTTATTTTCAGCAACTTCTATTTAATATGAAAAGCTGAATTTAGTTAATAAAAAAATGGGAGGATTTTAAATCAATTTAAGTATGAGCTGTTCACATTCCAATTTAAATGTAAATTTAATTAATTACTCCCATTTGTGTCAGTTTCCTTCACCAACAAATGTTATCCCTAAAGCAGGTGCAGAAAATTGGTTTGGACTGTAGCTTGTTTGCTTTATAAATTACCGAATAAAATATGTTACTTCCTTGACCGTACCAACATTGAAATCAATTTTAAACCATTTTTTGTTGGAATGGAGTTTTTGGCTGTTCTTTTGGATGCAACTGAGGTCTCCGAAGTAGAATTCAAGATTCATTTTTCATTAAAATTGGGCTCTGATTTCAATTCTAAAGCCTCAATTCCAGTGTCCAAACGAATTGACCCTTTAGGTTTTGGGGAGAGTCTGCGCCAGTATGTGCCTAAAAAGAGTGGATGAGGAAGTGATGAAGGGCAAGAGGGGTCACACATTGGAATCCACCTGTGGGGCTTTAATCAGGGCTGCAGCCATTACACCCCAACCCTTTTCCAGCCGGCAACATCGGCGGCTCAGTTGGTGATGAGAGCTCTTGGAAAGGGGTTCTTATCAAGGAGGTCGCCTCAACAAACCCACCGTTGTTGCCGACTGGAAAAGGGTTAGGGTGTGCGGGCTGCAATCCTGATTAAAGCCCCACTGGTGGATTCCAGTGTGGGACCCCTGGTGCGCCAACAAGGGCTTCTCCGAGGATCATCGACTCAAAGCGGTCTCTCTTTTTTTAGAGCTTTCGAGGTGGCATATGATAGAAAAACTGAAGAATCAAATCAAATAATGACACATTGAGCGTTGACCCATAGAAAAGCTATCAAAGTGCCGCATAGAAGTTCCGGCCTCTGAATTTAAAGTGCAGCAGTACTCATGTGGCAGTGGGGGCTTATGAGGTAGCGACACATGGTGTGTTTGTTTGAGCGGCGGAATCATTTAAGCAAGTTGTCAAGAGAGGCTGAGAGGGCGAGCAAGCAATGCTAGTCAACTTGCATAGACTCGTCAAGTGGGTTCTGTAGCTGGTTGTGTAACTGGTTTTGCCGCTCTAGCCTGGTTTTTGTAGCCTGGTTTTGCAGCTGATTGCGGTCGGAGTGGTGGCCGGTGGAGCGGTTGAAGGCGATCCGGCGACTAGAACGAAAGGAGGTTCTTTTTCGTGGGTTGTGATATATAGGTGTTCGTGCAGGGCTTTTGTGGGTAGAATATGTTTAGGATTTTAGAAATGAACAAATAAATTATTTGCGTGCTTTTAACATTTACCCTCTCTCCTTTCTTGTTTCCTTTGAAAATGTTGAATGAAAAATATAATGAAAACATTCAAAGCGTATTTCAAGTTCAATCAAATGCACTTCAAAACTTTTATTATCTATATCTATATTCTATATATTATATCATTATATTACAATCTACAAGAGAATATATATATATATATATATATCTTCCTCTACGCCGCACTTTCAAGTTTAACCCATCGATCTAAATCAAACTCAAATCTCGCTAAGATTTCTGTCATAGCCTCCCGCCGCAGGCCGAAGCATTCCGCCAAAAATCTTCTCCGCAACCTCCATTCTCCCCAACGTCTTCCTCCTCAACCCACGGTAAAATTCTAGGTATGTAAGCGTATTTCAGTTTGATCTTCCCCTTATCGTGGTAATCATTTCATTCTTCGCTATTCCCAGCGCTATACATATCGCCCTAAGAGTTCAATTCATGCCTTCATCTTCTTCATATTTTCAAATCTCTCCGTCACATCATGAAATTTTCTTCTCCACGACATCACGTGAAAGCTACTTCTCCGCGGCCATCGCAGGAAACTTCCTTCTCGACAGCAATCTAACACTCATAGAGCAACAAATATGTTATTTTATTAATTCCTTCTAATAATGAAGTGACCAAGTTGAGAAAGAATTTCCAGAGAATTTGAATTTGATGTTTAGAAACTTTAGCGTGTCGGTTTTATTATTAGTGTTGCGGGTCGCTTAGGGCTCTTGGTAGACCGGTCGAATTGAACCACCTTAGCTCGGGAGCGAACTAAGCGCGCAAACAGTCACAGAGAAATTCGTTGAACACACTGGGACGTTTTAACGTGGAAAAACCCGGAAAGGGTAAAAAAACCACGCGGCCCCGACGGTGCCGACCAAACTTCACTATCTTCTTGTTAGTTCTATTAATAATATGTCCGCGCGTGTCAGGACCGACTCGGAACGATCCGATGGGTTACGTGTCACCTAGGGTATTGCTCTACGCTAGAGATACTATAAATACGCATTCCACACTTGATGAGGTATTGTAGAATATCTTGAGCGGAAAGCAATTAAATTCTCAAGATAATTTTTTTAGGTTTTCCGCTCTCCGGTGTCTGTGTTCTCGTTCCCGGCGCCGTCTCTCACGATTCGCGATTTCTCCTATTGCTGAAGCCTTCTCCGTCGACAAGGACTCGCAAGATCGCTGCCCTGCTCGCAAGAAAAGATCGCAAGGAAAGCTTCTTCTTCCGCCGATCGTGAAGATCGGGATCGCGTATTCGGCTATTCCAGTTTTTTGGCCGGCGCTCTCGTTTTGCGATCCCGTCTGCGCGCTCCATCGTAGATCCCTGCAGATTCGCAAGGATCGCTGTTCTTCTTTGCGAGTGAAGGATCGATCGGAGGTTCTTTAGATCGGAGGTTCTTCTTTGCGAGTGAAGGATCGATCGTTGTTCTTCTCTGCGAGTGAAGGATCGCGTTTTGCTGTTCTTCTCTGCAGGAAAATCGCAAGGAAAAAGTCTCGCAGATCTCCTTTCACGATTCTCAGATCGCAGATTCCTCTCTGCATCGCCGATCGTTAGGTTTGCTATCCGAAGAGAAGCGATTCCTGCCGGCGAGATTCTGTCGGGTGTTTGCCGATTGTTATCTTCAAGTCTCGATCACGTTTCCTGCGCGTGATTCCGTCCGGATCGCTGAAGAGAAATCGGGATTGCGAGTTCTTCCCTGTCGGATCTGCGTGTTCTGATCTGATTTCATCGCCTAGAGTTAAAACTCTAGATCCAGTCGCTGGAAGGATCTAGAAGAAGGAAGAGGCAGACTTGCTCCCGTTCTTTGCCTTGCTCTCGTTCTCTGCCTTGTTTAACAGATCTAGTTTTGATCTGAAGAGGGAGACTTCTCTTGGTTGTGCCCTGTAGCCTCTTGTGTGTTTGAAGCAGATCAAGTGGGAGCTTGCAGATCGGATAGACTATGCAGTAACTGATCTCAGTCGGTGAAAACACAAAGCGAACAATTATTGGATTGGATCTGAAGTTTCCCGGTCGTCTTCGTGCGAATCAGGTGACTTTATTTCAGTTTTTCTGTTTTTTGAATTCTGCTGCGATGTCGAAGAAAAGCGCTCTCGACGTCACCAAGTTGCAATCGTTCGACGCGTCCGATTTCCTCAGTTGGAAAATACAAGTCCAGCTAGGAATGAAGGAACGCGGAATCTCTACACTGTGCAGAGTGACTTTGCGTCTTCTAGCGAGGGCGTAGACGAATATCAGTGGGACAAGGATGAGGATTTCTGCAGGGACTACCTGTTGAATTCCCTTAATCCACGTCTCGCACTGACCTACCACGCTTACAAGACTGCAAAGGAGATCTGGGATCGTCTCAACGCGCATTTTCAGAAGGAGGAGGTGTTGTCCAAATCGCTCATTGGGGAGAAGTTTTTCAACTTCCGCCTCAAAGCGAACCTGCCGATCACCTCCCAAATCATAGAGCTGGAAAATCTGCGCAACAAGCTGGAGGACGATCAGTCGAAGATGGACGACAATCTGTTCGTGTACTTGATCCTGAGCAAGCTACCTGCGGAGTGGCTGACATTCAAGACAGAGATGCATAGGCGGAAGGAGAAGATTACTCTGGATGAACTCAAAAGGTTCATTCACATCGAGGACCAGAACATCGCTGGAAAGAGTGCGGAGCAGGTTGCTCAGCCTCCACAGGCTGTCAACTTCGTTTCTCGACCTAATAAGCCTCCTCGGAAGCCCCCGGTACCTAGAGTTGACCCTCCTGCCCAGTTGGCTGTCAAGAAGCCTTCTTTCAAAAGGAAGAAAGGTAAATGCAACAACTGCGGCAAATGGGGTCACTGGGCTGCTGACTGTAGGGGTCCGAAGAAGCAAAAGGATGAAACTCCACTTCAGGCGACAAACATGGTGGTCGATACTTCTGATCCCAAGTCCTTTGTGGCTATGATCGGGAGCCATCACCGCAGTGCGTCCTCTGAGTGGTTGCTGGACAGCGGTGCTACCTGTCACGTCACAAATGACAGAGGTCTGCTCTCCGACGTCAGAGCAGTTAGAGACAGAGTGGAGAATTGCATTGGAGGAGAGACAGTCGTCACTCATGCTGGGACGGCAAAGCTCGTCCTCTCTTCAGGTAAAATTTTATTTTTGCAAAATGTTAAATTAGTTCCTAATTTAACTAAAAATTTAATTTCTATGAGTTTACTAGATAAGTCCGGAATGTCATTCACAACCATTAGCGGTAGAATAACATTGTCTGTTAATTCACATTACTTTGGTTGCGCTTACCTAATCAATGGAATGTATAGACTTAGCTTAGAAAACGAGTGCATAAATCAAGTGAGTTCGTCTCTGTTAGATCAAAAGCTACTTCACAATAGACTTGGACATGTTCACTATAAAAAGATGCGCGATCTAGCTAAGAGTCACAACATTCCGTTAGATTTCTCTATTCGATTTGATAGGTGCGAAGTTTGTGCCCAGACCAAAATAACTAGAAATCCTTTCAAGACCGTTTCTAGGAGCACACAACTTTTGGAATTGATTCATTCCGACCTCTGTGACTTTCGGAGTCATGCCACTAGAGGGGGAAAGAAGTATCTAATTACCTTCATTGACGATTTCTCCAAATTTTGTTCATACACTGCAATTGGGTTTAGGGAGTTCTGTGTCACTGAGGGCATAATCCTTGAAACTACAGCTCCTTACTCACCCCAATCAAATGGCGTTGCTGAGCGTAAGAATAGAACTTTAACAGAGATGTTAAATTCTATGCTCCTGACCGCTGGCATGCCCAATTCCTTCTGGGGGGAAGCAGTCCTTACTGCAAATCACATTCTGAATATAGAGTGCCTCACTCAAAGCTCAGTTCTACTCCTTATGAGCTGTGGCACGGTCATCCTTGTAGATATGACATTCTTAAGACTTGGGGCTATATCGCCTATGTGCGTATACAAGACCTTAAAAGACGTAAGATGGGACTTAGAACGACAACCTGCGTCTATCTAGGCAGTGCAGAAGACAGTGCAGCTGATCGATTTCTGGATCTATCCACTAATTCAGTGATAGAATCTAGAGATGCTATCTTCTTTGAGCATAGATTTATCAAAGATCATGGCCTGACCATTCCTGCATCTACTGACATGATCTCAGAGTCTACGGTAGAACCCGAAGTTGGCCCCTCTGGCACTGCTCCCCAACCTCTAGAGGTCGAACCTATTCCTCTTAGAGTATCTACAAGAGATAGAATCCCTAAGGATTTTGGTGAGAACTTCGTCACCTACCACTTAGAGGATGATCCATTTTCCTATCAGGAAGCGATGAGATCGAGAGATGCGTTAATGTGGGCAGAAGCCATCGACGATGAGATGAACTCGCTGCTACAAAATAATACCTGACATCTAGTGGACCTACCGAAAGGAGCTAAAGTCCTGGGATGCAAGTGGGTACTGAAGAAGAAACTACATAGCGATGGGTCTATAGCCAGATACAAAGCACGTCTAGTAGCTAAGAGTTATAAACAACAAGGGGGAATCGACTATTTTGATGTCTATTCACATGTGTGTCACCTATCCACCATTAGAATTCTTCTAGCCTTAGCCTCTATCGAGAATTTCATCGTCCATCAAATGGACGTGAAAACGGCCTTTTTGAATGGAGAGCTTAATGAAGAGATCTACATGGCACAACCTGAAGGTTATGTCCATACAGATCTAAAGGACAAAGTGTGCAAACTCGATAAATCCATCTATGGGCTTAAACAAGCACCTAAGATGTGGCACATGAAGTTTGACCAAGTGGTAAAGAGCTTTGGATTTCAGTCCAGTCTTTCAGATAAGTGTCTCTATTACCGCTCAATGTCAAACCAAACTGTCATCATATGCCTTTATGTGGATGACATGTTGATCCTGGGGTCAGACCTAGCTGTCGTGAGGGATATTAAGTCCGTTCTTGCCAAAGCGTTTGATATGAAGGACCTTGGTCCCGTTGATACCCTACTAGGTATGAAAGTAAGAGTAGACAAGGGATGTGTCACTCTGAGTCAAGCTCACTACATAGAGCGGATTCTTAATACCTAGGGTTATAAAGATTTTAGGCCTGTTGAAACACCACTGATCCGAATGTCAAGCTGAGTCCGAATGAAGGAACAAGCGTTGACCAAGTCAAGTACTCAAAGATCATTGGAAGTCTCATGTACGCCACAAGCTACACTAGACCTGACATTGCTTTCTCCGTAAGCATGCTAAGTCGCTTTACCAGTAGTCCAGGCAAAGAGCATTGGGATGCCCTAGATAGGCTGATGAAGTATCTCAAAGGTACTAAAGACCACGCTCTGTGCTACACTGGTTACCCTCCTACTTTGGAAGGGTACTCTGATGCCTCCTGGTGTTCAAAAGTTTCACACAGCAAGTCCACAAGTGGATTTATATTCACATTGGGTGGCGCTACAGTTACTTGGAAGTCCAAGAGACAGACTTGCATAGCTTTGTCGTCTATGGAAGCCGAGTTATTTGTCTTAGCTTCAGCTGGTGAAGAGGCAGACTGGATCAGAAATTTGATCTTAGACATTCTCTTGTCTAGAGTTCAAATCAATTCTTTAAGCCTATACTGTGATAATCAGGCTGCAGTCCAAGTTGTTAAGAATGTCCTCTTTAACACTAAGAGACGACATGTACGACTGAGACACGCCCTATTGAATTATCTTAAAGAACAAGGTGTTATTACTTTGGTCGATGTGCGATCGAAGGATAATTTAGCTGATCCACTAACAAAAGGAATGCCCCGAGACCGTTCAATCAAAACAGTGGGGGAAATGGGACTCAAAGCGGTTTGAAACCAGCCTAAGTCCGAATGTTTTGATTCCTTCCTTTGTCAAATCTAGCATATTATGCTCCGTTGGTGTTTTGGTTGCTGAGTACAAATTTCTGGTTGGTTGTTTCATTCCACATTTGATGATAACAACCTCATCCAGATTCGTCTTCCTTAACTTGGAGGAGAGTGTTATTCCACATTTGATAACACGATCTAACTTGTTTTGGACCTTCTCCTGTTGATTGGTTCCATTCCACATTTGATGAGTTCCAATTAACCCTAGAAGAACAGTAACCAGGATATCACACATAGGAACACAAATATAGCTGCGTTTGTCCAGATGTCTGATATCGTTTCGTTTGGAAACAGTTAATGGATTCTGCGGTTAAAACTGAAATACTCCACAAAATATCCTCTTAAGCATAATTAAGTACTACGTTCTTATAAACAGAACTAGATACGTGTACATTTTCCATATCTGAATTCATTCTGAATGAAGTTCTTTGTTGGAAATTACAGGAGCTGCTGCTGCAGGAGGAGCACATGCAGACTGGGATCCTGAGAAGGATGACCTGCTGGATGATGACTACTAGAGTATATGTTTGATTTACTTTCTTTGGCCTAGAGCACTGTTTAGCTCTTTTCCTTTACCTGTTTTGTTTGGACTATTTTTATGCTCTTTTGTTAGTCACGAGACATTAGGTCTTCTGGTATCTATTTCTCTGATTGTACTCTTGACTTTTATGTGATGCTGCCTGGTTTATGCTTTATACTTATGCGTGCATACATACTACTGTTTTCTTTCAGTCCAATACATTATAACAGGTACATACGGACACGGTTGTGTAATGAGTCGAACTGGTTGAACATTACACACACCAACCCTTTTCCAACGTCGGTATACCGCGGACATAGGAGGAGATTGTTAGTTCTATTAATAATATGTCCGCGCGTGTCAGGATCGACTCGGAACGATCTGATGGGTTACGTGTCACCTAGGGTATTGCTCTACGCTGGAGATACTATAAATACTCATTCCACACTTGATGAGGTGTTGTAGAATATCTTGAGCGGAAAGCAATTACACTTCTGAGAGGTTACAATCCGGTGTTTTAGAATTCGAGCGCGACAGGCCGCCGCTCGTTACAATATTAGGGAGAGAGAGAGAGAGAGAGAGAGAGAACGTTCCGAGGGTGACAGGCCACCTCTCAGAAAAAACTAAGTCTTTTCCTTCTGAGAACGGTAGAGAACGAAAGTGAGAATGCCTGTTCACCTTGCTAAGCGAAGCTCGTGCCCACCCAAGGCAACCCACGGACGGGCGGAGCCCGTTCACAACCAAATGAATTGAGCAGACGAGCGTGGCCGTTAGCCTGTGCGGACCCAAGGCAACTTACGAACAGGTCATGAAGCCCGTTCGCAACCCTTACAAATACATGCTATGCCAACTTGGTGTGCGCACGCAAGGCAACCCAAAGCCGAGCAAACCCTCTTGCATGCCGGCGCAACCAGCTTGTCTGTGGGTGCACCCCACAAGAGAACACTAAGCACCGGCGTAACCTGTGTGAAAATGCATGTTATTAATTATAAATTATATTATAAACTTAGTTATAAATAAAATGTTTATTATTATTAATCTATTGTTAATTTACTTGGCCCTTTTATTAGATATTTAAATAAATATCTTATTACATATACTACGTAGTACGTTACTTTAAAGTTATAATATTTTTAATAAATATGAATAAAATTTGATGCATAAATAATTCTAATAGATGCTTATTAATTTTAAAATATCAATTATATTTAATTACGTTATTTTTTTTAAATATAGATTTTATTATTATGACTTTTCATTTCGGAATTGGAGTTCTTACAAATAATAATTTTATTTCCCAAGGAAAAATACTTTAAAAACAGAGATCACTTCACTTTCTCAGGTTTTCTCGCCAGAGTTAACATAAACAGACTTTTAATAATCTATAACTTAGCTGCATCAATACAGCTATCATCTGTATATAAAATTACACACCGGCCATCAGCCATGGCGCGCGCTTGAAAATTAACAGACATGGCGCTAGAAAACTAACAGCCATGGCGCTTGAAAACTAACAGCCATGGCGCTTGAAAACTAACAGACATGGCGCTTGAAAACTAACAGCCATGGCGCTTGAAAACTAAAACAGCCATGGCGCTTGAAAACTAACTGACCTGGCGCTTGAAAACTAACAGACATGGCGCTTAAAAACAGAGATCATTTATCCCTAAACCAAGATGATTCATATATATCAGATTACAAAAATTCATTCGATTTAGACTTCAGAGAGAGAGAGAGAGAGAGAGAGAGAGAGAGAGAGAGAGAGAGAGAGAGAGAGAGAGAGAGAGAGAGGAGGAGGAGGAGGGAAGGAAATGGATTAGACAGAAAACAGTTAAATCCAGCCTCATCCTCCTGAGCTATGTTCAGCTCTCGCAGGGGCGACGCCACAGCACGCCGCTCAAAATATATACAAATGAAAGGTCTGAAAAACCTCCAAAACTTGAAGAAGAGATATTAAGAAAGAAAGAGGGAGTGGAGAAAGCAGAAGAGAATAGATCAAAACAGAGCACCGCTACTGCATCTCCTCCTCCCTCCCCTGTTCTCAACTCTCACTCAAAACTTCATTCTTCTGAGCGTAGATGTGAGAGAGCAGAAGACGACCTCCTCGCATGGAATGGTGATTCCCATATCATGGTCGAATCCGAACTCCTCCTCCGCTAGCTGCAGCAGGCTCTGGAACTCAGGGTGGGTCAAAAGCGAAATGGGAACGATGAAGCGACGACGCTTCTCGCCGACGTACACAGCGAAATGCCCTTTCGGCACGTCCCCCGGAAACTCCCCGGCGCTTTCTTTTCTCCCCAGACTGGAGCATCTCCTCAGTATCTGCCTCAGAGCCGCCGCCGGCGGGAGCTTGCTCGACTTGCCGAGGGCCATGTCTTATCCACGAGAGCAAAGAGAGGGCCTTTAGCGTCGTTGGGGCAGGAAGAAGAAGGAAATGGAGGGTGATGAAGAGAATGAGTTGGTGGTGGAGTTAAAGAAGGGGGAGAATCGAGGGGTCTTTATAGGATGGAGGGGGGGCGGAAGCAGAGGCATGTGTTATGGTAAAGAAGAACAGGGGACAAGCCACGGGCGTGCGTTTTTAGGACTTTGTTTGGTTGGGAAAAAGCCATGAACTTCTTCACTTTAACTGCTTCCTTCCTTCTCGACACTCTTCCACTTCTTTCCACTTCTTTCACCTGCAAGTTGCAACCTCTCCCTCCATTATTCTTTTTTAATGGAAATAATAATTATACCAGTATCTAAATACAATATAATCTCACCGCGACGCATAATACCCCCGTAACATTAATCGATTGGGATCTATTTCATGGTGTGGATGCATTCTTGTTTGTGGAGAATTCTTTGATTAAAATCAAAATATAAAAGAACGGATTAGTGAACCCATCTGATCAACAAAAAATGGATCCATCTTAACATTTTGGTTCATATTTTCATTTCTTATATAGAATAGTAAAACATTAGTATATGTTTTGTGGGCTATTTCTCAGGTGCCTCCGTGCAATCCAAAATGACAGTTTTGCCCTTTCCGCCGCGCTGACGTATGGACACGCGCTGCTTTTTGATTGGCAATCGTCAACTCTCCTGGGTCGGTGATCGGTGCGGATTTTACTGTAGATTTTTTCGGAAAAAAATTATTGCCATTTTTTAATGAATTAAAATGTGATACGAGCATTCTGACATGGGTCGGGGACTCTCGTGCCCTGCGCGACAGTGCTCGCGTCGTTCGCTTTCTCCAGTTCGCAGTGATAGCGATGATGCCATCGATGGAGGCTGGGGCTGGTCACCGTCGTATATTGCACACAAGAGTCGAAGACGAGCGACATGAGTACTGTCTCACTGGGCTAGGGGTATGCCATGATAGACTGCTCGTGTGTGTGTGTGTGTGTGCGTGTGTGCGTGCATGCTGCGTGGAGATCTCCGTCCTTTCTCTCGGATGGTTGTAGGATGTCGGAACATCTTGGGGTTTCTCCTCTGAATTAGAATCCAATTTCTTATGTGTTTTCATGGTGGATTTTGGAGGAATCATGGAGTGGGGGCATGTTTGCGAGGATCGGCGGTGGATGGTGCGTAGTCCATCATTTGGAAAGGAGGAAGAAGGTTGCGTCACCGAAGCTAGAGAGCTCCAATCGATGGGCCGTCACCACCAACACGAAAGGAATTGCGTCGTGTTTCTTCACTATCCATTTGCTTGAGGATTTCATGGTCGAAGGAAATGGACGAATGATATGGACGAATGCAACATTCTCTTTCTCCCCGGATTTTAGGACTCATTGTGCTTGCATGTCCTATTTTATGCAAATGTTGTCATTGTGACAATTGGCTCATCTAATTAGAGGACTTAGGTAACCACGATTATTTGCGAATCATCAGGGCGTGGGATTGCGACCTCGTCATGCTTGCATTATATAACCAAGTTCAGTTTTAGGATAGACATTGTTTGTGAAGACTAATCGGACCCCGCAGTTTGATTCAGTGATGTTTGATTGATGTTGTTAGCGTATTGAAAGTATCTAGTTGCTACCTAAATCAATTAGAGTGGGGTGAATAAGTGAATTCTATGGTTTTACGCGGAATTAAAAATTTATGGAAGAAAGCACACAGAAAAAGAGCACACACCACAAACACAAGGATTTATAGTGGTTCCCCGGAATGGATACGTCCACTTTCCCGCCTCGCCTATCTAGCACTTCAGGCTAGACTCGGCTACCCCACCACCGATTGGAGCGGTAAAGGCCATCCAAAAATGATGCGCAAAATGTCAAAGCACACACCTACGTATTTGAAAAGCCATGGTTCGACCTCCATTTCGTGTGAAGGCGAGGGAATCCTTGATCCAAATGGAGCCCAAGTTGCAGCCAATTGTTTGAGTTCAAGGAGGAAGAATTGTAGTTTCCAATTTGCAAAGGGAGCTGTTAAAGGCACCACAATTTTGACTAGTTGCATCGTTTTATTAAAGGCACCGCACTTTTTTTTTAATGGTTAAAGACACTCATACTTGTTAATTGTACCACAATTTTGTTATTGACACCAATTTTAGTAGAGGTAGAAGATTGAGTTCTTATTGTTCCTCTTAATGAAACAAGGTGTTTGTGGAAATGCCCTACGAACCAATCAGACTGGTTTTCAAAGAATCTCTTTCATTTCCAACGGTATTCAAATAATCATGTGTCATTACCAAGATTTTAAAACAATAACTCATATATCGAAGGGATTGAAAACCCCTAATTCCAGCAAATTATCTGAAATTGAAAAGAAAAGACAAAAAAGAAAATAAAGATTTGGTATAAAGGAGAAACTGAGATGAGCGGCGATTATATCAGTTTAGGAGTAAAAAAATATTGCTAGAAATCAACTAATAAAGAGGAAAAAACAGCATATTGAAAGGCAACTGATGAATGTCGGAAGAATAAATCTAGAGGAGCGGAATTTACCAGGAATTTAAGAAATATAAACAGAAACAACCGGAAAGAAGCAGTGATGGTGGACAAAATTAAGGGGCAAACAATCTACTCGGGAAGCATCCGAGACATCTCCGCTCGTTCTTCCGCAGCGGCCACCGCTCTCCACTCGCCGGCGGTGGTTAGACACCCTCCGTTGGAGCCGGCACCGAAGGAGCGGAAAGCTCCACCTGTGTTGATGCCTTTAAAAATCCGAACTTATTAGAACTCAGTTCACAAGTGAAAGCAGGCGAGCACAAGCAAAAGTAATATTGCCACACCCCGGCCGTTATACTCGAATTAACAAGCCAGAAACAGTAAATGTAATTAATAATATTTTAGAACACGGTCTCAAAACAAAAACCAAACAATATACTAAATAGGTGATTGTTATCCGCACTACAGTTTTGGCTCTCCGCTCTTTTTTGAATGAGTTATTACGCGCCTTTTTGAAATACGTCTTGTACATGCATTTTTGGGAAAAATGTTAAACACGAAAGTTGTAGCACTTTTTCCTAAAAATGCATGTACAACCAAAAATTTGCTATAGTTACGCGCATATTTCAATCAGGGCGGCAATACGTCTTGTGCGTGCATTTTTAGGAAAAGTGTTCAACACGATCATTTTTCCTAAAAATGATTGTACAAGACGTATTTTTAAAAGGCGCGTAATAATTCATACAAAAAAGTGCGGATAGCCAAAACTGTAGCGCGGATAACAATCACCTATTTCAACAAAGTATAAATGCATGATTACTTTTTTTTCTCAACATATTACACATGATGCCCATAAGCCTACTAATTATTGTTTCTAGGGACTGCGAAGAACAATAATATGCTCTGTCCGGTACTGTTATAAATGACCGAGCGAGATTTGGTTTGTTCCGGCTTACCTTGAACTGAACCATACGATTTGCCTTTTTCATAGGCGATTGTTATCCGCACTTCAATATTGGCTATCCGCACTCGACTTTAGGCTTTATTTTTTCTCCCTAAAAACAATAATCGCAAAGCAGTTTTTATTTTTCCGTTTTCTCCCTTAATTCCTCCCCGACGAAATCACGCCCTGCTTCCGCCCCGACGAAATCGCGCACCGCTATGAATAGGGTATTGTTTTTTGGATCGAGAAGATGTCTAATGTTGAAACCAGTTTCCCGATTTCAGCGTTCGAAAGGGGGTTGCGACTAACCCCTACTTGACCTAAGCCCAGACCCTTGACCGGTTGCTAGGAACTAGGAGAACTTGCCCTTGAAGAACACTTGAATCTAGAAATGAACCCCTTAAGCTTCAGCGAGGAGGTCCCACCACATACCCGGAAGATCTTAGAGCGCTTCCCCTCCCAAGCCAATGCTGAGCCTGGGCACCTTGGAGGGCACTAAGGAACACCTCACCGACCACCTTCAACGTCAAGGGGAGGGGAGGGGTAGTGCTTGCTCACGCGCGAGAGAGGGGGTAGGAACCAACCAACCATCCCAAGGTGCCCATGGGGGTCTATTTATAGACTTTCCCAAAAATGGACTGCGAATAGCCAAAATTGGACTGCGGATAGCCAAATGAACCGAGCTCACCATGCCTGGGCGAGTGGACATCATCCTCTTGCTGACCTAACAGGCTGAGCAGGTGCCCAAGAGGCGGGCGAGTGGGGGATCCCCACTCGCCCAGGAGGAGGGCGAGTGGGGGGAATCCTCCACTCGCTCAGGAGGGGGGGGGGGGGGGGGGGGGGGAATCCTCCACTCGCCCCGGGCGAGTGGGGAGATCCCCCACTCGCCCAGGAGGGGGGCGAGTGGGGAGATCCCCCACTCGCCCAGGAGGCGGGCGAGTGGGGGGACTCCGCCCTCCCTCTGGCCCCGCTGACTCCTTCCGCTCTCCTGCCTCGACCGGCTCCGGTCACCTCTGAGCGGTTACTCTACTCTCCTCGGCTAACCTTGCTGTCTCGACCTCATCCGCGCCGGGCCGCACCGACTCGGAGAATATGAGGGTTGTACACAATCCCCGCTCTTTGCGAGCTTGCCCCAAGCTCGGAAGGAAAGTCCAACCCACCTATTTGACGAGTGGGTGGGACCTTAGGGGAATCCACGAAAGGATCCGTCATCAGGGAAACCTCTGCCAAACTTTTCAGCTGAAATTACTTTGAGACGAAGGGGAAAACCCTTCTCCTATACACACCCCTCCTTTGAGCCGAGATCAACTGGAGGTGGAGAACACTCGACACCTTAGGTCGAGCTAAACCCGACCGAAGGTGGAGGGAAACTCAACACCTCAAGTCGAGCTGAACTCGACCCGAGGTGGGGAACGAACCTTTCTCCACTAAACACCCCTCCGGCGAGCCGAGCTCAACAGGAGGTGGAGAAAGATCAACACCTGAGGTCGGACTAAGCTCGACCGAAGGTGGAGGGAGACTCGACACCTCTAGTCGAGCTGAACTCGACCCGAGGTGGGGAACGAACCTTTCTCCACTAAACACCCCTCCGGCGAGCCGAGCTCAACAGGAGGTGGAGAAAGCTCAACACCTGAGGTCGGACTAAGCTCGACCGAAGGTGGAGGGAGACTCGACACCTCTAGTCGAGCTGAACTCGACCCGAGGTGGGGAACGAACCTTTCTCCACTAAACACCCCTCCGGCGAGCCGAGCTCAACAGGAGGTGGAGAAAGCTCAACACCTGAGGTCGGACTAAGCTCGACCGAAGGTGGAGGGAGACTCGACACCTCTAGTCGAGCTGAACTCGACCCGAGGTGGGGAACGAACCTTTCTCCACTAAACACCCCTCCGACGAGCCGAGCTCAACAGGAGGTGGAGAAAGCTCAACACCTGAGGTCGGACTAAGCTCGACCGAAGGTGGAGGGAGACTCGACACCTCTAGTCGAGCTGAACTCGACCCGAGGTGGGGAACGAACCTTTCCCCACTAAACACCCCTCCGGCGAGTCGAGCTCAACAGGAGGTGGGGAAAGATCAACACCTGAGGTCGGACTAAGCTCGACCGGAAGTGGAGGGAAACTCAACACCTCTAGTCGAGCTGAACTCGGCCCGAGGTGGAAGGTGGGAAGTCCACACCTACCAGGGAGCCGAGCTCACCTGGAAGGGGAGGGGACTCCACACCTACCAGGGAGCCGAGCTCACCTGGAGGGGGAGGAAACTCCACATCTACCAGGGAGCCGAGCTCATCTGGAGGGGGAGGAAACTCCACATCTACCAGGGAGCCGAGCTCACCTGGAGGGGGAGGAAAATCAACACTTTCTCGAACTACCGGGGGCGGAGGACCAGTTCACATCCCAGGTGCTTACCTTCACTGAGGGGCGGAGGGATTCAACCATCTTACCGAACCGATCTTCCTTCTTGAAATCTTACCTGCCGCGAGTCCACCTGATGAACCTCCCATCTGCCGGCATGACTGAGCCTGGAGAATGGTCTATAGTCAGGGATCTTACCGATTGGAGGCGGAAGTACCCGTCCGCGTCCTAGGTGCTTACCTTCACCTGGGGGCAGAGGAACTCAACGCCTTCCCAACCTGACTGGAGGTGGAAGTACCCATCCACGTCCTAGGGGCTTAGCTCACCTGGATGCAGAGGAACTCGACGCCTTCCCAATCCAATTGGAGGCGGAAGTACCCATCCACGTCCTAGGGGCCTAGCCTACCTGGAGGTAGTGGAACTCAACGCCTTCCCAGTCCAGCTACCAAGTAGCGAGTCGACCCGATGAGCCTCTCATCTGTCGGCATGGCTGAGCCCGGAGGATGATCTCTAGTCGGGGATCTTACCGATTGGAGGCGGAAGTACCCGTCCGCGTCCTAGGTGCTTACCTTCACCTGGAAGCAGAGGAACTCAACGCCTTCCCAACCTGACTGGAGGTGGAAGTACCCATCCACGTCCTAGGGGCTTAGCTCACCTGGATGCAGAGGAACTCAACGCCTTCCCAATCCAATTGGAGGCGGAAGTACCCATCCACGTCCTAGGGGCCTAGCCTACCTGGAGGTAGAGGAACTCAATGCCTTCCCAGTCTGACTGGAGGTGGAAGTACCCGTCCACGTCCTTGGTGCTTAGCGCACCTGGAGGTGGAGGAACTCAACGCCTTCCCAGTCCCCTTACCGATTGGAGGTGGAAGTGCTCGATGCTTTCGCGATGCAATTCCTCTTCGTGGAACCTTACCAACCTGTGCTCCCATCGGCCAGAGTAACTATTTTAAGCTGGAGTAAGAGGTATGACCAAAGAGACAATCAACATATTCATTAAGGATAAAAACGTTTAAGATCGTCGCCACTCCAAGTATTACCAAGGGGGATTCCCTCAACATTCTGGAGGCGATACCCCCCTGACCTGAGGGCCTCCAAGATCACATAGGGCCCCTCCCAATTGGGCTGGAGCTTTCCTACATTCGCTGACCTTCCCGCAGCGTCGACCTTTTTGAGGATTAGATCTCCTGGGATGAATTGTTTGATTCTAATGTTTTTATCGAAGTACCTGGCCATCCGACGCTTCACTTCCTCTTGTCGAACCGTGGTGAGGTCCCGGAGCTCCTCAACCATATCCAGCGAGAGTCGTTGCTCCTCTTCGTTGCCTATTCTCCAGTCCTCGTCCCCTTCCTCGGCAGCTATGACCCGGGGGGATCTGACCTCGAACTCCACTGGGAGCACGGCTTCTGACCCGTGGGAAAGTTTGAATGGCGTTTCGCCCGTTGCCGTGTTGGGAGTCATTCTCAAGGCCCATAAGACCGAGGGAAGTTGCTCCACCCAGTTCCCTTTCAGGTTCTCCACCTTCTTCTTTAGCAAGTTGATGATGACTTTGTTGGCGGCCTCCACCTGCCCATTGCTTCGAGGATGGTGGACAGAGGCAAAGCGGAGGTCGATGCCCACTTGACCGCAGAAAGTGATGAGTTCATCGCTAGCGTATTGTGGTCCGTTGTCTGTTACAATGGCAAGGGGGAGTCCGTGTCTGCAGATTATTTCTCCCCAGATGAAATTCTTTATCACCTGCGAGGTCGTCTTCGCCAAGGCCTTAACCTCCACCCACTTGGAGAAATAGTCAATCATAACCAGCAAGAATCTCCTTTGACCGCTAGCCTGAGGGAATGGGCCGACCAAGTCCATCCCCCAGATGGCGAAGGGCCAGGGCGCAGTGATCGTCCTGAGCCTCTGCGTGGGTTGAAGTTGGAGCGGCGCGAAGAGTTGACACTTCTGACACTTTTTTGCAAACTCCATGTCATCTTTTCGCAGAGTCGGCCAGAAGTACCCTTGCCTTAGTACCCTCTTTTCTAGGGTCTGACTTCCCGAATGGCTCCCGCATTCTCCGGAGTGGATTTCCTCCAAGACCCTTGGAACTTCATCTTCCGTCACGCACCTTGCTAGGAGCCCAGCCAAGGTTTTTCTGTACAGGCTTCCCTCGCGCATCACGTAGTATGCTGACTTGTACCTGAACCGCCTCTTATCTAGGTCTCCTTCCGGGAACTTGCCCGAGGTCAGGAAGGTGAGGATCGGGTCTATCCACGAGGTTCTCCGATCAATCTCCATCAACTCGCCTTCCTCGATGGATGGGCGGAACAGCTCGGTCACCGTTCCTCCTGCGCGAGGACCGTGCTTCGCCAACTGGTCCGCTCGGGCGTTCTCCTCTCTTGGAATGTGTTGAATGGAGAAGGTGTGGAACCATCCGACGAGGTCCCTAACCTTCGCCAGATACCTCTGGAGGGTTGGCTCCTTTGCTTCGAACTCCCCTCGAACCTGGGAGGCCACCACCATTGAATCTGTGAAAACCTTCACGTCCCGGATCTCCAGTTCCTTTGCCAGACGGAGCCCTGCCACCACTGCCTCATACTCGGCCTGGTTGTTGGTCACAGGGAACCGAATGTGGATCGCTTGCTCGATCCTGGTCCCATGTGGGCTGACCAGGATCACCCCTCCGCCGAGGGAACTCTTTCCCGATGCTCCATCCGCGAACAGATCCCATGCCACCAACCCGGCGGGCTCTGGCCCGTCCACTTCTTTGACGTACTCTGCCAGGAAGTCTGCTACCGCTTGTGCTTTCATCGACAACCGGGGGATGAAGCTGACATCAAACTCGTTGAGCTCCACCGACCACTTCGCCAACCTGCCTGAATGCTCTACTCCCTCCATAATGTTGCGAAGGGGATGGTCGGTCACCACCCTGATCGAGTGAGCCTGAAAATATGGGCGGAGTTTCCGGGCCGAGATGATCAAAGCAAATGCTAGCTTTTCCAGGACAGGGTACCTCAGCTCCGCCTTCTTCAGGACTCTGCTAACATAGTAGATCGGCAGCTGCTTCTTCCCCTCCTCCCGGACCAGAACCGAACTCACTGCCTCGACCCCTACTCCTAGGTAGAGAAAGAGGTCTTCTCCTTCCCTTGGCCCCTGGAGCAAGGGGGCTCGCGTTAGTTGTTCCTTCGAGGCCTGAAAGGCTTTCTCACACTCCGGCGTCCATTCGAATTTTTGACCCTGGCGCAGGGCCTTGAAGAAAGGAGAGCACTTCTCTCCCGCCCTGGAGAGGAACCGACTCAGCCCTGCTAACTTCCCAGTCAGCCTCTGAATTTCTTTCGCGTTCTTCGGCGATTCCAACTCCAAGATGGCCTTTACCTTGTCTGGATTGGGTTCGACCCCCTCCGGGGTGAGTAGATGGCCCAAGAACTTTCCTCGACTTGCTCCAAAAATACATTTGGAAGGGTTCAGCCTCATCTTGAACCTCCGAAGGGTAGCGAAGGTCTCCACTAGGTCTTGCAGGTGGGACTCCACATCCCTGCTTTTAACCATCAAGTCATCCACGTAGACCTCTAAGTTGCGCCCCTTCTGCTCTCTGATGACCCGATCCATCATCCTTTGATAGGTCGCCCCCGCATTCCTCAACCCAAACGGCATCATCTTGTAACAATAACACCCATCGTCCGTGATGAACGAGACGTCCTTGACGTCGGGCGAGTGCATTCGA
This sequence comes from Dactylorhiza incarnata, assembly GCA_033032865.1. Taxonomy (NCBI): domain Eukaryota; kingdom Viridiplantae; phylum Streptophyta; class Magnoliopsida; order Asparagales; family Orchidaceae; genus Dactylorhiza; species Dactylorhiza incarnata. Next base: position 3,303,933 of record JAWHQI010000046.1, on the reverse strand, counting down.
ATTTGATGGTAGCCAGAGAACGCGTCCAAGAAACTCATCACAGGGAATCCGACCGCTGAATCTACCAACGCATCGATCCGGGGCAACGGGTAGCAGTCTTTGGGGCATGCTTTGTTCAACATAGTGAAGTCCACACACATTCTCCACCTCCCATCTCCCTTCTTCACCATTACTACGTTTGAAACCCACCCTGGGTATTGGATTTCTTCCACGAATCCGGCCTCGAGCAGCTTCCCCACCTCCTCTCTGATAGGCCCGGCGAGGGTGGGCGACACCTTCCTCTTCTTTTGGCGAATGGGGCGGACGTTCGGGTCGAGGTTGAGGCGATGACATGCCACGTCCGCGTCAATACCTGGCATCTCCGCGGCGCTCCATGCGAAGATGTCTATGTTCTGCTGGACACATCTTCGGATCTTCTCTTGATCTGGCCCGCTCAGCCTCCCGCTAATTCGCACCTTCTCCGGCCTTCCACTGCTGCTAATGACCCCTTTCTCAGTCACTTCCTCTGCCACCTCTAACTTGGTCAGGTCACCCAACACATGATCTGCCTCATCTGCCTCCTCCTCCCCCGTCAATGGCCGCAACATGCCGGGGGGAGGCGACCTCCCCGGTTCTTTGCTTCCCGCCATGAGACTCAGCTCGGGGCTTTCCGAATTAGTCGCTTCCACGCTCACCGCACCAGAATGTTGAAACCAGTTTCCCGGTTTCAGCGTTCGAAAGGGGGTTGCGACTAACCCCTACTTGACCTAAGCCCAGACCCTTGACCGGTTGCTAGGAACTAGGAGAACTTGCCCTTGAAGAACACTTGAATCTAGAAATGAACCCCTTAAGCTTCAGCGAGGAGGTCCCACCACATACCCGGAAGATCTTAGAGCGCTTCCCCTCCCAAGCCAATGCTGAGTCTGGGCACCTTGGAGGGCACTAAGGAACACCTCACCGACCACCTTCAACGTCAAGGGGAGGGGAGGGGTAGTGCTTGCTCACGCGCGAGAGAGGGGGTAGGAACCAACCAACCATCCCAAGGTGCCCATGGGGGTCTATTTATAGACTTTCCCAAAAATGGACTGCGAATAGCCAAAATTGGACTGCGGATAGCCAAATGAACCGAGCTCACCATGCCTGGGCGAGTGGACATCATCCTCTTGCTGACCTAACAGGCTAAGCAGGTGCCCAAGAGGCGGGCGAGTGGGGGATCCCCACTCGCCCAGGAGGAGGGCGAGTGGGGGGAATCCTCCACTCGCCCCGGGCGAGTGGGGAGATCCCCCACTCGCCCAGGAGGCGGGTCAGTGGGGGGACTCCGCCCTCCCTCTGGCCCCGCTGACTCCTTCCGCTCTCCTGCCTCGACCGGCTCCGGTCACCTCTGAGCGGTTACTCTACTCGCCTCGGCTAACCTTGCTGTCTCGACCTCATCCGCGCCGGGCCGCACCGACTCGGAGAATATGAGGGTTGTACATCTAATGCTTCAAAATTTTTGGAAAATGCATGTTTATATGTTATATTTTACTTATTTATTCTTTTGTTCTTCAAAAATATTCAATTTTGTCAACTTTAGATGATATTATGGACTGTTGGAATATTTGAGAACAAAAAAAATTTGTTACAATTTTCTAAAATTTCAATTTGCGGATATCAAAAATTTGATTTGCAGATATAATTTTAACAAAAACTTACGGATATCAAAAATTTGCGAATAGCCGAAATTGTAGTGCGGATAACAATCGCCTTTTCATAAGCGGCTTACGAGCATTTCCCCGAAGATTACTGATGAGAGACATACTAGCACGCTTAACTAGAAAGCTTACAACATAAGTACACGAATTTCTCTAAAAAAGACACATTTGATGATTTTGATCACCCATGGAGATGAAATAAAATGAACAATACTATTTATATTGTAAGGGTATTCTCGCAACCACTGGGGGCAAAATTGACAACTACTTTATCTATCTGTCCTAAAAAAACTATTTAAGTGGGGACCTACGGTAGTATGCGACCAAAACTTGTACTCCATTGCACTCACGTGTAATTTCTTATTTTTATTTTGCACCATTAATGTGGTAAGGCCCAGGTGTCGTTCGAATATTAAAATTCAATTTAATCATATTTCATATGTAGATAAAATTAAACTTGAATATTTCGCTCCCAATATTTGGATTGCTTCATTTATTTATATTTTTTTATATTCGTAATGACACCATATTTTTAGGAGCATTTTTACTCTCATTTTTCTTCTATAAAGATAGCTAGATTGGCTTATATCAGGATTTTACATTACCTAGTACTTATAAGTTTATTTAATCAATGTATCTATAAGTTAAATATCAATTGTTATTAAGGCATTACCATCAAATCTTGCCAACTTGAGAACCGAGAAGGAGAGAACGGAAAAGCGAAATAGTTATATAAAGTATAATAATTATTATTTATATCTTGTAAATTCGGGGCCAACTCCGACGGAAATGAGTGCTGCAACAGCTGGAATGCCGCTTGCAGGGCATGTATTCCGACGGGGCGCCTGGAAAGACCATAATGCAGGCGGTTTGCGGCTCGAGCTAGCTAATTGAGCGGGGAGAAAGAGTTTTAAAGAGGCATTCGTGGCCGGTTTGATGAGAGGAAATAGAGAAGTAAAAAAAGCATAGTCTTTTAAAATAGGATTTATTTTGAATTTCTAATAGCAAGTTAGTTATAATATTCCATTTTAAGTTTTTTTTTAAATTTGTTTTTCTTATAGATTGGACACCTACACGTGCAGAGTTAGCGGCCAAGAATAATTCCGGACCTACTAATTGTGATGAACTATATATATATACCCTAAACCCTAATACATAATTATATTGCCTAATACATAATTATATTGCCTAATATTATATTATAAAAATCAACGTAGTAGCTAGCTAGCTCTCCAAAAAGAGCGACGCCAGTACTTTAAAAGAACCAAAATGATGAAATATATAATTAACCCCATGGATTCTGGAGCTGCTTTAATTTTCCCCGCGAGGCATACATGCAGCCCGCCGCCATTGCTCTAAATGCTATACGCGATGCCAAACAAAACGGGAGCTGGAATGTCCATTGTAACCATCAATCTTCTTGGACCTCCCCGCCCGTTGGATGGTTGAAGGTGAATTTTGACGGCTCAGTCCAAGCAAACTACAATGCCGGAATGGGATGTGTTGTGCGCAACCATCTCGGGAAACTTTATGCTGCAATTGGCAACAAACACTTCAGCCGCTCCGTAAATATGACAGAATTCAAAAGCGCATGTATGGGCCTAGATCTCGCAAGCCGCTTTTTCAATGTAGCCATTGGGATCATTCTTGAAGGGGACTCATCTACTGCTTGTGCATGTATAAATCGCATACTCTCGGGGAGCTACACCGGCGCCGCCGAAACCTCACTGTCCAGGATGCTCGCAAAAGCTCCAAGAGTGGTAATCTCTCTTATTGATCGAAGCGCAAATGCCGCTGCAGACCACGTCGCGAAGATAGCTTCTGATAATGATTTTGTTTGGGATAGAGGTATGCCTATATCCCAAGAGTTTCTCTCTATTTTGCATCATGACTATGTTATGTAGACTGCCCCTTTATTTATTTATATAATAGGCCCATGCCAACCTTCAAAGAAAACAAAAGAGAGATGAGGCCGAAATGGTTCAGCGGCCAAAATAAAAACCAGAGATCCATCGTCGTTCTGATTAAAATCAACGAGTACCACAGTACTGTACTCTCTTGGCCTCCATCTCCCTCTATTTATTATTAGCAAATCCACATTCTCTTTCTGTAAAGCTGTAAACACACACACACACACAATCTCTCTCTATAATCTGCGAACACATACCTACCCTCTCTCTCTCTCTCTCTCTCTCTCTCTCTCTAAATGCACAAACATTCTCTCTCTCTCTCTCTCATTTAAGTGGGGGCAGCTACATCACATGCCTATATACATTAGAGTGAGAGAGAACTAGAGAGAGACTCTCTCTCTGTGTCTCTCTCTCTTAATGCTCTCTCTCTCTCTCTCTCTCTCTCTCTCTCTCTCTCTCTCTCTCTCTGCTTTAAGCGAGGTAGCAGCACTATCACATGAAGAGGAGAAGGGAGGGTGATGGGCAGACTGGAACCTGCCTCCGACAAACTAGTTCGGCATTTTCACTTTTAACTGGACATGGGGCTCCCCTCTACGACAGTACCTCATGAACTGTTGTAGTGCATGGTGGGCACGACATTATTTTGGCCACGATATTGTCCTTACGTGACGGCGCTCCAACCGCTCGCAAACCCTTTAGTGTTATACTCCGCTCGTCGCTCATCGCTCATTTTACGGTGTGCACATGAGTTTGCGAGCGGCGGAGAGAATACATTTTTTTTTATTATAATAGATGACTTTGTGTACATGAGAGCAAATTTTTTAAAATAAAAAAATCACATAAATTTTAAAAATAATTTTTTTTAATAACGAGAGGTAATTAAAATTGGAAAGTAAATATTTAACTAAAAAGTGTTTTTTCAATTTTTAATGTAGTATAGATAATAATATTAATATTACTTACCCTATTTACTGAATATGATACTTACAGCTAGCTCTTTATTAAAGGGTGACAATAAAAAAGATGGCATTTTTTGGGTCAAAACTATTGGATTAGTCCACAAATTATCATAGTTCTTTGAAATCTGTTCTAAATATTTTTTTATTTATATGTTTTCGCTCTCTACATTTTTTTTAATTTTTATGAAATCAGCCACCACTATAAGAAAAACCTTAATTAGCAAGGAGCTAAATCCTTCTTATTTTAATTAGGAATTTAGAAACAAATAATTTGTGTAGCTAATATGCTCCTAGCTAAGTTTAGCAAGGAATTTATTCCTTCTTATTTTGTAAGAAAATTAGCAAGGGATTCTATTTGTTGCTAATATTTAATATTTTATTTCATTATTTGTTAAAATGAAAATAATATTCATATAAATAATGTACTCATTTAATAGCACATGTTTGAATTCGAACCCATCACCAACTATTAACAATAAAGCAATCTTATAGCCAACTCTCCAAGCGCCATTATCTGTTAGGATTTGGAGATATTATATATATATTTCCTTGAGAGTTATATATATATATATTTCTGCAGCAAAAATATATATAGATATATTTCCATATAATATTTATTTCCGTAACATATATAATATATATTTCCTTAATATATACGTATATATCCTTATCATATATGTATATTTATGTGCATTCTTATATAATATAAATTTCTTATATTATATTATATATATATACTATATGTATATATTTTCTTATATACTTATAATCTATACAAATTTATAAATATATATATATATATGGATATTTATATAATTAAATAAAGAATTCAATGTATTATTAATTATTTAGTTGAATATAAAATATCAATGCTAATTTATAAATATGATGGGTACTCATAATAAGAGTCTAGTATTTATAAAGGTGTCTGACGGAAATGTTCATAAAAGGCAGCAAATATTTCCAAAGACGGATTATTTCCAAAAAACTCTCCCCCTCCGAAATTGGCAGGAAAAGCAAGGCGCGCAAAACCGCCGCGGACGCGACGGAGTTTCTCCCTCCCGTCGCGGGAGGGATCCTCGCCCCCACGCCACGCCCCTTGGGGGTGCGGCCGAACCGCACCCCGCGAGGGGTGCGGCCGAACCGCACCCCGCGAGGGGTGCGGCCGAACCGCACCCCGCACGGGGTGCGGCCTTGGCCGCGCCCCCCTTGGGTTGCGGCCTTGGCCGCGCCCCCCTTGGGGTGCGACCGCGCCACACCCCCTCGGGGTGCGGCCTTGGCGCACCCTATGCGGGGTGCGGCCAAGCCGCACCCCATGCGGGGTGCGGCCAAGCCGCACCCCCTCGGGGTGCCGTCAAAGTCGCCCCCCTCTTGGGTGCGCCCATGCCGCACCCCCTCGAGAGGCGGGCGCGTCGTACTCCCTTGGAGTTCGACCGCGTCGCCCTCCACTCCCCGCGCACGGTACGGCCGCCCCGTCTCTCCTACTTTCCCGACGGAGGGGACTTGCGGGAAGCCCTCACGGGCGTACTTTTCATCAGGAACATCACGCGCTTATTTTCTCCTTAAGGGTGCGGCTTGTCGTTCCCCTGTTCACACGGAACACCTCGAGGCGTAACCTGAACGCCCTCGCATTTCGTCGCGCACTTGAAACACTTCAGCGCTAGCGCGCGCTCAGAACGTTTCTGAGCGCGATCAGGAAGCCTTCTCACTTTTTGTCTTTCCGGCTTCTCACTTTTTGTCTTTCCGGCTTCTCACTTTTTGTCTTTCCGGCTTCTCACTTTTTGTCTTTCCGGCTTCTCACTTTTTGGGTTTCAGGCTTCTCACTTTTCAGGAACAGTTAGTCGCCTTTTTCGCCTCCAACGGAACTGCCCGAACTGCCCAAGCTGCCCAAGCTGCCCGAGGGGCAAGGTGGTCATTTACGAAATATGGCGATCCGAGGGCCCCGAACCGGAGAATATGATTCGTCCACCGGGCATTTATGGAAACTACCAACGACAAAATTACCGGGTCGCCCCCGGCCAAAGCTATAAAAGGAGCCCCAAGGCTTCATTTGAAAGGACCTTGACTTCTGGACCCAGGAGAGCTCCTTGCAGACTTTTGCGGAATCCTCCTTCGGCACTTGAAGATCTCCTTCGGGACTTGAAGATCTCCTTCGGGACTTGAAGATCTTCTCACTTCCGAAAGGCGACCAGCAATCTCGGAAGAGAAAGACGACTGGCCTTCCCGCTTCCGAAAGGCGACCAGCATTTCTCAGAAGGAAAAGGCGACTAGCCTTCTCACTTCCGAAAGGCGACAAGCATTCTCAGAAGAAAAAGGCGACTAGCCTTCTCACTTCCAAAAGGCGACTAGTCTTCTCACTTTCGAAAGGCGACTAGCATTCTCAGAAGAAAAAGGCGACTAGCCTTCTCGCTTCCAAAAGGCAACTAGCCTTCTCACTTCCGAAAGGCGACTAGCATTCTCAGAAGGAAAAGACGACTAGCATTCTCACTTCCGAAAGACGACTAGCATTCTCAGAAGGGAAAAAGACTTAGTTTTTCCGAGAGGTGGTCTGTCACCCTCGGAGCTCGTTCTCTCTCTCTCTCCAAATGTTGTAACGAGCAGCGGCCTGTCGCGCTCAAGTTCTAGTTTCCAAGTTGTAACCCCCAGAAGATAGTGAAGTTTGGTCGGCACAGCTCCGGCCGCGTGGTTTTTTACCCTTTCCGGGTTTTCCACGTTAAAAAGTCCCTGTGTACTCAGCAAATCTCTAATTGACTGTTTGCGCGCTTAGTTCGCTCACGAGCTAAGGTGGTTCAAGTGGACCGGTCTACCCAGAGCCCTAAGCGTTCCACAACAGTTTGGCGCCGTCTGTGGGAATGGATTCCCAAATTCGAAGTAAAGGATTCCCGAGCGCAATACCCCCTTCGTCGGAGTTCTCGGAGCCAGCAAGAGTGGACACCTCCCCTGAACTGTCCGACGCATACAACTCCTCGATTCCAGAAAGCCAGGCGAAGAGAGCGCTCACTGCTGCACCCATCCGGCCCCCTAGGCCGGAATCGGCAGGCAAACCGGCCCCTCCGGCAGGAGGGCAGGATCCGAGCAATGACAAACACCAACAAAGGCGATCCCCCCTCTCCAAGACAATTTTGGAATACCCAGTTCCGTCATGGCTAAAGCTCCCGTACAACAAGGAATTCCACGGAGCAGAAGATCCATATGAGCACGTTAATCATTTTCTGATAATGACACGGGAGCTCGGACTTCCCGACCCAGCTAGCTGCAAAATCTTCACCAAAACGCTGCATGGAGACGCTCTCCACTGGTATCAATCCCTGCCTAACGGAGCGATCCATAGCTTCCCCGAGTTGTCCCGACTGTTCATCGAGCAACACGAGTCCTACTCGGCGAAGATCCAGGAAGGAGAAAAGCCCGGTGCCAGCAAACAACCTCTCCTAGGAGAGGGGGAGCGGAGCGTGCAATCAGAGAGAGTCGGCCCAAATTTTCACCGAGAACGCCCCTGCGCATGGATGGATTTCATCTTGGATGCAAGCATAGGGAGTCCGCCCTGTGAGCTGAGGAAGGCGCTGATAACCCACCGCATCTCCTTCAACGTCCTATTCTTGGCAGCAATAGTTCGGCTCAAGCTCCTAAACGGGAACCTCAAGCTTAGGGCTAGCGAAGCAGAGCTCCCGGATGGAACCACGGTACCCACTATAGCCGTCATCACCCTCCCCGTCCAAGTAGGAGCGCACGCTGAACCGATCCAGTACGATATACAATTCATCGTCGCCGAAGCAGACTCCCCCTACGACGCAATATTCGGGAGCCTCCTACTGGACGCCATGGACCACGACGTTTCCATGTCAGGACGCATGGCCAGCAAAGGAAGTACCATCAAGAGCGCAATGCATAGTCTCGGCACGTCCGCCCCATGGCTCCCCTGGATCAGCAGCAACCCGTCGCCAAAATCAAGGGCCGAGATGCAGGGTTCACGAGAAGGCCAAGCAGCTCCTGTGATAGCTGGAAAAGAAAAACTTCAGACATTGACAGACCCGCCGCCCCTCGATACAAGCCGCAAGAGAAAGGGACAGCAACGGCAACCTGAGGGAGCCGAACGGCCCGCTCAGAACCAAACAAACCGCCCCCAAGACCTAGCAAGTCTAGGCCCTCGGAACTTCACCCCGCTAAACACACCACGCGAGCATATACTGTCCGTAATCTGTCATAGCAAGCTCATCCACTGGCCCAAGAAGCTCTCCTTGCACAGGGGAGATCCGTCTCAGTTCTGCCACTTCCACAAAGGCCGAGGACACCAAACGGAGCAATGTGCCCGACTGAAGGAAGAAATCGAACGTCTTATCCAACTAGGATACCTGGAGGCCTTCCGCAAGAAGACGCAGGCCATCGAAGGCCAATCTCCGGGCCGCCGTTGCCCACCAAGCTGAACGGCCGAAAAGATTCGGACAAACGCAACGCAAGCAAGGCTCGACGCCATCTTCTCTAAAGCCTGTATCAGAAACTTATCGCAAGGCTGCATTTGCGAATGTATCAGTATTAATTTTCTAATAAAATCCTACTTGCTCCAATCCATTCTACTGCAGGTACTGCTTCGGGGCCCTGCCCCGGGGACTCTGCACCGCCGTCGATTGAAGGTTCGCCCTTCTCCTCCGCCGTCGAGTCCCGGTGTCGTAGGGGCCTGCCCCCCCTGCGTTCACCCCCGGTTTGAATACCCCCGCTATTCACCGGCCAAAGCCGCGAGCGCAGACTCGTGCAAAAAGCCGCGAGCGCAGACTCGTGCAAAAAGCCGCGGGCTCAGAACCGTGCCAAAAGTCTCGAGCAAAGGCTCGTGCACCAAAGCCGCGAGCACAGACTCGTGCACCAAAGTCGCGGGCAAAGGCTCGTGCAACGAAGCCGCGAGCACAGACCCGTGCACCAAAGCCGCGAGCGCAGACTCGTGCGAGAAAGCCGCAAGCACAGACTTGCGCATGCTAACTCTTTATATATGTATATATTTAAAAGCCGCGGGCTCCGACTCGTGCAAAACTCATTTTGAAAATAACCAAACCATGCAGGTGCTAACAACCAGATAAACAGATCGAACAAAGAAGTAAATACGATAAACTCGATAAGAGGGTACAAACGCGTCAGCTCAACGCTGCGCACCAAGCGGACAACAATACGAAAAGCGGAAAGGTAAAATACCAACAAGCCGACTCAGAGCGGCACACAAGCAAACAATAATAGGGAGGTCAAGAAAACAGAGGGCGATCGACATCAATCCTCGGCTGCGTCCGAGCACTCATCCTCCGAAAGATCTCCCGCTCCAAGACCAGCAGTGTCACACCCGAACCTCTTCCCCACTAAGCGGAGAGTCTTCTGAACACCGCGCTGGAAGGCGACCTCGCGCTCATCCTCCAACAGGGGCTCAACCTCCTTCGTCATGACCTCAGCACGGATCTCCTCCGCCATCTGGAACCGCTCCTCGACAAAAGCAAGAGAATCACGGAACTCAGCCACTCCGGCCGCCTTGGCATCCTCAAGGCTGCGCTCGACCGATGATAGCCGCTCCACCTCGCTCCGCAGAAATCCCAGCTCCCCCTCCATACGAAACATCTCCCCCTAGGCCTCAGATAGCTGACGAAGCGCGTCCTGGGCAAGCGCCTTATCTCCACCATACGCCTCCTGCAGCTTCTCAACCTCGGATTGGGAAGAAGAAAGGTCCGCCTCCAGCTGCTTGACGCGGGACAGTTTGCGATCCCTCCTCTTCTGTAAAGCGGACATGTCCCTCTTCATCACGCTCAGCTCCTCCTGGAGGGAGATGTAACTGTCCTTGAGGCCCACGTAATAGTCGTTCCACGTGAGAGCAACGTTGGTCAGAGCGTTCGCCTACAAACACAAATGAAACAATCAGGAGACACGAACAATAAAAACAAAGACAAGTCAAGACCCAAGAAAGGAGAGACTGACTTACCGCAGAAGTCATCGCCTGGAGGGACGAGGAAACTCGCCTCGACGGCGGATGAGGGGGAGGTGGCGGCAAGTCTCCCTGCGCAACCTGCTCAGCAGTTGGGGAGGCCAGAATCTCGACCTCCGGGTCGGGAGCAATCGGCTCCCCCCGGCGGCGGCTCGGACCGGCTTCATGATCATGGCTCCTAGGCTCCGGCGGAGCAGAACCCGAACCAGGAGTTCCATTCCTGAAAACAATCTTTCTCTTTTTTCCACGCTCTAGGGGAACCGCAGCCTCCCGCTCAGGGTCCCAAGAAAGCCCCACCGCGAGCAGCCGACTCTCCTCCACACAGTTGTACACGCTAAACAAAGCCTTCGACAACCCCTCTCGGCCAGGAAAGCCGGGGAGGGGAAGGAACTCGTCCTCCCGGCCGATCAGTCGGCGACAGCGTCCAGGAAGTGACCTCCAAAGCTCGGGCAGCTCCCAACGATTCCGAACGTATCCATAAAGGGTATTCCCGTGGCGATAATCCGTCTTCTCGCCAAAATGGAACCAACTTTTGTTGCTCCGCACCTCAATCCGTCCGCCCAAGTCGGTGGTAGCCTCACACCAATCCTTGAAGAGTTCGAGTGAAAAGCGCGTACTGTGTTCCCGAAAGAGCACCACCAGCCCCATGATATTCGACATTCCAGCAGGCGTGAACTGAGTGATCGGGACGCCGCAGAACCGGAATATTTCAATAGCCTCCTCCGGTGGAGGAATACGGAATCCAGACTTCAGGCAACTCTCAGAGAGTGTTATGTAACACGTGGGCGGATTTTGAACGCGCTCCTCCGCCCCTAGAATCTTAATCTCGACATTCGGAGGCAATCCGAACCGCTTGCGCCACACCTCGATTCGCGCACCATCTAGAGAAGAGCGTAAACGCATCGGCCTCGATTGGCCGCCCCGCTTCGAAGCCTGCAAGGAAAAGCAAACGCGTGTGAGGACGAGCGCTAGAAGGCGACCGAATCAAAAAATCTGAGATATTGCAAAGCTACCTCCCCGCCCACCAAGCGCGCGCGCGAGCATAAAACAGTCCCACGCAAAGGCACCGTACGCGCGCAAGAACCCGCGCGCACCGTGCGCGCACGGGCACCCACGCGCTGGAATGCGCGGCTCGGCATCTGCGCACGGGAACGTGCAGCACGGCACCCGCACACGCGGGCGCGCGGGAACAGCACCTGCGCGGGAACAGCACCCGCGCGTCCCACGCGCAGGGGTCGCCCGTGCGCGCAGGCGCGCGCAGCGCGCCGCCCGCGCGCGCGGGAGCACGCAGCGCTTCGCCCGCGCGCGCCGAGGCCGCCCGCGCGCACAGGCGCGCGCAGCGCGCCGCCCGCGCACGCAGGTGCGCGCAGCACGCCGCCCGTGCGCGCGGGAGCACGCAGCGCGCCGCCCGCGCGCGCCGAGGCCGCCCGCGCGCACAAGCGGGCGCAGCGCGCCACCCGCGCGCGTAGGAGCGCACAGCGCGCCACCCGCGCGCGCAGAGACCGCCCGTGCGCACAGGAGCGCGCAGCGCGCCACCCGCGCGCGCAGGGGCTGCGCCCGCCCGCGGGGGCACGTTCGCCGGGCGCCCCGCTGCCGGCTCCGGCCGGACGCGAGCGCGCCCGGGCACCGCCCTTTCGACCGCTCCGCCCGCGCGCCCTCTCGTTCGCCGCTGGCCGATTGATCCCTCCGCTCCTATTTCAAAAAAGCGGAAGGCAAAATCAACTTACCCCAACCATCGTTCGGCGCGTCCTGCCGAGATAACAACCGGTTCCGCCACACAAACGTTCAAAAAACCCTCGCACTCCTTCTCAAGTTCTGGACTCCGACGGTTTTGGGGGGCTTATGATGGGTACTCATAATAAGAGTCTAGTATTTATAAAGGTGTCTGACGGAAATGTTCATAAAAGGCAGCAAATATTTCCAAAGACGGATTATTTCCAAAAAACTCTCCCCCTCCGAAATTGGCAGGAAAAGCAAGGCGCGCAAAACCGGCGCGGACGCGACAGAGTTTCTCCCTCCCGTCGCGGGAGGGATCCTCGCCCCCACGCCACGCCCCTTGGAGGTGTGGCCGAACCGCACCCCGCGAGGGGTACGGCCGAACCGCACCCCGTGAGGGATGCGGCCAAACCGCACCCCGCGAGGGGTGCGGCTAAGCCGCACCCCACATGGGGTGCGGCCTTGGCCGCACCCCCTGGGGGTGCGGCCTTGGCCGCGCCCCCTTTGGGGTGCGGCCTTGGCCGCGCCCCCTTTGGGGTGCGGCCTTGGCCGCGCCCCCTTTGGGGTGCGGCCGCGCCGCACCCCCTCGGGGTGCGGCCTTGGCGCACCCTATGCGGGGTGCGGCCAAGCCGCACCCCATGCGGGGTGCGGCCAAGCCGCACCCCCTCGGGGTGCCGTCAAAGGCGCCCCCTCTTGGGTGCGCCCATGTCGCACCCCCTCGAGAGGCGGGCGCGCCGTACTCCCTTGGAGTTCGACCGCGTCGCCCTCCACTCCCCGCGCACGGTACGACCGCCCCGTCTCTCCTACTTTCCCGGCGGAGGGGACTTGCGGGAAGCCCTCACGGGCGTACTTTTCATCAGGAACATCACGCGCTTATTTTCTCCTTAAGGGTGCGGCTTGTCGTTCCCCTGTTCACACGGAACACCTCGAGGCGTAACCTGAACGCCCTCGCATTTCGTCGCGCACTTGAAACATTTCAGCGCTAGCGCGCGCTCAGAACGTTTCTGAGCGCGATCAGGAAGCCTTCTCACTTTTTGTCTTTCCGGCTTCTCACTTTTTGTCTTTCCGGCTTCTCACTTTTTGTCTTTCCGGCTTCTCACATTTTGGGTTTCAGGCTTCTCACTTTTCAGGAACAGTTAGTCGCCTTTTTCGCCTCTAACGGAACTGCCCGAACTGCCCAAGCTGCCCAAGCTGCCCGAGGGGCAAGGTGGTCATTTACGAAAAATGGCGATCCGAGGGCCCCGAACCGGAGAATATGATTCGTCCACCCGGCATTTATGGAAACTACCAACGACAAAATTACCGGGTCGCCCCCGGCCAAAGCTATAAAAGGAGCCCCAAGGCTTCATTTGAAAGGACCTTGACTTCTGGACCCAGGAGAGCTCCTTGCAGACTTTTGCGGAATCCTCCTTCGGCACTTGAAGATCTCCTTCGGGACTTGAAGATCTCCTTCGGGACTTGAAGATATTCTCACTTCCGAAAGGCGACCAGCAATCTCAGAAGAGAAAGGCGACTGGCCTTCCCGCTTCCGAAAGGCGACCAACATTTCTCAGAAGGAAAAGGCGACTAGCCTTCTCACTTCCGAAAGGCGACAAACATTCTCAGAAGAAAAAGGCGACTAGCCTTCTCACTTCCAAAAGGCGACTAGCCTTCTCACTTTCGAAAGGCGACTAGCATTCTCAGAAGAAAAAGGCGACTAGCCTTCTCGCTTCCAAAAGGCGACTAGCCTTCTCACTTCCGAAAGGCGACTAGCATTCTCAGAAGGAAAAGGCGACTAGCCTTCTCACTTCCGAAAGGCGACTAGCATTCTCAGAAGGAAAAAAGACTTAGTTTTTCCGAGAGGTGGCCTGTCACCCTCGGAGCTCGTTCTCTCTCTCTCTCCAAATGTTGTAACGAGCAGCGACCTGTCGCGCTCAAGTTCTAGTTTCCAAGTTGTAACCCCCAGAAGATAGTGAAGTTTGGTCGGCACAGCTCCGGCCGCGTGGTTTTTACCCTTTCCGGGTTTTCCACGTTAAAAAGTCCCTGTGTACTCAGCAAATCTCTAATTGACTGTTTGCGCGCTTAGTTCGCTCACGAGCTAAGGTGGTTCAAGTGGACCGGTCTACCCAGAGCCTAAGCGTTCCGCAACAAAATATATATAAATAACAAATATGTTTTACAGGAGGGGAATAAAATTAAAAAAAAATCTAGGAAGAGATATGAATTTTTTTGAAAGGAAATTAATTTTTCTATATATAAATATTTAGCAAAAAAAAATTCGTTGTTATTTTACAACAAAAAATCTGCAACAAAATAATTCGTTCCTATTTTAACAACAAATATTTAGCAATGAAAAAATTTGTTGCTATCTTTGCAACAAAAAAACCTCTTGCTTTTTTCGTTGGTAATGTAAAAATCCAATTACCTAGCTAAATTCGATGCTAATTAGGAAGGAATTATGTGTCCTTCCTAAATTTCCTTGCTAAATGTGATTTTTCTTGTAGTGCACCCTGAGTAGTAAAACTTGTTGCGAGATACTCGACGCTCTTATGGATAGGTCGAATTGAATCGTCTCAGCTTGAGAGTAAGCCGAACGTGCAAACAGTCACAGAGAAGACTAACAGTTAGCAAAAAGACTTTTGATGTGGAAAAATCCAGTAAAGTGGAAAAACAAGGGGGTCGGATCCGTGCCCACCAAGTTCCACTATTCTTTGGAGTGTTACAAAAGTTATCTCTCGAGGGTGACGGGTCACCGCTTGTTACAATAATTCTTCTTGACCATGCAAGTCGCTTGGAGTGGAGTGCTGAGGAGCGTGCCCGGAAGCGATCTGGAATGTTAAATGCGGCAACTGGGCTCTGGGCTCGAATGACGGATTTGGATGAGGTCTTTGAGCTGTCTTCGAGGGGACCTTCGAGGAGCGAATGAGATCTTCAAGACCCTGAAAGAACCTTCAAAGGCTGAAAGAGATCTTCGAGCAAACTTTCAAGAATCTCCGAACTATGAAGGAGGTCTTCGAGCTATCTTCAAGGGATCTTCGACCTCCGCAAGTGTGTGTTTGAAATGACATTTTGGATACGGTGATGAGTTTGGACAAAAAACACCACCGTCGTAAACTGTATATGTTTTATTTGGCATGACAAGGGTTATGACTGTCACTAAGAAAAGAAAACTAATTTTGAACATAAAATGAAATGGATGAAGTTCCTTAGAGAGGCGATTCGTGACCACCGCGTTCACGACCGTTGCCGCCTTGTCAAACATAGCCTTAAAACATATAAAAAAAGATTTGAGAATGATTTCATAAAGCTATAAAATTGTGGGGCTTGTCTCATAAATTTGCCTATTTTTTAAACCCTAAAATCCTTTAAATTAATTTCATTTAAAGAAAAAAAAAGATATAGATAAAAAATGAAAATTCTATTACAGTGCAAAATTAAAAAAAGTTGAATATTGCATCAAAAAGTATCTTCCCCTTTTAATTTTGTAATAGCGTGTGTTCGTAATCTCTAAGGGCCCGTTCGGATCCCTGTAATTGGAATTGGGAATTGGAATTGGGGCAGTGGAATTCCAATTCTAGTGTTCGGATGTAAGGAATTCCCGCGGAATTGGAATTGGACCAATTCCATGAAATTCAGTTTTGTACTATATATGGCCAATTCCTATGGGTAAAGACAGATATCCCATGGAATTCAGTTTTGTATTATGGTCAATTCTTTGGAGATCTCGTCGTTATCGCCCGATCTCACCGTCATCGCCAGATCTCGCCGTCGTCGCCCGATCGCGCCGTCGTTGCTCGATCTCTCCGTCGTCGCTTAATCGAGCCGTCGTCGTCGCTCGATCGCTCAGTCGTCGTCCGATCTCGTCGTCGTCGCCCGATCTCGTCTTCGCTCGGACAAGTCAAGGTGGTCGATCAAAGGGATTATTGGGCTTATGAGCCTGCGATGAGCTGATTACTTGGGACTTCATCATCACTGCATGCTAGTCTAGCATCATCAAAGGGCTAGTCTTAGGAACAATTTTAGCAGGTCCAACCCTAACATCAGAATGATGACACTGAACAATTTCTTAAGGCCTTCCAGCTGCCAAAAAGGAGATGAACATGAGGTTCAAACTTTATTTTGTAATTAATATAATATAATTACCTTGATGAAGATAAAACATTTTCAACCGAACACATAATTAAGGAAACAGTATAATCACTCGCCAAATAATTTCTAGGATAATGATAAATTTACGAGAAATAAATTTTACAAGAAAGAAAGAAAATCAAAATTAATTGTTATGACATTGCAATTCCAAACCAATTCCAATTCAAATTCTAGAAAATCATCCTGCAGTCGAACAACTACATTGGAATTCAGACAGATTTCAATACCCGCAGGAATTGGAATTGGATGAACTACAACTCTGCAATTCTAATTTCTGTGATCCGAACAGGCCCTAAGAATTTCGCTCATTAGCTCTTTCTTAAAGTTAATAACTATATATGAAACACAAGTTGTGTCTAAGCTCAATCAATAGGTTTGAAATGCTAAAGTTCAGCACCCTTATTTTTTGGCGATTGTTATCCGCACTACAGTTTTGACTATTCACACTCTTTTTGTATGAGTTATTACGCGTCTTTTGAAAATAAGTCCTGTAGATGCATTTTTAGAAAAAGTGATCAACACTTTTGTGAAAAGTTATCCGCACTACACTTTTGTGAAAAGTTTGTGAAAAGTCTTGTGATCAACATTTTTAGGAAAAGTTGAAGATCTCGACGAGATCTACAATTTTTGTGTTGAACACTTTTCCTAAAAATGCATGCACAAGACGTATTGCCGCCCTGATTGAAACATGTGTAACTATAACAAATTTTTGGAAATACGCATTTTACATGCATTTTTAGGAAACGTGTTCAGCACAAAAGTTGTAGATCTTTCGTCGTCGAGATCTATTTTTAAGCCCAAGATTAACTTTTTTTTTTCAATATGCATTTAGCCTTATTAGGGAAAAAGGGGTTGACAAAAACAAAAATAAAAACAGGGACAAAAACAAAATTAAAACGAGCTACTTGTACTACATACAATATGACAATCAATAATGCTAGGGACAGCCGGGCTCCTCTTGGAGTTGTTTTCATGACTTTTAGTACATATTGTCTAAAATATATTTATTTGTGCGATATATATTGACCTAGGATTATTAAAAAAAAAATTATGAGCCAAATATTTAACACCATAATTTTTTCAAAACTATACTTTTAATTATCGCAATTAAAAATAGGGTAAATAGTTTCTTAAGAACAACAAAATATGAGAAAAGTGAAATCTTTAAATATCAGCAATATTAACTAGAAAGTAAAAATAATGTATGGTATCGTGGGAGGGGGGTGTAAAGTGCGTTTCCCGCACTGCACCGTGCAGTGTGGGAATCGCACTGTTCAATAAACTTTGAGATGTGTGCGATGATCACACACATCTCAAAGCATGTGTGTGAACGGTGCGATTCCCGCACTGCACGGTGCAGTACTGCACACCCCCTTAAAAATCGCACACATCGAGAGTCACTTTGAGATGTGACTCTCGATGTGGACTCATACAAAATTATTTCCAAAAAAAATTCAGCCGTAGAATGTGTATAGGTATAATAAAAGGTCTCTTTCAGGAGAAATAGGGACAAATTTTTTGGTCTGGGCCCCACCTCTAGATTTAGAGACGAGGCCGCAGAGATGATGACATGTGATACAAATTTAATATAGAAATATTCATAGTTTTTTTGGAGCTTTCAAGCTAGTTTTTTAAAAGAAGATGCGACGTTTACTTTTTCATTTGAAATTGTAGTTTTTAAAAACGATATCCAAAAAATCATTTATGCATGCCTCAATACCATTTATGGTCGCCCCGACATCATTTATAATTTTTCAGGATATCAAAAATTGATATCTCGGTGAGTATATTATGCTAATTTTGGGATCATATTTTGCACACTTTGCAATCACATGGTGTACGCACGGGTATAACTTTGCCCAGGACGTTGATAACCAGTTCAAGGTTGGAGATCATTTATGATCTCCCAGATATCATTTATAATTTTGAAGATATCAAAAATTGATATCCCAATGAGTATATTATGCTAATTTGGCGATCATATTTTCACATTTTGCAATCATATGTTGTACAAACGAATATAACTTTGTCCATGACGTCAATAACCAGTTCAAGGTTGGAGATTCCGTGCGTTTATTTGAAGATCAATACTGTGGTCATAATAAATTTCACAAACCTTAGTGTTGAAGCTAGGAAAATCCTAGGCTCCAAAATTAGGACCAATGCAGTCGGAGTCTACTCGCCCAGCAGTCCAACGAGATGACTTGGCTGGCAGCGACGAAGAAGCTAGAAGAGCAACAAACAGGACCCCAGGTGCTGCGGCAGGGAGGTCTCACCACGTACCCGAAAGCTCAAGGGAGTCTTCCCCTCCAAAACCAAAAATGACCAAGCTTGGTACAAAGAAGGCAGAGACCTGGCGAGTATCTCGCCTGAGGGGTCAACCTCGTCCAAAAAGTCCACTTTCTTGTACCCCTGGGGGTCTATTTATAGACAAATCCTGGGAGGGGGGGGGGGGGGGGGGGGGGGTTGTTACCTGGCCATACTCGCCCATACTCGCCTCTGCTCGCCCCTTGCCCGCCAAGCTCGCCCCTTGCTCGCCCAGCTCGCCCCTTGCTCGTCATGCTCGGTCTGCGAATAGGCGTCTCCGTAGGCCTTTCTAATCTCGACGAATTACGGGTTATACACTTAGTATAGTCGATCAAATTTTCTTGCAAATTCTTCTCCTGCTACAAATATCCGGACTGATCATATAACTATTAAACATTTAAATTCCGATGAAATAGAAGCACATAAGACATGAGAAAGGACAATGTTTCACTTGCGAGTAGAAATATTTGCGCAACCACAATTGTAAAAATAAATCCACTTTATTATCTTGCGATCATTTTTGATTATTTTGCATTCACATTTTAATTATCATATATTAATTTTGTGATATCTGAGAGATCATAAATGATATTGGTGCGTGCATAAATGATCTTTTGGAGATCATTTTTAAAGGCAATTGTTAACCGCACCGCACTTTTGGCTATCCGCAACTATTTGATATCCGCAAACCATTGTTTTTCAAAATGGCTATCCGCAAACATAATTGTTATCCGCAAACCAAATTCTTTAACAAAAAAATTTTTAAATTACTTTTTTGCAATATCACCACAAATACTTTGATATAAATAAACTTCCCAAAACACCATTAAAATATAATTAATTGTCCATGTTTTAGAGTCCATAAAAATAAAGTTAACATTCAAAACAAGTCATGACTACATCTAAAATTATCATTGCTTCACGCCATTCTTTTACCCTACAAATATGAAAAAAAAATATTAATAGATTTTACATTACAATTTGAAATAATTTTAAAGTAAAAAGCCTTAAACCTATAAGAAATTGGTGGAATACACTTAAATAATTGAACGGATTGTGCTATTAAATTGGTGGAATACATTCAAGCTTTGGATAAAATTGCACATGGTGCTTGATTGCACTATAATGATTTGTTGACAAATGACTATGCTAACACAGATGAGGAGGTTTCTCATTATACATCAAAACTAAATATAGGCCAGCAACAGTAATCAGTGTTATAAAAGTAGACAATTATATATCTCAGCATAAAAATTGATATGAGTGACAATGCCAAACAAGATTCGGAAAACCTGAGAATGCCAAACAAGATGAAGAGGTTTCTCATTATACTCAGTAGACAATTCATATGAGTGAGAATGCCAAACATAACTGCAAAAACCAAAGAAGAATCCTAAACCTGAACCAGCGTTCACCCGAAGAAGAGAAGTGCAATGGAGTGCGGGATACCTGCAGGGCGTCGGAGCGTCCTCCTGGGAGTCGGCGTTCCTCCTTAATGTCGGCGGCGTTCCATGAACCTGAACCTCCGTCGACATTCCCCCTTGGCGGCGGCGGCGTTCCTCCTGGGCGGCGTTCCTCCTGGGCGTCGGCGGCGTTCCTCCGGGGCGGGGGGCGGGTTCGGAGCGAGGGCGAGAAAGGGGGGCGGGGTCGGCTCGAGTGCGAGAAGGAAGAGAGAGTGAGTGCGGTTAGGGTTTTTACAGAACCCTAAAACAAATGTTTAATTGGGTGCGGATAGCCAAAAGTGGAGTGCGGTTAACAATTGCCTTTTTAAAAAGTACAATTTAAAATGAAAAAGTAAATGTCATGTCTTCTTTTAAAAAGTTGACTTCAGAGTTTCAAGAAATTATGATTTCTATATTAAATTTGCGTCACATGTCATCATCTCACCTGCCCCGTCTCGAAATCGGGCACGGACCCTAAATTTTGCGGTAAATAAGGGCTCATCATGAGAAATTGCGGGGATGTTTTTGTCCGTCCGATCTATGATTGGACCGCCAACAAAAGCAGAGTAAAAATGAAAAAAAAAATGCACGATCTGTTGATCGAACGTGGTTGGGCGCGGATCTTAAGCTCGTGCACAAAAAAAAAATTTCCTGTTTGGGACGGCTGTGATTGCAAGATAAGTCATGAAAAATTAGTGCTGGGATTAGAACTATAAAAAAAAAGACGTGTCACAAACAGTGTCTAAACTTAAAAAATAAATATATTATAAATAATGTATTTTACAATTTTAGTTGAGAGGGAACATGGGCCATAGAGTTCAGGTGTGGAAATAATCTTCTTTCGCAATCAAAAAAGCGTTGCCGGAGAAAAAGCTAGATCCGGACAATCATGGAGTACCTGCCTTGAACGTTTAGACTTTAGACTTTAGAGTACCATATATATATTATAAAAATAATTAGAACTTTTTTTTATTGTTTTTTTTTTATTTTGTGCCTAATTAGGAAATCATTTTTATTATTTTTATAATAAAATAATAATCATTCCTATTCTCATTAGGGCCACATCATCACTTTAGAACCACCACATCATCTAAAATCGATATAAACTTTCGAAAATTTGTCTTCTCCACACCCATAAGAAATGCTGCGGATCACTCGAGCGCTCTGGTAGATCGGTCGAATTGAACCGCCTTAGCTCGTAAGCGAATCGAGCGTGCAAACAGTCAATGAATGAGTTAGTAAGTGACACGAAAGATTTTTAACGTGGAAAACCCGGAAATGGCAAAATCACGCGGTCGGAGCTGTGTCTGGGGGGTTACAATTAGAGACTTAGAATTCGAGCGCGACAGGCCGCCGCTCGTTACAGTGGTGGAGAGAAAGAGAGAATTCTGAGGGTGACAGACCACCTCTCGGAAAGCTAAGTGTTACTTCTTCTGAGAACAACCGTGAAAACTATCAAGATTACACAGCGGACGAAATATGAAGACTGATTCTCATTTTTCTCTCTTGTCTTGGAATGTACAGGAATACAGCTATTTATAGAAGAGAAGGACTGAAAAGGAAAATAAGAGAAAGTTCTGGAAAGTGCAGTCTTAACTAATAATACATAATCGTAATACCCCCCCTCAAGATGGGCAGTAAAAATCTATGAGGCCCATCTTGGACAGTAAAAACTGAAATTGAACTCTTGGTAATGGCTTGGTTAAAACATCAGCCAGCTGAAATTTAGACTTGATGTAGACTATCTGCAAATAGCCGGATTGCACAAGTTCCCGAATGAAATGACAATCGATATCAATATGCTTCGACCGTTCATGAAAAGTTGGATTCGAGGCCAAGTTAAGAGCGGATTGATTGTCACAAAACATCATTGTAGTAGGAACATTAACTTCGAAATGAAGAAGCAATCGTTGTAACCAAACAATTTCACTTGCTAATAAGGCAAGAGCACGGTATTCAGCTTCGGTTGAGGATTTGGAAACGGTAGGCTGCTTCTTGGACTTCCATGAAATGAGAGAATCCCCTAAGAAGACGCAAAAACCTGTGGTGGAGCGTCTTGTGTCAAGGCAACTGCCCCAATCAGCATCGGAATAGGCCGTGAGACGTAAGGAATTATTTGTAGAAAAAAATAATCCTTGTCCAGGGGATTTCTTGAGGTACTGAAGCAAGTGTTGAGCAGCATGAAGGTGTGAAGTGCGGGGAGCTGCCATAAACTGGCTTAATTTCTGAACTGTATATGTGATGTCTGGCCGAGAAACTGTTAGATACATAAGACGCCCAATTAATCGTCGATACGAGGAAGCATCAGCCAGAAGATCTCCTTCAAGAGCATGTAACTTTAGGTTGGGATCCATTGGTAAAGCAAGAGGTTTTGAATTGATGAATCCGGTATCTTCAAGGAGGCTAAGGGTGTATTTCCGTTGAGACAAGCAAATACCAGTAGCCTTTCGAGCAATCTCCAAACCCAAGAAATATTTTAAATCACCAAGAACTTTTAAGTGGAAGAGTTGTTGAAGAAGTAATTGCACTTTTTGTAGAGAAGAAAAATCAGGTCCAGTCAATAGGATATCGTCAACATAAACCAAAAGAACAACCAAATGGTGACCGGAACCAATCGTAAAAAGAGAATAATCACTTTTTGATTGAATGAATCCATTAGTAAGTAAGGTAGATGAAAATTTTTGAAACCATTGGCGTGATGCTTGCCGTAATCCATAGATCGATTTATTTAGTTTACAAACCAAATTTTCTCCTGGCATAGAATATCCCAAAGGTGGAGTCATAAAAACCTCTTCATTTAACTCACCATTTAGGAAAGCATTGTTGATATCAAGCTGTAATATATTCCAACATTTTGCTGCAGCCACTGCTAGAAGAACTCGTACAGAAGTCAGTTTAGCGACGGGTGAGAAAGTATCGGAAAAATCAATACCAGCTTGTTGTGTGTAACCCTTGGCGACTAAACGAGCTTTGTACCGATCTACACTTCCATCAGCATTGTATTTAACTCTATATATCCATCGGCAACCAACACACCGTTTATGAGGGGGTAAGGGAACAACAGACCAAGTATTGTTTGATTCCAGGGCCTTTAATTCAAGATCCATTGCTTGCTTCCATTCAGGAATTTGAATGGCTTGATGATAAAATTGAGGTTCATATGTGGTGGATAGTTGAAGAATAAAAGCTTTGTAAGAAGGAGAAAGTTTGTCATAACTAAGATGTTGATGAATGGGATATGAAATAGAAGAGCAAGCATAGTCCTGTAGATATGTTGGTTGTTTTGACAAACGAGTGGACTTTCGAAGAGTAGGAATAATAGATGCTTCAGGAGATACTGCAACAGGGGAGCTGGAAATTTCAGGATGTGTAGGAGATGAAGTAACTGCAGAATTATGTAAAAAAGAATCATCATTGATGAGATTATCAGATGCAGAGTGATGATCAGGACTGGATATATCAGAAGATGAAATAAATTCATTTTGAGGAAGAGAAATGGCAAGATCAGAAAAGGGATCAATGAGATCAAGTGTGGAATTAATGGTATGAAAAGGAAAGTTAGTCTCATGAAAAACAACATCCCTGGAAATGAAAATTTTCTTAGTGATGAGATTATAAAGTTTATAGCCCTTATAACCAACTGGATAGCCAATGAAAACAGCAGGGTTTGCTCTAGGATGGAATTTGGTACGATGTGTCTGTAAAGTGGCTGCATAGCATAAACAACCAAAAGTTTTGATGGCATGATAATCTGGTTCTTTGTTGTGAAGGATGTTGAATGGGGAGTTATCATGGAGGAGGGGAGTAGGGAGTCTGTTGATCAGAAAAGCTGCAGTTCCAATGCACTCTCCCCAAAAAGAAATGGGAATTTTGGATTGAAAGTATAGGGCTCGAGCAATATTTAACAAGTGTTGATGTTTTCTTTCAACTACAGAATTTTGTTGGGGACGCTCGACACAGGAGAACTCATGGATAGTGCCATTTTGCAAAAGAAATCAGTTAGAGCCAATTCTTTCGCATTGTCAGATCTGAATCGTTTAATAGTTATGCCAAATTGAGTGCGAACAAGTTGAAAAAATTTCATGATAGCATGAGGTGCTTCTGATTTATTTTTAAGAAGATAAATCCACGTATATCGAGAACAGTCATCAACCAATGTTAGAAAGAAACGCTTGCCATCATGAGTTTCATGATGATACGGCCCCCATATGTCACAATGTAACAAGTCAAAAATTGAAATAGAAACATTGTTTTGGGAATTAAAAGGAAGACGACGAAATTTTGCTAAAGGGCAAACAGAGCAATGTAAAGAAGAGAAAGCATTAGGTAAAGAAAACGGCACTTTTTTGCTTAACAACTTCAGAATTTTATCAGACATGTGTCCAAAACGATTATGCCATAAACTCGGAATACAAGTGGAGGTAACATTATTGACAGAAGGGGGTAAAACTGCCGGAAAATGAGCAGCATCATTGAACCTTGAGGCACATGAAAGAACATATAGGCCTGCAACAAGTTTACCCTTGCCAATCGTCCTCGACAGCTTGATGTCCTGGATAATGAACCAATCAGAAAAAAAAGTGATAGAGTAAGTAGAGTTGTGCAATAAAGCACTGACGGAGATCAAATTGAATCGAAAAGATGGAACATAGAGAACATTGTGAATGATTAAATTTGGATTTATTTGAATGCTGCCTATGGCATGGACAGGAATTGTAGATCGATTTGGTAAAATGATATAGCGGTTTTCAACAACTGAATGATGTAAAAAAAATTTGAGATCATAAGCAATGTGAGAACTAGCACCGGAATCAACAACCCATGAAGAATTTGTAAGAGGTAAGGGTGAAGTAATGCTAGACAAAACCAAACCAGATGCATTTTGTTGGGTTGATTCGTCGGTTGGTGACTGATGCTGCAGAAGATTCAGGATTTGTTGATATTGATGAGGAGTGAAAGTCATTCCAGAAGATCCGGTGTCGGAGATCTGATTAACATTTGAGTGGATGGCATGGGTCTTGATCCAGGAACAGACTTCTTATATCCTGGGGGATATCCATGTAATTTGTAGCATTTGTCTTTGACATGACCTAATAATCCACAATAAGAACACAATGGTCTATCCTTCTTGATATACTTCTTGTTTTCTGCTTGTTTTGCCGAGTTAGGAACTGCAAGAACAAGGGGAAGATCACTGGTGGCCGAGATGTGATTAATCTCACATTGTTTTTCTTCTTGTAAAATAAGAGAGAACACTTTGTTGATTGGAGGAAGCGGATCCATGAGGAGAATCTGACCGCGGATTTGAGAAAAACTGTGTCCAAGTCCCATGAGAAAACTCATGACATACTCCATATGATTATATTCAAGTAAGGGTTTGGATCCCCCACAAGAACATGAATAAGGTGGTTTGTATTCTCCTAATTCTTCCCAAACAGCTTTCAGTTTGGTAAAATATTGGCTGACTGAGAGATTCCCCTGGTTTAAACTCATCAGATCTCGCTTAAGTTGGAAGATACGAGGACCATTGCGTTGCTGAAATCGCTTTTGCAGATCCGTCCATATTTCCGCAGCAGAAGAAGCGTAGATCACGCTGGCAGTAATTTCCTTGGTGATGGAATTCAAGATCCAAGATGCGACTATATTGTTATTGCGTTTCCAGGCGAGTGACAGTAAAGGATCTTCAGCGGTAGGATTAGTTAAGGATCCATCCACAAAACCAAATTTATTTTTGCCGATCAAAGCCATTTTCATAGCTCTACTCCAGGAATTGTAATTGTCTCCATTCAGAGGTTGAGAGACAAGAATCGAACCTGGATTGTCGGAGGGATGAAGATAGAAAGGACTAGCAACATCATCAATGGCGTTCCTGATAGAAAGGACTCCATCCACTTTACTGCTAGAAGCCATGAAACAAGAGAAGGAAGAAAAAACGAACGCAAGAAAAAGAAGAAAGCGATCTATGGCTCTGATACCATATCAAGATTACACAGCGGACGAAATATGAAGACTGATTCTCATTTTTCTCTCTTGTCTTGGAATGTACAGGAATACAGCTATTTATAGAAGAGAAGGACTGAAAAGGAAAATAAGAGAAAGTTCTGGAAAGTGCAGTCTTAACTAATAATACATAATCGTAATAAAAACAAAAGTGAGAATGTCGAGTCGCCTTTCGGGGGGAAGGAAATCTCCAAGTCCACGAAGGAGATCTTCAAGCACCGAATGAAAGCTCAGAGGAAATCTTCGCAGAGCTCTCCCGGGTGCCGAAAGCAAGGTCCCTTGAAATGAAGACTATGAAGAAAGTCAGAACATTGAGTGACAATGACTCAAGCTGTTCAGACTCAGAAGAGAAGACTCAATTTGTATTGACTGTCCTATCTGAGTCAGAGGAAGAAGTCGAGGATGAAGTCTCACCTGAACAGGTATGCATAAGAGCTCCTCTATCTACCTCAGACTCAGAATCAGAGACGAGCTCATCTGATAATGATGACTGGTCCAAGTCATACAATGATCTCTTAGAAGATGTTAAGATGCTGTGCAAGGAGCAGAATGCAAAGATCTCCTCTCTTCAAGCAAAAAATCTTGATCTCTTAGAGAAAGCAGAAAGGCTAACTCTAGAGAATGCATATTTTTGTCAACTCAAAAAGGACTTCAAGGCAAGCTCCAACCTTGACTTGATAGACAAATTTGGGAAAACTCTGAAGGCATTGATTGAGAGCAAGGAGTTGTGCTGCTCACTAACCAGAGAAGTAGTTCTTCAGAAGAAGGACAAATTTCAGCCCAAAGTCCTGAAATCTAAGAATGACAACACCAGAAGGATGGAGAGTAAACTCCCAGTTGTAGTAAAGCCTGTGACAAGCTCCTCCAAACCAGAGACCTCTCCTCCACTGGTAAATGGTTGCTGCTCCACTCAGAGAAGGGAGCAGGGATGCTTCAAGGAAGACAGATCAGACAGACCCTGTGGGAAGAAGGCTAGCTTGAGGAAGGTAATCTCATCCTCCAACAAGAATGCTGGGCAATCCAATCTTGGGTATTTCAAGATTGGGAGCTCCACAAGTGGAGCAAAGAACATGCCAAAAACCACAAAGGTACCTCAGAAAGTTATGAGGAGGCAGAAATTTGTTGAGCCCAGAGAAGAGAAGAAATCCTTAAAGAAGACTGACTCCAGATGGAAAACAGTGAATGGTGACATCAAACATCACATCTACCATCAGCACAGTTCACCTTCTTTGCTTCATTCATTTGTTGACACACAAAGAACTCCTGCTCATACAGTCAACCAGAAAAGAAGATATAACAGGTATGAATGTTGGTGCTGTGGAAAGACTGGGCACTTTGCAATTGATTGTTGGTACAATCCAACTGCTCCAAGGGTAGCAAATGCTAAACTTGCAAACAATGTCTTTCACAATCACTATGCATATCCGAGGGCAGTTATATCCAGTATGCCCGTCAAAGCTAATAATTTCCTAGGACCCAAATTCACTTGGGTTCCTAAGGACTTGTAATCTTATTTTGCAGGTAGTCCAAGTGCCCACCAGAAGCAAATCTGGGCCTTGGACAAGGTGGCTGTTCTGACCCATACAGAACAGCAAAGTCTATTTACTAACAAAACTGAATAGGTCCTAGAATTCATACTCGTCGATACAAGAAGTTGTTACGATGACACAATAGATGTTACAACGACAAAGATTCGAGCTGAGAGGATGCGTATCCAAGGATCATTTTGACAACAATAACCGCATCGACAAAATATAATCGAGCTATTTATATCGGGATTAGATGGGTCCATCAAAGTCGTCTGATCATTTTTTAAGGTACGCACCTCTTCACCTACCGACACTATAAATAGAGTGAATGCTCGAAAATAAAAATTACGCTATCATTTGCCCTAAGCCATTCCGTCGACAAACCCTCGCCTCCTTTGACGTGTTGCCTTCTCTCTCACTCCGAATCAATGGCTCCCAAGAAAGAAGAAGTGATCTCAGGTTGTGAACTTCAGCGAGGAGGTTTCAATGCCTGCTCCGACGAAATAAGATCAGTAATAGGATTGCTGGAGGCATCGGGACTAGAATATGCCCTATGTGAACCCTCGGTTCTTCTCCACCGGGAATTAGGCGAGTTCTTTGCCGAAGCAAAACTCGACCACACTGAATCACTGATAAAATCCATGGTGGGAGGCAAGAAAATCAAGATATCTACAAAAAGCCTTGGAAAAGCATTGAATCTGCCAAGAATCCAAGGGGGAGAGGAAGAAGAAGAGCTGGCATCGGAGAATGTGTCCGCGAGCTACACCTGGTGCGGCCACACAGGGAAGACCTACAGGTCTATTAAGAGAGCGAAATTCAATCAAAAGGGGAAGTTGATGGCCGACATCGTTGGCAAAGTTCTGTTATGCAAACCTGGGTCTCATAACCGAATCTCAAAGGACATGTTCGTTGTCATGGCTCGGATAATTCACACTAAGAAGACCAACTGGAGTGAGTTCCTCTTCCAGAGAATGAAGAACACCCTAAAGTCCCCCTCCTACGGAAGAATACTGTCCCTCTATCTGCTAAATACCCAGAGGGAAGTACTGAATAAGAAAATGGGAGTTTCTCTACACTACTCGAAGCGTCTGGATGCAAAAATGCTAGATCGATGGGATATGTCTATCCCCAAACCATCATCTAATATCCATCCTGCTCCAAAGAAACATGCATCTCAAACAGACCACTCGGAAAAAGAAGATTCATCCAGCAGCTCTGATGACATACCACCACCCCCACAAATCCCTGGTACAACTGAGGGGGAGACTTCCACCCAAAGGGATTATCCAGAAATAGTACCAGAACCTGCTCCCACAGAGGTTACTGAAGAAAGTAGAGACCCCAACTTGGGGAGTGAACCGGTTGAGGGGGAGCCCCAATTCGGGGGCTCAGCCCAAGATGATGAAGTGATTCATAAGGAGCTCTCAGCTGGAGGCTCACATCAGGAGGATGCTCAAGTTGAGGGGGAGACCCATCTTGGGTACTCTTCCCTAGAAGAACAAGGGAATGAACCCTCTATCCCAGAAGGCAGAGGCGCTATGCCTGAGCCAACGGAAGACACTACTCTCTCCGACTGCCGAGAGTTAATGGTAGCAAGCAAGATTGTGCTCATAGCTCCAAGTGAGACACTGCCAGAAGTTTCCAGAGGGAAGGCTAAGGCTACAACGCATATTAGTGAAGAATCATCTGATAATGTCAGTGAAGCAGCTCCACAGGGAGGAGGAGTTCAAGAAGAACAAACTGCTGAGCCATCTTCGACTCAGGCCGGATCTCTCTTCCACATGATATCAGCTCTACTGACAGCTCAGCGCAAACAACTGTAACAGTTCATAGTAAAGACTGTGGAAAATCTAAGAAAAGAGGTGAAGGGGGAGATCCAGGAAATGAAGAAAGATATACTCTGTAACATCCCAACTTTTATTGGGCCACTAGACCCTAGTGAGCCCAATAAAAGTAGGCCCGAGCAGTAGAAAACTACCATCTTAAGTAACGTTGCGTGCCGCAACTAAATCATTGGGGTACAGTGACCAAACAAACCCCGATTGGACTTCCGTCAGTTCCGTTAGACTTGTATGGACAATACAAGCGCAACGGAATCCGAGGTCGTTTGGAGAAAACGACCATTTCGGGTGTCGTAGCGCGCCACTACCTCATTATTATGAATAGTGACCATACGAACCCCGATTGGACTTCCGTCAGTTCCGTTAAACTCGTGCGAACAATACGAGCGCAACGGAATTCGTTGGGCCTCGATTCAAGGTCGTATGGAGAGTATGTCATTTTACGACTATGCAAATCGCCTCAGTGCAACGCACGAGATATAAAGCATACGAACCCGGCATCAGCCTCGGTAACTCTTATTGGACCCCGGGGGCCAAGGAGGACCCCGCCCTAAGTTGACTCGGTCAACCCCCCCCCCCCCCCTGCTTGAAATTTATTGAGAAATGAAAAGGAAAAAGGGGGGGGGGGAGAGAGAGAAAGCCCCCCCCCCCCCCCCCCCCCCACACCCCAAGAAAAGGGGCTGCCCATGAATAGGCAGCCCCTACTTGGGGCAAAGGGGGCAAGAGAGAGAGAAGGGAGGGGAGGGGGAGAAAATATCTCCCCCTCCCATATCCCCACGTGGGGGATAAGGAGGAGTGCTCCCCCTTCCTATAAAAGGAAGGGGCAGCCCCTCTCAAACCCCCCACCCCACTCCCTCTCAGCCTCACCCTGCCGACCAGCCCAGCCCAGCCCTCCTCCTCCTCCACCTTGCCGGGCAAGCCACCCAGCCGAGACCTCCTCCCCCCTCCTCATGGCCGGCCACCACCCTTCTACCTCTCGAGCCCCACCTCCACCTCAGGTAGAACCTCCCCCCTCCCCCTTCCTACCTCCCGGAGGAGGCCGCCCCTCTCCCCGTCGCCTGTATGTCGCCGGCCGCCGCCCCGAGCCTTGCAAGGCTCGGGGAGGAGGCTGGCCGTGGAAGCCTTCTCCCCCAGCGCTGGTGGTGGCGCTGGGGGAGGTAGGTCCCCTCTCGGGGACCTCGGCGCCGGCACAGGGGAGGCGGCCGGGCCGCCGGAGGACGCAGCCGGCAGCACCTGTGGCCTCCCCCTCCTCCCCGTTTTCCTGTAGGGGAATAATCCCCTTCCCCGGCGGCGGCCGGCGGCTCCAGGCCGCCGGAACACCGCCGGAGGGTTTCCCCCTCCCCGGCGCCCCGACCAGGGGCGGCAGGGAGGGCCCTGCACGAGGAGGCAGCGGCGCAGCAGGCCGGCATGGCCCATGCCGACTGCGCCGCGCCTCCCCGTCCTCTTCTGCTTCTCTTTTCGGTGGGCTCCGGCGGCGCCAGGCCACCGGACCACCACCGGAGTGGGCGCCGACCCCCGGCCGCGCCACCGCCTCCCGCCCGTTTCCTTGCTCTCCCCGGCGGTGGCCGGTGGCACCAGGCCGCCAGACCATCACCGGAGGAGTCGCCGGCCCCCGGCGCACCGACCGGGGGCGGCGCTGGCCCCAGCCGGCCGCTGCCCGGCGGCGGCAGCGGCCGCCTCCCGATATTAATCGGGAGCCGCACGATTTTCCCCCAGGAATATCGTGCGGCTCCTATTATCTTAACTCCCGCCCCGCCTTCCTCCAACTGTGTGCCCCCCACAGCGGATCCGCTGTGGATCCGCTGTGGGGACCCAAGGAGGGCGCCCGGTGTGGCGCCCCCAGCCTTCTCCCTTACTCTAATCGCACCCCAAAACCCTTATTTTCTTCCCCATTTTTTTGAGGAAAAATGGGGCAATTTCAGAAAAACATTTCTAGATGAAAAATGTGCCCCTCTCTAAGGGGCACCTCCTGTATTTTTTTGAGATTTTAAGGAGGAATTTTACTATTTTTAAAAACCCTTTATAGGGTTTATTTTGAGAAAATAAACGTCCAAATAAGTTCGCAAAAATCACCAAAAAATTAAGGGCTCTAATTAAAGGTGTTTTATAACCACTATTAAAATTGGAAGGTGTGGTTTCTTATTTTGGTCCTCCAAAAGCTTTTACAAGCGAAAATAAACGCGCAAAAAGAGCGAAATTCATCGAAATGAATCGGCGTCCCCTCGACGCATATTTTAAAATGCCTATTAAAAATTATGTGTATTTATCCAAGGAATCGACTAAGCTCGGAATATCGACGCGAAAATCGGAACGAAATCGCGGCGCGACGCCGAAATTTAATCCCGGCGCGACAATAATAAAAGAACGGAGTCGACGATTGAAGCCTCCTCTTATGGAGTGATTGGACTACTGACCCTTCCTTTTATGCTTTTACTGCCTTCCGTACTTTCCGTTAAATCCAGTCTCGCACTGGTCCCCCACATTTATGTTCTGTAGTTTCCTTTAAATCCAGTCTCGCACTAGTCCCCGCTCTTACTTTCTGTACTTTCCTTTAAATCCAGTCTCGCACTGGTCCCCCGCATTTACTTTCTGTACTTCCCTTTAAATCCAGTCTCCCACTAGTCCCCCGCATTTACTTTCTGTACTTTCATTTAAATCCAGTCTCGCACTGGTCCTGTCATTATGGCCTCTGCTTTCGGCCTACTTTTCTGTTTATTACCATGACCTCTGCTTTCGGCCTACTTTTCTGTTTATTACCATGGCCTCTGCTTTCGGCCTACTTTCCTGTTTATTACCATGGCCTCTGCTTTCGGCCTACTTTTCAGCTTATTATTATGGCCTCTGCTTTCGGCCTATATTTCTGCTTAGTGCTATGGCCCCTGCTTCCGACCTAATTTATTTGCTAATGCAGAACTGTCATGGCAACCATGCGGTGCTTATCCTCCCTCCTGCGAGGCCTTAGTTGGGGAAAACCCGGAGTTGAGTCCCTCCTCCCAGGTTAGTCCCAAGCAAGGAGCCCTCATACCGCTAATCCTCCCGGGCAGAGGTTGTGTGACCGGTCGAGTAGAATTGCCACGACACTTATGTGCTTGTTTTATATAAAGCGGGTGAAGATTGTTTGGGAGTGGCGGGTTGGTCACGCCCGCAGACCGTTCGTACCGGTGCGGGTGGGTTGACGACTCATGGCGACAGGGAGATGTGCACAACGGGTTATCACCCTCCGAGCCTGCAGATTTACCTCCTCTGGTCGGCCTACAAATCGGCTCGTCGGATGTCGCTCACATCCAGTTAGTACACCAAGTTGTACAGGAGGGCCTGAATGATACGGTACGACTACATTCAGAAGTGGCAAGACTGGCCACTGTCACCGACGGCCACATCGGTGAGGCCCGCGGGGTTAGCTCCCCTGCTTGAAATAAAACGGTCTAAACTGTGTCGACACAAGGTCTTTTGTGTGCGTACAGGTTTGAATACCTGGGTGTGCGTGTCTGCGCGCTATAGTGTTGTGTACTTACTATACGGCGCGATTACGAGCTTTAGGGCGGGAAGCCCTATATATATACGGAGAGATATATGTTTACCTGCTACTAACCCTCTACCTTGATTCGGCTATTTCATTTCTGTCCTTTAGCCGCCCCCTGGATATGGATCCAGGGAGGGGATGTATTTTCTACTTAGCTCTGTGACTAACGGTTATTTCTTATAACCAATCACAGGAGATGGGACAGCAAGGAGCCCCCGCACCGCAGGATGAGTTACGAGCCTTGGAGATGGCCCGTTCGATTACCCCAACCTCGCCCCCTATCTTCAGAGACGTGAGTTCGAGAGTATAAGGACTAGCCTAGAGCTCCCTTTTGTTTAGATTATGTAGCCCTCGAGGCAATGTTTTGTAAAACGATAGGCCCCGACCATATTTAATTATGTAATATAATCCGCATGCTTAGCTTTTCCTATATTCGATTGCTTCCGATGTGCGTTCTGATGTGTTGTGCCTGACAAAGAGACCGCTCAGCGCTTGAAAGGGTGGGACGTTGCCACCCGGAAAGCGCTGGGTTGTCCTCTTTGGGCAGTAAGATCCCCCTCCCTGAACCAGGTTCAGTTTAGGGAGGGGGGGGGGGGGGGTCTTACATACTCCATCTCAACACTCAGTGCGCTCACTTCTACACTTTGGCAGCCCCGACCATAGAGAAGATGAGCGAGGAAATAAACAAAGTGGGACATCAAACCCACACAATCCTGAAAAAGCAAGAAACATTCCCAAACAATGTATACTATGATTTTGGGCAGATAGAGACAGATGCTGCAAATAACAGAAATCAAATTCTGAATAAGGTCAATGAGAATGCCCATACCTTAGATACCCATCTGCTTGAAATAAACAACAATTTGGATGTGACTGAATAACAACTGCAAGAAAAGCTGAATCTAGTCAGAGAAGGACTTGAGGAAAGGGTGATGGAACAAGCCCTAAAGGTGGAGAATGAAATAATAAACACCAGTTCACATCAAGCGATGTGGATAACAAATCAAATAAAGCAGACAATGAAGCAACCCCCATCACTATATGAAGCAGCCAATCCTTCTGCAAGCACTGAATCGGCTGAGTATGGAATAGAATTCGGAGAATCAGCAACCTCCAGGAAAAGAAAGAGAATTCAGAGCAGCCAGTATCGGCAAAAGAGACTGAGGGAAATTGAGCTGGATCCACAATCAGGAAGGTGGAGTCCTGTCTCAAGAGAAATAATAACTGAATCATGGATTCAGTTTGGATATCCTCAGGAGGACTATCTGAGGGCATACCAGTCAGCTGAATGGCAGAAACATCTGAAGCAGCTGGAGAGGAGGAAGAATCACAAGCTAGCATTCCCACAAGGTCCTCCTCCCTCTCCTAAGAAGATTCCCCTGCCCATCAACTACCATCAGAGGCAAAGGCAGAAAACCAAAGGGGCAAGCAGCAGTAGACG
The DNA here is from genome assembly GCA_033032865.1 of Dactylorhiza incarnata. Taxonomy (NCBI): domain Eukaryota; kingdom Viridiplantae; phylum Streptophyta; class Magnoliopsida; order Asparagales; family Orchidaceae; genus Dactylorhiza; species Dactylorhiza incarnata. The sequence continues at coordinate 3,269,517 of JAWHQI010000046.1, read as the reverse complement.
CTGATGGGGCACCAAATTAAAATCTTAATTATTCTGCTGGGGCAAATGAATGCTAATGTTTATTCATGAACATCTATTCTATTTATATGCTTGGCATTTATTGTGAAGAACGTTTAATCCATTTTATATAATCATTGTTTTATGTGTGATGTTATCATCTGAAATATCTTTTCATAAGTGGCATTTATCATTGAGGTAAGTTAGGGATTCTTCAAATAGGGAGAGATTGTTGGGAACAGTGCCCAGCAATGTTCCTGATTTGAAGAAGTGCTCAGTTCAATGATAAGTGCAAGTTGTATTTAATGTTGCATCTAGTTCATGCTTGCAGAAATTGACATTATGACAAGTACTTTAGTTATTTCACTAAGTACTATATCGTAGAGAAGAATAAGAGATATCGTCGACAAAGTATGCTTGTCGTCATGATGATGAGCAAAGCAAAAGCTGAGACTTGGCGAGTTCGTCGAACGCAGAATGTTGTTCATCGAACGCAGAAGGAGGTTCGTCGAACACAGAAGAAAGATCGTCGAACGCAGAATGCTGTTCGTTGAACATAGAAGAAAGATCGTCGAACGCAAAATGATGTTCGTCGAACACAGAAGAAAGATCGTCGAACACAGAAGAAAGATCATCGAACGCAGGATGAAGAAGCTTTGTCGTTGAAAAGACAAAGAGAAGTTCAGTGTCAAAGAGATCGTCGATAAAGAACTGTATCATCGAGAAAGTCAAAGAAGAACAGACATCGTTGTGAAGAAGCCTTGTCGCTGAAAAGGCTAAGTATGACTGATGGCGGTGAACATCGTCGTAAAGAAGGCATGTCGTCAAGAAGACTGAAGAAGGACAGTTGAAGACAAGCAGTTGCTAAAGTATGTTTTGTCGACATGTTATCACTCATATCTTCGAGAGAACAACGTGATTACAATGATAGTCTGCAAGAAAGAAGATCTCGACGACACAGTCAGAGATAGCATATCATCGTATATGCAGAAGTGCCAGAATGTCTCATATCGTCGAGATACCAGCATCAGAGGCAGAAGCAAGAAGAATTGAATGTATACCAAGTTCAAAGCATCGTCAAAGTCCTGTCGTCGAGATATCATACATATCATAGTAACAATGGAAATATCGTCGAGACAGATTCAAATGTTGCGGACGCGCTGTCAGCATTTAATGGCGCCGCTTGATTATCCAATCAGCGCGTGCTTTTAAGGAATGGGCATCTGACATTAAAGGACATCACATGTGACCGTTATACGGCTCATCTGTCCTATAAAAGGGAACAATGATGCCCTAGAAAGCAGAGTCTTCGAAAATCAAAAAAGAAAGAAATGAATCTCGTCGTTGTTACGGAGAAGAAGAAAGCACAAGTAGAGAACAAACATCAAGTGTTCTCTGAAGAATCAGTCATCTCTATCGACTGAAAAGAAGCCGTTCATCATCAGGCTAAGAAAAGATTGAAGAAGAACTGTGCGTTCAAGATCTAAATCAGAAACATCTTCTTCAATCATAAGAAGTCGATCTTCATCAGGCTAAAATTGTCGATCTTCATCCGGCAGAAGAAGCAGTCTTTTTCACTGTAATTTCTTGTAAGTATTGCGGGCCTATTTGTCTAGCTTGAGGGCTTGAGAGCTGTGAGGCTTGAGGGCCAGGACAGTGGACTTGCGGGTCCGACACCGTCTAGCTTTAGGGCTGGAGAGCTATGAGACTTGAGGGCTAGGGCAGTGGACTTGCGAGTCCGATCTTGTCGAGCATGAGGGCTCGAGTGTAGTAGGGGCTTGCGGGCCTAAGCTGTAGGCACGGGACTTGCGGGTCTGTGTTGTGTAGGGCTTGAGGGCCTGAGTGTCGAGCTTGCGGGCTCGGGTGCAGTAGGGGCTTGCGGGCCTAGGCTGTAGGACTTTGCGGGTCCGTGGTGTAAGGCTTGAGGGCCTGAAATTTTTGGCGGAGTTTGCCGAGCCTAGCACACTGCTAGGTAGGTGCAGATGGAAAGAGGACTACTCAAGACACCTGGTCTTGAGGAACCTCTATACATCTTTGTGTGCTCTTCTGTATTGTGTTTTCTACTATATAGATCTATTAACCAGAAATCAAGAACACCGAAAAGGGGATAATATAATTTGAAAAACCTATTCCCCCCTCCCCCCCTCTAGGTGATAAGTTGACACCCAATTAACAATAAATGGTCCTCTTGGACCTCCTCAGAGCTTGACTCTTAACCACCTCTTCCACTGCAGCTTCTGGACTAGCTCTCCTTTCAGGTAGACATGGAGCATCGTTCCCCCTGCTTCCAGAACCTAAAGCACCTGACCTAGATCTAGAAATACCTGGAGCACCTGGAGAAACAGGCAACTCCACTAGAACTTCCTTTGCAACTTCCTCTGGTCCACCATCCACCCTACTTCCTTGTAACTCAACAGAAGAGCTGCCTTGGTATGACGTCAGCTCATCAAATACCATATCCCTAGAGACCACATATCTCTGTGTCTCGGGATCCATTCATCTCCACCCTTTATTCCGGTCATCATAATCGACGAAGACTAGTTTCCTTGCCTTTGCATCTAGCTTCGTTCGAAGGGCATCCAGAACATGCACATAGCAGGTAGAACCAAACACTCGAAAGTGTTCCACGCTTGGCTTCTCCTTAAACATTAACTCATGATGGGTCTTCATGTTGATGGGACTGAGAGGCATCCAGTTGATAACATAGGCAGCACAAGACATTCCCTCTTCCCAGAAGGACTTTGGGATACTCTTGGCATGAAGCCAACATTTGCAGGTCTCCGTCAGGTGATGGATCTTCCGCTTTGCAACTCCGTTCTGTTGTGGAGTGTGAGCACAATAAAGCTCCCTTTGGATGTCATGCTTCCTGCAGAAGTTGAAGAACGCCTTAGAGGTGAACTCCCCTCCGTTGTCAGTTCTGAACCTCTTGACCCGCAGGTTAAGCCGACCTTCCACCAGCTCCTTGAACTCCATAAACTTCTCGAACGCCTCCGACTTCTCCTTCAGAAAATATACCCAAGTATATCTAGTGAAGTCATCAACCAAGATCAGCATATACCTGCTACCTCCAAGACTGGCAGTGTTGGTAGGTCCAAACAGATTACCATGTATACACTCCAATGGTCTTTTACATCTGCTTTGTGATTTGTCAAATGGAAGACCTTGAGCCTTACCAAACTGACAACCTGCACAAACATGACCTTCCCCGAAAGATGACAAGCTAGGCAGACCTTTCACCAGGCCTCTTCTCACCATAACTTTCAACTTATCTATCCCAACATGCCCAAGTCTTTCGTGTCAGATAGCAGCGCTGTCGTTAGCCCTCATCTTATCAACATAAGAACTTGTTGAAAGAACAAACAAGTCTTTCACCTGTCTCCCTACATGAGTGTCCTCAGCTTTCACAGCTGAAACATTTCGGCATGTATAGTATCATTAGCCGTAATGATATCACTCTTCAACGTAAGAGTGCCTCTATCATCGTTCAAAGAAACCACACCCTCCTTCTCTACTGCATGTATAGTATCATCAGCCATAATGATAGCATCATTACCTGTATATGCTTGCAATGAGGAGAACTTCGACTCATCCCTAGTGAGGTGATGACCACACCCAGAGTCCATTATCCAATCATCCTGATAGTTGATGGAAGTCATAGCCCGAAGACACGTGCCCGTCATGAATGCACCTCCACCACCCCAACTACCTTCAGAATTGGAACCAGCCTCCTCCTTCCCTGCAGCATGCCCTGGCTGAAGATTGACTTGGCAGTCTCTTTTGAAATGACCAAGCTTGTTGCACCTGAAGCATCTAGGTCCTTCGTGCTTCTTCCCATCATGCTTAGGAGCATAGCTCCTCTCCTGCTGATATGAAGTAGACGGACCATCATCTCCAGATGTCTTCTTCTTGTCCCATCTCTTTTTCTTGCCAGAAAAGAGAACCTCACCTTCTCCCCCAGAGACAGACAACCCAGCCATTTGCTTAGCCAAACTTTCTTGCGAAGCAAGTAAGTTCTCCAACTCCAGCAACGAAGGCTGATTGGCCCAGCCTTGAACAGAAGTAACAAAGGCCACATACTCCCTCCGCAAGCCGCGAATTATGTCCCTCTTCAGCTTAGCTTCTGAGATAGGCTCATCCGGGTCCAATGCCGAAATCTCAGCGCAAAGGTTCTTCATCTTCAAGAAGAACGTTGAGATAGACAGATCTCCTTGAGTTGCTTTCGCCAACTCATTCTCCAAGAACTGTAGCCTAGCTACATTCTTCTTATTGAACAAGCCATCCAAGGCTGTCCAAATTTCAGCAGCTGATCTACATCCGATGATATGATCAAACAGCCCTGGAATGATAGTTCTCTTGAGAGTGAACTCCGCCTTAGCATTCGTTCTCTTCCAAGCCTTCACGAGCTCAACATTCTCTTCAGTAGGAATAACAACTTGTCTTGCTTCTCCTCCTACAACCTCCCACAAATCCTCGCCAAGAAGATAGCTCTCCATGCAAAACTTCCACTTATTGAAGTTAGTCTGCGTAAGGAGCTCAATACCAAAACCTTTAGCATATCCTCCTTCCATTGCTATCCCACTGGTTGCTAACCAACTTGAGAAACCCGAGAGAAGTATCAACAACTACTGCTCAGCAACCTACCTCTGATACCATGTTGAAAAACTTGAGGTCCGAAGATGAAGTAAAATGCGAAACACTTCACAAAACTATCCACAAGTATAACAACACAATGACAATGGGAAGACCGAATAGTGCTATGGTATTAACTATCTCTTTACAATTCGAGGTATATATGACGAGACATGATTCATAAGAATCACGGAGGAGAGAAGCATAAACATAAAAACTGTAACGACCCAGAAGCCAACGTCCGATCGGGACAACCTCCACCGATCTAGCCTCAACTGGCCTCGCTACCGGGCTGCAGCCCAAGCACCCCAACCCCTCTCCAGCCCACATGCGGGTTGTTGGTGGCCACAACCTCCCTTTGATGAGAAGTGATCCAGATAAGCGCATCTACTGGGCCTTCCCAGGAGGTCACCCATCCCAGTACTACTCCAGCCCAAGCACGGTTAACTATGGAGTTCTTCCACTTCTCATCACCAATTGAGCCAGCTCAATTGGCGATGAGAAGTGGAAGAACTCCATAGTTAACCGTGCTTGGGCTGGAGTAGTACTGGGATGGGTGACCTCCTGGGAAGGCCCAGTAGATGCGCTTATCTGGATCACTTCTCATCAAAGGGAGGTTGTGGCCACCAACAACCCGCCTGTGGGCTTGAGAGAGGTTGGGGTGCTTGGGCTGCAGCCCGGTAGCGAGGCCAGTTAAGGCTAGATCGATGGACGTTGTACCGATCGGACGTCGGCTTTTGGGTCGTTACAAAAACTATAAGCTGCTGCTGACCTGACAGCTTGAGACCGCCAGACCGCGCGAACAGACAAGCCAGACGGATAACCCCTGAGACCGCGCGAACAGAGCACAAGCCGCACCTGTCAGAGCGCAACCATAGACCGCCCGACCTGCTGCTTTATTCAACTGCTGAAAGATAACCAGTTCGCACTCCTTGATCGCCCAAATATCACGGTCTTGATCACAGAAGAACCCGCGAACACTTGCCAACGAAAACTGCTTCCTGATACAGACCGCAACTCAAGATCGCCTGGCTACTTAAGACCGCCTGATCAACTGAGTTCGCTGCACAGTCCAAGAACATCTAAACACAGTCCGCCCGGACCGGTTTATTCAAAGCTGGAAGAAAGGAGAAAAGCTGACCGTGAGCTGCTAGTCGCTAACCTGCGAACAAACAAACCGGTCAGTAAAAAATTCTCAGACCGCGCGACCTCAAATTGAGACCGGCACAATCAAGCCAACTTTGGTTCTTACAGTTCTTCGTTATGAATGACGGGCCCTGCACCCTTATTTATAGGCGAGTAGAGGGATGTCGTCACTGCACAAACCGGGATACAATAACCGCCCATCATCGTGAGCGGCCTCACAAAACAGACCGCCCGAGCTCAGTACCGCTAAACAGCTCCCTTATTAACCATACAGTTATGTACAAACCGCCCGGTTACTGCGGTCTCCCTAAAACAGACCGCCCGGTTACTGCGGTCTCCCTAAAACAGACCGCCCGGTCTTTATTGTAAAAGCACAGAATTTCTTCAGTAACCCAGACCGACTAGAACAAAACGTCAGACCGCCCTGTCACTGCAAGAAGGCAGACCTACTTGAACATCTGGCTGACTTGAACAAGTCGCCAGAACAACCTGCACGAGCTGCTTGGATAAACACGCGATCTCCCAGATCAGACCGCTCAGATCAGACCGACTGAGACAGAACCGGCCAGAGCACCAGCCCAGACCGCGCGGTCTCTGCGGTGTCCAACCTGCAGACCGCCCAACACCATTCCACTTCCACTTCAAAAGTTTAACAGATGATAGTATTCTTCCGAGAGCATAGCGCGCGGTTTTCTCTAGAAGTATTCAAAGACTGGTGCGAGGTTTGTACTAACTCAGGAGGCCGTATTGAAGTCCGAAGCGTTTCGTTTCTGAGAGAAGAACGATTATCGGCATGGGAAAACCACTTACGGATATGTTCAGAACCGTTGGGATTTTCCAGAGTTATGGAGAGCGCTTCCCGGACGTTGTCGTCGGCAGACGGGGCGGGAGGACGAGTTCATTTCTATCCCCGGTTTCCCTGGTCAAGAGGGGCTGTCGAAGGCCCTGTATTGTATTTCCGGTTGCGTGGAGGAGAGCCGACTACTCTCGGTGGGGCTTTCCTGGGATGCTGAGCGTGCGGTCGCTGTTCCCCTGGTTCGTGGGAAGAAGAGGAAGGTTGTTTTCAAGAATGGAGGTTCCAGCCCAGGGCTTATCTTGGCAGTGCTTACAAGCCATGATCACGAGGCTGTCCCGAGCAGACGCAGAGTGGAGCCAACTCCAATCGATTCAGATATTGAGATTTTGGCATCTCCTATCGCTGATCGGGTCCCGCAGGGAGACTTGCCGCTGCCTCCCCCTTTGCCGCCAGCGAGGCGAGTTTCCTCCTCTCTTCAGGCGATAACTTCTGCGGTAAGTAAATGTCTTCTTCTCTAGCTTTGGACCTTCTTCCCCATCGTTGCTCATGTATGCTAACTGTTTACTTTTGCCCGCAGGCCGATGTTCTGAGCAGCGTCGCTCTCATGTGGAAAATTGTTATGTGGGTCTCAAGGATAGCTACTTCACTCTTCAGGAGGAGCTGCGCGTGGCGAGAGGTGATTTATCCGTTTTGCAGAAGAAGAGAGATCGTGATCTGGCCCATATTAGGCAGCTGGAGGCCGACATCTCCTCTTCCCGATCGGAGGTCGAGAAACTATGAGCAGAGTATAGTGGTGACAAGGCGCTTGCCCAGGATGCCCTCCGTCAGTTGTCGGAGGCTCAGGGGGAGATGTTCCGCCAAGAGGGGGAGCTGGGCTTCCTGAGGGGCGAGGTGGATCGGTTGTCATCGGTCGAGCAAAGCATCGAAGAGGCCTAGGCGGCGGAGTGGCCGAGTACAGGGACTCTCTAGCCTTCTTAGAGGAGCGGTTCTAGATGTCGGAGGAGATTCGCGCAGAGATCATGTCGAAGGAGGTGGAGCCGCTATTGGAGGATGAGTGTAAGGTTGCCTTCCAGAGGGGCATTCAGAAGACTCTCTGTATGATGGAGAGGAAGTTTGGGTGTGGCACCGTTGGTCTTGGAGCTGGGGATTTTTCAGGGGATGATTGCTCGGATGTAGCCGAGGATTGATGCTTGTACTTGTTACTTTTCATCTTACTGTTTTCAACATTGATGTTTGTCATTGTTTTTACTTGTGTGCAGCATTGAGCTATTGTGGTTGTATTCCTTTGTCGTATATATTGCATTTGTTTCCTTGTGTCTTTTGCGACTTTAGTGTCTTACTTATTATTGAAGTAACAATTAGGAAGACAGACCCCATAGTGGTCGGTGAAGGGCATTTGCATTCAAACCGTGGAAGAACATAAGAGGGGCAGGCCCTTACGACGTCGGGACCAGACCGTGGAGGAGAAGGGTGAACCTTCAATTGATGGCAGTGCGAAGTCCCCGGGGCAAGGCCCCAAAGTGGCCGGTGAATAGCGGGTGTATTCAAACCGTGGACGAATGTAAGAGGGGTAGACCCTTACGACGTCGGGACGTGACCGTAGAGGAGAAGGGCGAACCTTCAATCGACAGCAGTGCGAAGTCCCCGGGGCAAGGCTCCAAAGTGGCTGGTGAATAGTGGGTGTATTCAAACTGTGGATGAACGTAAGAGGGGAAGGCCCTTACGACGTCGGGACCTGATTGCGGAGGAGAAGGGCGAACCTTCAATCGACGGTAGTGCGAAGTCCCCGGGGCAAGGCCCCAAAGTGGTCGGTGAATAGCAGGTGTATTCAAACTATGGATGAACGTAAGAGGGGCAGGCCCTTACGACATCAGGACCTGACTGCGGAGGAGAAGGGCGAACCTTCAATCGACGACAATGCGAAGTCCCTGGGGCAAGGTCCCAAAGTGGCCGGTGAATAGCGGGTGTATTCAAACCATGGACGAACGTAAGAGGGGCAGGTCATTATGACGTCGGGACCTGACCGCGGAGGAGAAGGGAGAACCTTCAATCGACGGCAGTGCGAAGTCCCCGGGGCAAGTCCCCAAAGTGGCCGATGAATAGCGGGTGTATTTAAACCATGAACGAAAGTAAGAGCGGCAGGCCCTTACAACATCTGGACCTGACCGTGGAGGAGAAGGGCGAACCTTCAATCGACGGCATTGCGAAGTCCCCGGGGCAAGGCCCCAAAGTGGACGGTGAATAGCGGGTGTATGCAAACTGTGGACGAACGTAAGAGGGGCATGCCCTTACGATGTCGGGACCCGACCGTGGAGGAGAAGGATGAACCTTCAATCGACGGCAATGCAAAGTCCCCGGGGCAAGGCTCCAAAGTGTCCGGTGAATAGCAGGTGTATTCAAACTGTGGACGAACGTAAGAGGGGCATACCCTTACGACGTCGGGACCTGATCGCGGAGGAGAACGGTGAACCTTCAATCGACGGCAATGCGAAGTCCCCGGGGCAAGGCCCCAAAGTGGCCGGTGAATAGCAGGTGTATTCAAACAATGGACGAACATAAGAGGGACAAGCCCGTACGACGTTGGGACCTGATCGCGGAGGAGAATGACAAACCTTCAATCGACGACAGTGCGAAGTCCCCGGGGCAAGGCCCCAAAGTGGCCGGTGAATAGCAACTGTATTCAAACCATGGATGAACGTAAGAGGGGTAGGCCCTTACGACGTCGAGACCTGACCGCACAGGAGAAGGGCGAACCATCAATCGACGACAGTGCGACACAGAGATGTCGGGTGTCGATGCGAATGTAGCATGTCATCGCCTGAATCTCGACTCAAGCATCCACCCCATCCTCCAAAAGAAGAGAGTTGTGTCGACCACCCTTGCCGGGCCGATCAGAGAGGAGGTAGGGAAACTGCTAGAGGCCGAATTCATAGAAGAAATCCAATATCCAGGGTGGGTTTCTAATGTAGTGATGGTAAAGAAGGGGGATGGGAGGTGGAGGATGTGCGTGAACTTCTCTCTGTTGAACAAAGCATGTCCCAAGGATTGCTACGCCTTACCTCGAATCGATGCATTGGTAGACTCAGTTGTCGGCTTCCCGACAATGAGCTTCTTGGATGCATTCTCTAGTTACCATCAAATTTGAATGCATCCGCCCGATGTTAAGGATGTTTCATTCATCATAGACGACCAATGTTATTGTTATAAGATGATGCCCTTCGGGCTGAGGAATGTAGGAGCAATATACCAAAGGATGATGGACCGAGTCTTTAAGGAACAAAAAGGCAAGAACCTAGAAGTCTACGTGGATGACTTGATGGTACAAAGCAGGGACGTGGAGTCTCACCTGCAGGATTTGGTGGAGACCTTCGCTACCCTTTGGAGGTTCAAGATGAGACTTAAACCTTCTAAACGTGTCTTCGGAGCAAGCCGAGGAAATTTCATGTGTCACCTACTCACCCCGGAGGGGGTCGAGCCCAATCTGAACAAGGTAAAATCCATCCTGGAGTTGGAGTCGCCAAGGAGTGCAAAAGAGATTCAAAGGTTGACAGGGAAGCTGGCAGGATTGAGCAAGTTTCTCTCCCGGGCGGGAGAAAAGTGCCCACCTTTCTTCAAATCCCTAAGGGGGAATCAAAAGTTTGAATGGTCATAGGAGTTCGAGGCGGCATTCCAAGCCCTAAAGAGGAAGCTGACGCAAGCTCTGCTGCTGCAAGGACCAAGAGAAGGAGAATACTTGTTCCTCTTGTACAACCCTGTATTCGTCGAGTGGGTCCCCGGGTCCAAGATGTCTTTGGGCCCAGCAGTTTTAACACTACCCCAGACAGAGAGGGGGGCGAGGGGTGGAGGTGGGCGACCTCCCCCTCTTCCAGCCTCTTGTGGGGGCGAGGGGTGGAGGTGGGCGACCTCCCACTCGCCCAACCCCTTGGGGGGGGGGGGGGGGGCGAGGGGTGGAGGTGGGCGACCTCCCCCTCGCCCAGTCTCTTGTGGGGGGCGAGGGGTGGAGGTGGGCGACCTCCCCCTCGCCAAGCCCATTGTGTGGGGGGGGGGGGGGGGAGGGGTGGAGGTGGGCGACCTCCCCCTCGCCCAGCCTTGTGGGGGGCGAGGGGTGGAGGTGGGCGACCTCCCCCTCGCCCAGCCCCTTATGGAGGGCGAGGGGTGGAGGTGGGCGACCTCCCCCTCGCCAAGCCTTGTGGGGGGCGAGGGGTGGAGGTGGGCGACCTCTCCCTCGCCAAGCCCCTTATGGGGGGGGTCGAGGTGGGCGACCTCCCCCTCGCCCAGCCCCTAGTGGGGGGGCGAGGGGTGGAGGTGGGCGACCTCCTCCTCGCCCAGCCTTGTGGGGGGAGAGGGGTGGAGGTTGGCGACATCCCCCTTGCCCAGTCCCTTGTGGGGAGGCGATGGGTGGAGGTGGGCGACCTCCCCCTCGCCCAGCCCCTTGTGGGGGGTGAGGGGTGTAGGTGGGCAACCTCCCCCTCGCCCGGTCCCTTGGGGGGGGGGGGCGAGGGGTGGAGGTGGGCGACCTCCCCCTCACCCGGCCCCAGGAAGAGGCGGTCTGCGTTTAGCGCCTCAGAACAGCGGGATTTGGCTGTCGGCAGGCCAGATTCGGGGGTATTGTCGTAATCTCGCAGGCCAGTCTGTGGCTATCAGCAGACCAAGTTCAGAAATCTATAAATAGGACCGAGGGGGCACCATTTGGGGGGACTTCTCTTTTGGCCTCTCTCCCCGAGTCTCTTTAGTGGGTGAGGACAGCCTCCAAAGGTGCCCAAGCCCGACATTGGTGTAACGGTCTCCCCAGCATACAGCTCGCAAGGACGACCGCCGGCACCCCCAGCATCCAGCTCGAAAGGGTTCAGCCTAACCAAATGGGCTGCAGCCCATGCACCCCAACCCCTCTCTATCCCACCACTAGGGCACAGTGGGTTGTTGGAGACCGCAGTCCCCCTTTTCATGAGGAATGATTCAGTTAAGCGGCAGCGCAGGGACTTCCCAGGAGGTCACCCATCCCGTGACTACTCCAGCCCAAGCACGCTTAACTATTGAGTTCTTTCATTCCTCATCACCAATTGAGCTGCAGATCAATTGGTGATGAGGAATGAAAGAACTCAATAGTTAAGCGTGCTTGGGCTGGAGTAGTCACGGGATGGGTGACCTCCTGGGAAGTCCCTGCGCTGCCGCTTAACTGAATCATTCCTCATGAAAAGGGTGACTGCGGTCTCCAACAACCCATTGTGCCCTAGTGGTGGGACAGAGAGGGGTTGGGGTGCATAGGCTGCAGCCCATTTGGTTAGGCTGAACCCTTTCGAGCTGGATGCTGGGGGTGCCGGCGGTTGTCCTTGCGAGCTGTATGCTGGGGAGACCGTTACAATTGGCTTGGGAGGGGAAGCGCTCTAAGATCTTCCGGGTATATGGTGGGACCTCCTCGCCGAGCCCTTGGTCTTGTTCTTAGTTCCTAAGCCTCCAATCTACGCTCTCCCTTGGGAGAAGTAAGTGCGAGGTCACCCCCCCCAACTTGTTGAGGTCCCGAACTCCACAGAGACTAAGTCTTGTTCTCAAGTCTTGGTTTCAAGATTTATGGTGCGATGAGCATGGAGAGTGACCAGCACAAGAAAATCTCAAGCTGAGCTCCATGGCGGGAGGTGGAGGAGGATACGAACCAGGCCACTCGTAGCCCCCGGTGGCTGGAGTGACGTTGGAGATGCTTGAAAATTTCAAGCGGAAGGTCATGCAGAACGTGCAGGTAGCTTTCGCCATAATGGGCGAAGGCAGGAGAGGAGGTGGTCTGGAGGTCCCGCCTCAGCAGGTGGGCAAGAGCACACCCGGTCAGCAATACAAGAAGGAGGTACCAGGAGGGGGCGAGTGGGGAGGAGCCATGCCCCCACTCGCCCAGCCCCAAGGGGGCGAGTGGGGAGGTGTCATGCCCCCACTTGCCTAGCCCCAAGGGGGTGAGTGGGGAGGTGTCATGCCCCCACTCGCCCAGCCCCAAGGGGGCGAGTGGGGAGGCGGCCTGCTCCCACTCGCCCAGCCCCAAAGGGGGGCGAGTGGGGAGGCATTCGGCCCCCACTCGCCCCGCCCAAAGGGGGTCGAGCAGATGCGGGTGGACAAGCCGGGGGAGGAAGCCCTTTTGTGAGTTGATCCTATCGGCCCTGGTTCCAGGGGGTTCAGGGGGTCAGAAATGTCTTACTACTCCGGCAAGGATGATCCAGTTCAGCACCTGCAGTGGTTCGAGGACATGGTCTCTATCAGGCCTATGTCAGATTCCTTCCAGTGTCGGCTCTTTGCTACCACCCTGAAGGAGAAGGCAAGGGATTTGTTCCACCAGCTCCCCGTGGGGTCTATCTGGGCCTTTGAGGATTTGTGTCGAAGTTTCCTGTTGCGCTTCTCTACGTCGAAAAAGATGAAGAAGGATGCCGAGGCACTTTTCAAGATTAGGCAAGAACCAAGGGAGTCGCTGGCTCGTTATGTGGACAGGTTCCAGGAAGAGGTCCTGCAAGTTCAGGAAGTGCCCGGGTTCACCCTCCAGCTCGCCTTCATAATGGGGTTGCGGAAGGGGTTCTTCAAGATGAGCTTAAAGTGGAAGACCCCCTTATCCCTCGAGGAATTGATGGAAAGGGCGGCGGAAGAAATTGAGAGTGAGGATGTCAACCCGAAGTTCGCAAGAAGGTTGGCCAAGCTGAGTGAGCCAGAGGCGAGGCAGCAGAGAGGGGTCGTGGAGGATCCCGAAAGGAAGTTTGACCTAGGAAAAGGTAACTTCCAGGGGGAGAGGTTCGACCCCCCCCCCCCCCCCTCCCCCTAGGGTGGAGGCAGGGACCGAAGGCACCCCTCCTACCACCTCAGCAAGCCATGGTGATTGGCGGGGGAAGGAGGATGAGAGCCAGGAAAGCAAAAAGGAGAGGAAGAGGAGAGGATAGGGTTGTGTTACCCTATTATGACTTCCACGAGGAGAAGGGTCACGCGACGTCCGCCTGCCCCGAGTTCTTGGAAATAAGGGAGGCAAGGGGTCCAAGGTAGCAACAGCAGCAACCGTAAGAGGTCGAGGAAGACCAGGCCTGGGAGTAGGAGACTAAGTTTTGGTTTCCATACTTAGTTTTTTCTACTCTTAAGTCCATGTATTGCGATACTTCATTTCCATGCTTAGTTTTTCTTGCATGTATTATGATAATTAATATAATGAAAGTTTTCAAAGTACTTAGCCCCGATGTTGGCCCGCTGACCAGGCTCCCACCTAGCTGGCAGGGCTGGGAACCGTTCGATGGCAGAAAGGAAAGTACTTAGTCCCGATGCTGGCCCGCTGACAAGGCTCCCACCTAGCTGGCAGGGCCGGGAACCGCTCGGTGGCAGGAAGGAAAGTACTTAGTCCCGATGCTGGCCCGCTGACCAGGCTCACACCTAGCTGGCAGGGCCGGGAACCGCTCAGTGGCAGGAAGGAAAGTACTTAGCTCTGATGCTGGCCCGCTGACCAGGCTCCCACCTAGCTGGCAGGGCCGGGAACCGCTTGGTGGAAGGAAGGAAAGTACTTAGCCCCGATGCTGTCCCGCTGACCAGACTCCCACCTAGCTGGCAGGGCCGGGAACCGCTCGGTGGTTGGAAGGAAAGTACTTAGCCCCGAGATGGCTCCGCTAGCCGGGCTCCTACTAGCCGATAGGGTAGGAAGGCCTCTCGGGGAGGCTAAGTATTTTTCCCCCGAGGTGGTTCCGCTAGTCGGTCTCCCACTAGCCGGTAGGGTAGGAAGGCTTCTCGGGGAGGGTAAGTATTTTCCCCCGAGGTGGCTCCGCTAGCCGGGCTCTCGCTAGCCGACGAGGTTGGAAGGCCTCTCGGCGAGTGTAAGTGTTTTTTTCCCTCGAGATAGCTCCGCTAGCCGGGCTCCCACTAGACGGCAGGGTGGGAAGGCCTCTCGGGGAGGTTAAGTGTTTTTTCCCCCAAATGGCTCTCGCTAGCCGGGCTCTCGCTAGCTGGGAGGGTAGGAAGGCCTCTCGGGGAGGCGAAGTAATTTTCCCCTGAGATGGCTCCGCTAGCCGGGCTCTCGCTAGCAGGCAGGGTAGGAAGGCCTCTCGGGGAGGCGAAGTAATTTTTCCCCGAGATGGCTCCGCTAGCCGGGCTCTCGCTAGCCGGCAGGGTCGGAAGGTCTCTCGGGGAGGCTAAGAGTTTTTCTTCCGAGATGGCTCCGCTAGCCGGGATCTCACTAGCCGACAGGGTAGGAAGGCCTCTCGGGGAGGCTAAGTAATTTTCCCCCGAGATGGCTCCGCTAGACGGGCTCTCACTAGCCGACAGGGTAGGAAGGCCTTTCGGGGAGGCTAAGTAATTTTTCCCCCGAGGTGGCTCCGCTAGCCGGACTCTCGCTAGCCGGCAGGGTAGGAAGGCCTCTCGGGGAGGCTAAGTAAATTTTTCCCCGAGATGGCTCCGCTAGTCAGGCTTTCGCTAGCCGACAGGGTCGGAAGGCCTCTCGGGGAGGCTAAGAGTTTTTCCCCCGAGATGGCTCCGCTAGCCGGGCTCTCACTAGCCGGCAGGGTAGGAAGTCCTCTCGGGGAGGCTAAGTAATTTTTCATCCGAGATGGCTCCGCTAGCCGGGCTCTCACTAGCCGGCAGGGTAGGAAGGCCTCTCGGGGAGGCTAAGTAATTTTTCCCCCGAGGTGGATCCGCTAGCCAGGTTCTCGCTAGCCGACAAGGTAGGAAGGCCTCTCGGGGAGGCTAAGTAAATTTTCCCCGAGGTGGCTCCGCTAGCCAGGCTCTCGCTAGCCGGCAGGGTCAGAAGGCCTCTCGGGGAGGCTAAGAGTTTTTCCCACGAGGTGGCTCCGTTAGCCGCGCTCTCGCTAGCCGGTAGGGTAGGAAGGCCTCTCGGGGAGGCTAAGTAATTTTCCCCTGAGAAGGCTCTGCTAGCCGGGCTCTCGCTAGCCGGCAGAGTCGGAAGGCCTCTCGGGTAGGCTAAGAGTTTTTCCCCCGAGATGGCTCCGCTAGCCGGGCTCTCACTAGCCGGCATGGTAAGAAGGCCTCTCAGGGAGGCTAAGTAATTTTTCCCCCGAGATGGCTCAGCTAGCCGGGCTCTCACTAGCCGGCAGGGTAGGAAGGTCTCTCGGGGATGTTGAAACCGATTTCTCGGTCTCTTGTGGAGCTCGGGGCCCTCACCGAAATGAGGGGCAGCTAACCCTTACTGATCGCTCGGAGAAGATAGACAGAAGACTAGAAAGAAGACTAAGACCTTAGTCACAACGAGGAGGTCCCTCCACTAACCCGGAAGATCGTTGAGCGCTTCCCCTCCCAAGCCAAAACTGAGACTCGGGCGCCTTGGAGAGCTCTGGAAATGCTAACCAAAGAAAGCCTGAGGAGAGAGAAGCTGAAGTGAGATCCTCTCCAAAGGTGCCCTTGAGGTCCTATTTATAGATTTTCTGATATGGCCTGTAAATAGCAGGATTCCGCCTTTTGATTTTACTATCCGCACCCTAAATGGGTCTGCTAACAACCAAACTCCGCTGTTTGGAAAGGATAAAGGCAGACCACCGAGGGTAAAAGAAGAATTTGACCCTATTGGCCTATGGACAAGGAATTGCGAGAACCTTATTGCTGAAGCTCTCGCGGGCCTTCTCGCGAACCCTGCTCGCGACGCCTCTCTTAGGCGATCGCCTTGCGAGGACCTCGCTGGCCCATTTTGATGGTATCTGCCGAGATCCGAACCGTTGGGGCCGATCTCGCCGAGGTCTGGATCTCGCGACTCCTCTTGCGAGACCATCCTTTTAGTTTCGCCGAACAGGGGTGTGGCCGACGAAGCTGGGGGAGCTCGACGAACACTGGAGAATTTGTCGAACACCCCCGCGAGCGCTTGTCTCGCCGACCCTTCCCGCTCGCCCTTCAGCGACCCCCCGAGAGGGAAGACTCCCTTATTACCTCCTCCGTCCTATTGCCTTCTTTAAATCGCGTCTCCTCGCCTGGCGAATATCCGGGTTGTACACAATCTCCGCTCTTCGCGAGGATATTTAGGCTCGCGAAGAAACATCCAACCCCTGGTATTCGCCAGCTCCTCGATGATCTATCAGGAATCTTTGGTGGGACCCACCCTGTGGGCTATAAATATCGTCCCGAGCCTCCAGTGGCGTGCGCCGCTACTTCTTTTCCTTTCCCTTTGTCTGATACTGTAGCTGCCTGGAGATGCCTCTTTCTGAAGAAGCCGAGGCTCGCCTGAGGGCGATGAGAGCCGGCGGGCTACCCTCCACGACCAGGGTCCCCGCCTGGATGAATCGGCCGCCCCCTGTTCAGTCGCCGAAAGTTAAGAAGGCGAGGGCGGCTCGTAGGACCGGGGATGACTCCGTGCTGTTGGACTCCTCCCCGGACGATCGCCGCCACGAGAAGGTACGAGCTGCTCTAGTCAACGTCAATAGATGTGCTTGTCATTCATTTCTACCCGCAGGATGCTTTGCCGGACGAGAACGCTGGAGAACCCGCTGATGGGTCTCGCAAAAGCCCGCAGGCGGATATGAACCTCGCTGGGAAAAACATCACCGATATGATCTTAATTTTGCGTGCCAGAATGTTTCTTGTCAACTATATATGACCTCCGTTCCTTAGTTCTTACAGTCTCGCCCCTGAAGTCCCCGGCCCGCCAGGCGTCGCGACCTCCGTCTCCTCCTGACAAAATCAAAGATAAGCCCGGATTCCAGCTTCTGACGAGCGAGGAGACCGGTGGCTCTGTGCCGCCAAAGATCCCCCCGACCAACAGCGCAGCCTACCCTGCCGGCCTGGGCAAATCTCTCTACCCTCACTACGGCAATGTCTTCCAGGGTCGCCCTGAGACCTCTCGCCCTCCTCTGGGTAAGCCTTCTGACGGCCCCGCTTCCTTGCGCAAACTTCATGCGCGCCATCTAAATTTTTCGCAATATTTCGCAGAGAATAATGAAATTCCTCCCACCGATTCCGAGTTGGGCGATGACGAGATGTCCTCCCTTCCCGACCAAGTGGAAGATTTCTTAGGTGATCCGCGAGATCCGGAGATGATGAAACAACGAGCCGCGGAGTTGCTGAGAAAGCATGGTCGGATGCTGATGGACCTTAACATGCAGGCGAGACGGGACAGAGAAGCCGTCGAGGACAGACATGCCGTTTTGATGGAAGAATGTGCGAGGCTCCGGGCCGCGAGACAACGCGATCATGATGAGAACGTCACGACGCCGGAGGCGCATATAGCGAGAATGAGGGATTACGCTTTCCTCATTGACCGGGAGGGCCGCGCGGTCGAAAATTACTATAATTCTAGGGTACCGCCGCGCTCTGGGTCGCGAGGTGGGGGGTAGATGGAAATGGTTGCCCCACGACTCTCGCTAACTCCTACGTTGTCGCAAACTATTATTACTTGTTAATGAGCGCCCTTATTCTGGACAATTTCGCATTAGCTTGCGACTCGTATATTTGCCATTCGTATATTGGCTTTATTTCGTTTATAATTATTATTGCTAACCTTTCATTAGTTCTCGCTCGCTGCTAATAGGTCTGCTTCATTCTTATGTTGGGTTGTGCTCGCGAGGACCCTCTGTCCTTGCTAAATATATCTCGCAGAAATGTTGCTTGTATTAACCCCGCAGGTCTTTCTCGCCCGCGGTCATGATGTGATGTTTTTTGCTGCTACCCGCGCCCGCCGGCGCTTGGACTTCTTCCCGCCCTTTTGCTTTGGCTATAAATAGGCGGCCATAACTGAGTCAACCACCGCATTTACTGTTATCCTTCTTCCTCCTCCGCTTCAGAGCTCTCGCTACTTCTCGTTCTCGCTCTACTTTCTTTCTCGCCGGCTGCTGAAATGGGCGGCGACGCTAATGAGTCGGAGGGTCGGCGAAAGATCGCTAAGGCTTTCGCCGAGCACAGCTTCTTCCATTGCAATCTGACCGATGTGGAATACTTCAGCGCGGTCGCCGACTATGTCACCCCCCCCCCCCCCCCCCCCCCCCGTTCGAGGCACATCGTCCCAGCGAGAACGATGTGATCAACGCCCCACTTGTCGACGAGTTGGCCATCCCTACCGCTCATTTAGCGGTCGACCTGCGTCTCCCCCTGTGGCCAGAAGTTCGCCAGGTAATAATCGCTCTCGCTCGCTTCTTATTCTCTGCAGTTCAAGTCTCGCTCATCATGTGAATTAATCCTATTCTTGCTGCTCGCCAGTGCTCAAGCATTATGGAGTTGTTCCGGGCCAGCTTACCCCCAACGCCATGGCGGTGGTCACAGCCTTCGCCTGCTACCTTCGCGAGGAGCGCATCGAGTTCAGCCTCCCAGCCTTTCAGAAGCTGTTCTCGTTCCGTGCCTACAAGGATGGGACGGCCTACTTCGTGGGCTCGGGTCCTAAGGTTGACGAGACCGTCAACAAGGCCCACTTCTGGGCCCAGAAGTTCCCCATCGTCAAGGGGAACTTTGGCAATATCCCCCTCTCGCCAGTTCAACACAGCGAGACCACCTACCGGCCTACCGCCCTCGGCGGCCACGACGCCCTCCTCTGTCAGTTCTTCTGTAAGAAGAACTTTGAGGTCGTTTATCTCCGCCGCAACCTCGATTCGCTGCCTCTAGTTCTCACTGGGGAAGGTAAAGATCTCGCTTAGCAACTACAATTTGCATTCCCTACCATACCGTACTTATTGAAATTTCAATGTTTATTTCTAGGCGAGCGGGATCTTCCCCTCCATCCCCCCTACGCGAGCAACCGAAAAATCGACGCTACCCTGGCTCTCGCGACCATGGGGGCGGAAGCTTGCCGAGGCACCGTCACTCCAGGTGAGCCCTCTTCTCGCAAGAGACAGGGGACTTCTGGTAGTCATGCCGCTCCCTCGAAATCTCCGCCAAAGAAGAAGAGCAAGAAGAGCAGGGTCTCGCTCGCTTCCTCGAAGGGGAAGGAGCCCCGCGAGGTCGCCTTTGATGAGTTCGACCTCACCGGCCTCTCTGCAGGGGGTGAGGACGACGAGCCCTGCCAGGAGGCTGCTAGAACCTCCGCCATCCCCATCCCATTAAACCATTACAACTTCGGCCTCGGCCAGAGGCGCCGGGATGAGACTGGCGAGCTCCTGGTCAACTGGAAACCGGAGATCAACAGGGTGGATATCTCCACCATCCTCCCCTCCTGGGTGGAGAAGGAGACCGTCAGCGGTCACGCCTTCGACCTCGCGTTCTCTCTTTATAGTCGTGAGGACGCGGGGTCTTATAAAGATGAGACTGCGAGAACCCTCGCTTTCGAGAGCGCGAGGTCGCAGTTGCGTTATGCCGAGCTCGCCCATATGACGGGGAGGCGTTGCTTACAGCTGGAGCTTCAGAACGTGGAGCTCGCGAGGGCATATCAGGGGCTCCTTGCCGAGAACACGCAGCTGAAGGAGAAGCTGCTCTCCGCAGAGGGTAGCGTGGTGAGTTACTTAGACTTCCTCATCCTCCTTTCCTTTGGCTGTTTCGCTTTTTTAATTGAACTTACTTGCAGGATGTCGAGGCCGCCGGGAGAGCCGACGCTCGCATCAAGGATTTGGAGGGCGAGGTGGCTGGGCTGAAGGCCCTAAACTGCGACCTTACCCGTGCCGTCGTTCCCCCCTCACCTCGCCGTCTGAAGGAAGAGCGGCGAGCGCGAGATGAAGAAGTCCGCTTGGAGTCTACGGATTCGGCTCGCTACATCTTCCAGATGATGAAGGCGGACGGACTCCTAATCGCCGACGCGGCCGACCTGACTTTGGAAGATATCGTCCCTGAGCTCTTCCTTCCGCTTCCGCCAGTGAAGAGCAGCGACGACGAGGAGGGGTTCGCGAGCGACTCCTGAAGCTCACCGCCATCCCCCCCCTTTTTTTGTAACTTTTGATCGGCGAGATCGCCTTGGATTGTAATCGAACGTTGAAATGTAAATGCAAATTCTACTTTGTTCATTGTGCTTTCTCCTTCTTGTTTTGTTATCTTCGTGTGTTGAATGTCTCATTCTCGCTTATCTCGATATCCGCCTTCGCGGAGGTTATTCTTGCGATGGTTGTTCTTGCCCCTCACGTTATCGAATAGATAGACATAGGACATTTTTACTGCTCGTGCCTTTCTGTTGGGAATTGTGTCCTCAATTACCTTGATTTGAAGAAGTCCCCTTTAAACTAAGTTGAATTGAGTTTGTATTTGATATTGCTTTCTAGTATGGTGCTTGCAGGTTTTCAAATGAGTAAGTACAAACCAGTGTCAGGTTTCAATGGGTCACCAAACACAGGCCCATGCAATGTAATTCCTCATTGTATGGTTCAAGGTGTTGACTCATGTGAAATCTCTCTATTGAGATGTACTTTTGATTCAAGCACTAAGGAAGAGCTAGGAGGAAGCTGATGTTGTTGGATGAGTTGAAGAAAAGAATTTTTCCAAGTGTTCTAGGAATTTTTCGAGAGCCTAAGTCCTTTTCTCGAGAAGTCAACTTCAGTTCTCGAGAGCTATGAAGTTTGTCTCGAGAGGTCCAAGTTCTCTCTCGAGAGGTTAAGTCAGTTTCTCGAGAACTTCCTTCTATATCTCGAGAAATCCATTTGATTTTCTCTTATCTCCAAGACTTTCTGTTCTAAGTCTTTGTCTCGGAAACTCTTTGTCTCGGAAAATCAATCTCTCGAGAAGTCACCTTTTCTCGAGAAGTCATTTCTCGAGAAATGATTATTTCTCGAGAAGTCTCTCTGCTATTTCAGAAATCTCTTTTCTCGGTTGTTCCAGATCATTTCTCGAGAAGAGTCATTTATCTCGAGAAGTGCTATGTTTATCTGAATTTCATTTCTCGAGATGTCATCTTCTATTTCTCGAGAAATTGGTTTTATTCTGATTTTTCCGTTAACTATTCTGACGGGTCGTTGTTTCCGTTTGACGACTTGGTTCAATTCTTTTAAGGTTATTCTTGTCTTTTCATGGGCGTTTAACCTCTTCCTATATAAGGCCCTGCTCCTAATGATTAATAGGACTGCTCATCTTTCTAATCGCGATCAAACCTAATCATTGCTTCAAGAATCGTGATTTTGCCGTGCCGCCTCCTGCAAGTGTCGAAGATCAATTTTGGTGTTCGTAATCGTTCATCTCCGACTAAGTTGAAGGATCGATTGATCAATATCTTCTCGTCAACAAGTTCAATTGGATCATACGATCAAAGGAAGGTCAGATCTGATATCTTTTCGTTCTTCCTCAATTTTCTCAAGGCAAGGTTCTTCAAATATCAAGAAGGAAGAAAGTTTCATGGAAGTCAATCAGATCTGAAGTTTTATTGTTATTTTGTATCTTTATCTTATTATTTTGAATAGTAGGAGAAGACTTTCTCCGAGTTGTAGGAGAGTTTGTTCTCCGAGGTGTTAGAGAGGTTTTCTCTCCGAGGTTGTAGGAGATTTGTCTCCGAGATTGTTGGAGTTTTGACTCCGAGGTTGTAGGGTCTTTCTTGATCCGAGATTTAGTGAAGTAGTCAAGTCTAGCTGTGGTGCTAGATTGGCGAGGCCGGCAAGTGGAGTACCCAAGAACGGGGAACCACTATAAATCTTTGTGTCATCTGTGTTTATGATTTGCATGCTGTGTGCTTATTTCGTTACAGTAATTTTTATTCCGCAAATCGCAGTTATCACCTATTCACCCCCCTCTAGGTGATTTAGGTTAGCAACTAGATACTTCAATTGGTATCAGAGATAGGTTGTTCGTATCTAGGTTAACACCTTGAACAAGATCTATCCATTCTGGTTGCCTGCAAATCATGGAAAAGTGCAAGGAATCGTCTTCGTTGAAATTGCCAATATGCACTAAGGCTAATTTTCCTATGTGGAAAGAAAGAGTCAGATTTTATATGGAAGCCGCAGACCCGAGAATCTTCCAAGTCGTGGAAGAAGGACCTCATGTGCCAATGACTGCCTCAACAATCAATCCCACAGTTCAAGTGCCAAAGAAAATGATGGATTTAACAAAGGATGAGATCGCTCTCGTTGCTTTAGACAAAAAGGCAAAGAACATAATTGCAAGTGCAGTGGATGATTCGATGTTGCAAAACTTGATTCACTGTAATTCTGCCAAAGAAATGTGGACATCTTTGATAGTTCTTATGGAAGGTACTGAAGAAGTAAGAGATGATAGAAGATCTCTTTTGAATCAAGAGTACGAAGCTTTCAAGCAGAATAAAATGGAGTGCATTGTCGATGCCTATGAAAGATTCTTCAAAATTGTAAACTGCCTAAGAAACTATGGTCGGGAATTCTCAAATGGTGAACTGAATGACAAATTCCTGCGTTCCCTAACGAAAGATTGGGATAGCAAAATTGTTGCAATCAGAGAATTTGGGAAGTTACCAAATCTAGACCCTCAGAATCTGTTTGGGAAACTATTATCCCACGAGCTATAAATGAACATTCGGAAAACAGAAGAAGATAGGAATAGAGCTTCAAGCAAGGAAAGAGCCTTGGCTATGAAGGCTGAGAGTTCTAGAAAAGGCAGAACCTTGTCTCCAATCAGAATACAAGAATCTACTGATGAAGAAGAATCTAAGGCCGGCTCCTCCAGCTCAGAAATGTCTGATGGGGAATTCTCTCTTATCTCCCGTCAGTTTAAGAAACTGCTAAACAAAAGAAGACACATAAAGAATAAGTTTTCCTCTGAAAATAGACATTCTCGACGTGATGGTGATCATCACAAAAAGAGCTCTAGCAATCATGAAAGGTATAAATCTAAAACTGGTAAACATATTTCTTCTGACATAGTTTGCTATTGCTGCAATAAGCTAGGGCACATGATTGCTGAATGCCCTTATAAAAAGAAAGAGGGTGGAAGAAAAGAAGAAAAGAAATCCACCCACGGGAAAAGGAAGACAGAAAAGAGTCTAGTCGCTAAAAAGAACAAAACTTTAAGCGACAGTGACTCGGAGAAATCAAGTAGTGAAGAAGAAGCCTACTTCGGGCTAATGGCTATGACTGATGAAGAAGAAGAACCTCCATATACTGGGAAGGTAAATTCTCACACCGCCTTATCTGATTCTGATCAAGCTCCAGATGAGCAAAAGGATTATCTCTCAGATGATGATTCTGATCTCATGACCCAATACACTGAAATGCTTAAAAGTTTTGACAAATGCCGAAAGGTAGTCAAAATACAGGCCAAGGAGATCATGTCTCTCAAAGAAGTGGAATCTAATTTGAGAAAGGAAGTTGAACAACTTTCTTCCTTCAAAGAGGAAAACCAAGTCTTGAAAGACAAGATCAAAAGTTCAGATGAGCTCCTTGATCGGAGAAAGAACTCCATCAAAGTTTTGGAAGAACAGTTAGCCGCTGAGAAGAAGCTAGTTGAAAAGTTTTCACAACCGAAAACCATTCTTCTAATCATTGATAGATTCTCCGCTAAAGCAAGTGGAATAGGTCATGTGGCTGGACCTAGTGATTCTTCTAAGGGCATCCATGCCAAGAAGAATAATAAGGTAGCTATGAAAGCCACCGCAGAAAGGGAAAGCCCATCAAGATCAAGTGGCATTTAGGAAAGTTATCTTTCCTACAAATGCTTATGATCTGGAAAGCTCCTATGGTCATTTGACAAGACCAGTTAACTTTGGACCTGTCATTGACTATAAGGGGTGGACTCGTCCTAGAAACTTTGGCGCAAGTGCATTCAAAGCACCTTATGAAGAGATCAATCTGAAAGATTATGGTCCTTATGTTCATGGTCCAAGTGCTAAGAGAGCACCAATAGTGAAAACTGTTGCACCTAAGCCTAAGGAGACATTCACACCTTGTGTGTGTTGTACCCATGAAGCATCCTCTTCCAAGAGTAATGCTCCTGCCAAAGCTATCATTCAAAAAGTAAAGCAGGAAAACACAAAACTAAGGTACAACCGATTTAACTGTTGGTGTTGCGGCAAAATATGTCACTTTGCCATAGATTGTTGGTTCAATACTACATATTCCAAGAGACCACAAATTAACAATGCAAGAAAGACCGCTCGCAATGTTAATGCTCTTCGTGGTGCTCAACTAACAAGGGACCAAGGACCCAAATTAGTTTGGGCTCCTAAGGCAAAATAATTTGTTTTTGCAGGAATGTCCAAAGGCCAACAAAAATCCTATTTGGTATTTGGACAGTGGATGCTCTCGGCATATGACCGGGACGAGAAGCCTTTTACAAAACTTCATTCCAGTTGTAAACGGACCAAAAGTTATTTTTGGCGGATCCGACAGAGGAATTACAAAAGGCTACGGTATGATATCTAATGGTAATGTCTCCTTTTCGGATGTTGCTTATGTGGAAGGATTAGAACATAATCTGATAAGCATAAGTCAGCTTTGTGATAAATGATACATAGTTGATTTTCGTAAAGACAAGTGTTTGATAAAGTCGGCAGAAAATTCCGAAACAATTTTATCAGGCACTCGGTATAGGAATATTTTCTGTTTAAATTTTATTTGTTTATCATCTTCTACTCCGGTGTGTCTTTTAGCAAAAGACAGTGCATCTCTTGCTGAACAATGACATAAGAGATTAGCACATATAAATTTCAAAACAATAAACAAATTGTTTTCTCAAAACTTAGTGCGTGATGCGCCAAAAGTTAAGTGCATTAAAGATAGACCCTGTCATGCATGTATAAAAGGCAAGCAAACACGGGCTACTTTTAAGAGCATAATTGGCAAAGATTCAAGTAGATGCTTATATCTACTTCATATGGACTTGTTTGGTCCTTTGCAAATTAGAAGCTTAGGAGGTAAATCTTATACACTAGTAATTGTAGATGATTACTCACGTTTTGCATGGGTATTCTTTCTAAAACACAAGTCAGATACGTTTGATATTTTCACTAACTTCGTTAAGCAAATTCAGAATGAATTCAATTGTTCGGTGGTCAAAATCAGAAGTGATCATGGAACAGAATTTGAATCTGGAGCGATGACGAATTTCTGTGAAAGTCTTGGTATCTTTCATGAGTTTTCCTCTCCTCGAACTCCACAACAAAATGGAGTAGCTGAGAGAAGGAATAGAACACTCATTGAGGCTTGCAGAACTATGTTGAGTGACACTTCACTTCCCGAATATCTTTGGGTTGAAGCCGTCAACACTGCTTGTCACGTGCAAAACAGAGCACTCATAAACAAAAACCATGAAAAGACTCCCTATGAGCTCTTAAAAGGCAAGAGACCAACCATCTCTTATTTTAGAATCTTTGGTAGTAAATGTTTTGTACTTAATAATGGAAAGCATTACAAAACCAAGTTTAGTGAAAAGAGCTTTGAATGTATTTTCGTAGGCTACAGTAGCCATAGTAGAGCCTACAGAGTTCTTAATAAGAAAACCCGGATTGTAGAGGAATCTATAAATGTAGTATTTGATGAAACAAGCATGCTAAATAGCAGCTCCTCTAGTACTTCTGTTGAAGAGACAGGTTCAAGACTCCAAGAATTGGATTTGGAGAAGCCAGTTGAAGAAGATGTACAGACCTTCGTCAAGATTCCTCTCCCAACCTTAACTGAAGATGGAACGATAATAAAGAACAAAGCCAGACTTGTAGCAAAAGGGTACAGACAAGAAGAAGGAATCGACTTCGATCAAACTTATGCTCCGATAGCAAGACTCGAAGCGATCAGGCTATTTTTGGCATTTGCTGCATTCAAAGGTTTCACCGTATACCAAATGGACGTCAAGTCAGCTTTTCTTAACGGTAATATAAAAGAAGAAGTGTACGTTGAACAACCTCCAGGTTTTGTAGATTCTGAACTCCCTAATCATGTCTACTTACTGCAAAAAGCTTTATATGGTTTAAAACAAGCTCCTCGAGCTTGGTATGAGACATTGTCTAACTTTCTTCTTGAGAACAAGTTCACAAGAGGAAAGATAGATAAGACATTATTTCTTAGAGAAGTTAAAGGCAAGATTTTGCTAGTGCAAATCTATGTCGATGACATTATTTTTGGATCTACTGATGACAACCTTTGCAAGAAGTTTTCAAAACTTATGCAAGGGAAGTTTGAAATGAGCAGTATGGGCGAGCTGAAATATTTCCTAGGACTTCAAGTGAAACAATCTGAAGATGGAATTTTCATCTCACAGACGAAGTTCACTAAAGAGTTAATTAAGAAATTTGGAATGGAGAGTGCAACCTCTATGAGGACTCCAATGAGCTCAGCTATGTCTCTGGACAAGGATGAGAGAGGGAAACCTTTCGATGAAACCAAGTACAGAAGCATAATTGGTTCTTTGCTCTACCTTACTGCTAGTAGACCTGATATAATGTTTTCTACATGTGTATGTGCTAGATATCAGGTGAACTCTAAGGAATCTCATTATACCGCTGCAAAGCGAATTTTGAGATATCTTAAAGGTACATCAAATCTTGGCTTATGGTACCCAAGGAGTAATGATAGCGAATTAATAGGTTTTTCAGATGCTGACTTTGCAGGTAGCAAAGACGACATGAAAAGCACTTCCGGGACGTGTCAGTTCCTAGGAAGAAGACTAATTTCTTGGAGCAGCAAGAAACAGAATTGTGTAGCAATATCAACTGCGGAATCGGAGTATATCTCCGCAGGCAGTTGTTGTGCACAATTACTGTGGATAAAGAATCAGCTAGAAGATTACAACCTTAAATTCAAAGAAATTCCGATGTTTTGCGACTCCTCCAGTGCTATTGCTATTGCTAATAATCCAGTTTCGCACAGCCGGACAAAGCATATCGAATTACGATATCATTTCATCCGGGATCATGTGGAGAATAGGGACATCAACCTCAGTTATGTTCCAACGGATACGCAAATAGCGGATATTTTCACAAAACCGCTGGATGAGACCAAGTTCTCTTTCTTCAAGACAGAACTGGGTATGCTAAATATGGAGTAAGAATCTAGTCAGAAATAAAGTCATGAAGAGAAGAAGAATTCATCTACAGATGTTAAAGGAGGCAAATAAATTTCTAAGTCATAATAGATGAAGGCTTGAAGAAATGAAGAATTCAGAAAAATTTTCTAAGTCAGAATACCACTTCTCGGGAAATTAGACTGAACTCTACTTCTCGAGAAATGGGAAATCCCTCGAGAAATCAGAAGAACTTATCGAAAAATTGAAGTTCTTGGCGAGCCATCAGACTTCTCGAGAAATCGAGGACCTCTCGAGAAATCAAGAACTTCTCGAAAAGTCGGTCTGTCTTCTTAAATTTCTTAAAATTCCTTCTTCGAGCAGTCGAACCGCCAGGTACTTATTTTACTGTTATTTCTTTTAATAAAATCGAAAAACTATATATATCAGTCTCGAGGATGACTTAAAATCCACGCGAAAACCCTCCTCCCTCTCGAAACCCCTTCTCACTGTTCATCTCCCTCTCGCGACCTTCGTCACTCGCACGACAGCTCACGCGATTTCGTCCGTCAGTTCTCGCAATCTCGTCAAGCACAGGAGTAATCGCATTCACCTCTAGCTATCGCAGCTCGTTTCTACAAAGCATCAATGGCTCCTTGCCCTAGAGCCAAGATCGACATTGGCTGTGAAGTCGAAAGGTCTGGGTTAATTGAGATTTCAGACGATGTTCAGAATATGTTTTACTTACTAGATGCCGCAGGGTTGTCATTCCTTCTTGAGCACCCTTGTAGAATTTTGTTCAAGGAAGTGGAAGAACTATTTATAAATGTCAAGGCTATCAAGGAAGGGAGGATGCTCGTCTCGTTTGTGGAAAATGTGAAGGTAAAGATTTCTCCTAAATCTTTAACCAAGTTCCTTAGACTTCCAGTGATTGATTCTGAGGATGAATTAGAAGATGTGGACTGGGACAGAACAAAGGTATTCTGTGGTTTGGAAAAGGGTGGCCGTGCTATCAGAAGGCAGAAAATGAACTTAGTTGGGAAATTACTTGTAGACATTGTGTCTAAGGTAATTCTGTGCAAGACAGGCAGCCAAGGCCATGTGCCTGAGGATATCTTCTGTTTGATCACCTCAATAGTCCGTGGAAAGAAGTTTGATTGGGGAAATCGACTCTTCTTGTCCATCAAAGCTAGTATTATTGCTCCCAACTATGCAAGGATATTGTCTTTATTTCTGAATCAGCTGAACCCTCAAGTTTTTGTCATGTCTAACGGAGCTGTGCTTCATCATTTGAAGAATCTTAATGTTGTCACAATTCAGAGATGGAATATCAGAATTGTGAAGCCAGGTCAGGAAAGTTCAAGTGGCCAGGGGGAGCCTCAACTTCATGCTGATGTGCACTCCAGGGTTGTTCCCTCTCCAAGAAGGACTTCACCTCCAGCTCCTCCCTCTGATGCACACCCTCAAGATGATGTTGTTACACCTCCTCCTCCTCCTCCTCCAGTTAGCTCAGTTCCTCCAGTTGCTTCAGTTCCTCCAGGTGATGCCATTCCATCTCCTCCTTCTTCTCATGTTGATCCAGCCACTCAGGAAGATTCTATTCCTTCTTCAAAGAGATTTTATACAAGAAGACCCCAGTCAAAATCCTCAAAATGTGCAATTCCATCTCCTCCTCCTTCAGCAAGTTCCCCTCATCAAGAGGATGCAGTTCCTCCTCCTCCTTCTGAAGATGTTAACAAGGCAATTGATGATGTCCTCACTGATTTACAGCATCAAGATGGTGAAAGACTCGGCCCTAGTGGGCAAGGAGGTGAGTCTGGAGCAGATTTTGACTTCTGCAATGAAGAAGATGACATCTCTGTTCATGGTTCATCTCCTTCCCCTGCAAACATTGAGGGGGAGCAAGGCTTAATGGACACTGACAAGGATGCTCAACCGGAGCTAGTTGGTGATATTCATATTCAGCCTCAAGTATTTTCTCCTGTGAAGGTAAGTTCTGTCATTCTTGAAAAACTTCCTGAGGAACCTCAACCTCCTCCTCCTCCTCAGTATTCAGATGACACTCTTCAGGGAAAGATTGAAAGATTAATTTTTTAGCAGAGTGCTAAGATAGATTATTCCTTCAGGGAAGTTCATGCCAGAATAACTGATGTTGAAAAGGACGTCAACAGAAAGTTTGCTGAGCTTAAGTCAAGTTCTGATAAGCTCAGAGAAGAGATGATTCAGGGTGGAAAGGCAATGGAACACACCATTAAGGGTGTAGTTACTGTTTTGGATGAAGTAGTTCAAGTTAGAAAGAAGCAGGCTGCTCAGGATGAAAAAGCTGAAGAGATTGCTTTCAAAATCATTGATGAAGTTGGTCAGTTTAAAGAATCTGTCATCCAAACCCTATCTGTAGAAGTCAGAAAGGGGGAGGATAAAGTGACAGAGCTTTTGGATTCTCAAGCTTATCAGCTTCAAAAGGCAGTTGGTGATCAGCTTGAACAGTTAAATGACTGTGTTCAAAGGCAGATTGTAGATGTGAATTCTTACACTTTCAAGACTGCAGTATGGCTGGATCATGAGATCTTACCAGGAATAGACCTTGAAGATAATCAGCCTCCTTCTCAGTCTCCTTCTCAGTTTCCTTCTCAGTTTCCTCCTCAGTTTTCTCCAAGGCCAGATGACCAGCTTCAACATGCTTCTGATCTTTCAGAAGGTCCCTCTGCACAGAAGACTTCCAGGAAGAGGAAGTATGGAGAGGGTCCCTTAGCTAGAAGATCCACTCCAGCATCCAGCTCTACTGCTTCTGGCAAAGCTATTATAGAAGAAGTACTTCCTGAGCTGTGGAGTCCAACTTCTAAGGTTATTATTCTTGACTCCCTCAAACTTGTTGAAGATGGTGGTGTGCCAGTGTCTGAGATTTACAGTGCAACTGAGTGGAAGAAATATGTGACTAGTTGTACCAAGAGAAGGATTCATTTCAGGACCCATGGTATTAATAATCCATCAGCCCCAGAAGCTCCTCTTAAGTATCACCCAAAGCCTTATGCCTATCACTAGACAAGAGCAGAAGAAAAGAGACAATTTCTGAAGCAAGTTTTTTTTTGAATCATCTTATTTTGATAACTCAGATTGTATGGATATTAAGTCATCCTTGAACAATATAAATCTTAATATAGTTTTTGATTTTATTGCTCATTTTGTTTCTCTTCTCTTTCTTTTATATGTTGTAGCATATTTGGTTTATCTTGTTACAATTCATCTTAGTCTTTAGGGTTCTGACTTCTACAAATAGGGGGAGATTGTTGGGAATTGTGTCCTTAATTACCTTGATTTGAAGAAGTCCCCTTTAAACTAAGTTGAATTGAGTTTGTATTTGATATTGCTTTCTAGTATGGTGCTTGCAGGTTTTCAAATGAGTAAGTACAAACCAGTGTCAGGTTTCAATGGGTCACCAAACACAGGCCCATGCAATGTAATTCCTCATTGTATGGTTCAAGGTGTTGACTCATGTGAAATCTCTCTATTGGGATGTACTTTTGATTCAAGCACTAAGGAAGAGCTAGGAGGAAGCTGATGTTGTTGGATGAGTTGAAGAAAAGAATTTTTCCAAGTGTTCTAGGAATTTTTCGAGAGCCTAAGTCCTTTTCTCGAGAAGTCAACTTCAGTTCTCGAGAGCTATGAAGTTTGTCTTGAGAGGTCCAAGTTCTCTCTCGAGAGGTTAAGTCAGTTTCTCGAGAACTTCCTTCTATATCTCGAGAAATCCATTTGATTTTCTCTTATCTCCAAGACTTTCTGTTCTAAGTCTTTGTCTCGGAAACTCTTTGTCTCAGAAAATCAATCTCTCGAGAAGTCACCTTTTCTCGAGAAGTCATTTCTCGAGAAATGATTATTTCTCGAGAAGTCTCTCTGCTATTTCAGAAATCTCTTTTCTCGGTTGTTCCAGATCATTTCTCGAGAAGAGTCATTTATCTCGAGAAGTGCTATGTTTGTCTGAATTTCATTTCTCGAGATGTCATCTTCTATTTCTCGAGAAATCGGTTTTATTCTGATTTTTCCGTTAACTATTCTGACGGGTCGCTGTTTCCGTTTGACGACTTGGTTCGATTCTTTTAAGGTTATTCTTGTCTTTTCATGGGCGTTTAACCTCTTCCTATATAAGGCCCTGCTCCTAATGATTAATAGGACTGCTCATCTTTCTAATCGCGATCAAACCTAATCGTTGCTTCAAGAATCATGATTTTGCCGTGCCGCCTCCTGCAAGTGTCGAAGATCAATTTTGGTGTTCGTAATCGTTCATCTCCGACTAAGTTGAAGGATCGATTGATTAATATCTTCTCGTCAACAAGTTCAATTGGATCATACGATCAAAGGAAGGTCAGATCTGATATCTTTTCGTTCTTCCTCAATTTTCTCAAGGCAAGGTTCTTCAAATATCAAGAAGGAAGAAGGTTTCATGGAAGTCAATCAGATCTGAAGTTTTGTTGTTATTTTGTATCTTTATCTTATTATTTTGAATAGTAGGAGAATGCTTTCTCCGAGTTGTAGGAGAGTTTGTTCTCTGAGGTGTAAGAGAGGTTTTCTCTCCGAGGTTGTAGGAGATTTGTCTCCGAGATTGTAGGAGTTTTGACTCCGAGGTTGTAGGGTCTTTCTTGATCCGAGATTTAGTGAAGTAGTCAAGTCTAGCTGTGGTGTTAGATTGGCGAGGCCGGCAAGTGGAGTACCCAAGAACGGGGAACCACTATAAATCTTTGTGCCATCTGTGTTTATGATTTGCATGCTGTGTGCTTATTTCGTTACAGTAATTTTTATTCCGCAAAAGACGCAGTTATCACCTATTCACCCCCCTCTAGGTGATTTAGGTTAGCAACTAGATACTTCACTTTCGCCATTCGCCTTAGGATTATTACCCTCTTAGGCATGCGCTTTTCTCTGGGTTTCGCAAGGTACCTTCCTTCTCGGCCAGAGCTCGCCTCTTCTCCTGTGCAGGCGACCTTTCTGCCGAGCACTAGGAACCCTGGAGCGCCTAGGGTTGATTTTTGTCACTCGCATACTATCGTGCGAGATCTCTCATCGCCGAGCGAGCCGGCCCGCCGAGCGAGAAGGATCGGGTCAGCTCAGAAGTCTCGCTAACCTGATGCATTTCATCCTGACCTTATAGAGAACTCATCTTCTTGCCCGGGAGCGGAATCGATCCTGGGCATTCTATCATAAAGACTTGTCACCTTGCCAGCCTCTCCAGAGATCAACCTGAACCCCCCGTCTAGTGAGAGCCCAGGAGCAGAATCGATCTGGTGCATTCCAGCATAAAAACTTGTCACCTTGCCAGCCTCTCCAGAGATCAACCTGAACCCCCCGTCTAGTGAGAGCCCGGGAACGGAATCGATCTGGGGCATTCCAGCATAAGAGCTTGTCACCTCGCCAGCCTCTCCAAAGATCAACCTGAACCCCCCGTCTAGTGAGAGCCTGGGAGCGGAATCGATCTGGGGCATTCCAGCATAAAAACTTGTCACCTTGCCAGCCTCTCCAGAGATCAACCTGAACCCCCCGTCTAGTGAGAGCCCGGGAGCGGAATCGATCTGGGGCATTCCAGCATAAGAGCTTGTCACCTTGCCAGCCTCTCCAGAGATCAACCTGAACCCCCCGTCTAGTGAGAGCCCGGGAGCGGAATCGATCTGGGGCATTCCAGCATAAGAGCTTGTCACCTTGCCAGCCTCTCCAGAGATCAGCCTGAACCCCCCGTCTAGTGAGAGCCCGGGAGCGGAATCGATCTGGGGCATTCCAGCATAAAAACTTGTCACCTTGTCAGCCTCTCCAGAGATCAACCTGAACCCCCCGTCTAGTGAGAGCCCGGGAGCGGAATCGATCTGGGGCATTCCAGCATAAGAGCTTGTCACCTTGCCAGCCTCTCCAGAGATCAACCTGAACCCCCCGTCTAGTGAGAGCCCGGGAGCGGAATCGATCTGGGGCATTCCAGCATAAAAACTTGTCACCTTGCCAGCCTCTCCAGAGATCAACCTGAACCCCCCGTCTAGTGAGAGCCCGGGAGCGGAATCGATCTGGGGCATTCCAGCATAAGAGCTTGTCACCTTGTCAGCCTCTCCAGAGATCAACCTGAACCCCCCGTCTAGTGAGAGCCCGAGAGCGGAATCGATCTGGGGCATTCCAGCATAAAAACTTGTCACCTTGTCAGCCTCTCCAGAGATCAACCTGAACCCCCGTCTAGTGAGAGCCCGGGAGCGGAATCGATCTGCGTACTGAGCCAACGACTCTTTTGGATCCTGCTTCACTTTGAAGAGGGACTCAGCGTCCTTCTTCCTCTTCTTTGCGGTTGAGAATCGCAACAGGAAGCTCCGGCGCAAATCCTCGAAGGCGTAGGGAGTTGATGGAACCAGTCCCTGGCCTTTTCCTTAAGAGTGGCGGCGAAGAGCCGACACTTGAAAGCATCCGACATCGGCCTGATGGAGACCGAGTCCTCAAAAGACTGGAGATGCTGGACAGGGTCATCCCTGCCGTTGTAGTACACCCTGTCCCACTCTCTGAACCCTGCCGGGACAGTTGCAGAAAGTACCAACTCGCAGAAGGGGCTTCCCCCTTCTACCACCCTTTCTCGCTCCGCTCGCCCCTAGCTCTCTCGCCAGACTCGAGCTCGCGGGGACCGCGCTCGCGAGAACAGCATTCGCCTGGACCACTCCCATAGTCGCCACGCCCTCCGGGCGCGCGCTCGCCGGCACAGAGCTCGCTGGCACGGAGCTCGCCGACACGGAACTCGCCGGGCTGGCGAACAGTACTCGCCCTTCCATGTCTTGAACTGAACTTCCTGCGACTTCTTTTCCAGCTCTCCACCCGGGGCATTCTCGCTGACCGCCGCTGGGGGAGGGGTTGCTTGAGGTGCTGGGGTCGCGAACTCACTCCGCAGCGCCGTCACCGTGAGTCCGAAAGTGTCAAGCACCTCCCTCCTGAAATCCGCGAACATCCTCGGCGTCACCACCTGTGGTGACTCGCTGAACCCCTCGCCTCCTGTCATGTCTGCTCCTTGGAACTTTCTTGGACCAGCCACGCTCCACGCTCACCGCACCAAAATGTTGAAACCGATTTCTCGGTCTCTTGTGGAGCTCGGGGCCCTCACCGAAATGAGGGGCAGCTAGCCCTTACTGATCCCTCGGAGAAGATAGACAGTAGACTAGAAAGAAGACTAAGACCTTAGTCACAGCGAGGAGGTCCCTCCACTAACCCGGAAGATCGTTGAGCGCTTCCCCTCCCAAGCCAAAACTGAGACTCGGGCGCCTTGGAGAGCTCTGGAAATGCTAACCAAAGAAAGCCTGAGGAGAGAGAAGCTGAATAGGCGATCGCCTTGTGAGGACCTCGCTGGCCCATTTTGACGGTATCTGCCGAGATCCGGACCGTTGGGGCCGATCTCGCCGAGGTCTGGATCTCGCGACTCCTCTTGCGAGACCATCCTTTTGGTTTCGCCGAACAGGGGTGTGGCCGACGAAGCTGGGGGAGCTCGACGAACACTGGAGAATTCGTCGAACACCCCCGCGAGCGCTTGTCTCGCCGACCCTTCCCGCTCGCCCTTCAGCGACCCCCCAAGAGGGAAGACTCACTTATTACCTCCTCCGTCCTACTGCCTTCTTTAAATCGCGTCTCCTCGCCTGGCGAATATCGGGGTTGTACAATATTTACAGACCATATTAAAAACTCAAATTAATATTTTCTTAAATAAATCATCAAGCAAAATATGACATTCATAAAAGCCAAATAAATACATTTTTACAGTCTATTTGACCCACAATAATAGTCCAACAAAATACATTATAATTATTTTGATTCTATATATCACAAAAAAAATATGTTTGTAGCCACCCTTTTTAAGGCTTCAATCAATAAAAGACGTAGAATCACAAAAACATCGGGCTTTATTTATGCACAAAACACTATCATTTAATTAAATTCAGATACATAGCACGATTTAAAGCATTTTGGATAAATGGAGCCTTTTCGAAAATAGAAAAATAAGCTATAAAGGAAGAGAGAGGAGCTCACGGGCCGGAGAAGGGAAGGAGGTGGTCTGCTGGAGAGGATCACCGGTCGGAGTCGCCGGAAGAGGGAGAGGAGATCAGAGAGGAAGCTCGATCTCGTTCGGCGGCTGCACAGGTCGTGGGAGATTGCTGTGCGTATAAGTCTAGTTCTATGGTCTGTAGGTTGAAAAGTAAAAATGATACCTTTTTTAAATAAAACTGTGGCCTGCATATAGCCAAAATCGACCTACGTTTAACATCGCTCTTTTTAAAAAATTGTGACCTACACATAGCCAAAACCGACCTGCGTTTAACATCGCACTATTTTATATATTTTTCTTATTTTCATCCAAATTTGAGTAATACAAAAAACGTACGAGAAGGATGGATGCTTAGATTAGCTAGCAAAAGATTTTTATATGTTAAAACTATTTTTATATGTACAAAAATACAAACCTGTCACACAAACAAAATTTATTAATTTTATTTACTCTATTTTAAATTATTTTCTTTGAAATTCTATGCGTACAAGTTAGGTACTCCATCATTGTCCGGATCCGAATTTTGCAAGTTGTTTTATATATTCTCTAATGCCACAGCTTTGATTGAGTACGTGGAATACCCGGAATTGTCACATGTCATCAACTTCCTTGGCTTTTCGGCACTGGGAAGGCGTCGGACTTCATGCACGATCTTACGACTTTGCAGAGACTTATGTTTTCGGTAAATAATCGTCCGAGCCTGGTTGCGACTCCCTTTTTGAGGATGCTCCCCTTCTCCCGAAGTTACATGACTATTTTGCCGAGTTAATCCGATCCTTCGAGAGAGAGTTGTCCTGTATGACACGAGTTACTTTAGCAGCGTATATGATAAGTATCCACCACCATACATGCATTTCGTGGGAGTATAACATGAGTTACTTTAGCACCGTTGCGTTTCCGACCTTACAAATGTGTCGTGCGCAGCATGCATATTTCTTTTAATATTTCTCGCAAAATCAAAAGAATTTCTTTAATTAGGAGATTACAATTATCTCTTTGAGCGATCATAATGATCTGTCGGAGGACAAAATGATTTCTCTGAGAACTAAATTCTCGCGCGGAGACTACGTCGGTCTTCCTAGAACAGTAAGATCACTTTGATAATGCATATTTCATTTTGATCCTTGAGAGGAGAAATAATCTCTCGTCACTCAAAGAGATCATTTTATTTTAACGGATAGCGTACAAAATATTAAAAGGTGTGCTTTATTTAGCGTAATATGTGACTTGATCTTTATGATGGGTGTTCACAAATCGAATCGAATCGAAAATCTCTTCAATCAAATTCAAATTTGTTATAGAATGCAGAGATCTGGATTATTCAGATTCTTTCGAATATTTGAATTCGGATTCGTCCCAAAATCCGGGATTAGAATTCGGATATCAATTTGGATTCAAATTCGAATTTAGTCATATAAATTTATTTAATCATATAATTTTTTTAAATATATATTGTTGTTATTCGTGAACTAATCACCCGAATTCGAATTCAGATTTGAATAATATTATTCGAATTCAGATTTGAATATCACCCGAATTCAAATTGGAATTCGAATTCATAAAAAAATAAATCTTAATCGAATCTTCAAACTATTTGATTTACGAACAACATATACAAGCCTGAACGTTTTGTGAGACCATATCACGTATCCTCTTTGCGGGTGCACATCATAAGCCCCCCAAACCTTCGGAGTCCGAATTACTGTGTGGAGGAGTTCGGAGGTTTTGATATTTCTGCGGCGGCTTCGATCATTGCTATCTTCATGGCGCCTTGGGTAGAAATTGCTGTTGAAGGATGAGTGTGCAGTTGTTTTCGTTTATGTATGACATATACAAGCACTTTGTTCTGGGAGAGGCCAGAGTCCCTTGTGGGATGATCTGGACACTCTGTTTTGGGAGAGGTCAGAGTCCGTTGCAGACGATCTGAACACTCTGTTCTGGGAGAGGTCAGAGTCCGTTGTCGGACGATCTGAACACTCTGTTCTGGGAGAGGTCAGAGTCCGTTGTCGGACGATCTGAACACTCTGTTTTGGGAGAGGTCAGAGTCCGTTGTCGGACGATCTGAACACTCTGTTCTGGGAGAGGTCAGAGTTCGTTGTCGGACGATCTAAACACTCTGTTCTGGGAGAGGTCAGAGTCCTTTGTCGAACGATCTGAACACTCTGTTCTGGGAGAGGTCAGAGTCCTTTGTCGGACGATCTGAACACTCTGTTCTGGGAGAGGTCAGAGTCCGTTGTCGGACGATCTGAACACTCTGTTCTGGGAGAGGTCAGAGTCCGTTGTCGGACGATCTGAACACTCTATTCTGGAAGAGGTCAGAGTCTGTTGTCGGACGATCAGAACACTCTGTTCTGGGAGAGTTCAGAGTCCGTTGTCGGACGATCTGAACACTCTGTTTTGGGAGAGGTCAGAGTCCGTTGTCGGACGATCTGAACACTCTGTTCTGGGAGAGGTCAGAGTCCGTTGTCGGACGATCTGAACACTCTGTTCTGGGAGAGGTCAGAGTCCTTTGTCGGACGATCTGAACACTCTGTTCTGGGAGAGGTCAGAGTCCGTTGTCGGACAATCTGAACACTCTGTTCTGGGAGAGGTCAGAGTCCTTTGTCGGACGATCTGAACACTCTGAACTGGGAGAGGTCAGAGTCCGTTGCAGACGATCTGAACACCCTGTTCTGGGAGAGGTCAGAGTCCCTTGTTGGATGATCTGAACAATCTGTTTTGGGAGAAACAGTATAATTGAAAATGACGCTTTTGGTTTGGGCGCATGATAAAAAGTAATAGATAGAATGATACTTGTTTGTTACATGGATGCTGAAAACATGAGATACAAGTAAATACATCGGGTGCCCTGGGCGTTCCATGGGCAGTGAACGGGCTATTCTTCGGGATGGTTGCTCTGGGGATTTCCCCCCTGCTGGATCATTCTTGACATGTTGGTTCAGGGTCCTTGGTTTGGAGAAATTTTTCAATGAGTCCCAGATGAACGAATCGTTCAATTTCTGATTTCAGTCGTGAACAATCTTCTGTTTTGTGCCCGTGACCTCGATGGTAGTCGCAGTATTTGGATTGGTCTCCGGAATTTGGTGCAAGAGCCCTAGGCCTCTGAAGAGATGGATGATCGCGGATGGCAAGGAGAACGTTAGTCCTGGCTATGTTCAGGGGAGTGTAGTCTTGATGCTGGCGAGAACCTCGGTCTCGGCTGGGGGTGTCGTGTTGCTTATTGTTTTTATCGGGGACCGTCCGCGGCAACGACTCCTCTCTCTTCCTCTTGGATCTCCCCTCGAACTGCTGGCGGTGCACTTCAATCGCCTCATCAACTGCAATCTGAGCTTCAACTCGGTGGACGAGGTCTGGGTAGCTAGGCACAGTTTCTCGCATCAGTGCGGAGTAGAAGCCATCGGGGCGGAGCCCTCCAAGGAATACTCCTCGCAAGAGCTCGGGGTCGACCCCGGGGATTTGTCGAGCCTCCGAAGTGAAGCGTCGAAAGAAATCCTTGAGAGTCTCTCCGTCATTCTGGAGGATTCCTAAGAGATGGGAGGGATCTCGGACAATCCTACGATTAGCGATGAACTGGTCCACGAACTGCTGCGTCATTTCTGCGAAGTTGCTGATGGCCCCATCACGCAGGGAGTGGAACCAAGTGCGCGCTTGCCCTTTCAAGGTTGCCGGGAACACTTGACAGAGGAGCTGATCTGGAGCGTTGTAGAGTCTCGTGATGGTAGCGAAGTGGTTGACATGTTCTAACGGGTCGTCCGTCCCGTCGAACATTTCGATGTTGGGAAGCTTGAAACCATTCAGAGCTGGATGGGCCAAGACTTGAGGCGATAGTGGGGAGCCGTGGTGCGCGGGACGGCGGACGAGAGCTGCGAGTCGCCCCGCCTGGTCGTACTCTTCTGCTATCATGTCGCATATCTCCTCTCGCGTGGTTCGTTCTACTGCTCGACCAGGAACTGCTCTTCCTTGGCGAAGGTGATGGTGGTCAGCTTCTGGTCCTCTGGTTGGCGGAGCGGGATGGGCGGAGCTTGCTGCGTCGGAGAATCCTTCTGAGGCTTCTTCTTCTCGAACGACCTCCCCATTCGGAGCACGATTCGGAGCTGGGGGCGGCGGAACGTTCAACGCTGGGGGTTGAACGGGAGCTCGAGGAGCCCCAAGATTTCTTACGAGAGCCAGCATCTCGGCTTGCTGCTCCTCCATCTGACGCACGTGCCCTTCCAGTATTGTCGCGGGCGCGAGCACTGCCTCTTCTGCGAGAGGCGCATTGATATGCGAGTGGGAGGGAGCTGGATCGACGCGCCCCTCCGGGATTGATCCTTCAGTAGTGCGAGCACTTTTTCTCGCCATTGCAATTGGCGGCTAGTGCTACTTCTAGTGAGTCTTTGCAGAATTTCCGGAACTCGGTTCCCACAGACGGCGCCAAACTGTTGCGGATCACTCAAGGCTCCGGTAGACCGGACTAAATTGGACCGCCTTAGCCCGAGAGCGTTCGAGCACGCAAACAGTCACAGAAAAAGGGAAAGCTGACAAGGCAATTTTTTTAACGTGGAAAACCCGTAAACTGGGTGAAAAACCACGTGGTCGGATCTGTGCCGACCAAAACTTCCACTATATGTTGGTTGTACAGAGCTTTTTTGAAGAACTCGAGGGCGACAGGCCGCCTCTCGTTACAATTGTTGAGAGAGAGAGAGAGAGGTGTTCGAAGGGTAACAGGCCACTGCTCACGGAACTAAGTCTTCTGCCTGCTACAGAGGGGAATGTTGTGCTCTACGTGCTTTTGAGGCTTTGAATGTTGCTCAAAGGTTGGATCGATGCGCTCTGGGTGTCTTTATCTCTGTGGTTTGTCTCCTTCTGCGCGAGAGGAGTTTGGAGTGCTGGTCTTGACGGTGGCTGTCACGTTTGTTATTGAGCGCACATCGGCGTGCTTGTTCTTGAGCGCACAGAGGCGCGCTTGAAGCGGAGCGCACGAAGGCGCACTTGGAGCGGAGCGCACGAAGGCGCGCTTGGAGCGGAGCACACGGGGACGCGCTTGGAGCTGAGCGCACGAGGGCGCGCTTTGAGCGGAGTACACGGAGACGCGCTTGTGAGCGCGCAAGGAGGAGGCGCGCTTGTGAGCGCGCAAGGAGGAGGCGCGCTTGTGAGCACGCAAGGAGGACGCGCGCTTGTGAGCGCGCAAGGAGGACGCGCGCTTGTGAGCGCGCAAGGAGAACGCGCGCTTGTGAGCGCGCAAGGAGGACGCGCGCTTGTGAGCGCGCAAGGAAGAAGGAGGAGAGAGAAAATCCGTAGGTGGATTTTCCCGGTCGGAGAGAGAGAAAGTCTCAAAAGGGGGGAGAGATGGAGGAGGAGAAGATGGAAAAAAGAGAAGCCTTGGGGTTCTATTTATAGTTTTTGAGGGTGGCACTTTCGTAATTAAATGGGTGGTTATGGTGGTTATGGTGGTTATGCGGCTACCCGCACACCATAACCAATTTATGTGTTATACACACACTTATCATGAATATAGCTACGCGCACACCAGTTTGTATAGTTTTGCGGTGATATGTATTCATATGACGGATATGGTTATGCGCACACCATAACCATATTATTTGCTATACGCAGACCGTATTGAAGGATTTTACTATTTGCACCCCTATGTTGGAGGATTTTATTATTTGCACTCTATGATGGGGGATTTTACTATTTACACCTCCATGTTGGAGGATTTTACTATTTACACCCCATGATGTGGGATTTTACTATTTGCACCCCATGATGTGGGATTTCACTATTTGCACCCCATGATAGGGGATTTTTACTATTTGCACCCCATGATGGGAGATTTTTACTATTTGCACCCCATGATGAGAGATTTTTACTATTTGCCCCCATGATGGGTGGTTACGGGGATAATGGGGTTTATCTTGGTCAACCTCATTTCCTCCAAAAAATGAGGCGAGTGATGTTCACTAGTGCACTGCCTGAACGTTTTGTGAGACCATATCACGTATCATCTTTACGGGTGCACATCAATTGGAAATATTTCTAGCAAAACAATTAATATCTATTTTGATTTTTGAAATGAGAACAATAAATACCCAATGAACATCAAAATCGATATGAAGATTAAATAATATAACATGATCAACATACATTCTAGTTAATATTTATTTCCAGTTCAACCTAACAAAAAGGGGCTGACCACAGAGCAATTGAAATTAAATATTTGAATTGAGACGTAGAAATCAGAATTGGAATTGGTCTAATTCTCATTATAGTGACGTTCGCCAAATAAGTATAATTGGAGTATGTAATTGATCAATTTTGTTATTCGTTTGTTAGATAAAATTCAATTTTAAAATAAAGAGTACCAGAGCGAAAAATGCATAGACGGACAAAAAAAAACATGTACGGGCGCGCTGGAGAAAATGCGCATGGCCGGGAGAAGCACACCTGAGCGAAACAACGCTTGCCCTGGCGAAAAATGCTCGTCTAGGTGAAAAAGGAGCGCTTGGACGGAAAACGGGCGTCTGGACGAAAAATGCTGCCTGGGCGGAACACGCATGCCCGGGCGGAATATGGGTGCCCGGGCGGAATACTCATGCCCAGACGGAATACGAGCGGCCGGAAAAAATGAGTGTTGTGGCAAAAAAAATGCGGCCGGGCGAAAAAACACGTACCAGAGTGAAAACATGCACCCGGGCGAAAAAACGCTCCTCCGAGTGAAAAATGCACGTCCAGGCGAAAAAACCGCAAATTAAGGCGAAAATCACGTACTGGTGAAAAAATGCACGCACATGCGATAAAATGTGTACCAGGGCAAAAATAGCTCACACAAACGAAAACCGCACATTCGGGCGAAATATGTGAAAAACGAGCGTTGTTGCAAAAAAAAATGTGCGTTGTGGCGAAAAAAGCGTGCCCGTATAAAAAACGCTCTCCCGTGCGAAAAATGTTTGACAGAACAAAAATATGTGCCTGAGCGAAACATGTGCGCCCAAGCGAAAAAATGCGTGTCTTGACGAAAAACGCGCGTCGGGCAAAAAATGTTTACACGGGAAAAAACGTGCTCGGGCGAAAAAATGCGCTTGTCCGAAAAACACTCGCATGTGCGAAAAATGTCTGCCGGTGCGAAAAACACTCGCCCGTGCGCAAAATGCTCGACCGGGCGAAAATACGTGCCCCGAGCGAAGAATGTGCGTCTGGCCTAAAAAATGCTCGCCTTGGCAAAAAACGTGAGCTCGTTCGAAAAAAACGCGCCTTGACGAAAACACACTCCCGAATGAAAAATGCTTGCCGGTGTGAAGAATACTCGTCCGGGCGAAAAAACGCGCCCAAACTATAAACATGCCTCGGCCAAAAATATCTGATTCTTATATAAATTGAAAAGAATTAGTTTTTGTGTAAAATGAATTTCATGGAATTCATTAAAAATTCAATTCTAACGTTGAAGAACAAAACGGACGACAAAATTGAAACCACTCTTTCAATTTTAATTCCAGGAACTCAATTCTGTCCAAAAAAGAACATACACTAAAACTTTCTATAAAGTATGGGTGCATTAAAATGACTATTAATTTGAACTTGTATAGTGATAGTAAGGCATCAGAATTCAGACATTCAGAGAGACAAATTTGCTCAGCTGAATCCTCCTGTCTAATTTTGCCAAATATGCAAGAAGCAATGCAGAATATGAGATATCACATTATCACATTCATATATAGAGACACATATTCACAGTAGAAAAGAGCTTTAAATCTATAAATGTACTTTACAAATTTCTTATAGGCTAAAGCATTCACTGATTCACGGAAATTATTCTCTACATTCAACGTATTATGTCTTGGTGCATTGATTAATAGTTTTTTTTCTTATTGGGCCCACCTCTCATTTCAAAATTTTGGAGCTCCCTCCTCAGTTCG
The DNA here is from genome assembly GCA_033032865.1 of Dactylorhiza incarnata. NCBI lineage: Eukaryota > Viridiplantae > Streptophyta > Magnoliopsida > Asparagales > Orchidaceae > Dactylorhiza > Dactylorhiza incarnata. The sequence goes on along the minus strand of JAWHQI010000046.1, from coordinate 3,226,271 downwards.
CCGCCCTAGCGTTTATCCGCCTCTTCGCCGGAAATCTCTCCGCCTCTTCGCAGAAAATCTCGCTGCAAAACCCTCGCGACCACCAAATACGATGGATCTTCCTCACCATTTCCGCTGTCAACTCACTACTTGTTCAGTTTCCGGCGAGGTTTTGTTTCAGCTCACTGCTTGTTCAGTTCCGGCTGAGGAAATGGACACTGTAAGCCAGTTTTTTTGTTTCAGCTCATTCATCATTTTTGTCCCGAAACGCTACCTTTTTCTCATTCTTCCGACCCCTTTAGCTCAACTTCTTACAATTTATTTTTCAACTGCATTTAGTATTAAATTTCCAACTGTTTTTAAAATGAACTGCATTTTATTCCTGATTTGCAGTTCGATTTTAATTAATAATATATTAACCTTCATATCAATTTTCTCAAGTAAAAAAACAACATTCACATGTTTTATTCCTTATTTTGCAGGTCTAACATTTGATGTGAATGTGTTTGGTGCGCATCTGCAAGTTAGGTATTTACTCCCGGACATTTTGCAATTATAAATCCAGAAGACATATTAAATACAACTGCAACTACTACTAAACAATGCGACTGCAAATAAACTCTGAAACAAAAACAAATGCAACTACGACAAAAAAATACGGTTGCAAAAAAACTCTGAACCGAAACTACAAGTACCATAACACTAAACCGAAAACAGCAGCTCACTTCATCTTCTTTGTCGGCTCCAGTGGAGAAGCTGCCGAAACAAAACTTCAAGGAAAATGAAAATAGAGAAAATGAGGTAGACTCGCGAGAAGATTTAAAGCTACCTACAATAAAGCGACGAGATTTCCGGCGGAGCAGCGAGATTTCCGGCGGAGCAGCGAGATTTCCGGCGGGGAGGCGGAGAGGTGGAGAAAAGCAAGGGTGCCGAAATGTTGCGGTGCAAGAGCTCCAAAATTTCGAAATGAAAGTGGGCCCAACAACAAAAATTTATTTATTCAATCAGCAAGTCATGGTGCGTTGAACGGACAGAATTATTTTCCATGATTCACACCTTACAGCACTGTCGACTCCATGATTAGTCGATTCAAGAAGTGGATGTCTGACAGTCGGTGTCAGATTAGCAACCAACAGTTGGCAATGGCCAGATCTCAGAAGCTGTGGATGTTGAAAGTTGGGTCAAGCCACTCTGCACGAGTACTGTGAAGCCCAACTCAGGCAATCACTCGAATGCATAGAGCCAAACATGCGATGCAACAGTCGGACTGCGGTCCGTACACCCCAACCTTCTCTCCTCCCAAATATAGGGAGATAGATTGTTGAGGTCAAGATTTGAACCGCCCACCTCCTTTATAAGAGAGGACTCATTCAATTCCACATCTCATACCCAATTGAGCTGAGTGAAGGAGAAAGAAAATGTTCAGCCTTACACCGTCGCCATCAAAGTAGAGGCGGGCACGAACTCTAAGCCGTAGCCGCAGAGGATTGGCCGTTCGCAGCCTCGCAGAGAAGCAGTCATTTTGATCGGATAGGTATGCCTCTGTATAGGTTCTTTTTGGCTCGGGCTTTCAATAATTAGTTTGTGTCGTTAATTGCGATTTGTGGAGTGCGGATAGTCAACTCTATGAATAATTTATGCAGCCAAAATTATGCAGGAAGGAGTTTTCGGTCTTTTAAGGCCGCATGTGATGATGCTGCCCTCAATTAAATATGAGAGTGACTGTAGAGGGGCGGGCATTTAGAAAGAGAGAGAGAGAGAGACGAGTGTGTGCGTTTAGAGAGAGAGAGAGAGAGCCGAGTGTGTGCGTTTAGAGAGAGAGAGAGAGAGAGAGAGAGAGAGAGAGAGAGAGAGAGAGAGTGGGTGTCATAAGATCATGAGGAGATAGTACGGCACTGTGGTACTGGTTGGTTCTGTTTGGTTCTGTTTGGTTGTTTTCTGACACGCTACTTGGGCCCACTAACAATCCCTTCCTGTATGGTTGCAGGAGAGGCCGCAGGAAAAGGCTGTAGGGTCCATGTGGTTCATCGTGTTCTCTCAGATGGGTACGTCTAGACTACATGAACAGTCCCGTGCGAGTGAAATCAGAGTCATCGAAATACACATCAAGATGAGTGCGCACGTGATTGGATGCATCTAAAAAAATATCGATGGCTCTGATGTTACACGCACCGCACTGTTTATACGAAATTTTTTTTCCTCAGCTGCCGGGAAATTAAGGTTGTACCCCCTCTTGCGCCATTTGGAAGCGCGTCCATCAGACCTTCAGGTCGCATGCACTCGGCGACGCTTAATCCAGCGGCGTCGACGCCGCTGGTGCACCCCCCCACCCCCACCCCCACCCCAGAAATGCCTTCGCCTACGCAATTTCCTCTCCTGTGTGCATAGGAAGATTATCCAAGTAGCACACTCATTAAACTGTAGATCCCACAATTTGGGGTGTGCGCTTCGAGATACATATCTCTAACTAGTTAATTAATTATGGTAATTATATGTCTTCGATCCTAACCAAAAGGCGACAATTGATGCTGAATACGACCCGCGGGGTCTGGGTCCATGGCCGCAACTTTGGCCGAAATATTTCTTGCACACTCCTCGAGAAACACGGGCGCGTGCGTTTGTAACTATTCCAGAAGTCAGGGGACGCATCCAGAAGGCGGAGGCGTGACTTTTTCTGGCACACGGTCCGAGACACACAGGCGTGTGCCCTGACCGTGTGCATTTTTGACGGTTCCATGGTGATTGGTACACGTCTATGGATGTAAAGGCGCGTCGTTTGGGGACACACGGGCACGTGCCTCTACCCTTGTGTCGATCCTGCTTCCAAAATTCTTATGTACGGAGTGTTATATAAACTCCTGTTTGTTCTGGGCTTTGGGTATGAGAAAAATTTGAACTATGGAATCTTCTCACTATCAACCTCTGTTCTTGATAGTGAAGATCTGATTGTTGCTTCCGTAGACGTGACCCATTTTGGGGCGAATCATGTAAACCTGTGTCGTCTGTGCATGTTGTTTTCTGTGTCATTTGTTCTTATTTCTTCTCGTATTTCCATAACAAATTATATACTTCTTCTATTGGAAAACAAAGGGCAAAATGCAAGCATAATGTTAAATGCCTAATAGATTATCTGCTGCAGGTTGAATGCAGATAATTCAACATCTTCCACTCGCCCTGCCCTTCCAAGCAAAGTCCACCGTGCAAGCATAATATTCAGCCGGCCGCCGGCACTCTGTTCATCATGAAGCCAGAATATTTCAATTCTTCCTCAATCAGCCCTCAAGGACTGCAACCCGACAAGGTGAAGGCTGTTGCTATTCATGGCATGACCACTCATCAAATACCTTCCTCGCTTTTGTGAATAGAAGGCGCAGTTTGGGGTGGAATTTTTTGATGCAGAACTTGCGTCACACCCGCCTGCTGTTGAGAAATGAACCGGCTGGAGCTGGCATCGTGTCTTGGACCATCATGAGGAGTTTTAAATAAAGGAAGTTATTGTACCCGTTTCCAAAGAGACACTTATAATCTTTGGAAACCTCTATTCTGCTTTAATTACATGTTTGTGATGATTTGTATTCTTCTCTTCCTGCATCTATAAAAGGAAGGAACTGGTTCAGTTGAAAATGAATGAAATGAAGTAACTTTGCTTAATCTATTTTTCATGTTTCTCATCTTATGTCTTTCCCGTATTCTTCTCTTCTCCCACCTGCAAATCTTGAATACACAATGAAGCTTAAAGCTTTAACATTATAACAGTGGTATCAAAGCTATCTGCGTTCCTGCACCTCTTTGGTAGGAAGCAATGAGCTCATCATCAACTGCAAAAGCAGTTCCATACCCTCATATTCCCGCTCCCATGTTCAATGGAGAGCTGTATGATCATTGGGCTGCAAAAATGGAGACACTGCTGGACTCCCAAGATCTTTGGGAGATTGTCAAAAATGGTCCCCAACCTGATGGGAAGTCAAAAGAAGGTGAAGAAGCAAGGATACCCAAGGAAGCAAAGCAAAGCAATTCCTTGGCACTGCTAATCATCCAGAATGCAGTCACCCCAATCATTTTTCCACGGATCATTGGTGCCAAAACAGCAAAAGAGGCATGGGACACACTTCAAGAAATCTATCAAGGAGATAAGAAGGTAATATTAATTCACAAAGTAAATGTGAAAAGGCAATTTGATGCTTTAGCCATGCAGGAAGGGGAGAACATTTTTGATTTTATGGCAAAACTAACTAATCTCACAAATCAACTAAGTAGTTTTGGTGCCCCCATTCCTGAAAAAGAAATAGTCCTGAAAATTCTCACAAGTCCTCCAAGATCCTATGATCACATAACTGCAGTTATAGAGGAAAGTAATGATCTTGACACTCTACAAGTTGCAGCACTCATAGGAAAAATTCAATCACATGAGGAACGATTGAAACGACACACATCAAGCCTATCTCAAGCTTTTCGGTCTAAGATGCATATTGGAAAAATGCATCTAATGATAAGTGACTGAAAAGTTACGGTAAACCCTAATCAAAGGATGGTCCTAAAGGACATCCAAAGCAGCATGAGAGCCATAAAGAATCACACGAAGTGTTCTGTACACTTTGCAAAAAATTCACCCATGAAACCTCAAAATGCTACTATAAGTGTAAAAGATGTAAAAAACCTACACACTTTGATAAAGATTATTGGTTCAAGAACAAAGAGAAAGAAAAGGAGGAAGCCAAATTTATTGAGAAAGATAAGGAGGTAGAAGAAAGACTATTCCTGTCTCAAAGCAATAGTATTGCTGTAACTGAGAAGTCCTCCCTTTGGTATATTGACTCTGGATGTTCTAGCCGCATGGCTCATGACAGGACTCTTTTCTCAAACCTGAATGAGTCAGAAAAATCTGTGGGCTACATGGGAGATGGTAATACCAGGAGAATTGAAGGAAAGGGGGGTATTCTAGTAAAGGATCCAGAAGGAAGAAACAAACTCATTTCTGATGTGCAGTTTGTTCCTGACCTGGCCCAGAATCTCCTTAGTGTTGGACAGCTCATGACAAAAGGATACAACATCATTTTCAAGTCTAATGCATGCAATATTCTGGATGCCTCTAATTCTTCCATAGCCTCAGCTGTAATGTCAAAGAGCAGGGTCTTCTCTTTAACCCTGGACACCTCAAATCATAAGGATTTGTCTTTAGTATCAAGACATCATCCTGATCTGTCATTAACTTGGCATCATAGTCTAGGCCACTTAAACTTTGATTACACACAGATGTTGACAAAGGGAAGGCTAGCAGATGGAGTACCTGAAATGGATGTTCAGTCTTGCCAATGTGAGACGTGTGCCATGTGTAAATCACACAGGCTACCTTTCTCTCCCTCAACTACTCGTAGTTCCCAACCTTTGGAGCTTCTACACTGTGATCTATGGGGTCCCTCCTCAACAACTACAATTGGTGGCAAGCGGTTCTTCTTTCTCATTGTGGATGACTTCTCAAGGTACATGTGGATTTATTTTTTGGCTGCCAAATCTGAAGCACTATCCTTCTTTGCTGATTTCAAAAGAGAAATAGAGAAAAAACTAGAAAGAAAGATAAAAACAATAAGAAGTGACAATGGTGGAGAATTCACCTCCCATGTGTTCAAGCATTTTTGCTCCAACCATGGGATAAGACATGAATTCTCAGCACCAGGGACACCTCAGCAAAATGGGGTGGTGGAGAGAAGAAATCGCACTATTATTGAGATGACAAGATCTATGCTTACCCACAAAAATCTGCCAAAACATTTTTGGGGTGAAGCAACAAGTACAGTCGTGCACATCCTCAATAGAACTCCCACCAAGGCTCTTGTAAACACTACACCTTATGAAAAGATGTATAACAAAAAACCAAATCTCAGCTATCTAAGGACTTTTGGATGTGTATCATATGCTCATGTGCTCAAAGAAAAGAGGGACAAACTGGATCCGTCCAGTGAAAAGAGCATTTTTATTGGGTATAGTGAAACAAACAAAGCATATCGTCTGCTCATTCCCTCATCAAATAAATTAATTATATCATGAGATGTGGTGTTTCATGAAGAAGATCGTTGGCAATGGGCATCAGACAAAGAAGGGTCAACTGACCTTTGTCCTGGCATCTCGGTTGAGCCTATTAAAGACTCCATCCAAGAGATACCTTCCAGTCATGCTCAGCCAGATGCCCCAGAATCATCACTTGATGAGGATGGAAATACATCTGAATCTGAGATTTCTGAGTCATCACCGCCCCCCAAAATCAGGTCGTTACAGGACATCTACGCCAATACTGAAGTTGCCATGATGCACACCACTCCTTCCAGTTACAAAGAAGCGCTCTTAGATGAAAACTGGAGGCGTGCTATGGATGAGGAGATCTCCATGATTGAGAAAAACAATACTTGGAGCTTGGTAGAAAAACCAAAAAAACAAAACCATAATTGGGCTGAAGTGGATCTTTAAGCTCAAGTGTGACGAGAAGGGAAATGTAGAATTGTAGCTAAAGGCTATACTCACAAGTTTGGAAAAGATTATGAGGAGACATTTGCTCCTGTGGCTCGGATCGACTCTATAAGGCTTCTCATTGCAATTGCCGCAAATAATAACTACCCAATTTACCAAGTTGATGTAAAACCGGCTTTTCTCAATGGAACCTTGATTGAGGAAGTGTTTGTTGAGCAACCAGAAGGTTACCATAAAGAGGGGGAGAAGAAAATGTTTATAGGCTTAACAGAGCTTTGTATGGACTCAAACAAGCCCCACGTACTTGGCATTCAAACATCACAACATACTTCAATGAAGAAGGTTTTATTGCATGTGAAAGTGAGCCATCCCTCTTTATAAAGCACGGGCCCTCGCAACAAAAAATCATTGTCTGCCTTTATGTCGACGACATTTTGGTCACTGGGGGATCTGCTGATGCCATAACAGAGTTCAAAGATAAGATGAAATCCAGGTATGAAATGACAGACCTTGGACATCTAAGAATTTTTCTTGGTATGCAGGTGAAACACCAAGAAGATTCTATCTTCATCTCTCAAGAATGCTATGCAAGAGAGCTGCTTAAGACGTTCGGAATGCTCGAGTGCAATGCCTATCTTACACCCATGTGCACTGGATTGAAGCTGATCAAGTCCAAAGATGGAGATGAAATGGCTGATGAGGAAGCTTATAAGAGCCTAATTGGATCTCTTATCTACTTAACCAATACGCGACCGGATCTTGAATATATCCTGTCAATTTCCTGTCTCGTTTTGTAAGTAAACCTAACAAATTGCATATGGATGCTGCAAAAAGAATCCTCAGGTATCTAAAAGGAACAATCACCCATGGGCTTCTCTACAACAAGGATTTCAACCCATCTCTCATAGTGACTCAGATTGGGGAGGCTCACTTGACGACAGAAGGAGCACAGAGGGGTATATCTTTTTTATGGGACAAATCCAATTTCATGGAGATCAAGGAAGCAGCAGACCGTAGCCCTATCGAGCACAGAAGTAGAATACATGGCGGCAAGCTCAGCTATGTGCAAAGGCTAGAGCTGACATCGTGTCTTGGACCATCAGGAGGAGTTTTAAATAAAGGAAGTTATTGTACCCGTTTCCAAAGAGACACTTATAATCTTTGGAAACCTTTATTCTGCTTTAATTACCTGTTTGTGATGTTTTGTATTCTCCTCTTCCTGCATCTATAAAAGGAAGGAGCTGGTTCAGTTGAAAATGAATGAAATGAAGCAACTTTGCTTAATCTATTTTTCATGTTTCTCCTCTTATGTCTTTCCCGTATTCTTCTCTTCTCCCACGACAGGACGCGGAGGGTTGTTGAATGCCGAGGTTCGAACCCGACACCCCTTGATAAAGAGTCTTCACGCAACTCAGTTGGTGATGAGAGTCTACGTGAAGACTCTTTTTCAGTGGGTGCCGGGTTCGAACCTCGACATTCAACAACACGCCACGTCCTGTCGTGGGGCCGGCCAAAGGTGGAACCTGATGAAAAGCCATTTTGGTGTGACGTCAAGGTGGAATCTGATGCGAAGCGGGTGTGACGTCTGTCCTGCATCATTTTTGCTCTGGTGAGTTTGGACAGAAACGCCAGCGTCATAGAATGTATGTTTGGCTTGACAACGGTTATGACCGCCATCAATAAAAGAAAACTAGCATTGAACATAAAAGTGGCTGAAGTTATGTATGTGAGATCAGACGTCGACAAACGACGATAAACACCGCATTCACGACTGCCAAACATAGCCTAAGGCTCCGTTTGGCAGGGCGTCTTTGCTCCGGTGAGTTTAGACAAAAATTGTTGAATGGGGGCACCGAGCCACTATTCGAAGAGTATACCGGTTGGTCCCGCACCCGAACTGCAGTCTGTGCACGTCAACCAGATCTCCACCAAGGCCTGCCACTCATCACAAAGTATACCGACAATCTTATACCAGTGTGGCAGGTTGTTGAGGTCGGACCTCGACCCGCCGACCTCCTTCATAAGAGGCTCCTAGGAGTTCCTCTCATACCAAACATGCTGCAGTGCGGTTGGGTATAAAATGTGGAGCAAGGAGTGTTGCTTGGTGTGTAAGGACTGCAGTCTGACTATGGGACGGCACCGGATACTCACATCAGTGGGCTGAGCCCACTTTCAACAGTGTATCTCCTCTACTCATAATGTACAAACAAAATGTGATGCCTACATGGGAGGCTCATGTTAGGAAAAAAACATAAAAGTATGCCCAAGTTTATGTTCTTATTTACGATTACTTGTAGTTTGTAACGTCAAGTTACGAGCATATTAATGGTCGTATTTACAAATACGATATCTCATATTTATGATAATTTTTACTGCCATATTAATCGGCAGTACAAGCAACTAAGGTTTTGGCCGACTAATCCGCCTTCATGCCGGTGCTAATTAATTGTCTTATTAATCCCTCTCAATACATAATCGGCAGTACAAACATAATTAAGCTTGTGTTTCTTTATGTTATAATCTGAAAACATTTTTTCATAGGAAAATCATTGATGAGTACGCAGCCGAGGTGAAGAGAGTTTCAGATGACATCCTAAAAGTGATATCCAAAAATCTCGGATTAGAATCTGGGAAGATTTTTGAGATGCTTAAAGGTGGAATCCAGACTTTCAGGTTTAATTACTATCCTCCGTGCACATGTCCTGAGAAGGTTTTAGGCCTCTCTGATAGGAAATCTAACTATGAGTTTTACTTTGTAGGAGGAGAAAAGTATGCGTATCTAGGTTTTACTGGAAGGAAATTTTTTATCACTAAAAGTAGCATTAGATCTTACATGGTATTTATACTGATGTTAGAGAGTTCTGGATACATAATACTCTAGACATAATACATTAAAAAGGAGGCAGAATACAAAGCATGTAACGTAATACGAAGCATTATATTTATTGTAGTAGACTTTAAATGCCGGCTAATATTAAATGCTGATTTTGGGCTTCAGATGGGCTTTTGCACCCCCTCTAAATCATCATTTTTGATGAGTCCAATATTCTTCCTTAATTTAATGAAGCGCTCCCGAGGTAAGGGCTTCGTCATAATGTCGGCGAGTTGTCGCTTGGTAGGGCAGACGTGCAGGTCGATCATCTTCTTCTCCAGTAGTTCTCGAATGAAATGGAATCGAATATCTATATGTTTACTTCAGCTATGGTAGACGGGGTTCTTTGATAAGGCAATGGCTGAGATGTTCTCGCAGTGGAGTTTTACGCCCTCTTTTTCTTTTCCTCTAACTCCTTTTATCTCCTTCTTCAATCGTAGAAGCCAGATGGCTTCGCATGCCGCATTGTTGAGAGCCATGTATTCGTCTTCTGTAGTTGAGAGAGCGACTGACCGTTGTTTGCGTGAGCTCCATGATATGGGTCCTGATCCTGCGAAGAAGATGAACCCCCCCCCCCCCCCCCCCCCCCCCCCTGTGCTTTTGCGATCATCGATATTTCCGGCCCAATCGGAATCAGTGAAGCCTTGTAGGGAGTTGTCGTGGGTGCTTTGATAGAGGATTCCATAATCCTTTGTGCCTTGCAGATAGCGGAGGATTCGTTTTGCGGCAGCAAAATGTTCGTTAGAGGGATTGCTAACAAAGCGAGCAATAATATTAACTGAATTTTCGATATCAGGTCTTGAGTTTGTGAGGTAGATGAGGCTTCCGACTAGACTTCTGTATTTCTCTTTGTCGGCGGCTTCTTCTCCTTCTGTTCTGGAATGCAATTTCTCGGTAGTAGACATCGGCGTGGCTGAGGGATTGCATTCTTCCATTTCGTATTTCTTTAACAACGTTCTGATGTAATGTTCTTGAGAAACGAAGATATTGTGAAATTATTTTGAAGTCGGAAGAACACGTCAACCAACAGGAGAATAATGACACCAAGAAATGAACAATATTATCACAATTTAATAACTCTGGCAGATAGTTATAAATGAACCAGGGCTGAATACAAGTTGCATCCAACTTGAATCACAACAGCCAATAGTAGGAAAGAACTTGGTCACGGACAAGGTCCGCTTCTTCTCCGGAGCACACCGCGCAGGTGATACTCGCTCCTCACTACCGCCGACGTTAACGCTAACGCCCAGCGTTAGCTCTCCAACTCGCACGCTCGCCGCGCTTCACTTCCTCCACTTCTCGCTACCGCTAGCCACTAGCGCCGGACGCTATCTCCGAAGTAGGTACTCGCACTCACAGCTACTCGCACGCTCGCCGCGCTTCGCTTCCTCCACTTCTCGCTACCGCGAGCGCTAGCTCTAGCGCCGGGCGGTATCTCGCGAGTAGGTAACTCTTCTGCCGAACTTACTCCAAGTTCGATGCTCGCCAAGTAGCACTCTGGTATCTCTAACTCGCTCAAAGTTGAGGATACTCGCCACTTTCAGAATGCTACTCTTTAGGGGGGGGGGGTACCCCTCTATTTATAGACAAAAAAATCAGGGGGTGGCGAGAAGGAGCTAACGCCGGCGCTAGCGCTAGCGCTGGCGCTAGCTCACTTCAATTCTAACAGATATTGCCTTCGAACTGTTTGATCTGGAGTCTCAGAAAAAACTTCAGGGGTCCAAGATAAGTCATTTTGTACTTTGTCTTCATCTTCTCTCTAAAACTTTCTATTTGAGTTGTATTTGACCCTGTGAGAATCAGATCATGAACATACAGACTCACAATGATCTTATCTCCTTCTTCATTTTTGGTGTAGAGAGTGGGCTCGGCAGAGCTTCTGGTGAATCCTTCTTGTAGGAAATAAATGTCTATATTGAGGTGCCATGCTCTGGGAGCCTGCTTTAAGCCATAAAGGGCTTTGTGTAATCTGTACACCTTACCCTCTTCTCCTTTTCTTTCGAAGCCATGCGGCTGAGAGACATATACTTCTTCAGTGAGTTCCCCATTAAGGAATGCAAATTTGACATCGAGCTGGAATACAGGGTACTTGTATTGGGCGGCAATTGCAAGAATTAAACGAATTGTGGTCATTCTTGCAACTGGCGCAAATGCTTCGTCGTAATCTTCTCCCGGTCTCTAGGTGTACCCCTTTGCAACGAGCCTAGCTTTGTGCTTCGGTATTTTGCCCTCTTCATCTTGCTTTAGTTTGTAGACCCATTTTAGGCCTATAACATCTCGGTTTAATGGCCTGTTGACAAGGCTCCAGGTTTTATTTTTCTGGATGGCATCAATTTCTTCTTGCATGGCTTGTTTCCATTCTCTTACTTTTACTGCTTCTTCAAAGGTGGCTGGTGTATTGAAAGTTGTAAGAGCGAATTCTCCTCTCTGATATATTTCTTGTAGTGATCGAAATTTTTGGGGCGATGATGACTCCAGTTCTGAGTCAGAATCTGCAATCTCAGTTGCTTCTGTGCTCTCTTGGAAGGAGATCGGAGATGTCTCCAGTTCAACCGACAGCTTAGGATGAGATGACTCAACGTCTGATGCCCAGTCCCATGCTTCCTCTTCATTGAAGAATACGTCTCGAGATATAATAAGTTTGTTGCTCTTTGGTTCAAGTAGACGATATCCTTTGGTTTGATCACTATATTCAAGTAGAATGAATTTATGACTTGTCTCTTCTAACTTGTCATGTCTGCCAGAGGTTTTGCGAGCATATGCGATGGACCCAAATACCTTGAGATGGGCAACAGTGGGCGATTGACCTAAATAACTTATCATGTCTATCCCCTCACTCCGATGCGGTGGGATTGACATTGCTACTACAAGGGAACGAGCTACATGGGCCGCAGATTAGGAGAAATGGTGGACGATTAAGGAAGTTTTGTTGGTAATTATTAATCAAAGATAAAGCCGGCATGAGTTTAAGTGATCATATGTTGTCTCGAAATTAATTAGCACGTCTGAAGGCCAAGCTTGCGCTGTGTGTACATCATAAGAACGCAAATCATATGCGTCATAATATATATTTGTTTCTTCGATTCAAGCAGATATTATCAAACGGGAAATGTAAGAAGAGAGCATTGAGCACAGATCTGCAGTTGTGAATGTTGGGGCGGCTCCGCTCAAAGTATTCTACAATACTCTATCAAGTATGGAATAGGTATTTATAGTACCTCCAGCGTAGAGCGATGCCCTAGAATGACACGAAACCTACGAGTCCTTATCGGGTCAGTCGCGACACGTGCGGACATACACGAAATATTCAACAATCTCCTCCTATGTCCGTCGTAGACCCGACTTCGATATAGATGGTTTGTGCAATGTTCAACCGTACATGAATCATTAACATTAGTGTCGTAATACATGTTAAACAATATCAGACTAAAAGAAGATTTGTATGCAGACATAAGAATATAATAAAATTCAAAGCAACATCACAATCTATAAGGATAAAACAGTAGCACATAATCCAGCACATCAAAGTGTCTACTAGTCACCACACATAATAGTCCAAAATAAACATGGAAGTAGGAAATAACAACTCTAAGCAGAGATACAAGAAACCAAGAACATAATGAAAATAACACTCGATACTGTCATCGTCCTCAGATGTCCAGCAGGTCGTCCTTTTCAGGATCCCAATCAGCAAATGCTCCTCCATCTGCACCATCTCCTGTAAATTTCAAACAAAGAATTTCATGTCAGAATGAATCAAACATTTGAAAAATTACAAGTGTCTAGTTCTATAATAAGAACTTAGTACTATGTGTTTCAGCAAGGAGAACACCTACACAGGTTATTATGTTCCAGGTTTAGAATCCATTATCTGTTTCATAAGAGACGATATTATGGACTTCTACTCTACTCAGCTATATTTGTGTTTCAGTTTGGAATGTCACAGTCACTGTTCCCCTCAAGTTAAACCAGATATCATCAGAATTTGGAATGACACTATTTAACAAAAGAAGAATCAAACCCAGTTAGATTGTGTTATCAAAATTTGGAATAACACTTTCTTCCCAAGTAAGAAAGAGAATCTAGGTTGAGTTATAAGCATCAAGATTGGAATGAAACAACTCACCCGATACCAGATCAGCAACTACGAGGATCAGCGAGACACAATACGCTACTAAATGACAAAGGAAAAAAATCTGAAAAACATCAAAACATTAAACTAAGGCTGAGCTAAATCACCTTTAGTCTCATTTCCCCCACTGTTTTGATCAATCGATCTTTAGGCATTCCTTTCGTCAGTGGATCAGCTAAGTTATCTTTCGATTGCACATCAATCAAAGTGATAACTCCTTGTTCCTTTAAATAATTCAACAGAGCATGTCTCAGTCGTACATGTCTCCTCTTAGTGTTGTAGAGAGCATTTTTAACGACTTGGACAGCTGCTTGATTATCACAATACAAGCTCAAAGAATTGACTTGTTATCTAGATAAGGGAACATCCAGAATTAAATTTCTGATCCAGTCTGCCTCTTCACCAGCTGAAGCTAAGGCAAACAATTCTGCTTCCATAGACGACAAAGCTATGCAAGTCTGTCTTTTGGATTTCCAGGTTATAACAGCTCCACCCAACGTGAATATGTATCCACTTGTGGACTTACTATTACTAATTTCTGAACACCACGAGGCATCAGAAAATCCATCCACTGTAGGAGGATGACCAGTATAGCACAAGGCATGATTTTTGGTTCCTTTCAGATATCTCATCAGTCTATCTAAGACATCCCAGTGCTCTTTGCTTGGATTACTGGTGAAACGACTCAGCATGCCCACAGAAAAAGCAATGTCTGGTCTCGTGCGCTTGTGGCACACATGAGACTACCGATTATTCTTGAATAATTTTCTTGATCAACACTGGTCCCGACATTCGGACTCAATTTGACATTATGATCAAATGGTGTCTCTACAGGCCTACAATCTTTATAACCCCAGGTAGAAAGTAGTTGCTCAACGTAATGAGCTTGACTAAGGGTAAACCCACACTTATCTTTACTAACTTTCATACCTAGAAGGGTATCTACAGGACCAAGGTCCTTCATATCAAATTCTTTTGCTAGAGTGGATTTTATATCACTCACTGCAGAAAGATCCGAACCCAAAATCAACATATCATCCACATAGAGACATATGATGACAGTCTTGTTTGACACAGACCGATGATAAAGGCATTTATCAGAATAGCTAGATTGAAATCCATAGCTCTTTACCACTTTGTCAAATTTTAGGTGCCACATCTTAGGCGCTTGCTTGAGCCCATAGATTGATTTATCTAGTTTGCACACCTTATTCTGTAAATCTTTCTGGACATAACCTTCAGGTTGTACCATATAGATTTCTTCATTTAGCTCTCCATTCAAGAAGGCTGTCTTTACATCCATCTGATGGACTATGAAGTTCTCGATAGACGCTAAAGCTAGAAGAATTCTTATAGTTGACAGGTGACACACAGGTGAATAAACATCAAAGTAGTCTATTCCCCCTTGTTGCTTATATCCCTTAGCTACTAGACGTGCTTTGAATCTAGCTATTGTCCCGTCACTATTCATCTTCTTCTTCAGTACCCACTTGCATCCAAGGACTTTAGCACCTTTAGGTAGGTCAACTAGATGCCAAGTGTTGTTCTGCAGCAGCGAGTCCATTTCATCATCTATGGCTTCTGCCCACATTAACGAATCTCTTGATCTCATTGCTTCCTGGTAGGAGAATGGATCATCCTCTAAGTGGTAGGTAACAAAGTTCTCAGCAAAATCCTTAGGGATTCTCTCTCTTGAGGATACTCTAACCGGAAGAGGTTCAACCTCAGAAGGTTGTAGAGCAGTGCCAGAGGGACCAGCTTCAGGTTCTACAGTAGATTCTGAAATCAAATCAGTAGACCCAGATAAATTAAAGCCTTGATCTTTGATAAACTTATTTTCAAAGAAAACTGCATCTCTAGACTCTATCACTGTGGTAGTGGATAGATCCAGAAACCTATCAGCTGCACTATCCTCTGCACTACCTAGGTATACACAGGTTGTAGTCCTAGGTCCTACCTTAGGTCTCTTGAGGTCTTGTATTCTTACATAAGCAATACAACCCCAAGTCTTAAAAGTATCAAATCTACAAGAGTGACTGTGCCACAGCTCATAAGGTGTAGAAGTGAGCTTAGAGTGAGGCACCCTATTTAGAATGTGATTTGCAGTTAAGACTGCTTCTCCCCAGAAAGAGGTAGGCAAACCAGCTGTAAGTAACATAGAGTTCAACATCTCTGTTAATGTTTTATTCTTACGCTCAGCAATGCCGTTAGATTGGGGTGAGTAGGGAGCAGTAGTTTCAAGAATTATGCCCTCAGAGGCACAAAATTCTCTGAATCCAGTTGCAGTGTATTCCCCACCTCTATCACTTCCAAATCTCTTAATCTTCAGACTTAACTGATTTTCTACTCTAGATTTGAAGATCTTAAAGGTCTCGAGTGCTTCATCTTTCGATTTCAACAGGTAAACATGACAATATCTAGAACAATCGTCTATGAAGGTAATTAGATACTTCTTTCCTCCTCTAGTGACATGACTTCTGAAATCACATAGGTCAGAATGTATCAACTCAAGAAGTTGTGTGCTCCTAGAAACCGACTTAAAGGGTTTTCTGGTGATCTTGGTTTGTGCACACACCTCACACCTATTGTAACACCCTGCCAGTACAAAAAGTATAACAGCAGGTCCGGCCGGGACCCCACGCCATACAAACCACACTAGCTAGGAGTTAAAAGGTGATAACCAGAAAAGTAACAACTAACGAGAGTACAAAACGTAAGCGGAAGCATTAATTAAACCATTCAAATAGACATGTCCACTATCATAGGAATGAATCCAGAAATAAGAGTTACGGCCTTAGGGCCTTACATCAAATCAATGTACAAAACTCTAACAAAACATACATCGGCACGCAGGCCGGCAATACATGAGAAAACAGGAAAAAGGCTGGCCTTCGAGGGCCAACTCAGCAAAAGGACAGCAAGAGGACCAACGCCCGCTATTTCCCGCTAGGCTCACCTGCACCTGCATAAGAACATTCCACCAAGCGGTGGTAAACAAGGCAACGGTCAGCACAGCTGACCAAATTATAACGACCCCACCCCTTTCCCGGGGTGGCGGAGATTCTACCCTGCAAGTAAGCCATACTAGCACAAGCACTAATCTAAAGAGAGTGCAACTACACAAGGTGAGGTTTCAAGCACAATCAATCTTCTAGGTTGAGCATCAAAAGAAGGGAACCTAGGTATGCACATGATGTTGGTTGGGTTCACCCGAAGGTTTCCCACAACCGCCTAAGCAAACCGCATGAGGCTAAACATAACATCAAATTCACAACACTCCACCCTAAGGGTCACAACCTTAGGTGGGAAACAAGAGCTTTTGGTCGGTCTAGGTATGACACCTTCCACGACCTCTCCCATGATCACACGGCTTTCATGAGGAAGGGACCTCTCGCCGATCTGCATGGAAACGGGTTCGGTTCAGCTTTGCCCGTGCTCTAATCGTCGTGATCTATCGCACGACGCGGGTACGGCTTCACCTCGGCCCGTAAGGGTTTAGCACTTTCAAGTGCTACACAAAAATATACGCTACGCACCTAACCCCTTCACAAGGATCTAGGCTTCGCGAATTCTCAACAAGGGAGGTACATACGCTCCGCATCAATAACGTGGTGAAGGTTTGCCTTCATCCAAAACTCAAAGCATGGGGCTTTCGTAGGGATCTCCACAAGACGCCTACACTTAACTCCCGCAATACTATAGGTGAGTTCACGGAGTCATTCTCCGGCACGCATTCTAGGTCTAACCTAAATGCAACGTCGCAAATCAAGCATCACCGATTCGGGCTCACGGCCACGAATAGGCTTCACACAAAATGCCTAAATCCGCACGACTACCGGATTTTCTACATGCAATATGCCGGGGACGGACACAATCTACCCGGAGTCCCGAAGGACTTGAGGAAATCCTACACTTCACCCATTTGGTGAAAGAGATACCTCATGCAAGCAAAGAAAGAGGAATAAATGGACAAATACACGTCCAAAGTTCGGGAGGAAGAATCGTTACCCTAGACGTGTTCCTCTTCGCCATGGATCCGAGATTCTACGCGGAGGGAAAGAACCGCACCGGGCTGCACTCTCCGGATCTGGAAACGGCTCGCGAAACGGAGCTCCGGAGCTCCGTCAATGGCGGGATCTTCCTTCTTCTTCCTTGCCTCCTTCTTCTTCCTCTAGCCTAGGAGAGAGAAACACCTCAAAATAATGAGGATTAATCTCCTCTCATAAGCCCTAATAGCCTCCAGCATCTAATCCTAGCCATCGGATCAGATCTCAAAAGATTTGGACGGCCCGATCTTCTTCTCCGCTCAAAATCGCGGAACAGAATAAACAGGGCGCACGATCACAGGCGCACGGTCAGTGGTCGTGCGCGACGAGGGCAATGGTCGTGCGCACTATCCGGGACAGAACTCTGAATTCTTGCGAATAAGCGCACGATCGCTGGCGCACGATCACTGGTCGTGCGCGAAGAGGGAAATGGTCGTGCGCACTGTCCGAGACAGAACTCGATTCTCTTCTGAATTAACGCACGATCGTTGGCACACGATCACTGGTCGTGCGCGATGAGGCCACTGATCGTGCGCTAAGAGCAGACAGGGAAAATTCTAGCCTGCTTCACGTGCCGCACTACCACTCCGCCTACTTCGCGGAACTACCAGAATCGGGGTGTTACACCTATCAAATCGAATAGACAAATCTAAAGGGATGTTATGACTCTTAGCTAGATCACACATTTTCCTTTAGTTCACATGTCCAAGCCTATTGTGTAATAACTTAGGATCAATTAAAGTTGAACTAACTTGGTGAATGCTATCATTGTTTAAGCTAAGTCTATACATTCCATTTATTAGATATGCACAACCGAAGTAGTGTGAATTAACAGTTAAAGTTATTCTACCATTTAGGGTTGTAAAACACATTCCAGCATTATCTAACAAACTCATAGAGATTAAATTTTTGGTTAAAGAAGAAACTACTCTAACATGCTTTAGAGTTAGAATTTTACCTGACGAGAGTACCAGATCTGCAGTCCCAGCATGAGACACTACTGTCTCTCCTCCATTGCAATTCTGCACAGTGTCCTTGACCACAGTCACCTCAGTAAGAAGCCCTTTATCATTTGTAGCATGGCAGGTAGCACCAGAGTCCAGCCACCACTCAGACGAGTCACTGCTGCTGCGACCTCTCCCCATCATGGCTATGAAAGATTGAGGACCAGAAGTGTCCACCAGCATGTTTGCTTTGTTTTGAGGCGCATCCTCCTTGACCTTCTTCGGAGCTTTGCAGTCTGCGGCCCAATGACCCCACTTTCCACAATTATGGCACTTGCCCTTCTTCTTTTTAAGAGAAGGCTTTTTGGCCTGGAGTTGTGAAGAGGATTCACCTTTTGGTGCAGACGGCTTCTTGAGAGATTTGCCGGGACGTGAAACTAGGTTAGCAATCTGAGTAGATTGACTAACCTGTTCCGCGCATTTCCTGACAACATTTTGATCTTCAATATGAATGAACCTCATGAGTTCATCCAGCCCAATCTGCTCCTTCAGCCTGTGCATCTCCGTTTTGAAAGTAGCCCATTGAGGAGGTAGTTTATTGATGATCAGACCAACAAAAAGATTGTCGGAGATTTCCGACTTTTCATCATACAGCTTGTTCCGCATATTTTCCAGCTCAATCAACTGTGAAGTGATTGTCGATGTTGCGTTCAATTTAAAATTAAAAAACCTCTCAGCGAGAAGTGTTTTCGACAATCCTTCCTGCTTCTGAAACTGCGCGTCCAAGCGATCCCAGATCTCCTTTGCAGTTTTGAATCCACTGTACGTCATCGCAAGGCGAGGATTCAGGGAATTCAGAAGATAATCCCTGCAAAAATCCTCGTCTTTCTTCCACTGCAGTTCGTCTACATCTTCAGTAGTCGTATCGAAATCGCTAAGCACCGTGTAGAAAATCTCGCGTTCTTTCATGCCGAATTGAACGTGGAGTTTCCAACCATGGAACTCAGTGGGATCGAACGACTGCAATTTTACAATGTCGTACGAACTGCGCTTCGACATTTTAAGCAGATAAAATGTAAATCAGAAAAATATCACCTGATCTGAGTTGAGTCGATCACGTATCTTCATATCCAATCCAAAAAATATGAGTTGTGTTAGCTCCTCTTCTCCGACTGAAAGTAAACGTCGAAGACAAGAGCTCCTCCCAAGAGCACAAAGAAGAAGATTTCTTCCTCAGACAACAGAGACCGAGAAGCTTTAGTGTAGATCCTTGCTGAATCAAAAACCAACCACTTCAGATTTGCTCCTCCTTGTTCACTAAGATCCCTTGGACAGATCTTCCAAAAAAAAGATGCAGAGAATCTGTAGTTTCAATTAGATCTGTAGTTTCAAGTAGATCAGCGACAGGAAGAGGCCTTCGATCGAGCAGATCTCCTTGATTAGGAATAGATGGGCCTTAGGTTGATCTGATCCGGAGTTTTCCTCCTATATTGCATAGTAGAACAACTATTCCTTCTTGGTAGCAGATCACAAGAAAACACCAACGATCTAGAGGAGACTTAGATCAGGAAACCTGCGATCAACTGGATTTGTAGCAGCACGAGAACCAGAGGACAACTCACGATCTAACGATGAGAAAGCCCCTTCTTTAACTGGATCTGCGATTTCTCCTTTGCAGCGGCGACGAGAATCCACCGGCGTGAGGAAGAACCGACGGGCTTCGACCCAGATCGCGATGAGGTTTCAGCCGGAGATCCCGATTCCGGCGATGACGCTGGATCTGGAACGGACTTCTCCCGCGAGGAGAGGCTTCCTCTATCACGATCAACTTTAGATCAAGCGGCGACAGGAAACGTCCTCGACGAGAACTAACAGGAAACCTTCTCGAGCGTCGCAAGGACGACGATCGATCAGCGGGAGAACAACTGTTCCTCCTTCTCGATCGAGCACGGGAAAACTTGAGAGGCGGCGAACTCGAGCAGCGCAAGTTCGATCGGGAGCGGCGGGAGAGAAGAACGAGCGGACGAAAACCCTAGCAGAGCGCAAATTACTTTGAGAATGTTGGGGCGGCTCCGCTCAAAGTATTCTACAATGCTCTATCAAGTATGGAATAGGTATTTATAGTACCTCCAGCGTAGAGCGATGCCCTAGAATGACACGAAACCTACGAGTCCTTATCGGGTCAGTCGACGACACGTGCGGACATACACGAAATATTCAACAGTGAATAATGAAAAGGAGCGGCTAAGTGTTGATGCATTCCACTCATTAAACTTTGGTGATATTGTGGGACCAATCCCGGAGACGGTGAAAGGGGGAGAAGGTGCTCTACAAGAGCTTGGAATTTGAGGAGTTTACAAATTAAGATGTTCTATGCTAGTAAATTGAAAGGGAAGAACACAGTGGAAACGCATGAAATTGTGTGATGATTGAAGACAAATAAGTATGGAGTCTTGATCTTTAATGTTTTAAATAATTAAACTTTTGCTATTTGGTGACATATGGTGACAATAAGATGTGTTAGGTATAATTTATTAATATGTCCGCGCGTGTCAGGACCGACTCGGAATGACCCGACGGGTTCCGTGTCACTAGGGTTAATGGCTCTACGCTGGAGATACTATATAAGTCCATTCCACATGTTGATGAGGCTTAGTAGAATATTTTGAGCGGAGCCTCAACATTCTCAAGATAGAAGTTTTGATTAGTTTTTCCGCTCTCCACCGCTCTCGGTTTTTCCTTCCGCCGTTCGCGATTTCCTCCCAACCTTCAATCGCTGGTCGGCAAGCCTTTTGTCCTCGTTGTTGATCGCAAGGTGAAAAGGCAAATCGCGAGTGGTGTTCGATCAAAAGCCGAGGAAGATCTCTCTTGGCCGCTCTCGGTTTTCTGAGTTTTTCGCGATTAGCTCCTTGTTCTTCTTCCTCCGGTGCTTTCGCTCACGGTAGATCGCGATTCCTGGAGCCTTCAAGATCGCGATACCGTGTCGGCGCTCCCTGTTGCGAGGTTTTTGCAAGGTTCAGAAATCCTCTCCGTCGCGATTCCTTCTGCGATCCAGATCTGGAAGGATTTCTTCCCGTCGGCGCCTAGATCGCAAGGTCAGGATTTCGCGATTTCTTTTGTTCGAGGAATGAAGAAGAAGTTCGCAAGTTCCTTGTTTTGCAAGATCTGTTCTGCAAAATCTGTTCGCAAGTTCTCCAGATCGCCGTTGCCAGTTTCAAGGAAGGGAAAACTGAGAAAATCTTGACAGCGATTACTCTTTTTCTGATCTGCTAGAGTAAAGAATCACGAAGAGAGATCAGTGACAACATTCTCTACTGATTTCTGATTGTTTTGAAAGCTGCAGAGGTGATTTGCACAGGAACTTTAGATCAAGTTGTTGGTGAAACTCCATATACTTTGTGGAGCTTGGATCTTGACTCTGGCGACCGTGTTCAGTCGGAGAGGAGCACACACACAACAATTACTTATACTGGTTGGATCCGAAGTGACCGTCTCGCCTCCACGCGGCTCAGGTGACTTTATTTCAGTTTTTTTCTGTTCTAGCTTTCTGCTGCGATGTCGAAGAAAAGTGCGCTCGACGTCACCAAGTTGCAGTCGTTCGACGCCTCCGATTTCCTCAATTGGAAAATTCAAGTCCAACTGGGAATGAAGGAACGCGACATTTTCTACACAGTTCAGAGCGATTTTGCGTCTTCTGGCGAGGGCGTAGACGAATATTAGTGGAACAAGGATGGGGATTTCTGCAGGGACTACCTGTTGAATTCCCTCAATCCTCGTCTCGCACTGACCTACCACGCCTACAAGACCGCAAAGGAGATCTGGGATCGTCTCAACGTGCATTTCCAGAAGGAGGAGGTGTTGTCCAAATCGCTCATTGGGGAGAAGTTCTTCAACTTCTGCCTCAAAGCGAACCTGCCGATCACCTCCCAGATCATAGAGCTAGAGAATCTGCGCAACAAGCTGGAGGACGATCAGTCGAAGATGGACGATAATCTGTTCGTGTACTTGATCTGAGCAAGCTACCTGCAGAGTGGCTGACTTTCAAGACAGAGATGCACAGGCGGAAGGAGAAGATTACTCTGGATGAACTCAAAAGGTTCATTCACATCGAGGACCAGAACATCGTTGGAAAGAGCACTGAGCAGGTTGCTCAGCCCCCATAGGCTGTCAACTTCGTTTCTCGACCTAATAAGCCTCCTCGGAAGCCCCCGGTACCTAAGGGTGACACCCCTGCCCAGTTGGCGGTCAAGAAGCCTTCTCTCAAAAGGAAGAAGGGTAAATGCAACAACTGCGGTAAGTGGGGTCACTGGGCCGCTGACTGCAGGGGTCCGAAGAAGCAGAAGGATGAAGCTCCACAACTGGCGGCAAACATGGTGGTCGATACTTCTGATCCCAAGTCCTTTGTGGCTATGATCGGGAGCAATCACCGCAGTGTGTCTTCTGAGTGGTGGCTGGACAGCGGTGCCACATGTCATGTTACAAATGACAGAGGTCTTCTCTCAGACGTCAGAGCAATCCGAGACAGAGTCGAGAATTGCAATGGAGGAAAGACAGTCGTCACTCATGCTGGGACGGCAAAGCTCGTCCTCTCTTCAGGTAAAATTTTAATTTTACAGAATGTTAAATTAGTTCCCATTTTAACTAAGAATTTAATTTCTATGAGTTTGCTAGATAAGTCTGGAATGTATTTCACAACCATTAGCAGTAGAATAACACTAACTGTTAATTCACATTACTTTGGTTGTGCTTACTTAATCAATGGAATGTATAGACTTAGCCTAGGAAACGAGTGCATAAATCAAGTGAGTTCTGTACTATTAGATCCAAAGCTACTTCACAATAGACTTGGACACGTTCACTACAAGAAGATGCGTGATCTAGCTAAGAGTCACAACATTCCGTTAAATTTCTCTATTCAATTTGATAGGTGTGAGGTTTGTGCCCAGACCAAAATAACTAGAAACCCTTACAAGATCGTTTCTAGGAGCACACAACTTTTGGAATTGATTCATTTCGACCTCTGTGACTTTCAGAGTCATGCCACTAGAGGGGGAAGGAAGTATCTAATTACCTTCATTGACGATTTCTCCAAATTTTGTCATGTCTACCTATTGAAATCGAAGACGAGACATTCGAAACCTTCAAAATCTTCAAATCTCGGGTAGAAAACCAGTTAAATCTAAAGATTAAGAGACTTAGAAGTGATCGAGGAGGAGAATACACTACAACTAGGTTTAGGGAGTTTTGTGCCACTAAGGGCATAATCCTTGAAACTACAGCTCCTTACTCACCCCAATCAAATGACGTTGTTGAGGGTAAGAATAAAACGTTGACAGAGATGTTAAATTCTATGCTCCTGACCGCTGGCATGCCCAATTCCTTTTGGGGGGAAGCAGTCCTTACTGCAAATCACATTCTGAATAGAGTGCCTCACTCAAAGCTCAGTTCTACTCCTTATGAGTTGTGGCACGGTCATCCTTGTAGATATGACACTCTTAAGACTTAGGGCTGTATCGCCTATGTGCGTATACAAGACATTAAAAGACCTAAGGTGGGACCTAGAACGACAACCTGTGTCTATCTAGGCAGTGCAGAAAACAGTGCAGCTGACCGATTTCTGGATCTATCCACTAATTCAGTGATAGAGTCCAAAGATGCTATCTTCTTTGAGCATAAATTTATCAAAGATCATGGCCTGGTCGTTCCTGGATCTACTGACATGATCTCAGAGTCTACGGTAGAACCCAAAGCTGGCTCCTCTGGCACTGCTCCCCAAACTCTAGAGGTCGAACCTGTTCCTCTTAGAGTATCTACAAGAGATAGAATCCCTAAGGATTTTGGTGAGAACTTCGTCACCTACCACTTAGAGGATGATCCATTTTCCTATCAGGAAACGATAAGATCGAGAGATGCGTTAATGTGGGCAGAAGCCATCGACGATGAGATGAACTTGCTGCTACAAAATAATACTTGGCATCTAGTGGACCTACCGAAAGGAGCTAAAGTTTTGGGATGCAAGTGGGTACTGAAGAAGAAGTTACATAGTGATGGGTCTATAGCCAGATACAAAGCACATCTAGTAGGCTAAGGGTTATAAACAACAAGGGTAAATTGACTACTTTAATGTCTACTCACCTGTATGTCACCTATCTACTATTAGAATTCTTCTATCCTTAACCTCTATCGAGAATTTCATCGTCCATCAGATGGACGTGAAAACAACTTTTTTGAATGGAGAGTTAAATGAAGAGATCTACATGGCACAACCTGAAGGTTATGTCCATAAAGATTTAAAGGATAAAGTGTGCAAGCTAGATAAATCCATCTATGAGCTTAAACAAGCACCTAAGATGTGGCACATGAAGTTTGATCAAGTGGTAAAGAACTTTGGATTTCAGTCCAGTCTCTCAGACAAGTGTCTCTATTACCGCTCGATGTCAAACCAAACAGTCATCATATGCCTATATGTGGATGACATGTTGATCCTGGGGTCAGACCTAGCTGTCGTGAGGGATATTAAGTCCGCTCTCGCCAAAGCATTTGATATGAAGGACCTTGGTCCTGTCGATACCCTACTAGGTATGAGAGTAAGAGTAGACAAGGGACGTGTCACTCTGAGTCAAGCTCACTACATAGAGCAAATTCTTAATACCTGGGGTTATAAAGATTGTAGGCCCGTTGAAACACCAACTGATCCGAACGTCAAGTTGAGTCCGAATGAAGGGACAAGCGTTGATCAAGTCAAGTACTCAAAGATCATTGAAAGTCTCATGTACGCCGCAAGTTGCACTAGACTAGACATTGCTTTCTCCGTAAGCATGCTAAGTCGCTTTACCAGTAGTCCAGGCAAAGAGCATTGGGATGCCCTAGATAGGCTGCTGAAGCATCTCAAAGGTACTAAAGACCACGGTCTGTGCTACACTGGTCACCCTCATACTTTGGAAGGTTACTCTGATGCCTCTTGGTGTTCAGAAGTTGCAAACAGCAAGTCCACAAGTGGATTTATATTCACATTGGGTGGCGCTACAGTTACTTGGAAGTCCAAGAGACAGACTTGCATAGCTTTGTCGTCAACGGAAGCCGAGTTATTTGCCTTAGCTTCAGCTGGTGAAGAGGCAGACTGGATCAGAAATTTGATCTTAGACATTCCCTTGTCTATAGTTCAAATAAATTCTTTAAGCCTTTATTGTGATAATCGGCCAGCAGTCCAAGTTGTTAAGAATGTCCTCTTTAACACTAAGAGACGACATGTGCGACTGAGACACGCACTTTTGAATTATCTTAAAGAACAAGGCGTTATTACTTTGGTCGACGTGCGATCGAAGGATAATCTAGCTGATCCATTGACGAAAGGAATGCCCCGAGACCGTTCAATCAAAACAGTGGGGGAAATGAGACTTAAGGCGGTTTGAGACCAACCTTAGTCCGAATGTTTTGATTCCTTCCTTTATCAAATCTAGCATATTGTGCTCCGTTGGTGTTTTCGTTGCTGAGTACAAATCTCTGGTTGGTTGTTTTATTCCACATTTGATGATAATAACCTTATCCAGATTCGTCTTCCTTAACTTGGAGGAGAGTGTTATTTCACATTTGATAACACGATCTGACTTGTTTTGGACCTTCTCCCGTTGATTGATTCCATTCCACATTTGATGAGTTCCAATCAACCCTAGAAGAACAGTAACCAGGATATCACACATAAGAACACAGATATAGCTGCGTTGTCCAGAAGTCTGAAATCGTTTCGTTTGGAAACAGTTAATAGATTCTGCAGTTAAACCTGAAATACTCTACCTATATCCTCTAAGCATAATTAAAGTACTACGTTCTTATATACAGAACTAGATACATGTACATTTTCCATAGTTGAATTCATTCTGAATGAAGTTCTCTGTTGGAAATTACAGGAAATGTTGTTGCAGGAGGAGCACATGCAGACTGGGATCCTGAAAAGGATGATCTACTGGATGATGGTTACTAGAGTATCTATTTGGTTTTTCTTTCTCTGACTTAGAGCACTGTTTAGCTCTCTTTACCTGTTTTGTTTGGACTATTTTCTATTCTTTGTTAGTCATGAGACATTAGGTCTTCTGGTACCTATCTCTTTGATTGTACTTTGATTCTGATGTGATGCTGCTTAGTTTATATTTTATGCTTATGCGTGCATACATACTCCTGTTTCTTTCAGTCCAATATATTATAACAGGTACTTGCAGACATGGTTGTGTAATGAGTCGAACTGATTGAACACTACACACACCAACCCTTTTCCAACGTCGGTATACCGCGGACATAGGAGGAGATTGTTAGGTATAATTTATCAATATGTCCACGCGTGTCAGGACCGACTCGGAATGACCCGACGGGTTCCGTGTCACTAGGGTTAAGGGCTCTACGCTGGAGATACTATATAAGTCCATTGCACATGTTGATGAGGCTTAGTAGAATATCTTGAGCGGAGCCTCAACAAGATGAATGTGAAAGCATTTCTAAAAGTGTGTTTAATTACTTCGCTTCAAATGGTGTATGAATTCAGTTTACATATTTGCTATATAATTAAATGAACGCATTTGATTACTTACACTACATTTCTCTCCCACTCCCACTCCCACCAATGATTAATAAAGGGTGTTGTTATAAGCAAATCCTTTTTGATTGCTAGCAAATCAATTTCTATGAGTTATTACGCGCCTTTTGAAAATACATTTTGTACATGCATTTTTAGGAAAAGTGTTCAACACAAAAATTGTAGATCTCGTCGAGATCTACAACTTTCGTGCTGAACACTTTTCCTAAAAATGCACGCACAAGACCATAAAATCGCCCTGATCGTAACTATAGTGAATTTTTTGAAAATAACAAGAAAATACGCTTTTTACATGCATTTTTTAGGAAAAGTGTTCAAGACGAAAGTTGTAGATCTCGACGAGATCTACAATTTTCGTGTTGAACATTTTTCCTAAGAATAAGAGAATATGTATATATTTGGATGGGAAAATCCTCTATAAATTAATTCACAACGCTCCAAATATATACATATTCTCTTATATTTAATAAATATACATAAATTTGATTTAGCCAATTGAATAGGAGCCATGTTATTATTAATGAAAAAAAAAATCCTCAGCCTTCTAACAATCACATGCTTATCTTTATGCCTAATTATAAGAGTTCAAGTCAAACACGCAGGTACTGAATCTAAGTTTCTACTTTTTGTACTAGGAAAAAAATCCACCTGTCTTATGATATTTATAATAGGAACTTCAAGGGTGGAGTTTCTATTTTGAGACCAATCCAAGTGGAATCAAAAAAAGTGGTTAACATCAAAGTTGTAGATCTCGCCGAGACGAATAACTTTCATGTTGATTATTTTTTGATTTGAAGTCGTTTAGGCCCCCGATTTGAGCCCCGAAAAAACATGATCCGAAAAATATTAATATAATTAATTTCGGATCCTGTTTTTTCGGGGCCCAAATCGGGGGCCTAAACGACTTCAAATCAAAAAAAGATCAACATGAAAGTTATTCGTCTCGGCGAGATCTACAACTTTAATGTTAACCACTTTTTTTTATTCCACTCGAATTGATCTCAAAATAGGAACTCCACCCTCTGAAGTTCCCGCAGGAACTCCAGAGGATCCAGATCCATTTATAAAAGTATGCGTCAAATGCGGTAGGTGGAGGTCTATCCCGAATGCGGGTCCATCGAGTACTTGGTTGTGTTTGAGAGAGCAAATTCAGGGTGAGAGTCTGCAATTTAATTTGGCGAGAGCACCTGTGAGACTATTTGGCGGTATGCAACACAAACAAAATAAAAGACATGCAAATTTTAATTTGAAAATCCAATTGAGCGAAAATCACAGACGTTAAAAGTGTATAAAACCTGAAAACGAATACAGATTTTCTCTCGTCGGTTCACACTAAAGGCCTCCACCACTTTACTATAGTGTAAAATTACACGTTGTAATTAACAGGATTGCCGGTTACCGACAAGAGTGAGTGAGACGTATTAAGTGATGACAAAAATGGGGACGTAAATTATTATTAATTATTATTGGCGAGAGCTTATGCACAAGATTGATTATTTGATCACAAGTGTTTTCTACAGCACCTGCTATATATAATATAGCTAGCTAAGCATGTATTCTCTCCGAACAGAGTTAAACAGGGCAGAGAAAGAGAGAGGCTGAGAGAGAGAGAGAGAGAGAGAGAGAGAGAGAGAGAGAGAGAGAGAGAGAGAGACATGGGTGAAAAAATCGGACTAGGGAGATTTGGAGGGTCTTTGAAAGTGGACAACGTGCAGTCCCTGGCTGCGCAGGTTGGCGCAGAGGTTCCGCAGAGATATGTCAGGCGGGAGAGAGAGGAAGAAACAGACATCGCCGGGGATGAAGGCTCCGGCGACAGCATACCGGTGATAGATTTTGCCAGGCTATTGGATTCTGAATTCTCCGAAGATGAAGCAGCAAGGCTGCACTCAGCCTGTGAAGCCTGGGGTTTCTTTCAGGCACTTTCTACTAAACCCTAAATCTTGATTTCTCATAAATTGCACATGATTTTGCTCCACCAAATCAACAATTTTTAATTCCCAACATATACATATTCAAATATTGTTTTACAGCTAGAAAACCATGTCGATAGTCGATTTTGTTAGATCACCGCACTCATTTTCCATTCCAAAACCCGGATAAAAGATAGGAGAGGTGGGGCCTATTATAAACATGAGTGGACCGTCTCGGTAGGCGGTGTGGGACAAATCTTGTCGTGCTTTTTTTTGTTCATGAGCTTGACGCTCAGGCGGATGTGCCCTTGGCCGGCTGGCCTCAGGTGCAACTTGCGTTCAAAAACTCGATGGTTCATGGGATTCTGCAATTGGCACCGCATATCGTATTTCGTTGCGCTCTTCATCGATGCGAGAGCCAAGATATCCATTGTTATGATACCATGTTAAACTACCGCACCCCTTTTCCATTCCAAAACCCGGGTTAGAGATAGGACTAGAGGCGGGGCCAATTATAAGCACGAGTAGACCGTCTGGGTAGGCGGCTTGAGACAAATTTTGGCATGCCTTTTTTGGTTCATGTTGGACCGTCCAACACGCCCCCTTAGTGTGAACCTAGCTCTGATATAGCCCTATCCAAAAAGCCCGGTAGGCCCGGGTCTGAACCGGGCCTGGGCTTTCCTAAACCGGGCTCGGCCCGGGCCCGATTTTAGCTAGGCTCGTGCCGGGCTCAGGCTCCCTCCTCTAGGGGGAGCCTGATAAGGCCCCCAAGGCTGGGCCAGGCCGGGCCCTGGAAGCTCGATCTTTTAATTTTTTTTTAATATTTTAAATAGAAAAAAAACTTAAGATTTAAATTTACAAGAAAATTTGTATTATTATTGTTGAAAAATGATAAATACAAATTTACATTCAAATTGAAAAAAAAATACAAAAAATATATTTTATTATTATAAAATTTGAATGACAAAAAAATTTACAAAATTCAGTAATTTAAAACATTACAAAAAATTTCAGCTCCTCGAGTGCGACTTGCGAGTGTGCGCGCTTAACCATCTCCTAAATTTATTGCGTCCATCTCATCTTTTACATCTGTCGAGCTGTCCTCGATTGGTGAAATGTGTTGCTTCATCTTCATAGCATCCAAGTGGTTCTTCTAGCATATGCAAATTTCTAGCGATTCTTCGCTTAGACGACTCTTCCGCTCGGTCAAAATCCTGTCACTAAGAAAAAAAGCAGACTCTGAAGCTACCGTGCTAGCTTGGATTGTTAATAAATCACGAGGCATATAGACCATAATAGAATAGATTTTAACCTTACATTTCCACCATTTTAGAAGATCGAAATTTTCAATTTCGTACGTAGTCATAAAATCGCGAAAATTGTGTTTTATTGTATAATCCTAATTTATTTAAACTATTAGATGATATGCGAATTTTTTTCCTAGAAACTAATTCTAAAATTTTATTTTTAACTATCTTTTGTTTTCGGGGCCGCGATCCGTATAATTGATCGTAATAATTATAAAATTCAGTAAAAAAAGAGTTAAAATTTGAAATACTAACGTTATCAAATTCTGAAAAAGTTATAATTAAGTGTAAATTTGTATTTATTTTTTCGATTAGATTTTCTACGGCGTCTACGCCGAATATAGGATTCAAAGCGGCAGCGCATGACAATATTGCTGACATTTCTTTATAATATTTTAAAAATTTTATTTTCATTTTTTCAATTATAGGACGTTACTATTCGTGTTGCTTATAATAGTTAAATTTTTGTGCGATATTAACAAAATTTTTGATTATTAGAGGGCTAGTCGGATAGTACACGTCAGATAAACCAATTGTAGCCCTATAAAAATATTTTAATAAATCCAAATAATGTTTTATTACGTCCCAATTGTTATCGTTCAAATCATGAATATTTAGCATAGTGTAGTATTTCATAAGAAGTAGTTTTTGTCGCAATGCTCTCTTTAAGATTTTATATACTGAGTTCCATCTAATTGGCATGTCAAATTGAGGTTTCAAATATTTTTGACCTTAGTTGTTTATAAATTTTTTAAAATCTTATCTTCGTTGCCTAAAACTATAAATAAATTGCAACATAAGTCAAATTTTATTAATATAGGGTTCCATAAAAGATAAACTATCTTGTACAACTAAATTTAAAATATGACAGACACACCGAGTATGAAAAAACACACCGCTTAAAATTAAATTTAAATCACGTTTTAACCACTCAAATGCGACAGAATTAACATTGGTTTTACGTCGCTAAGAGAGCGGTGCCTACCGGTGAAACTTCTTTAGCTTCACGCGAATCATCAGCTCAGATGGTTGAATCAATTGGCACACAAGCTTTAACGCTTGACTTTAGATCCGTGTGGAGAAAGAAGCAAAGAAAGAAGAATAGAATTAGCACGAGATATGTATTACATAGAGAAAGAAAAAAAAAGAAAATCATTGGAGCAAGAGGAATCATAATGCATGGAGCAGAGGGCTCGTAGTTAGACCATCTTTCTTCTTATTCAAAAGAAGAATTCTTTGAAGGTAGAAGTGACCGACGACAAAGACCACAACTTGTCCCTTCCCTGCTTTGATTTCTTATTGATTCTCCATTTCGCAGTGAACAAGTTTTGAACCCAACCACTTTCACCCATGCTGCCGCTATGTATTGTCCGAAGAATTCTATTGCTTGTCCAACAGTTGTGCTAGAAAGTGATCAGTATCATTCTTCAGAGAAAAACTCATAATTTTATCTTTAATTTAAAATTCACGCAGGTATTTTATAATTATTTGATATATGACTTAACCTGTGTGCGGGACTTCGAAACTTTCAAAACATAATATACGTTTATTTAGATCCCATTAAACGGGATCGACCCAATGACAAGTTATACAAATATATGATAGTCCTAATTTTATGCTATTAGCCAAAACGTCACTCTTCAAACTCACGCGTCCTTCAAAATTTTCAAAATAATTTATTAAAGATTGTTTTGATTACAAATAAAATTTGAGCGCGTTACGCCTAAGCGAGGATCTATTAAGCTTCTGATATTTTGGTTGAAGTCATTCATGTATGTATTTGGTATCTTCCACGTTTGCTGACTTTCTTCACTTGCAGCTCCCGTTGTCGCCCTTGATCGTACGTCCAAATTTTGCCCGACTCCCGATATTTGTGTCTGACTGGACTCTGGAGCTTGTTTCGAAATGCAAGACTTGATGTGTCTTGCTAGTGTCGAGTTGCCGCTCATGATCAACAACTTCCCGCATAATTTGCATTTCGCCTTGTATTCGACGCCGACTTTAATCTTTTTCAAAATGCTCCCAAACTAGAGTCTTATGTTTGTGCTCCACCACTTCATGCGCAATAGTTGATGATGACGACACCTCGAAGACGACGATGTCATATTCGATGTTGAGAGAGTGTGTGTGGGAGAGACTAGAGAGAAAGAGACGTGTGAGAGAGAGAAAGAGAGGGAGAGAGAATTGGAGAGAGGGAGAGAGAATGAGAGAGAGAGGGGGTGGCCTCTTAGAGGGAGGGGGGTTATAAAAAATATTATTATTATTATTATTATTATTTTTATTTTTTAAATGTATAATTAAAAAAAATTATTTTTTATTATGGCCTAGAGCCTAGGCTGGCAGCCTAGGCCCTAGGCCATATGGCAGCTAGTAAGCTGCCATAATGGCAGCTAGTTGGCAGCTAGCTAGCTGCCTGCTGCCATACTATTGGCTGCCATTAACGGCT
The DNA here is from genome assembly GCA_033032865.1 of Dactylorhiza incarnata. NCBI lineage: Eukaryota > Viridiplantae > Streptophyta > Magnoliopsida > Asparagales > Orchidaceae > Dactylorhiza > Dactylorhiza incarnata. Next base: position 3,193,583 of record JAWHQI010000046.1, on the reverse strand, counting down.
CTAAGAGTCGTTGATCCAACGGCTCTAAGAGCCTTTGGGATTGCCAGCCAACGGTGGGTTGGGCTTTGCCCGACCCGGTCTTGGCCTGGGCTGGAAAACCAAGCTTTGTCAAATGCTTGATGTGGGGGCCCTGTTAGGCCCCCATAGCCTGGCCTGGGCCCGGGCAGGCTAGCCCGGTACCGGGCCTCACCGGGCTTTTTTCGGGCCGGGCTTCTGGAAGAGTCTCCTCGAAGAAGATGATCCGTTGAGGTACTGGTGAGCGACGGGCGTGCAGAAGAGGAGCTCGCGAAGAGTGCGACGGTTCGCCTCGATGTTCTCGGCCTTGGTGTTCACATTGGCAATGAGCCCGTCTATAAACATAACATATCAGGCTTATGACCCGTCTCTCGGAAGAGAGTGACACAAGATAAATTGCAAAATTAAGTGAATCAGATGTTGTGGAAAGCTCTTTTATATTTATATTAAAGCTGTATCAAACTTCACAGACCACAACTAGAAGATGGATTTTTTCTCTTCTATTCAAAGTATTTTTGCTTCTTTATTTCGGTGTATCTCTGGTGTGGTTTGTGCATCTCTAGGGTGTGAAATTTTTACACCTTACACAGACTTATAGCTGGATCCCTCCATGAACTTGACTTTGGTAGCATAAACTGTTAATGAGTGTTGACTTATAGATCGATGCCTCCATGAACTTGACTTTGGAAGCATAAACTGTTAATTAAGTGTTGACTTTTATTTTATTCAGTGGATCAAATAATCAACGATATGATCGAACAACTTAAGATGTAATAAAAAGTAGTATTGTGTGGAAATTTGCATTTGCTATTAAAATTCTGGTGTTGGATCAGTAATGATGTGGAGATTCCTTAACCGATTCATCCAAATTTTTAATGTTTTTGCAGGTAATAAATCATGGAGTAGCTGAATCTGTAATTGAAAAACTTAAACAAGACATTACAGAATTCTTCAAGCTTCCATTAGAAGAGAAAAACAAGGTTGCCCAAATATCAAACAGCCTAGAGGGATATGGACAAACTTTCGTTCATTCAGAGGAACAAATGCTTGATTGGTGCGACATACTTTTTCTCGCAACATCCCCTCCATCCTTCAAGCAATTAAGGTTTTGGCCGACTAATCCGCCTACATGCAGGTACTAATTGTCTTATTAATCCCTCTCAATACATAATCGGCAGTACAAACATAAGCGTGTGTTTCTTTATGTTATAATCTGAAAACATTTTTTCATAGGAAAACCATTGATGAGTACGCAGCCGAGGTGAAGAGAGTTTCAGATGACATCCTAAAAGTGATATCTACAAATCTCGGATTAGAATCTGAGAAGATTTTTGAGATGTTTAAAGGTGGACTCCAGACTTTCAGGTTTAATTACTATCCTCCATGCATATGTCCTGAGAAGGTTTTAGGCTTCTCCCCCCATTCGGATGCAGTGGGATTGACATTGCTACTGCAAGTCAATGAACAACATGGGCTGCAGATTAGGAAAAATGGTGGGTGGATCACTGTTAAGCCTCTACCTGGAGCGCTCATTGCTAATGTCGGCGATATTATTGAGGTAAGACAGTTTTGATGGTAATTAATCAACAAAAATCTTATGCGCCCCTATTGTATTTGCTTTAGAGACATATATGCACGCGCACACACAAACACAAAAACACACAAACACAAACACACATGGGGTTAATAAATGTTTTTTTATTGATGTTAATAGGCACAATACAAAGCATGGCGGGCTAAAATGACTAATTAAGATGTGCAAATCAATGTTGATTTCTTCTTTGGTTCATGCAGATACTATCCAACGGGAGATATAAGAGTACTGAGCATAGAGTAATTGTAAACAATGTGAAGGAGCGGCTAACTGTTGGTGGATTCCAGGCATTAACCATTGGTGATATAGTGGGACCAATCCCGGAGTTACTGAACGGGGAAAAACCGCTTTACAGGAGTTTGGAGCTTGAGGAGTACGCAAAGATGCTCTTCGCTAATAAATTGGACGGGAAGAGCAACTTGCAACGCATGAAATTGAGTGAATGATGAGGATTGAGGACGACAGAGTTTCTATATTTAATGTTTTTAAATAAGTAAACCTTCACTATGTATTGTGGGGGTATAATGACAATAAGAGACATGGACACTTTTCTAAGTGGTGTATATTAAATCTAAATCTATATTTGCTAAATTAATGTGGCACGCGCATTTGATTACTTACGGCTAGCTTTGACAATGATGCAACGGCACCTCCACTACCCACGACCACACGAATAGCTTCGACTAGTTGTTTCACTCGACTTTGCTCACCACACAACGGAAACCTCTTCCTGGAGAGAGCCACAAAGCCATTGCAATTGCTGTGGAGATTTATGGGGACTTACATCAACACCATCACTTGGATGTAAATTCTACTATTTCTTAATAATAGATGATTATTCAAGATATATGTCGATCTTTTATTTAACCTCTAAAAGTGAAGCATTCCAAGCTTTCAAGAATTTCAAGGTGATGATAGAAAATCAACTCAACTTTTCTATTAAAGCCTTTAAGACAGGCTGTGGAGGAGAATTTTTATCAAATGAAAAGAGAATCCGCAGCACCTTGTTCATCTGAACAAAATGGTGTAGTCGAAAGAAGAAATAGAATAGTGGTAGAAATGACATGAACCATGCTTTCCAGTAAACAATTACCAAAAGCATTCTAGGGAGAAGCTACTCATACTGTCATTTATCTATTAAATTGAACTCCTACAAAAGCATTAGGAGGATTTACTCCCTATGAAGCATTACTCTCTAAGAAACCCTCTGTTGCACATCTCAAAGTCTTTGGTTCCTTAGCATACATACTTGAGATAAAAAGAGACAAGTTAGTTGAGAAAAGCAGAAGAGGAATATTTATAGGCTATAGTGATGTATCAAAAGCCTATAGATGTTATCTATTACCGCCTAGGGAGATTTGGCGACGATGGAGGTAGCCGGCCGTCGGGTAGAGGAAGAGATAAGGAGAGAGAGAGAGAGAGAGAGAGAGAGAGAGAGAGAGAGAGAGAGAGAGAGAGAGAGATTAGGGCTAGGAAGAGATGAAAGGAGGAGCAGCCCCCAACTAATTCAATTGATCCAAAGATAAAAACCCAAGCCAGAGTTTACCCTCTTATAGTGAGGCGTCAAATACAACATTAAAATAAAGACTTGAAATAAAACCAAATACTAAATTTCAGCCTGAACCGCTCGATTCAATTCCTTCTGCGTCGTGAGCCCCTTTTGCGGAACCGCCCGGTTCGCCTGCGCCGCGAGTCATCTTCGGCTCACGCGGCCTTCGCGTGTAAACTTGCCACGGCGGTTCTTCCGCCTGCAGATCGGTAACAATACCGTCATCTGGAAAATTGGCATTGTCCTCAAGGCAGTAGTCCGGAAACTGTCGGCGAAAATCATCTCAAAGGAGCCATGTAGCGTCGTTGGTCGGACGGTGGCGCCATGCGACGCGGATCTCTTTCGGGGTGGCGTCCCCGGGTAAATGATGTCAACGACCAAGGATAGACTCGGGGTACAACGGTTCGAAACCATAATAGTCGAGGTCGGTCAGAATATGGTCTATGACGGGGTGGTTGCCTACCACCTGCCGAAGCTGGGAGACATGAAAAATCGGGTGGATGTGACTGTTGCTGAGCAAACGAAGCCGGTACGCCACGACCCCGATGCGGATGATGACTTTAAAAGGCCCGTAGAAACGGGGTGCCAACTTCGGGCACGGCCGCCACGGGACGGTGAGCTGGCGGTATGGATGGAGCTTGAGAAAGACTTTCTCCCCCACTTGAAAGGATAGATCTCGGCGCTTCCGGTTGGCAAAGGATACCATCTTTGCCTAGGCTCGTTGGAGATGGTGCTTCAAACTGTCGAGGATGATGTCGCGATCCTGGAGATGGTTAGCCAAACTGGCCACGGGGCATTCCCCCGGGAGGTGTCGGACCACCGAAGGTGGCGGGCGACCATAAACTGCCTCGAACGGTGATGTATTTGCCGCATGATGATAGGTTGTGTTATAAGAGTACTCGGCCCAACACAGCCATTTGGCCCACGTGCCTGGCCGCTCGCCGATGAAACAACGAAGATACGTCTCTAAACATCGGTTGAGCACCTCGGATTGCCCGTCTGACTGCGGGTGATAGGTCGTACTTATACGGAGATGCGTCCCCTGTAGCCAAAAAGGGAGGTCCAAAAACTGTTGAGGAATAGCGGGTCGCGGTTGCTCACGATGGATCGAGGAAATCATGTAGACGCACGATCTCGGCGATGAAACAGTCGGCCACGGTGGCTGCCGTGTAAGGCTGGCGGAGAGGAATGAAGTGTGCATACTTCGTGAGACGGTCCACAACCACCAAGATGCAATCGAACCCGCTTGAACGGGGAAGTCGGGTGATAAAATCCATGGCGATATCCTCCCATATGCGCTTCGGAATCGGAAGGGGCTGAAGTAGGCCGTTGGGGAACATGGCCTCGTACTTTGCTTTCTGACAAGGAAGACAAGCGGCCACATAGGCCTTAACCTGGCGGAGCATCTGCGACCAATAAAGGGATGCCGCCAATCGCCAATAGGTGCGGAAAGCACCCGCATGGCCGCCGGACGGAGTGGAGTGGAACTCGTCTAATAGACGCGGTATACTGGACGAGGCGGCGGAAAGCACTAGGCGGCCCCGATGAAATAGGAGACCTCCAATAAGCGCGCACGACGGGTGAGCTTCTGGGTTCGCCAAGAGGGCCGTCTGGATGGCCGCAAGATGGGGATCCCGCTCGACGTCCTGCTGGATGGAATCCCCATTGTCCCACACCGGCCGAGAAATGGCGGCTAGCTCCGCGGCTTGCGGTTGTCGAGATAGAGCGCCTGCCGCCCGATTTGTCCTACCGGGGCGAAACTCAATGGTGAAGTCATAACCCAACAATTTGGACACCCAAAGTTGTTGTGCCGGAGTCGTTATCTTTTGTTGAAGTAGGTAACGTAGATTGTGATGGTCGGTACGGACCAGGAAAGGGCGGCCCAAAAGATAGGGGCGCCAATGCTGGACCGCGAGAACGAGGGCCACGAGTTCATTCTCGTAAGTCGAGCGACTCCGAATTGCCGTCGAGAAAGCGCGGCTGTAGGAAGCAATAAGCCGCCCGGGCTGCATCAGAACGGTGCCGACTCCCGTGCCGGAGGCGTCACATTCCACCAGGAAGGGTTGCTGAAAATCCGGCATGGCTAACACCGGCCCTTGAACAAGAGCTGCTTGGAGCGCCGCAAAAGCGGCCATGGCAGCGGGTGGCCACGAGAAGGAGCCGTCCTCCGAAAACTTCAACAACTGGGTGAGGGGACGGGCCAACCTGTCGTAATCTTTGATGAACCGTCGATAGTACCTTGTGAGGCCGAGGAACCCGCGAACCTCACGAAGGGACGTGGGTGTCGGCCAGCGGAGAACCGCCTGAATCTTGTCTTCATCCATGGCTACGCCGTCGACCGAAATGGTGTGGCCCAAGTAACTCATTGTCGTCGTGCCAAAAGTGCACTTCTTGCGGTTGACGGTGAGATGGTGCTGCCGAAGCGTCAAGAAGGTACGACGAACATGGTGTAGGTGTTCCTGCCAAGATCTACTAAACACCAAGATGTCATAAAAAAATAAGCACATGCTTACGTAGTACCGGTCGAAAGATATCATTCATTGTTGCTTGAAAGGTAGTCGGTGTTGGAAGCGTCGTATATGTGCACGCGACCACGCCACCTCTCTGCGATCTCAACTTGCCGAACACCACTTCGCCGAACACACACTACTCGGCGACCACACCGCTTGCGAGCACAACTTCTTGCGAGCACACCCCGGCGAGTACCCCACACTCAAACCAGGCGAGCACAACCCTTCAGGCGAGCACTATCTCTCTCGGCGAGATGGTTCACGGTGGTTGCGAGATCCCCTTTAGGCGAGCACTCCCCTCAACTCACGGCGAGCACTCTCCTCTCCAAGATCCGCGAGTACAAACTCCAGCGAGTGCGAGCTCCTCCCCTTCACTTCTTCCACGTTCAGGCGAGCTCCTCACCTCCAACCTCAACAACACCGCGAGCTCTCTACTCAACCACTCCGGCGAGAAGCTTCCCTCCACGCCGGCGAGATGGCTGCGGGCGAGAACGACCAGACGGGCTGCACCCTCGCTGCGAGATGCTCCTGCGGGAGATGGCAGGCGAGAGGCACTGTACCGGCTGGCGAGACGGGAGAGGAAATGGCGAGAATTAATTTCCTGCGGGAAATAAAACTTCCTTTCTCTCTCTCTCTCTATAACCTCTCTCTCTCTAATATCCTGCCCGAAATAACTTTTCTCCAAAAGTTTTCTGTTCAATTCGACACAAATGAACTACAAAGGAGACTATATATAGCCAAAGAAAAAACACAAACACTCTCTCTCTGCAATAAATGCAGTTTCTCTCTCCTCCGCCTATACATCATTTTAAATTCAAAAAAAAACTTTAAAACTTAAACTATGATGATCAGGTTGACCGAGTCAACACAGCTCAAACCAACAAACTCCCACTCAAGCTTGGCCGCACATGTCGAGCTTGCCTTTTAGCTTCGCGAACGTGTCTGCCTTCAATGCCTTAGTGAATATGTCCGCGACCTGCTCTCCGGTGGGGCAATACTTTACTTCGACCGTCTTCAGCTCCACTTGCTCCCGAAGAAAATGATATCGAGTCTCGATATGCTTGCTCCTCCCATGCAGCACTGGGTTCTTCGCGAGCTGGATGACCGACATGTTATCTACTAACACTGTCGTTGGCCAGTCCTGCACATGATGTAGCTCCCCTAATAGCTTCCTGAGCCAGATGGCTTGGCAGGCGCATGCCGCCGCCGCTATATACTCCACTTCGCATGATGACAAGGCTATAGTAGCCTGCTTCTTCGAGCTCCATGAGAACGCCGCCGTCCCCATGTGAAAACAGTATCCGGAAGTGCTCTTCCGATCATTGACATCTCCACCATAGTCGCTATCCGAATAGCCGACTAGCTTCAACTCTCCTCCTGATGAGTACTTCAGGTCATGGTCCCTTGTTCCGTTCACATATCTTAGGATTCGCTTCGCTGCGGTGAAGTGGTCCTGCTTGGGCTCCTCCATGTGCCTGCTTACTACCCCGACCGCATACATGATGTCCGGCCTAGTGAAGGTCAAGTACCTTAGACTCCCGACTAGGCTCTTGAACATCGTCGGGTCCACACCTTCCTCCTCAGAGTCCTTCCTCAACTTTGTCCCTGGGTCCGCTGGAGTGGAGATAGCCTTGCTACCCTCCATCCTGAACTTCTTCAGAACTTCTTCTGCATACTTCTTCTGGGATATGAAGATCCCGTCTTCCTCCTGCTTCACCTCAACCCCCAGGAAATAACTCAGCTCTCCCAAGTCCGTCATTTCGAACTCCTTCTTCATAAGCCTGAACTCCTCAAACATAGTTGGGTTGTTCCCGGTGAATATCATGTCGTCCACGTATAGACACAAGACCATGATATCCCCGTTCTCCTCTATCTTCACATACAGGGCATACTCGTACGGGCACTTCACATATCCATGCTTCTGGAGGAAGACATCTATCCTTCCATTCCACGCTCTTGCTCCTTGCTTCAGCCCGTACAAGGCTCTGTCTAGCTTGCAGACTTTTCTCTCCTGGCTCTGGAGGCTGCTCGATGTACACATCCTCTTCCAGGTACCCATTCAAGTACGCCGCCACAGCATCCATTTGCAAGATTGTCCACCCATAATGAGCCGCCAGTGCGATGATTAGTCTTATGGTATCGATCCACGCAACTGGGGTGTAGACTTCATCATAGTCCACTCCTTGGACTTATCTATACCCTTTCACCACCAGCCTGGCCTTGTGCTTCTCCACAGCGCCGCCTTTGTTCTTCTTCACCTTATAGACCCACTTCACCCTGAGGGGTTCGTGGCCTGCCGGTGGATCCACTAGCCTTCAGGTATCGTTCTTCTTGATAGAAGCCATCTCGGCATCCATCGCCGTCCTCCAAGATTTCTCCTGGGCAGCTTCTTCATAGGACCTTGGCTCACAATCTGCTAAGAGGCAATACAATGAATAGTTAGTATGGATTGGGGCCGTCTCCTCATAGAGCTCCCCCACCCTCTTCATCTTGGGTGGTGGACTCTCGGAGTCACTCTGGCTCCCGCTGCCTCCTGCAGAATTTCCTCCACTTGAGTTTTCCCCTCTTGAGTGGGAGGTGGAAGCTCCCCCTGAATTCCTGCTCGGTGGTGATGGTGGCTCCACTCCACCATCCTCGGCTCCAGCCTCATGACCTTCTTCATCTTCATCCTCGAAGAACATGCCCTTCATGCTCCTCGTCTTCTCATCCCAGCTCCAGCTGCTGCCTTCTTCGAACACCACGTCTCTCGAGACGATGACCTTCCCCGTCACCGGGTTGTAGAGCTTGTATGCCTTGCTATCCGGAGCGTAGCCAACAAAGATACACTTCTCGCTCCTATCATCGAGCTTCTTCCTTCTCTGTTCCGGGATGTGAGCATGAGCTACACACCTGAAGACCCTTAGGTGCTTCACGTTTGGCTTCCAGCCACTCCATGCTTCAAACGGCGTCATGAACTTCACGCTCTTTGTGGGGCATCTGTTCAGTAGATACACCGCACACTGCACTCCTTCCGCCCAGAAACTCTTCGGTAGCCCCTTCTCCTTCACCATGCTCCTCGCCATGTTCATGATGGTGAGGTTCTTCCTCTCTGCCACTCCGTTCTGCTGCGGTGAGTACGCCGTCGTCAGCTGGTGTAAGATTCCCTTCTCCTTGCAGTAGACATTAAACAGCCTCGAGGTGTACTCCCCACCTCGATCTGTCCTTAGCACCTTCAGAGCCTGACCGCTCTCCTTCTCCGCCATAGCCTTGAACTCCTTGAACTTGTCAAGGGCCTCAGATTTCTCCCTTAGGAAATATACCCAACACTTCCGACTAAAGTCATCCGTGAAGGTTATGTAGTATCTGCTTCCGCCTATTGAGGTGGTCTCAAACGGACCCGCAATATCCGAGTGAACCAATTCAAGCTGCCTCCTTGCTCTCCAGGACTTCCCTCCTTCAAAACTCTGCCTCTTCTGCTTCCCTTTCGTGCAAGCTTCACACACCTTCTGAGGTGGTGAGATCATTGGCAGATCTGTCACCATCCTTGAGTGAGATAGCAGCTTCAACCCCGTGAAACCCAAATGGCCCATCCTATGGTGCCATAACCATGCTTCTTCCTCTTCCTCCGTTCTCGCGAGACAAGCTGTCTCTTGAGCATCCATCTTCAGCGTGAAGAGACGGTTCGCCGTCATCTCCACCTTCACTACTTCCTTCCCTTGACCATTCTTCATTGCCAGAGACCCATCCTTCATCTGGACGCAATAGTCTCTCTCCACTAACTGCCCAATGCTCAAGATGTTGGTCTTCAACCCTGGCACAGAGTACACATCGTTCAGGTGTACTCTCTCCTCGTTCAGCTTCGTCTCCACCAAACCCTTTCCTTCCAAGGAGATCTTTGACGCATCCCCGAAGCTAACCTCACCCCCAATGGGTTCAAGGTTTGTGAACATCTCTCTATCTCCACACATGTGGTTGCTCGCCCCTGTGTCCAGGTACCACACTTCACTTCTCCCTTCTTCCGCACCTCGGTAGGTTAGGAACATCATCGGGTTTCCACCTCCAGCATTGTTCCCATTGTTCCTAGCCTCCGCATAGTGGTTAGCTTCTTCTCTCTTCCTCGGACTCCAGCAGTCGTAGCTCATATGCTCATACTTGTTACAGTTGTAACATTGTACTTGGGACATATCTCCTCGGCCTCTTCCTCGGCCTCTTCCTCTTCCTCTTCCTTCTTGCCATCCACCTTGATGTTTCTCCCCCTCTTTCTGGTAGTTCTGATTTCTCCCTTGATCTCTACCTCCTCTTCTTCCTCTACCCCTTCCTTGGTGACCTCGGCCACGCTGGCCACCTCCTCTTCCTGAACTTTCCCCAAAGTTCAACTGGGTCTGGAGTGCTTTTCCCAAGCCACTCGCTTCTTCATCATCCTGCAGCATCCTGTACTCATGAGATTGCAAAGAGCCTACAAGCTCGTCAACGGCCATCAAGTTGAGGTCCTTCGATTCTTCGATCGCCACCACTATATGACGGAACTTCTTGGCCATAGATCTCAGCAACTTCTCCATGAAGCTCACATCCTCGATTGCCTCCCCATTGCGCTTCATCTCATTTATGAGCGTCCGCAGACGGGTCACATAGTCACCGACCTTCTCGGTGCTCTGCATCTTCGTTACTTCATACTCCGCATGGAGGGACTGCAGCTTCACCTTCTTTGCCTTCTCAACCCCTTGCATGGAGCGTTGCAACACCTCTCATGCTTCCTTAGAGGTCCTCGCGTCTGAGATCTTCTCGAAGGTTGCTTCGTCAACCCCTTGGTATAACAAGAACAACGCTTTCTTGTCAGCCTTCCTTGCTTCTCTAAGTGTTGTCTTCTGAGCGTTAGTCAACGCCGCCTCTGCTTCAGCAGTAAGCTCAGTATAGCCATTGTTCACTATATCCCATAGTTCTTTGGAGGCGAGTAACACTCGCATCTGTATGCTCCAATTTTCATAGTTGGTCTTTGTCAACTTGGGGACTTGCCCCGGCATTGCTCCACCCATCTCCATGGCTTCTACTCCTCAAACCTTCTGAGTCACCGCAAAGGTTTGCAACCTCTCTCTGATACCACTTGTTGGAAGCGTCGTATATGTGCACGCGACCACGCCACCTCTCTGCGATCTCAACTTGCCGAACACCACTTCGCCGAACACACACTACTCGGCGACCACACCGCTTGCGAGCACAACTTCTTGCGAGCACACCCCGGCGAGTACCGCACACTCAAACCAGGCGAGCACAACCCTTCAGGCGAGCACTATCTCTCTCGGCGAGATGTTCACGGTGGTTGCGAGATCCCCTTTAGGCGAGCACTCCCCTCAACTCACGGCGAGCACTCTCCTCTCCAAGATCCGCGAGTACAAACTCCAGCGAGTGCGAGCTCCTCCCCTTCACTTCTTCCACGTTCAGGCGAGCTCCTCACCTCCAACCTCAACAACACCGCGAGCTCTCTACTCAACCACTCCGGCGAGAAGCTTCCCTCCACGCCGGCGAGATGGCTGCGGGCGAGAACGACCAGACAGGCTGCACCCTCGCTACGAGATGCTCCTGCGGGAGATGGCAGGCGAGAGGCACTGTACCGGCTGGCGAGACGGGAGAGGAAATGGCGAGAATTAATTTCCCGCGGGAAATAAAACTTCCTTTCTCTCTCTCTATAACCTCTCTCTCTCTAATATCCTGCACGAAATACCTTTTCTCCAAAAGTTTTCTGTTCAATTCGACACAAATGAACTACAAAGGAGGCTATATATAGCCAAAGAAAAAACACAAACACTCTCTCTCTGCAATAAATGCAGTTTCTCTCTCCTCCGCCTATACATCATTTTAAATTCAAAAAAAACTTTAAAACTTAAACTATGATGATCAGGTTGACCGAGTCAACACAGCTCAAACCAACAGTCGGGCCATTGGTAAGCCCGAACGGCATTACCATAAATTCGAAGTGACCGTCATGCGTCCGAAAAGCGGTCTTGGGAACGTCGTCCGACCGGACCCGTATTTGACGGTATCCTGCCCGGAGATCCAACTTCGTGAAGTAGGCGGCGGCGTGGAGCTCTTCCAATAGCTCCTGAATAACCGGAATGAGATACTTATCCGGAACCGTGACTTTGTTGAGCTCTCTATAGTCTACACAAAAACGCCAACTTCGGTCCTTTTTGCGCACCAATAGGACCGGGCTGGAGAACGGGCTAGCGCCGGGTCAAATGAGGCCGCCCAACATCTCCCGCACAAGGCGTTTGATCTCGTCTTTCTGGGCGTGCCCGTAACGGTAGGGGCGGACAGAAACGGCCGCCGCATTTGGATGAAGCACAATCGGGTGATCGGTCGGTCGTACCGGTGGAAGGCCCTGAGGAGCAACAAAAATATCCGGAAAATCCTCGAGGAGGTGATGAAAATCTATGGCTAGTTGTAAGGAAACAGTGGACTCCGTCTGTAGGGGCCATAGCCAGGCTGAAAAATCCACGTCCGTTACCCGGGTGAGGGCTCGAAAAGAGACCGGTGACCGTAGAAGAGCTGAATCACCCACCAGACGGCAAGGGCGGCCCTCGTGCTGAAAAAGCATAGTCATAGCAGCCCAATTCACACAGTAATCCCTCAAGATTTGAAGCCACGCCACCCCCAGGATAACATCGATGCCGCCCAAGTTGAACGCATAGAAATCTGTCGTGAGGGTGGACGGCCCGACGGAGAGAGTTACACCCAAGCACTGCCCCAAGGTCGGCCGCCGGCGGCCATCGCCTAAGCAAACGGAAAAATCCGGGGAAGGTGAGAATGGAAGGGCGAGGTCACTCGCCAATTGTGTCGAAATGAAATTGTGGCTGGCGTCGCTATCGACCATCACAATCACGGGCCGATCGAGAATCACTCTGGTCATCTTCATCATCCTGGGCCCGGTAAGGCCGCCCACGGAATAGAACGGAAGGTCCAGCACATTGAGGGCCGCGCCGTCGGGCTCCGGTGGAATGGCATCCTCATGGATAGCGAGGTCGTCGAAATCCGCCATTGTGATTTATGGGTCATAATCATCGAAGAGGGCGTGAAACTCTTTGACCGCACACACATGGTGTGGTGAATAGGGTTGGCGGCAAGCTCCAAAGCCTCGGATACTGTTCGAGGATGATGTGTCCGTATGCGGGAGCGGATATTGGGTAGTAACCCCTGAAGGAAGAACCTTAAGTTGTGGTCGGGCGGAAGGCCCAGAACTTGTGTCAAGAGCGCTACAAACTCATTAATGTAACTATCCACGGTGGTCATTTGGCGGGCACTGCAGAGGCGCTCGATGGCGGAGCCGGTGTAATGTGAATCATAACGACTGATCATCTCTTGCTTGAGCTCGCTCCACGAGATCGCGGGCTGAACTTGGCGGAGCCAACACGCCCAGTGAAGAGCCGAGCCGTCGAGACCGACCACGGCTGTGCCGACTCTATCCGCTGGCGGGGTGAGGTGGAGATCGAAAAATTGCTCTGCGCGCGCGATCCAGCCCATTGGGTAAACGTCGGAGAAGGGGGGGGGGACGTCCAAGGTAGGGACGGCACGCCCGGGCGGCGGTGCGAGGGTGGTGGGAAGCAGCTGCGGCGGCCCCAAAATGGAGCCTGTGTCCGGAGAGGACGTTGACCCCATTGGTGGCGTGTGGGCAGCCGGTGTCGTAAGGGCGTCGAGGCGGCTGAGGATGAGCGATTGTCCGGTGAGGAGGGCGTCGACGGAGGACTGGAGGCTGTGCAGCCGGTCGTCGTGGTGGTCCAGCCTTGCGCGGGTGTTGTCCGTCCCATCGAGGGCGTCGGTGGCGTGGAGACGGGTGTTCGGAGCCATCGGGAAGCAAGCAAGGAGCGTCCGGCGGCGTTAAAGCAGGCGGAGAGGCGGGTCGGACCAATTATTACCGCCTAGGGAGATTTGGCGACGATGGAGGTAGCCGACTGTCGGGTAGAGGAAGAGATAAGGAGAGATAGAGAGAGAGGAAGATTATGGTTAAGGAGAGAGGAAAGGAGGAGCAGCCCCCAACTAATTCAATTGATCCAAAGATAAAAACCCAAGCCAGAGTTTACCCTCTTATAGTGAGGGGTCAAATACGACATTAAAATAAAGACTTGAAATAAAACCAAATACTAAATTTCAGCCTGAACCGCTCGGTTCAGTTCCTTCTGCGTCGTGAGCCCCTTCCGCCGAACCGCCCGGTTCCCCTGCGCCGCGAGTCATCTCCGGCTCACGCGGCCTTCGCGTGTAAACTTGTCACGGCGGTTCTTCCGCCTGCAGATCGGTAACACTATCGCCCAAGTGAAAAGAAATTACTTGTTTCAAGATATATAGAGGTAAATGAAGCAGCTTTTGTTGAAAAGAATAATTTGGCCATCAGTTATTGAATCTGCCTGCAGTTACAATTTATTTAAACCATTATCAATTATATTTTGTAACAGCTGAATAAAATATAACAACTAAATAAAGTTAATATTGTGTAACAGTTTAGTGGTATTTGTGTTGTGTAATGACTGCAATTAAAAACGGTAACGGGCTCTCTATTTGCTACTATAAAAGTCCATGTTCTTGCTCTGTTTTTGAAACATGGAAAAGTATGAAACCAATTCTCTTATCTTCATTTTCTTCTTCGATTTGTTAGAATATTTTTCTACAGTGGATCAGAGCCATTGCAAGATACTCCATTGGCCTATCGATCTTCTCATTGAAGCTTTCGATCATGGCATCATCCTCTACCAACTGCCCCACGTATTCTTCCACCTCTATTCATGTCTTCACAGGAGACATGTATGCCTTCTGGAGTATCAAAATGCGCACTATATTTGAATCCCAATATCTATGGGAGACGGTAAGCAACGACCTCACCACCTCCGACAAAGATGCAGAGGGACAAATCCCAACCATCAGCAAAGAAGAGAGGATGAAGAATGCCCGTGCCCTACTACTGTTGAAGTGTGTCGAACGAGATTTTCCCAACAATTACGGGGGCCACCTCAGTAAAAATGGCGTGGGACACCTGACGTTGGACAAAAGACGACAGTGAAATAATCGGCGGTGTCGACACGCTCTAAATGCTAACCTACGTGAATGTGCAGAATGATTGTAATCAAGTCCAATCAAATGATGCATGCATGCTTTCAATTAATTATCCGGAATCAAATTATAGCAACGATAATTATATAAGTTTAGCAAACCAACACAATGTGTTCTCACTTTTCGAGCACACGAACAATATCAATTGTTTTCTCCACAAGTAAGGTTTACAACCACAATTTGCACGAATCAGTTGTATAGAATAAAAAGAAAACAATGAAACAATTACGCTAACGAGCAAAACTACCCAAACAAATAAGAAGTGCTCTCACAATATTCAACACACACAAAATAAACACAGTACGATAATACTCACAAACGCGGAGATCTGACGGTGGCGATCGGTGTGGCTCCATGAGATAAATGCACTGTCTGTGAAGGAAGGTAAGGGGGTGTTGGATTATGTCTCCAATTCAAGTATTCATCATTTTGCCGCAACAAAGCGAATACTCAAGTATTGTTATACATCCATAAAAATCTTGGGGTGCGTCTAGAGAAAACTCCGCTAAAGAGAGGTGGGGTCAACGGTCAACGCATGATCGCTCGAGTTGAAGAAACCGAACCCGTCATTTCCGCCGCCAAATCGCCAGTGCGAGAGCACGCACGGAACGTGCCGCCGTAGCCGAACCCCACTACTGGGGTGCGATTAACCCGCACCCCACTAGTGGGGTGCGAATAGCCGCACCCCCCATAGTGGGGGGTACGGCTACCTTGAAGGGACAAACGCGCACTTGGTTCCACTCCCTACGAGATGGGGCCATCAACAACTTCGCAGAAATGGCGCAGCAGTTCGTGGACCAGTTCATCGTCAATCGTAGGATTGTCCGGGATCCCTCCCATCTCTCGGGAATCCGCCAGAACGACGGAGAAACTCTGAAGGATTTTTTCCGACACTTCATCTCTGAGGCTCGACAAATCCCGGGGGTCGACCCCGAGCTCTTGCGATGAGTTTTCCTCAAAGGCCTCCGCCCAAGTGTTTTTACTCAGCTCTAATGAGAGAAACCGTGCCAAGTTATCCTGACCTCGTTCACCGAGTTGAAGCTCAGATAGCTGCCGACGAGGCCATCGAAGCGCACCGTTGACAGTTCGAAGGTAGCCAAGAAAGGAAGAGGGGGTCGGATCAAGCCCCTCGTGGACGAGAAGAGCGGCGTGGCGAGGGACTCCGCAACGATGAACGTCGCCGCGACCCCCGAAGAGACCTGGGTCCGCAGCCTCCCAGGGTCTACACCTCATTGGATACCACCGGAACAAATGTACTCTACGCCATTCAGAACAATCCAGAGCTCCGCGCACCTCGGGCGTTAGCCCCAAACCCGAGGGGCGATCAGTCCAGGTACTGCGAGTTCCATCGGGGTCCGGGCATACCATTGAAGAGTGTACCAGACTTAAAGACGAAATCGAACGTCTCGTCCGCCATGGACTCCTAGGGAGATTCCTACAAGGCCAGGTTTTCAATCAGCCTCAGCAGCCTAAGGAGGCGAGGGAGCAACCTCCAGCTCCCCGGGGCGCGGGAGGAGGAAGGCCGATGGTGGGATAAATCGAAGCGATCGTTGGACCTCCCGTCCTAGCGATGCAAATCCTCTCGATCGCCAAACCCCCGAGAGACCACGAGGACAAGAAGCTCAAACAGGACATTACGATCGCTTTCGGGGAAGAAGACCTGCCAGGGTTACGACTACCGCATCAGGATTCCCTCATAATCAACGCAGGGATCGGGGACCCTTGCTTTAACGTGAAGAGGATATTGGTCGATAATGGGAACTCAGTCGATGTTCTGCTCCTTTCCACTTTGCAAAGTATGAAGCTCACGAAAGATCAGCTCAACCCTGCAGCCGGGCCCGTCTACGGCTTCGACAACCGACCTGTTCCAGTTCAAGGCATGATCACTCTCCCCGTCACATTGTGTGAGTTTTCGAGACAGTCAACGTACAACATCCAGTTCGTGGTGGTGGAATCCACCTCCGCCTATAACGCCATCTTTGGGAGACCGCTCCAATCTATCTTTGGAGCAGTCCCATCTATTCCGCATCTGGCTATTAAGTTTCCGACCGCCGCAGGAATAGGGGTCGTAAGAGGAAACCAAGAGGCGGCTAGAACCTGCTATCTGAAGCAAGCTCAACCGGCAAAGGAAACCACTCTCAACATCAACAACTTCGACTTACGGGACGAAACAACACTGCAGCGGGGTGCGCCCGTTGAAGGATTAGTGGAAGCACCACTCTTTCAGCAGGACCCGACTCGGACCGTTCAGGTCGGATCCCTCTTGTCGCAGGAAGAACGAGAAGAGTTCACAACCTTCCTACATGAGAACGAAGACATTTTCGCTTGGATCCCGGAAGACATGCCCGGGGTGGATCCTGAGGTCATTTTTCACTCCTTAAACATTAACCATGCTTGCAGGCCTGTGATTCAAAAGAAGAGGAACTTCGCCCCCGAGCGGTTGAAGGCAATCAAAGAAGAAGTAGCTAAACTCCTGGAGGCACGGTTCATCCGCGAGGCAGAATATCCCACGTGGCTCGCTAACGTGGTCATGGTAAAAAAGGCCTCGGGAAAGTGGCGAATGTGCGTCGATTACAACAACCTAAATCAGGCATGCCCAAAGGACAGTTTCCCCCTCCCAAGGATCGACCAGCTCGTCGACACAACGGCCGGTCATGAGCTGCTCAGCTTCATGGATGCTTATTCGGGATACAACCAGATAAGGATGAACCCCGCAGACGAGGAGCACACCGCCTTCCGCACCGACAAAGGAGTCTACTACTATAAGATGATTCATTCAGCCTTAAAAACGTCGGAGCTACCTACAAAAGGCTGATGAACAACGTCTTCAAGAACCTCATCGGAGAAACGATGGAGGTATACGTGGACGACATGTTGGTAAATAGCGTCCACCGTGGCGACCACTTGAAAGACTTGGGAAAGTGCTTTCAGCTTCTCCGTCGCTTCCAGATGCGGCTCAACCCCAGCAAATGCGCGTTTGGTGTGACGGCGGGAAAGTTTTTGGGTTTCATGGTAACTCATTGGGGAATTGAAGCCAACCCCGAAAAGATCAAGGCGTTAGATGATATGTCGCCACCTCGCTCAATTAAGGAAGTGCAACGCCTGAACGGGAGGATCGCTGTGTTATCTCGCTTCTTGTCACGGACGGGAGACAAATACCTCCCTTTCTTCAAAATTCTTCGAGGAGCACGCCACTCCGGGTTCCAGTGGACTGACGAATGTCAGGCGGCCTTCGAACTTCTAAACAATATCTGGCCTCACCACCGCTTTTGTCAATCTGATCCCCGGAGAGACCCTGTTCCTGTACCTGGCAGTTTCTCACACGGCTTTCAGCTCGGTGCTGGTAAAAGATGAAGGAGGGGTGCAACAGCCAGTCTACTACCTCAGCAAAGTCCTCACCGACACTGAAACAAGGTATCCGGCAGCGGACAAGACAGCCTTAGCTCTCGTCTTTTCAGCAAGAAAGTTTCGGCCCTACTTCCAGGCTCATACAGTAAAAGTGTTGACTCAGCTCCCACTATGAGCAATCCTCCAGAAGCCAGAAGTCTCTGGAAGACTAGTGAAGTGGGCCGTGGAGCTCGGCGAGTTTGACATTCAATTCCTGCCCCGGCCGGACATCAAGTCGCAAGTACTCGCCGACTTTGTTGTAGAGTATACCATCCCACCAGAAGCAACTCCAATCAAAGACACCACTAGTCCCCGCTGGACTCTCTACGTCGACGGTGCTTCAGGAGCTGAAGGGGCCGGAGCAGGACTGCTCCTCATAAGTCCCGACGAGATCACCTTAGATTACGGCCTCAGGTTAAAATTCCCAGCAACCAACAACATCGCGGAATACGAAGCACTGATCGCCGGCCTCCAGCTCGCCATCGATTACAAAGCAGAGAACCTGACGATTTACGCAGATTCCCAACTCGTAGTCTCGCAAGTTGAGGGAGACTACGAGGCCAAGAATGACCAGATGGCGAAATATCTTGCGTTTGCGAGATTGCTCCTTCAGAAGATCTCATCGTACCAAATCCTGCACATCCCCCGGGAGCAGAATTCCAGGGCAGATGCTCTGTCTAAGCTTGCAACTTCACCCACCAGCTACCAATCCCGAAGGCGCCGAGTGGAAGAGATCGTGGTTCCAAGTATTCAAGGGCCATGGGAAATCGCAGCCATCCACCAAGAAGAGTCGTCCTGGATGACCCCACTGCGAGCCTACCTTGAGCACGGACACCTCCCCGAGGACCGTCTAGAAGCGCGAAGGTTACGGATGCGAGCAGCATCATTCGCCATCGTAGATGGGGAACTTTACAAGCGGGCATTCTCAGGGCCCTACCTAAAGTGTCTACCAGCAGGAGAGGCAGATTACGCCCTAAGAGAAGTGCACGGGGGGATCTGCGGAGAGCACCTAGGCGGGAAATCTTTGGCCCAGAAGATACTACGCCAAGGTTTTTATTGGCCAACAATGAAGAAGGACGCGACCGAGCTAGTCCAAAAGTGTAGGAGCTGTCAGCTACACGCAAACGTACCTCATCAACCCCCGGTCTCGCTCTCCACACTCCAAAGTGCGTGGCCATTCGCGCAATGGGGAATCGACCTCCTCGGCCCCTACCTCTAGCGTCTGGGCAGAGGAAGTTCATCATCCTAACCATCGACTACTTCACCAAGTGGGTGGAAGCAGAGCCCCTGGCCAAGATCACAGAAGAGAACGCCAAACAGTTTGTCTGGAAGAGCATTATCTGTCGCTTCGGTATCCCAGCAACGATCATCGCCGACAACGGCACTCAGCTTACCGGGAAGTCCTTCACCAAGATGTGCGAGGACCTGAAGATCAATCTCTGTCACACGGCCGTGGCATATCCGTAAACTAACGGGCAAGTGGAAGTCACGAATCGCACCATCCTCAAAGGGTTGAAGACGCGCTTAGAAGAAGCCGTGGGACAATGGGTGGACGCACTCCCAAGTGTACTGTGGGCATACCGCACAACAGAGAGGACTCCTACGGGAGAGACGCCTTATAACCTCTGTTACGGTACTGAAGCTGTCATCCACGTCGACATCAGCATCCCAAGCATTCGGGTGCTAACTTTCGATCCCAACAAGAATGGCGAACTGCTTCGAGAGAATCTTGACTTAATCCACGAAGTCCGAGACGACGACGCTCAGCGTGTCGCATCCTACCAAAGGTGCGTAGCCAGGCTCTATGACAGAAGGGTGAAGCCCAGACCAATCAACGTAGGAGATCTCGTCCTACGCAGCATCGAGGCGGCCAGTAAAGGCCCCCAAAGAGATAAACTCTCACCAACTTGGGAAGGTCCGTACGTTGTCACTGCGGTCGTAAAACCCGGAACATACAGACTCAGAACTGCGGAAGGAAAGACTCTGCCGCGCACCTGGAACGCCCAGAACCTGCACCGCTTTTATCAGTAATATTAAGTCTTCTATCACATAGGAAGCCGCGAGCTCAGACTCGCGCAAACTTATCTTATATTATGTAAAACCGCAAGCTCAGACTCGCGCAAACTTATCCTATATTATGTACTGTATGCAAAGCCGCGAGCTCAGACTCGTGCAAACTTATCTTGTACAGCAAAATCCACACACAAAATGATTTTCTACTATGAAAAATATGTTTTTGACACCTACATTCGATTAAGAAAAATTATTATTATCTTCTTTAAAAAGACTTTTTATCACCCATTTTGGGGCCCTGCCCCGGGGACTCCGCACCGTCGTCGATTGAAGGTTCGCCATTTTCCTCCGCCGTCGGGTCCCGGCGTCGTAAGGGTCTGCCCCTCTTACGTTCGCCCCCGGTTTGAATACACCAGCTATTCACAGGCCACTTCGGGGCCCTGCCCCGGGGACTTTGCACCGCCGTCGATTGAAGGTTCGTCTTTCTCCTCCGCCGTCGAGTCCCGGCATCGTAAGGGTCTGCCCCTCTTACGTTCGCCCCCGGTTTGAATACACCAGTTATTCACCGGCCACTTCGGGGCCCTGCCCCGGGGACTTTGCACCGCCGTCAATTGAAGATTCGTCCTTCTCCTCCGCCGTCGAGTCCCGGCATCGTAAGGGCCTGCCCCTCTTACGTTCGCCCCTGGTTTGAATACACCCGCTATTCACCGGCCAAATCTATATTATAAAAGTCGCGAGCTCAGACTCGCGCAAACTTATTTTCTATTATCTGAAAGTCGCGCGCTCGGACTCGCGCAAACTAATTTCTTATTATGAAAAAGTCGCGGGCTCGGACCCGCACAGACTCATCCGTTATTTTGTAAAAGGCCATCAAGCTGTTCAGGTATCAATGCTAAATAGCAAGCCAGCAACAATCTCAAAGTGCGAACATCCTTCACCAACCATCTTGAAGCATCTTCCCTCAATCGACACTTCGACAACAACCAGGACAGCGGGGCCACGAGAGTGCTATCACAACGCAACGCAGAGCGAGAAATGCCTAAACAGAACAAGAAGGCAAAAGCAACCACACACTCATCCTTCGACAGCAATTCCTACCCAAGGCACCACGAAAAGAGCAATGATCAAAGCCGTCACAGAAAAATCGAAACCTCCGAACTCCTCCGCGCAGAAATTCAGACTCCGAAGGTTTGGGGAGCTTATGTTATACATCCATAAAGGCCTTGGGGTGCGTTTAGAGAAAACTCCGCTAAAGAGAGGTGAGGTCAACGGTCAACGCATGATCGCTCGAGTTGAAGAAACCGAACCCGCCATTTCCGCCGCCAAATCGCCAGTGCGAGAGCACGCACGGAACGCGCCGTCGTAGCCGAACCCCACTACTGGGGTGCGATTAACCCGCACCCCACTAGTGGGGTGCGAATAGCCGCACCCCCCATAGTGGGGGGTACGGCCAAACCGCACCCCGTGTGGGGTGCGGCCAAGCCGCACCCCATGTAGGGTGAGGCCGAGCCAAGCCGCACCCCCTTGGGTGCGGCCCGGCCGCCCCCCCTAGGGTGCGGCCAAGCCTCTCCCCCGTAACGGGGTTAGGGAAATTCCCCCCTCTTCTGACTCGCCGCTCGCTCTTCGGGTTCCAGATTCCACCTAGAACGCTTCCCTGCGCGCCCAGAACTCTTCCCCGTTCGTTACGCGCTCAGAACGCTTCTGAGCGCGCTCCGGGCACTTTCACATTTCAGGCACGCTCTCTTTTTGTCTTTCTAATTTCTCAGATTGCAAGAACGGCTTGTCGCCTTTTCGCCTTCAACAAAGCTGCCCGAACTGCCTGAGGGGCGAGACGGTCATTTACGAAAAATGGCGATCCGTGTGCTCCTAACCGGAAAACGTGATTCGTCCGCCGGGTGGTTACGGTGGTTACAACGGCGAAATTACCGGGCTACCCCCGGCCAAAGCTATAAAAGGAGCCCAGAGCCTTCATTTGAAAGGACCTTGCCTTCTGCGCCCGGGAGAGCTCCTCAGAAGATTTCCACGGAATTCTCCTTCGGCGCTTGAAGATCTCCTTCGTGGACTTGAAGATTTTCTTTCTCCCGGAAAGGCGACTGAGCATTCTCACTTTTGTTCTCCCGAAAGACGACTCAGCATTCTCACTTTTGTTCTCCGTCATTCTCAGAAGGAAAAAGACTTAGTTTTCTGAGAGGTGGCATGTCACCTTCGGAACTCTCTCCCTCTCTCTCTATTATTGTAACGAGCGGCGGCCTGTCGAGCTCGATTTCTAAGTACCTAATTGTAAACTCTCAGAAGATAGTGAAGTTTGGCCGACACAGCTCCGACCGCGTGGTTTTTTACCCTTTCCAGGTTTTCCACGTTAAAAAGTATCAGTGTACTCAACGAATCTCTCTAATTGACTGTTTGCGAGCTCGGTTCGCTTCCGAGCTAAGGTGGTTCAATTCGACCGGTCTACCAAAGCACCCGAGCGACCCGCAACAAGTATAAAAGCACACAAATTGATTGGTTATGCAGACGCTGACTGGGGTGGATGCCCAGATGATCGTAAAAGCACAATCAGGTATCTCTTTTTTGTTGGACCAAATCCCATTTCCTAGGCATCAAGAAAGCAACATTCAACAGTTCTTTCATCCACGGAAGCGGAGCATATGGCATTGAATGCTGCTACTTGTGAAGCCCTATGGTTAAATCAAGTGATATATTTCTTAAGCAATGAAGGAGAAAAGGCAAAAGAGGAATTAAAATTTCTTAACCGTAAGATGCGATAACAGTTCTACAATCGCACTTGCTAAAAATTCTGTGCTTCATAATCGGAGTAAACACACAGAGTTACAGTTTCATTTTAACAGAGAACAGATAGAAAAAGGAAAGATCTAAGTAGAATATTGCAGCACAAATGATCAACTCGTCGACGGGCTCACAAAGACGCATTATGAAAGCCCCTGATTAAGGGGGGGTGTTAGAAGATAATCAGGGCCTATCCAGATGAATACCTCAGAGCCTGATCATGACGTATGAAGCCCCAAAAGTTTCCTCTCCAGAAGACAAAAGGATGCCTCTGTTATCCAGCAGCCATGTGAAGACAATGAAGATAAACAAAGCTGATGTAATCAAAGTAATGAGACATAGATGTAATAATGAAAGGGGCAGAGAAAGGTGTATAAATAGCACTGTAATGAAGCAAAATGTATCAACTTTTTGGTGCAATAAAAAGCTTTGGAAGACCCACTTCAACCAATTTTATTCTTCATCTGTTTAGCTTCTTAAAGCCAAACAATAACTATATTGAATTAATTTCCCCGCCACCCTCCCTCTTCCTCTCTCCTTGATAAATGCTTTCCCCTCCCCCCCCCCCCCCCCCCCCCCCCCCCCTCTCTCTCTCCATCCTTTCAATAGACACCGAGCAATATCATGTTATTTTTAGAACCTAATAATGTTTTACTACATTGTTTTGAATTTTTCAATTACATTTTCAAACTCGGCGGAAGCGTGTTATTAAACAGAGCGCGCGACATACCGAGTGGGTGGATGACGGCGTGGTGAAGGCTCCAGCTTGCGCTTGAATGAGCAACTGAGTCGTACATGCGACTAAGCCTTCAGATAGCATCCCAAAACTTGATCCTTACAAAACTCGACAAAGACTGCCTTAAAATAACATTAAAATGTTTAGATTCATGAAGAACAGGTGTAAACAAAACAATTGAAGACTTTTCTCAAGTCTGTAAAATGTTTGGAGGCGAGCTAGTTTTGAATTGTTTGATGTTTTGATGGAAATTGTATTTCATATACTTTTTTAAAAAAGAATAAACAGTTGGTAGTTCATCCAGCACAGAGATTCCGCAAAGATATATTTGATTCAACCAATTGAAGAGGAGGCAGTTATTATTAATGAAAAAAAATCCTCAGTCTTCTAGTAATCAATGTTGGGTTTGAGAGAGCGCAAATCCGACCTGAGCACCTGCAAATTAATTTAGTGAGAGCACATGCGCGATCGTTTTAGCGGATACAATTACACAAGCAAATAAAATAAAAGTGCACAAGAGATTTTTAATGTGGAAACCCAGTTTGGTGAAAACCACTGGACGATTGAAATTCAACCTAAAAAGTCACAACTAATGAACTAAAACATGCAAAAATACAAACTCTTTCTCCTCGATCCAAAAAAGATCTCCACCACTTCATTACGCAGTAATTTACATAAATAAATACAAGTTACCACAATAATTATCAAGACAGATCAACACAATGTCCTCTCCGATGTATTTTGCGCGTAACTTGCGCTTCTTCAAAAATGTGTATGTAGCAAAGCTGCCCCTTGACCTGAACAGGGTCATCGTTCACGGTCCTCCTTCTCGCAGCCGACAAAGGCCGACAACACTAACTTCAGCGTCGGCGACACTTCTCCATGGATGTCGTAATCTCGACGCTCCTCCTTCACGTACGCCGCAACTTCGACGCTACTCGCACGCCGAAACCTCGGCGAAAGGAGACGAGATCTTCCTCAGACGACGGAGTTGCTCTTGGATTTCTGTTTGTTTTTTTCTCTCTGGGATGGTTCTTTGCTTGATTTTTGTTGGCGTGTATTAGAATAGTGGTGTGCGTTTAGATGTATGTAGATATATATATATATACATGTATGTAATGGGTTGAGTAGGTTAATAAGAGAAATGCCCTAATTCAACACGGTATCAGAGTTGGGGGAAGGGCGCCGTCGGCCTTGACGATCCTCGTCATCGTGGAACCCGTCGATCTCGCTCGCTGGATCATCGTCGATTGCGGAGCTCCCGGGGATCTCGCGATCGACGGAACATCGTCGACGACGGGGAAGGAAGCGACGACCTCGCTTTGTTGATCGTGGGGCATCTAAAGCGATCAAACTTTTAGGAAGCGATGACCTCGCTTCGTCGACGACAGGAAGGACCCGTCGGCCTCGCTGGAGTATCGCTGATCCTGGGGCATCGACGACGACGGGAAGCAGATATCGATGACGATGGGAAGCAGACATCGTCGACGACGGGGAAGGACCCGTCGGCCTCGCTGGAGTATCGCTGATCCTGGGGCATCGACGACGACGGGAAGCAGATATCAACGACGACGGGAAGCAGACATCGTCAACGACGAGAAGGAAGCAGATATCGGCGAATTGATATAGACGAATGAATATCGACGATCGGGAAGGAAGCAGATATCCGTGAATTGATATAGACGAATGAATATCGACGAATTGATATAGACGAATTCCACGAATTCCACGAATTGATATAGACGAATTCCACGAATTCCTATAGACGAATCAGAAGGAGCTCTCGACAATCAGAAGCGAGTATCGTCGATTGTGGTGATTCCTGAGTGTCCTCTCCACCGTGCTAGTACGTGACAACGACGAGAGGATGGAGGACCTCCTCAAGAAGCTGGACCTGGCAGAGATGGTTACTTTGTTGAAGCTGTTGGGTTCATCACCCCGACCGGTGAAGTTGGATCTTCCACCGGTTGATCTGAAGCTCGAAGGACCGACCACCTATCTGGGTTGGTTGCGTCGCGTGAGGAAGACTCTTACAGCGCAGAAGGTTGGGGGCTTCTTGACAAGGGAGTTGAAGAAGCCAGAGAACCCAACTGCAGGAGAAGAGTGGGAATCAACCCACATGGCGGTGTTCATGTGGCTTCTCAGCTTGGTTGTCCCATCGATTGCTGCCACGGTTGATGGCCTGGAGACAGTCGCTGAGGTGTGGGACAGGCTGCGATGCACATATGATGGAGTGGGGAACACTCTCAGGGTCTTCCAAGTGAAGGGCGAAGTTGATGACACGGTTCAAGGTGAGAAGACCGTACAGGAGTATGCGTCTGAGTTAGAATGGCTATGGGTAGACTATGACCACGCTTCTGGTGGTATGAGTTGCAGTGACCCACGGTGTAAGGCCTCTAAGCTTATAATAGAAGAGAGGACCATGAGGTTCCTGAAGGGGCTAAATGAACGGTTCGATCAGAGGAGAGCCTTACTTCTGTCAGGTACGAAGATCCCAACTCTGTCAGAGGCTATCTCGGCCATGATTCAGGAGGAGACCCGGTTCAAACTCCAGGCAGGGACGGGAGATTCAGCTGTCATAAAATCCGCGCTAGTGGCTACTGATTCGGGTAGCCCAAGACCACGAGAAGACACACGACGGTGCTACAATTGCGGTGAGACAGGTCACCTAGTGAATGCTTGCCCCAGATTACCCAAGGCAGGGGCTTTTGGTGGTCGTGGATGTGGTCGTGGACGTGGTCGTGGATGGGGCCAGGGTCGTGGTGGCAGATGTGGATATCGTGTCAATCTAGGCATTAGTGGATGTGCTGAGAAAGCTGATCTTATTTACATTGAGGAGGAGCAGACTCTTCTGAGTCTAATGAACAAGATGGAGGGCCTCAAGAGGAGACAAGCTGAAGACGCCATTGAGGGGCCATCTCATGCTATGTATGCTCATCCTTCTGGAACGACGGAGTGGATCGTTGACTCAGGTGCATCCCGACATGTGACCGGGGACTCGGGGAAGTTCACTTCTTACTCATGCCTTGCATCTCCAGATGGCATCCAGACAGTAGATGGGACCTTTCAGCCAGTGGTTGGTAAGGGTACGGTCGATTGCACAGGTTCGGTAAAACTATCCAATGTCTTGCATGCTCCCTCATTTCCTGTTAGCCTCTTGTCTATCAGCTTTATTATTCTCCAACTAAAATGTACAGTCTCCTTTGATATTCCCAAGGTGAGCTTCCAGGAGAAAGAGACGAGGCGTATACATGGGACGGGGACCTGGCGTGATGGGTTGTGGTACCTGGATCAGCAGGGATTGGACAGTTGGACACTGCTCTTGTATCTGCACCAGAGAAGATAAAGGAAGGGAACCTGGAGACAACTACAGAGGAGGCACTTCTGCTCCACCATCGACGATTAGGCCATTCTTCCTTTGGTGTTTTAGAATGATTGTTTCCGTCTATTTTTGAAAAAACATGTAAAAGTAAACTTGTGTGTGATGCTTGCGACTTAGACAAACTCACAAGAAACTCTTATGCTAGTTCTGGTCATAGAAGCTCTTCTGTGTTTGATGTTGTGCATTCAGATGTTTGGGGGCCGTGTGCGGTTAATTTCTCTAATGGCTATAGATACTTTGTGACCTTTATTGACTGTGTTTCCCGTGTCACGTGGGTATATTTAATGAAGCTAAGAGTGAGGTCCCCACCTGTTTCCAGAATTTTCACAAGCATGTCCAAACTCAATACGGTGCAGTACTCAAGGTACTTAGGTCGGATAATGGGACGGAATATACCAATAAGACTCTTGCAGAGTACTTATCATCTCCCGGGATACTACATCAAACCATTTGCGCATACACTCCTGAACAGAATGACGTCGCTGAGAGGAAGAACAGACATCTGATGGAAGTGGCAAGAAGCATGATGCTGCACATGAAAGTTCCCCAACACTTGTGGGGGTATGCAGTGTTAACGGCAGCACAATTAATCAATAGAATGTCATCGAAGATCTTAGGGTGGAGATCCCAGTGTCAAGGGTTGCAAGGGCATAACGGATGTATACTTCCACTTAAGGTTTTTGGGTGCGTTTGCTTTGTGAAGGATAATAGGACAAGCGTTAGTAAACTTGATGCCAGGGAAATTAAATGTATCTTTGTGGGGTATTCTGGTACCCAGAAGGGATATGTATGTTGGAGTCCAGTCGAGAAAAGGTGTTTCGTGAGCATGGATGTCCACTTCCGAGAGCAAGAGCAGTACTACCCACAGGAGGAGATTCTACTCATACCTGAAAAGCCCAATCTTAGGAATGGAGGCCGAGAATGGGAGAGCCTGGTGACAGATTTAAGTAAAGACAGTAGAAAATCCGTTGAGGAGCAAGGGACGAATGAAGAGCAGGAGGAGGTGAGAGGTGTGATACCCACAACTTCAGGGGAACTTGTCACATATCGGAGAAGAGAAAAGAGAACTCCTGACCTCGTACCTGCACCCACAACGACAGTGCCTAGTCCCTCGTCTATGCCCGTCTCAATCCCGGAAGCACCTCCAGTTGAACCATTGTCACCTCCCTGTGAGTCTATTCCTACCACATTCCCGACTACTTCTGTCAGAAGGAGCACTCGTAGCAATGCGGGTAGTCCTCCTGATCGATACGGTTGGGATCTTGCTTTATTTGTCTCCTATGACGCTATCTCTTCTTCTCACGGAGCATTCATTGCATCCTTGGATAGTATTACTGTACCTAACAATTGGCAGGTAGCTAAAGCCGACCACAACTGGCAAGCCGCAATGAAGGAGGAGATGCGAGCTCTTGAGAAGAATAAGACGTGGGAACTAGCACAGCTCCCGACGGGGAAGAGGGTTGTTGGATGCAAGTGGGTCTTTACCGTAAAGCAGAACCCGGATGGCAAAATCGAGCGCTACAAGGCTTGTTGGATGCAAAGATGAGTACGGTTCGAACCCTGATCAGCCTGACGGCTAATGGTGGATGGAAGATGCACCAACTGGATGTGAAAAATGCTTTTCTACATGGTGATCTCGTTGAGGAAGTATATATGGAGATCCCACCTGGATTTGGTACAATCATGACAGAAGGCAGAGTGTGTAGGTTGAAGAAGGCACTGTATGGACTGAAACAGTCCCCTCGTGCATGGTTTGATCGCTTTAGAAGGACCATGGTCGGGATGAGATATCAGCAAACCAACGCCGACCACACTGTGTTTTTCAGACATAGTGAGAAACATCACATCACCATACTTGTTGTGTATGTGGATGACATGATCATTACAGTAGATGATGAGAAGGAAATTGCGCGTCTCAAGTGTGACTTAGGGAAGATGTTCGAGGTGAAAGACTTGGGCCCTCTTAAGTACTTTCTTGGGATAGAAATTGCATATGGTGCGAAGGGAATTGTTCTATCTCAACGAAAGTATGTCTTGGATCTCCTCACCGAGACAGGAATGCTTGGATGCAAGCCAGCTGCAACGCCTATCGGCACTAAAGAGAAAGTGAGTGCTGAGGCAGGGGAACCAGTTGATCGGGAGAAATATCAAAGACTTGTCGGGCGATTGATCTATCTGAGCCACACGTGTCCAGACATCTCCTTCGTTGTGAGCGTGGTGAGTCGTTACATGCACAATCTCAGGAAGGGTCATATGGATATTGTGTACCAAATTCTTCGATACGTGAAATCTGCTCCAGGAAAAGGGCTACTCTTTAGACGGAACGGACATGTAAAGATCGAAGGATACTGCGACTCAGATTGGGCATGCTGTGTTGATGAAAGGTGATCAACCTCAGGTTATTGCGTCTTTGTGGGAGGCAACCTGATATCATGGAGGAGCAAGAAGCAGTCGGTTGTAGCCCGATCAACGACTGAAGCTGAGTATAGGGCTATGGCTCTGGGGGTCGCTGAACTCCTCTAGTTGAAAGGAATGCTAATGGAGCTGAAGTTGGATCGAGGAGACGGGATGAAGCTATGGTGTGATAGTCAAGCAGCAATCAGCATCGCTAACAATCCAGTTCACCATGACAGGACCAAGCATATCGAGATTGATAGGTTCTTTATAAAAGAGAAACTTGATATAGGGCTCTTGGAACTTAGCTATGTCACCACCAAGGATCAAGCTGCTGATTGTTTGACAAAGGGGCTCAGTTCAAACGACATGATGAGAAATTGTGATAAGATAGGCTTAGTTAACATATTTCGCCCACCTTGAGGAGGAGTGTTGGCGTGTATTAGAATAGTGGTGTGCGTTTAGATGTATGTAGATATATATATACCTGTATGTAATGGGTTGAGTAGGTTAATAAGAGAAATGCCCTAATTCAACAATTTTTCTCTCTGGGATGGTTCTTTGCTTGATTTTTCTCTCTGGGATGGTTCTTTACTCTGGATGGATTTAATCTCTTCCAAAAAGCAGCACTCTTATAGGCAAGATATTTTTCACCTTTAATGATTTTTAAAGAACAATAATATAAGCAGACCTATTTCGGCTATTTGCAGTCTCATTGATATCGACAGTCTAAAAAATATTCACAGTCCATTTAGAGCAAGTGTGATGCGGAGCAGAGACGAGGACGAGTTTTGGGCCCATTCGGGGCTGATTTGGCGACTTTCCATATATGGCATGCCCGGATCGACGATCGGACTCTGCAGATGTGTTCGAATTCGCATTGCGAATAGATTTGATATATTATTTTACTATGTTTGCATTTATTTTGATGTATTTGGGTAGCCTCACCTCCGGCCAATCATAGTCGTTGATGGGGGATGCCATAATCCTCCTTTTATTATAAATAGATGGTTTGTGGGCTGATTGGAGGCATTGCGAATTTGGAGAAAGTTATTCCTGGATTCCCGCGATCATCCCACGGTGCCGACTCCGTGGAACCCTAGGTGACGACTCCTAGGCTTGTATCTCCCTCCCCAAGGTACCCCCTAACCCTAGCCCTCTTTTCCCCCCTCCCAAACTCCCTCCCGCAGCCCCCAACATCCCCCCAAACAGCCACCATTGGCTGTCCAGAAAATCACTCTTTTGTTCACTATTCAAAAATGAAATTTCATATTCATTAATATAGTTTCCTCTGCCGCCCCTCCTCCTAGCCATCCACCTGATGCCGCCCACCCCGTCTACTTCCAGCCAGCCCCTCCCAGCCCCCTTTCCAAACCGCCATCCCTTCCCCTATCCCCTCCCAGCAACCCCCACTGAAACCCTTTCAAACCCACACGTGGATCCACTTTCCCCCATCCTAAAACGCTAGATCATTCCAGATCTAGGGTTTCCACCCCCGATCCGTTATTACCACCCCCATACATCATCCCCATACGCCGGATCCGTTCACATGCGTCGGATCTATCCACCCCCACCCGGATCTATTCCCGAGTAGACGGATCCATTCATTTCCGGTACGATCTCACCATTCTCCGCCAAGGACAGCCGACGTCATTCCGTCACGCCTCCGGTTCCACCTTCGGTTGCCGATCTACATACCCGGACCCGGATTCTTCATTGCCTAGGTCAGCCCACTACTCTGTGAGTCTTATTTGTATTGGGATATGTTATTCAACATTTTATATTGGATTGGACTCTTGTACTTGTTTGAATATCTTGCATGGTAGTTGTTTGCTAGATAATTATCGTGATCTGCATGATTTATTCATTGCGCGCTCGTGCTTTGGCCCTCCACGCGGAGGAAAACCAAAGTTTGTTCGCTTAATAAACTATTTGTATCTTGTTGTGAATTTATCTGTATTGGATGTTTTAAATTTATTATCTAATTTGGACTCACGCCGTCGGATTTGCATAGCATGTAGGGTTAAGTCACGGTTTATCCGCCACCTATTCAAAGTGAAGTAGAAGTTCCCATACAGATTTTTCTGATTATCTAATTTTTGGACAGAGATTATAATGCAGATTTTAGGAAAAAATTTAAGATACAGATAGCTATTTTAAAACGGCTTATAACATCACTCTTTTTAATAAATACTACCCCTCAATGCATGCATGAGTTTAAGGATTCATTTGGCGCGGTGGTGGCGGTCGTGAACGTCGTGGTCATGAATCGTCATTCGTGAACGCACGAACTCACCTAAAAAATTCATGCATTTTATGCTCAAAACTATTTTATTTTCTTTATAGCGGTCATGACATTTGTCTTGCCAAACTTACATTCTACGATAATGGTGTTTTTGACCAAACTCACCGGAGCAAATAAGCCACACCAAACGAAGCCTAAGGGCCTGTTTGGGAGGGTTTTTTAGCTCATTTCCGTTTTCTGAAAAAACGTCACCACATCTAACAAACCGTTTGGATTGTCTACCGGTGGGAAAAACTACCGCGGAAAACTCTTTTTTCTCCTCCTTTTGAAAAGTCACTTGTCTCATACTTTTCAACATTTTCGAAAAACACATCCTCATCCCGATACAAGGTTAGCGCATTTTTCGTCGAGGCGCACATTTTTCGCTCGGACTAGTATTTTTTTGCCCGGCCGCGCATTTTTTCGCCCGGGCGCGCATTTTCTTCCCGGGCGCGCATATTTCGCCCGGGCGCGCATTTTTCGCCACGGCGCACATTTTTTTGCCCGGGCACGCATTTTTCGCACATGCGTGCCCGGGCTCGCATTTTTTGCCCGAGCGCGCATTTTTTGCCCGGGCGCGCCTTTTTTCAAGCGGGAGCGCATTTTTCGACCGGGCGCACATTTTTCGCCCAGGAGCGCATTTTTCACCCGAACTCGCATTTTTTCGCACGAGCGTGCATTTTCTTCCCGGGCACCCATGTTTCGCCTGGGCGCGCATTTTTTGCCCGTGCGCTTATTTTTTCACCCGGGCGCCCTTTGTTCTCCCGGGAGCGCATTTTTTCGCCCGGGCGAAAAAATGCGCGCCCGTGCTGAAAATGCGCGCCGGCGCGAAAAATTCGTGTGTGGGAGAAAAATGTGCGCCCGGGCAAAACATGCGCGTCGGGGCGAAACATGCGCGCCCGGGCTAAACATGCACGCACAGGCGAGAGAATGCGCGCCCGGGCGAAAAATGCGCGCCCGGGCGGAACATGCGCGTTCGGGCAGAAAATGCACTCCCGAGCGAAAAAATGCGAGTCTGGGCAAAAAATGCTCGCCTGAGCAAAAAATGCGCGCCCGGCGAAAAATGCAGGTCCGCGCGAAAAAATGTGCGTCGCGCGAAAAATGCGCTCTCGGTCGAAAAATACGCGGGCGCACATTTTTCCCCGGGCGCGCAATTTTCTGCCCGGGCTTGCTTTTTTAATAAAAAAAAGTCACCGCAACGGAGATTTGCCAAATAATTTAGTGTTTTTCATTTTCTAAAATCTCTGCAAAAAAAGTTCACCCAAACAGATCTTTTGCAATAGACATTTTCTAAAAGCACATTTTCTACCGTCCTTTTGCCACCACTCCTTTCTGAAAAGCCCTCCCAAACAGACCCTAAGTCAAGCTTCCCTTTTTTTTAAATCCCATTTGATTTCCACGTGGTGTTGCATGCTGGTGGTGGGAATTAGAATAATATTTTAATTCTTTAGCCTAACTCATGCATCTTTCTAATGGCGCGTGAACTGCATGCTGATTAAAAAAATAATCGCTTGATAGTAATAAGTCATTTTCTCCGGCCGTGAATCAAAGAGAAGAAAAACAGCGGCCGTCAAAATGGACTTATAGGTAGCCGTGATAATCACAAGGAAACTAAAACGAAGAATCACGAACTCATTACGCATGAGCCCGATGATTTTCTCCGCATCGGATGGGAACGACATGTTGGATGATAAACCTCACCTGCATAAGTATGGAGATGTAATAATGAAGAATGGTCAAGACCACCTAATGTGATCTTTCTATCCACATCAAAAGTCTTTTTGGAGATTAAAAATATTTGTATCATCTCATAGGGATCTCATAGGGATGAGATTTATATTGATTTTTTTATATTAGTTTTTTAGCTTGACTTTTCCCTCGCCTCTCTTATTTTCATTTACTTTCTTAAAATTCCAACACCACAACCCAATAATCACATGCTTAAGCTTTATGGGTAATTATAAGAGTACGAGTCAAACACGCAGGTAATGAATCTAATCCGAATGATGGGGTCCATGGACTACTTTTCACAATATCTATGTTTCTACTTTTTGTGCTAGGAAATAATCCACCTGTCTTATAAGAGTACTTCGTTGTGTTTGAGAGAGCAAATTTGGGGTGAGTCTGCAATTTAATTTGTCGAGCGCACCTGTGAGACTGTTTGGCGATATGCAACACATACGAAACAAAACAAGCAAAATAAAAAACAGTAAAAGACATGCAAATTTTAATTTGAAAATCCAATTGAGTGAAAATCACAGGTTGATGGAAGTCTCAGCCATTAAAAGTGTATAAAACCTGCAAAGGAATACCGATTTTCTCTCCTTGATCCACACTAAAGGAGGCCTCCACCACTTCACTATAGTATAAAATTACACGTTGTAATTAACAGGATTGCCGGTTACCGACAAGAGTGAGTGAGACGTATTAAGTGATGACAAAAATGGGGACGTAAATTATTATTAATTATTATTGGCGAGAGCTTATGCACAAGATTGATTATTTGATCACAAGTGTTTTCTACAGCAAGTTGCAGGCTTTACTTCTTGCTTCACCTGCTATATATAATATAGCTAGCTAAGCATGTATTCTCTCCTAAACAGAGTTAAACAGGGCAGAGAAAGAGAGAGGCTGAGAGAGAAGGACGGACAGAGAGAGAGAGAGTAAGAGAGAGAGAGAGAGATGGATGAAAAAATCGGACTAGGGAGATTTGGAGGGTCTTTGAAAGTGGACAACGTGCAGGCTCTGGCCGAGCACGTTGGCGCAGAGGTTCCACAGAGATATGTCAGGCGGGAGAGAGAGGAAGAAACAGTCATCGCCAGCGATGAAGGATCCGGCGAGAGCATACCAGTGATAGATTTTGCCAGGCTATTGGATTCTGAATTCTCAGAAGATGAAGCAGCAAGGCTGCACTCAGCCTGTGAAGCCTGGGGTTTCTTTCAGGCAAGTCTGTTTTCATAATTTTGTGTTGCAAATCATTGATCACGAAGAATCACTCACTATTCTTCGCTTTGATGTAGAAACATCTGCACTTTCTTCTAAACATAAATCTTGATTTCTCATAAATTGGACATGATTTTGCTCCATCAAATCAACAATTTTCCCCAAACATATACATATTCAAATATTGTTCTACAGCTAGTAAACCACGGAGTATCTGAAGTTGCGATCCATAAATTGAAACAAGATATTGTGGAATTCTTTAAACTTCCACTAGAAGAGAAAGAGAGAGTTGCACAATTGCCGGGAGAAATAGAAGGATATGGCCAAGCTTTTGTTCATTCAACGACACAGAAGCTTGACTGGGGTGACATGCTTTTTCTTGCAACTTCCCCTCCAAACATAAAGCAATTAATGTTTTGGCCAAATAATCCTCCATCTTGCAGGTACTTAATTATCTTATGAATCATTCTCATTATAAACATAATATGCATGTTTCTTCATTTATTAATGTTATATTCTACAAAAAAAATATTTCTATAGGGAAACCATTGATGAGTATGCACTTGAGGTGAAGAGAGTTGCAGATGCCCTCCTAAAAATGATATCCAATAATCTCGGACTTGGATTTGAGAAGATGTACGAGATGTTTAAGGATGGAATGCAAACTTTAAGGATTAATTACTATCCTGCATGCCCAAGTCCTGATAAGGTTTTAGGCCTCTCACCTCACTCCGATGCTGTGGGGCTGACATTGTTGTTGCAAGTGAGTGAACAACATGGACTGCAGATTAGGAGAAATGGAGGATGGATCCCCATTAAACCTCTACCAGGAGCTTTCATCGTCAACATCGGTGATATTATTGAGGTACGTAATTGAGGAAGTTTTACTCGTAATTAATCAATGTAGACGTATCATAATAGTTGTTACGAAAATGAGAGTAGAGCGGTCAAACAAACAGAAAATGAAAACACATAAGACACTGATTTACGTGATTCACCCCAAGATGAGTACGTCTACGGACAGCAGCCACATGTGGGTATGTGCACACGTGTGTGTATAAAATACATGTACTTTACAACCTCAAAAAATAGACAATTAATATACAATTGATCAAAATTAAGAGTGAAATAATACCATGTGCAGATCAAAACTACGAGTCAAATATCCAAGATGAAAATTCGTGTGAATTCTATATATGCTGGTCTTTGTGGATGCTAATAAGATATCAATAGAAAGCTATTCTGAACAAAAATATTGATCAAGGCTCTAACTTCATCCACTTTAATGTTCAAAACTAGTTTTATTTCTCTTTGGCGGTCATAACCATTGTCATGCCAAACATACATTCTATAATGATGGCGTTTTTGTCCAAATTCACCGGAGCAAAAATGTTGCGCCAAACGGAGCCTTAATGTGCAAATTAAACATGTTATACGTTGAGTTTATAAACAATCTTTGCACTATCTCATAATATTAAGCCTGGAAGCCAAGCTTATTTGTACATCAAAACAAATAATGTAAATCAACATAACTCATGCGCATTAATTTGTTGGCCTATGCAGATATTATCCAACGGGAAATATAAAAGTATTGAGCACAGAGCAGTAGTGAACAATGAGAAGGAGCGGCTAAGTGTTGCCGGATTCCATGTACTAAACGTTGGCAATACGGTGGGACCAATACCGGACATAGTTAAAGGGAACAAATTGCTTTATAAGAGCTTGAAGTTTGAAGAATATGCAAAGATGCTCTTCTCTAGTAAATTGGAAGGGAAAAGTATCTTGGAACGCATGAAATTATATGAATGATGATGAAAACCTAAGATGATGTTTCGGTCTTTAATATTTTTAAATAATTAGACTTTACTATTTGTAGAGGATACCATGATAATAAGAGATTTTCTTTTTCATGTGCTTTATTTAGTTGCAAATGATTGAGATATATGTCAGTTTCTTTTCCATGTGTTTCATTTCTCTAACCCAAGGACATTCGTGCAATGCCTCAGCCCACAATATTTGAGGCATTGTCTATTTTAGTTCAGCTCATCTCATACTAAGTTGAACCGCACCGTTTAATCATTTTCCATTTGTTAGTTACGAGTACTTCCGGGAAGGTCATCCATCCCAAAATTATTCTCACCTGGTAATTATCAAGTAATCAATTGTCACTATTATGTGAATAGTCTATATTAAGATGTGTTATGTTTTCCCTTACACACGTATCAAAGAATGTAAGAAATTCGCTCTCTTTTCGGCTAGACATACCACTTATTGTAAATTTATTTATTAAGTCGTGTTAGAGTTTATAATAAATAGTAATGCTCTTAGCTTTTGTATTTCATGATAGTAGATAAATAATCTAATAGGGTTCATTTGTTTGGACGGAATTGAGCTCCTGGAATTGGAATTGAAGGTTTAATTCCAATTTTTTAGTTCGTTTGTGCGCTTGAACGTTGGAATTGAAATTTCAATAAATTCCATGAAATTCATTTTAAACTAAAGCAAATTCTTTCCAATCTATATAAGAATTGAATAATTCCGGTCGAGGCGCGTTTGTTGCCTGGGGCGTATTTTTCGCACAGACGAGCATTTTTCATTCGGGCATGCGTTTTCACCCATGCGTGCGTTTTTTCGCACAGGCACGCTTTTTTCGCGTGAACACGCTTTTATCGCCACGACGGGTTTTTTTGCCAAGGCGCGCATTTTTCGTCAGAGCGCGCATTTTTTTCCCCGGGCGCACATTTTTTTCGCCCGGGCACACATTTTTTTACCCGTGCGTGTTTTTCGCCTTGACTTGCGGCTTTTCGCCTTGGCGTGCATTTTTCAACCGAGCGCGTATTTTCGCCCGGTCGAGCAT
This sequence comes from Dactylorhiza incarnata, assembly GCA_033032865.1. Lineage (NCBI taxonomy): Eukaryota > Viridiplantae > Streptophyta > Magnoliopsida > Asparagales > Orchidaceae > Dactylorhiza > Dactylorhiza incarnata. The sequence continues at coordinate 3,156,060 of JAWHQI010000046.1, read as the reverse complement.
TTTTCGCACGAGCAAGCATTTTTCGCACGGTCGTGAGTTTTTCGTATGAGCGCGCATTTATTCGTTAGGGACACTTTTTTTGCCGCATCGCTCATTTTTCACCCGGGAGAATGCTTTTTCACCCAGACGTGTGTATTCTGCCCGGGCGAGCGTATTTCGTCCGTGTGTATTTCGCCCGGGTCCGCGTATATTGTCAGGGCGCGCATTTTTTGTGCATGCGTGTTTTTTTGCCCGGATGCGCATTTTTTTGCCTGGGCTAAAATTGGTGTTGACGGCCGTTGTCGGCCGCGAGAAGGAGGACCGTGACCGACTCTGTTCGGGTCAAAGGGCAGCTTCGCTACAGACTCATTTTGGAAACACGCAAGTTACGCGCAAATCACATCGGAGAGGATTTTGATCGGTCTCGATAAATTACTGTGGTAACTTGTATTTTTTTTTGTAGCGAAGTGACGGTGATCCTTTGTGGATCGAGGAGGGAAAACCTGTAAATTTTTTGCGTGTATTTTATATACGTTTTAGTGGAGGCTTTCCGGGTTGGACTCCGACCGTCCCGTGATTTTCACCCATTCAGGTTTCCACGTTAAAAATTCTCGTGCACTATTTTATTTTGCTTTCTTGTGTTTGCATATTCGCTAAAACGCTCGCGCAGGTGCTCTCGCCGAATTAATTTGCAGGTGCTCAGGTCGGGTTTGCGCGCTCTCAAACCCAACACCCCCCCTGGGTTTGGCTATAAATAGGATCCCAGGAGTACTTGGATTAGCACTTTTGGCTGAGTTCTTAGACCTAGTTTTTAAAGTCTCGGACCGTGAGATCCTGATCACCCCCCTTGGTCACCAGTCTAGATATTCGTCAAGTAGGTGTCTTCCTCGTACCCTGCTCAGTCATTTTGATTGTGGAGGGAAAGTTTCTTTTAGAGTATCGCAAAAATATTGTGTCAAGCGGAGCCTAAATCTCAATAGTGTAGTTTGTGTTGGAGCACATGGGCGTCTCACTATCAATTTAAAAACATTATTTTATGTGGGAAGATTCTTTTTTTTTGGTTATAGACTTAAAGAGTAGTATGTTCTATATTATATTCTTCTTTTTGGTGGCATGGTTAATTAAGAATTTATTATACTTTTAAGAAGTAATAATATAAGGGCATAAAAATGATATTTTGCTCTCTAAATGGAGTCCGAATTCCAATGAAAATGAGCAGTTTTAATTTGAAGACCCCAATTACACCCAATAAATATTTTGCTCTCTAAAACCATTCTTCAATTTGCAGGAAACCTGAAAACAAAAGGGAACCCATACCTCCAGAGCAGCAGCTAGCCAGTGAAGGGCTTCCACCTGTCCACATATCCTCTCAGCGGCTTGGGCAGCGCAAGTTTCCATTTCTCGGTATCCTTCGGCCATGGCCCGGTCATGGCCACGCATCCCTCGCTCTCTCCATACTCGAGCATCAACACAAACACCTCGTCGGCGGCGCCAAAGGCCGAGCGCATCGACTTCACTGTCTCCTCCATCACCATCTCACCGTCCCTCCTTGAATCCTCCGCCTCCACGCATTTCCCTCCGCAATTCGCCATAACCCTTCCGCCTTTCTTCAGCCTTCTCCTCAAATTCCTCCACGTCTCCGGATCCTGGAGCTCCGGCAACAGGCTCCCTTTCTGGAAGAGATCGACAAAGATCCCCGCGAACCTCTCGCCGCCGGCGGTCTCTTCGAGGGCATCACTTACATGGACGAAGAGGTTCGCGCGATGCTGCCTCTCGAGCTTCTCGAGGCCGAAGAACTCGCGGGCAACGGAGATGACGGAGGGGTCGATCTCCCAGCCGTGGATCTCAATATCGGGGTAGATGTGGAGAAGGACGCGGGCGGCGGAGCCGGCTCCGAAGCCGAGGACAGCGATAGGACCCGGAGGAAGTAAGGGAGGAAGGGTGGCAAAAACATCGAAGTAACTGGAAGTGAAGGGATGAAGAAGGAAGGAGATGCTGTGAATGTTGCCTGGGCGGTCGAGGAGTAGGAGGCGAGAGCCCGCGAGCGGATGATCGGCACGGCGTGAGACCTGAAGGACGCGAATGTGGTTGTGAAGGGACTTGAATTTAGCGAGGGTCTTCACCTGGTTCGCCGGGATGCCGTAGTCGTCCTCACCGTTTGCGGAGGAGTCTTGGGCCGCTCGCTTGCTTTTGGCGGGAAGGGGGAGGCAGCGAGCTGAGGTTTTGGAAGGGCCAGAGAGGATTGCAGTGATGGGTTTTCGTGTCTGGGATGGAGCCCAGAAACGGAATTGGCAGGATAATAGGGTTTCCATTTGAAGTGAAATATAAATATTTATATATATGGAGTATATATACAGAGAGTATATAGAGATAGAGAGCAATGTTATATGCACGTCGTTTTTGGCTTAATGCAGGTTACGATTATATGCACGTCAAAGAAATATTTATGCAGGCCAACTTTCATATATATATGCAGGTCAATTTAAAAAACGAAATTCATATCTTCTATAATTCAACAAGCCAAATAGAGCATTCATAATAAACAATTAAGCATGTTGTTCGGGTTGAACTTAACAAATTCTTACTTAATAAAATCATCAAAAGAAACAAAACCCAAGACAATTCAACTCATACTTTCACAATGAAAATGTCAAATGAATCAAAACTAAAAATTAAAAGGTCTTCAGAAGCTCCATCAAAATACCTGCATCGAAATACGAATATATGAAAATTAGCATTGGTTATGAGTTTAACAAAAATTAAGTGATGAATGTTAATCAATTACCATCAAAGATCTTTATGAGTGATATCCATACCCGGTAACCCGTTCAAATGTTTATAATCAAAATAACTATTGAAATGAAACATAAAGGAAGTTAGAAAATATGGAATACGTTAAAAGTCTCTATCATAGCATAAACATGAAAAGAATTTGCAGGAAAAGCAGTTGATGGTGCACCAGTCATGTTCGATTAAGGCTCTGTTTGGAACAGCTCTGGCGGATGAAAAATCTATTTTCCAACTGCCAGAGCTATTTTTTAAGGACAGCTCTCTAGTCCAGCTTTTTGAAAAGAGATTCTTCAAATAAGCTGTTTTAGAGGCTCTTTGAGAAACCAGTACAACATAGTTTTCTAAAAATCGTTTTTCTGTTTTTAGCTTTTTCTCTTTTATTAACTTCACCTCGTTGTATATCACTCCAGCATTTTCTTCTGAGCGCGCATTTTTGGTCGGACACTCGTTTTCGGCCGGGCACTCATTTTTCGGTCCAGCGGCCATTTTTCGCCCGGAATCTCGTTATTTTCGCCCGTGAGAGCATTTTTTGCCCGAGCGCGCATTTTTCGCCCAGGCAGTCGTTTTTCGCCCGGGCGTGCGTTTTTCGCCATGGCGCCATATTTTTGCCCGATCGGCTATTTTTCGTGTGGGCTGCCATTTTTCGCCCGGGCGCGCGTTTTTTGCCGGGGCGGATATTTTTCGCCCGAGAGGCCGTTTTTTTGCTCGGACGCGCGTTTTTTCGCCCGGGCGGCCATTTTTCGCTCGGGAGCGTGTTTTTTGCCCGGGCGGCCGTTTTTCGCCCGGGCACGCATCTTTCACTCGAGCGTTTGTTTTTCGCTCCGGCGGCCATTTTTCGCCCGGTCGATCGTATTTCGCCCTTGCGTGCATTTTTGGCCCGGGCAGCCATTTTTCGCCCGCGCGACGGTTTTTCACCTGTTTTTCTCCCGGGCGGCTATTTTTTGCACGGGCGCGCATTTTTCGACAGTGCGACCGTTTTTTGCCCGGACGGCTGTTTTTCGCCCTGATGAGCATTTTTCGCCCAGACGCACGTTTTTCGCCCGAGCGGCTATTGTTCTCTCGGACGGTCGTTTTTGCTCGGGGCGTGTTTTTTCACCCAGGCGCGCGTTTGCCGCACATGTGTCCGTTTTTTGCCCGAGTGATCGTTTTTCGACCAGGCGGCAGTTTTTCACCCGAGCGACTATTTTTACCCAGACGTGCGTGTTTGCCTAGGAGCGAGTTTTCACAACTATTATATTTTAATATTTTTGTTTAAAAAATAGTTTTCAAACAATTGTTCTACCGAACAGCTTAAATGAAAAAACTATATTCGATCAACACTTATGCAAAGACTTTCCAAACAGTCTGCAGCTCTCTCATTAGAGTTTTTTTGAAAGCTCTATTCTAAAAGCTCTATTCGATCAACAGATTTTCCATCCGCTAGAGCTGCCCCAAACAGAGCCTAAATCATTATCTGAGAAACAGCTTTTGTTTTCCTTTATTTCAATGTTCCTCTTTCTAATCAAAATCACCAGAAAGACTATGAAGGCATCAAAATCCATAAACCAATCACATTAGCCATCTGGATTATTTCTATTCAAGAGTTAATGGAATGACAAAAACTTATATCCAACTATGTTTTAGTATTGCATGAAACAAATTACTATATGAATTCATATTGTGTAACTAACATGTTGATACTGACATAAATCCTCATCAGCTCCTCTAATTATAAGTAGCAACAAGTTGGGTTGGTTATCACCTGCTACAACTCAAGATAGTCAAAACCTGGAGATGATTTTGGATAAAAAAAATTGAATTGAAAATCTGAAGATTCTTAACAATGGCACAAAATTGTATTAGCAAGTAGAGGCTTAACCTTACAAAAGTTGTATCAGCAAAAGTAGAAACATATGTACAAATTTTAGCTTGCCACCAAGTAGATGATGAAGGCTCAAAATTCTGCTTGAGGACCCAATTGTTATAGAGTAGAGGCACAAAAATTGTAATAACATGTGTGTTGGGGAAATGATTTATCTTAACCCCTAAAAATGAGTAGAATATAAATTCTAAGAATGAAAAATTAGTCTAAGTAAATATGCGTCGAATAGCATTCGACGCAACGTCGAAGTGTAGTCGACGTTCCTCTCAGAATGAGTCGAAGTAACTCTAAACAGAATTCGACGTAACCTATGTCAACGTAACTCTGACTTCAAAGTCGAGGCATCTAGTGAAGTCGACGTACCTTAGTCGACGCACCTTCCATATTCTCCTCTCGACGTCCAGCCAGTCTGAAATCGACGCTTCCGTCGAATAGTAATCGACGTACGTCGATTTCTATGTCAAATTCAAAACACGCCAGATCTCTTTCCTTCTTTCTGTAGATCTGATTTTTATGGAATTATATTATTCTTTTATAACCGTTCTGAATCAGTCTTTCCTTCTAATTGATTCTTGGCTAAATTGATTAAGTTTATTATGGATATTATTTGAAATCAGAATGATCTATTTCCTTCTACAGAAATATTGATTATGGAATCTTTTCTCTCTTACTATTTCTCTGAATACTAATTAATTATTCTCCTATAGTATTCTTTGAATAAACATAGCTATAAATAAGAGGGAAATCGGCAGAGAAGAAAATGAAGTGATCCACTCCATCCATTTGAAAAAGAGGAAAAGCTCCCAAGTGAAAAGTGAGAAAGCTGAGAAAAGTGAAAGAGTGCTGCAACAAAGAAAAAGCCTTCTTCTTCTCCTCCTTCTAAAGTCATACTGCTGCAATTTCTGAAAGCTCTCATTGAAAAAGAGAATGACTTACAATCTCTTTCTCACAATAGAAGAGAGATTTCATTCACTATACTTGTGCTTCTAATCTTCTTGCTAGTAAGAAGATTCTTTCTTGTTTCAATTGTTTTTCTTCTACTTCTTCTTCTTATCTTCATTTCATTTTCAAACTGTGTAAAAGAGTTTTTAGAATCTCTCTTCAAAAAATTCAGTTGTACTGGTTCTAAGAGTCTCCTTATCAAAAGACTGAGGTTGGTTCTAAGAGTCTCCTTATCAAAAGACTCAGTACAAGATAGTGAATTCCTACCAAGGAGATAGAAGAGTGGACTACCCAAAGTTTGGGGAACCACTATATTTCTTTGTGTTGTGCTGTGATTTTCTTTTTGATGTTACTTTCTTTATTTGCTTAATTCTTGTTGGTGTGTGTGCGAAACTTAAATCTGTGATTATTACATATATATATATATATATATATATTTGTTAACTTTGCACAAAGTATTTTTAAATTCTCTATTCACCCCCTCCCCCCCTCTAGAGAATTCTAGTGAGGTTAACTGTGCACATTCAATGTGAAACATTTGTTTAATTATCATCAAAGCGCATCGCAAGATATTAGTAACATATCGTTCATTCCAAGGATCTGCCAAACTAACCATCTTACTTCCATATTGTATAGCACAATCCTCTGCAATTGATTCGTGATACCGCATCCATACGGAGAAAACAGGTGACATTGGATAATCCTCCATCATTTGCAATTGTATGAAGTGGTTGTTGTTCACAAAATCAATAAAAACAATCTTTCGGCTTTCTGAAGGCGCAAAATATAAGGAAGTGAAAGACTGAAATCGAGAGTAATGCACAACTACCACGTTATAGCATGATGTTATTACTAATCTCATATCAAGCATTGACATCCATTTGTCAATCGGAGCTGGAACTTTAATGCAATCCAAAGATTGCATTAATTCATGTAGCCTCACACTCCCAAATATATCTGAGTATAAAGTTACCCTTTCTTGGGGCTCCTTTACTAGGTCATCTCTAACTTGTTGTCAATTCTCCATCATATCTAAAGCATTACTAATCACACGGTAACCACAGTGCACATCTCCTGTCACATTTATGGCATCCAGTATATGTTTTGAAATATAAGGAGGCGTCTTCTTCCGAATGCAATTTAAAAATCTCTTATTGTCAACACCGCTTTTTCGTGCAAGCTTTTCTCTTGAACTGTAGTTGTTCTTTCCCAATAACATGTTCAAAATGTGAGGGATCCCGCTTTGTTGATTTGAATTCCCCCTTCAATTTATTATTGTTGCCCTTTGGTCGTCCCTTCAAACGTAATGACATATAAGGCTGTATAGTTTTACTTGTAGGAAGCTCCAAAAGCTATCGTAGTTTTCTTTTAAGTTCATGCTCATGTATATCATCTGAGATGTTGTGCTTTATAAGTAGACAGTCCATTTTATGGTGTAATAGTGTGCATCATCGCTTAAATCTAAGTCATTCAATTTGAAATCAAATTTAGCACGCCCCTCCGTCGGCATGCCCTTGATCTTGCAAGCACGCCCCTCCGTCGGCACTCAGCAACATTTCCGACTTTCGGTCCGCAAAGCGGGAGAAGCGTCTCCACACACTTATGTGTTCATTGCGCGTCCAGAACGCTTTCATTGCGCGCTCAGAGCGCTCTCGTGTTCTTTGCACGCTCAGAACGCTTCTGCGTTCATCGCGCGCTTAGAACACCTTCGTGTTCTCAACGCGCACGACAGTTAACCTTTCCTAATTTTCCAGATTTCAGGTCATGTTCACTACGCTCAACGCCATCAACGAAGACACCCGAATTGACCAAGACGTCCAAGGGGCAGAATGAGAATTTCGAAAAGTGGCGATCTGTGTGCTTCAAATCACCCAACGTGATTCGTCCATCAGGTGGTTATGGTGGTTACAATGGCGAAATTACTAGGCTACCCCTGCTCAAGGATATAAAAGAAGCACATGACCTTCATTTCAAGACACCATGTCTTCTACGCCTGAGAGAGCTCTTTTGGAGATTTCTTCGGAATTCTCCTTCGACGCTTGAAGATCTCCTTCGATCTTCGAAAATCTCCTTCGAGCCTTCGAAGGTCTCTTTTGTGCCTTTGAAGATTTCCCTTTGCCTCGGAAGATAGTTTTCTCAGCGAGTCAGGAATCCTTCAAGTTGTGAAAGGCGACTCGAGAATCTCGCTTTCGTTCTCAGAATAATACTTAATCTCTCGAGAGGTGGCATATCACCCTCGAAGCTTTCTTTCTCTACCATTGTAATGAGCAGCGGTCTGTCGCGCGCTCGAGTTCTCAGCTTTCAATTATAACAAACAAGAAGATAATTGAATTTGGTCGACACGGCTCCGACCGTGTGGTTTTTCACCCTTTCTAGTTTTTCCACGATAAAAAGGATTCTTGGTATTTAGAAACTTTCTCGTTGACTGTTTGCGCACTCGACTCACTTGTGAGCTAAGGTGGTTCAATTCGACCGGTCTATCAGAGTGTCGAGTGACTTTCAACAGTTTGGTGCCGTCTGTGGGAAGGGTGTTCCCAAAACTCTGTGAAGACTTTCCGAAGTCATAATTCACTTCGCGGCAATACTCGTAGTTGATAACAATGGTCAGAAGAAGTGCCAGAACCACCGAAGCATCAATCCTCGGGGGACGCGTCGATCTGTCTCCCTCGTATTCACTCATAAACGCGCCCCTTGTGTACGAGCCAGGAAGTGCTCTCATAGTAGTGCTGGAAGGGCGCAAAGGTCAAATGGAGGAGCATCAAACTGAGATGTTAACCCTATTGGGAAATCTCGAGGTTCCTCGAGCTCCCGCTCCACCTCCAATGTCGAATGTTCCGCTCCCCCCAGCCCTGAATCATGATCTGATCAAGGAAACGGTTCGGGAGGATAATGTCTAAGAAAAACTTTCGGATGCAGCAAGCTTCGCTCATCCCACTCGTCGGGCTAGGGGACCAGAAGACGACAATCATCACCAACGCCAAGGAAGAATCGACCCTCCGTAAGCAATGGGGAGGGCGACTCGAAAAGATATTTGTGACGTAATAGCAGAAGAGTACGGTCGGGTCGGGCGGCGTGCAGCTTTCGCTCGCCATCCCCTGTCATGCGCTTTCGTGCGCTTTGTGGGCCTTTACCAGCGCATAGAGGCTTGGAGCGATCTTGAGAGCGGAGCGTGCAGAGGCGCACTTGGAGCGGTCTTGAAAGCGGAGCGAGCGGTGGCGCGCTTAGAGTGGTCTTGAGAGCGGAGCGCGCGGAGGCGCGCTTGGAGCGGTCTTTAGAGCGGAGCGCACGGAGGCACGCTTGAGTGATCTTGAGAGTGGCGCGCTTGGATCGGTCTTGAGAGCGGAGCGCACGGAGGCACGCTTGGAGCGGTCTTGAGAGCGGAGCGCACAGAGGCTCGCTTGGAGCGATCTTGGGGGCGAAGCACGTGGAGGCGCGCTTGGAGCGGAACGCTCGCTCGAAGGAGGATGAACGCCTTCGTAGGATCTTCAAGGCGCTCGAAGATCTTCGAACACGCTCGAAGATCTTCCAAGTATTCTTAGAAGGAGATCTTCGAAGATTCTTCAAGGTCTCCTTCGAAGATGATGAAGATCTTCAAGGAGTCCTCTCTCTCTTGCTCTTAGGACTTAGGATGAAAGGAGGGAGAAGAGAGATGGAAAAAAGAGAAGCCTTGGGGGTCTATTTATTGTTTTTGAGGATGACACTTTCGTAATTAAATGGGTGGTTAGGGCGGTTATGCGGCTACCCGCACACCATAATAAATTTATGTGTTATACACACATCATAACCAATTTATGTGTTATACACACATCATAACCAATTTATGTATTATACACACACTCATTATGAATATGGCTATGCGCACACAAGTTTGTATAGTTTTGTGGTGACATGTATTCATATGACAGATATGGTTATGCACACACCATAACCATATTATTTGCTATACGCAGATCGTATTGAAGGAATTTACTATTTGCATCCCACAATATGAGATTTTACTGCTTGCACCCAATGTTGGAGGATTTTACTATTTACACCCCCATGTTGGAGGATTTTACTATCTGCACCCCATGATGGGGGATTTACTATCAGCATCTCACGATATTGAATTTTACTATTTGTACCCCATGATAAGTGATTTTACTATTTGCACTCACATGTTGGGTGGTTACGAGGCTAGTAAGGTTACTTTGGTCAACCTCATTTCCTCCACCAAATGAGGCGGGTGCTTTGGCTATTCGCAGCCCGGATTAGAGGGTACATATCAAGTCTCACACCACCTGTAGCGGGTGATCGATCCTTTGTGCTTATGAACACCCACCCACTTCATTTAAACACCTAGGTTTTGAGATGATAATGGGTCGTGGGTGGTTTCAATATTGTTGGAACAAAAAAAATCTTAGTTTCAAATGGTCGGACCAAGGTGTAACCCAATGTTACTGATCTTGCGGTTGAACGCCACAGATATAATGGTTAGAGCAATAAAGAGAACTGAACCATCTAAAAATAGGACCCGAGTGATGCAACAGAGAGCTCATGCCACATACTCAGAAGTCGGAATGAACTTCCACTCTACAACCAAAATAATGAGATGGGTACGAGGAAGGCACAAATTGATGAGTGGAGAGTTGATGGGTGGAAAACATAGTGTCTTTCCTGGTACCCCTAAGATCATATTTATAGATAAATTCGATGGGGGTGAGAATAGTCTCCCCCTGCTAAGTACCTGACTTGCGACTTAAGGAAAATGCTCGCTCACTCTGTGACTATGGATGGTTGCTCGTTTATGGAAAGTGGCGATCTTCGGGTGCGTCTTACTGATGACGAGTTGCGAGGGATGCCCGCCTATATGGCGAGTAACAAGTGATACTCGTCGTTTGGCTAGGGTTGCTTACATGTCCTAAACGGGCCCACTGTCGACAAATACGGGTTGTACAAACACGGTATCAAAGGCAAGTTATCCCGCTGCAGGGAGTGTTAGCGGATGTGGTTCAGCGAGACTCGTGTTGTGTGGGACCAACTTCGGTGGGCCCCGATTAACTTGATGTTCTAGGACTTTCCCCTTCAGATTATCCTGCGGTACCATGATTGGTTTGTTGGATGGATTGGTCTTGCACTGTCTTTAGTGGGCGATCCTTTGTGCCTATGTATCACAACTGTTGACGCCAGGAAAATCCTGACCTCAAAATTCGGATCAATGCAGCCCGAGGTTACTGATCCTGCGGTCCAACTCCACGGCTCGTATAGCTAGAATAGGAGAGAGAAAATGACTAAGCACACCCCAGGTGCTCCAGCAGGGAGGTCCCACCACATACCCGGAAGTTTGGGAGAAACTTCCCCTCCGCAACCAAAAGCTGGGCGAGGTACTAGACGGGCATGGACTTGGCGAGTATCCAGCTTGGGGGGACCTCGACCACTTCCAAAAGTCTGTCTTTTCTAGTACCCCCTGGGGGTCTATTTATAGATAAATCCTAGGGGGGTAGGCGAGTATACTGCCTGCTCGCGAGTTACAAGGGCTACTCGCCCATACTCGCGAGATACTCACCCAAGCTCGCCGCTTGCTCGCTCTTTGCTCGCCTCTGCTCGCCCAAGCTCGCTTCATGCTCGCCCAACTCGCTTCCTGCTCGCCCAGCTCCCTTCCTGCTCGCCAAGCTCCCTTCCTGCTCGCCAAGCTCCCTTCCTGCTCGCCAAGCTCCCTTCCTGCTCGCCAAGCTCGCTCTGCGAATAGGCGTCTCCTTAGGCCTTTCTAATCTCGACGAATTACGGATAGTACAACAACCCTCTTCATCTCAACACCGAGTTTTTTAGATGATAATGGGTCGTTGCTAGTTTCAACAGTCTCCTAGGCATATATTTTCAAATCACGACTATCTTACAACATGAAATTATAATTTTACCTTTATTTACATTGAAAAATTAATACTATTCATAATAAAGACAACCATCCGGGATCGAGAATTATTTGGACAAGTTTAAATAACTGTGCAGGCTTTTTTCTTGCAAAATTGCACTATCATGTAACAAAAAATCAATCATATTGATGGGGATTCATCGTGAGCTCTCATTTATGAGAGAACCGGATGACGGTTACTCCCATAAACCACTCTCCCCACTACTTTAGTGGGAGAGAGTGGGAGGTTAAAGCCGAAACCGCCGCCAACCGCAACGTGCACGGCGACGCCGTCCCCTCCCGTCGGCGAGCGGGCCGCGCGCGGTAGCGCCCGCGGCAAGCACGGCGCTACCGCCCGGCGCTACCGCCCGGCGCTACCGCGCGGTAGCGCGCGCGGTAGCGCCGAGCCCCTCTTGGGAGCGGCCAAGCCGCACCCCCGAGTGCCGCACCCCACTTTTGGGGGTGCGGCCGAGAGGAGTCGCTCTCCTCCCTCGGGCGCGGCCGCGCCGCGCCCGCCTTCAGGGGCGGTCGAACCGCTCTCCCCCGTAGTAAGATTGGGGTGAGTCCCCCTTCTTCCGGCTCGCCGCCCGCTTTTCGGGCTTCGGGATCTGTTCGGAGTAATTTCTCGTTCGTTGCGTGCTCAGAACGCTTCTGAGCGCGCTTATCTCACTTTTTATCTCTTCTGACTTCTCACTTTTCAGACTCAGCTCGCTCACATTTCGGACTCGCTCACTTTTCCGAATCGGCTCGCTCACTTTTTGTCTTTTCAGCTTCTCACTTTTTAGGAACAGCTTGTCGCCTTTCCTCGAAGGGCAGCATGGTCATTTACGAAAAATGGTGATCTGTGGGCTCTGAACCGGAAAATATGATTCGTCCTCCCAGGTGGTTATGGTGGTTACAACGGCAAATTTACCGGGCTACCCCTGGCCAAAGCTATAAAAGGACCCCCTAGGCTTCATTTGAGGGGATCCCGCCTTGGTGGCCAGAGAGAGCTCCTTGAAGATTTCCACGGATTTCTCCTTCGGCGCTTGAAGATCTCCTTCGTGGACTTGAGGTCTTTCGTCTTCACGAAAGCGGACAAGGCTTTCTCACTTTCGTCTCCACGAAAGCGGACAAGGCTTTCTCACTTTCGTCTCCACGAAAGCGGAGAAGGCTTTCTCACTTTCGTCTCCACGAAAGCGGACAAGGCTTTCTCACTTTCGACTCCACGAAAGAGGACAAGGCTTTCTCACTTTCGTCCTCACGAAAGCGAAAAGGCATTCTCACTTTCGTTCTCTACCGTTCTTAGAAGGAAAAGACTTAGTTTTTTCCGAGAGGTGGCCTGTCGCCCTCAGAACGTTCTCTCTCTCTCTCTCTCTCTCTCTTTCTCTGATATTGTAACGAGCAGCGGCCTGTCGCGTTCGACTTCTAAATCTCTAATTGTAACCCCCCAGAAGATAGTGAAAGTTTGGTCGGCACAGCTCCGGCCACGTGATTTTTTACCCTTTCCGGGTTTTCCACGCTAAAAAGTCCAGGTGTAATCAACGAATCTCAAATTGACTGTTTGCGCGCTTGGTTCGCTCCCGAGCTAAGGTGGTTCAAGTAAACCGGTCTACCAAGAGCCCTAAGCGACCCGCAACACATATATTGATTTAAGACTCAACTACAACAACAACTTAGCAAGGTGTTGCACCTAAGTTATTATCTATATAAATAAAACTATGTTTTTATAATAATTATAAATATAAGTTTATAATAAATTCCTCTCAGAGCACCTAACTGATATAAACAACTTTTATATTAAACATAAGTAAACATAAATATAAGTTAATATAATTGTTGCGGTCTACTCTAGGCTCCTAAAATCGGTCTAGAATGACCGTCTTATCCCCGGAGCGGACGAGCTCGTAATCAGTTACAGAAATTCGAGACAGCTGGCAAGAGATCTTTTTTAACGTGGAAAACCTCGGAAAGAGGTGAAAAACCACGTGGCTGGTTCGGAGCCAACCAAACTTCACTATCAGCTGCTTTGTTACAGGGCTGTCAGGTGAACTCAAGGGCGACATGCCGCTCCTTGTTACAATTGGGAGAGAGGAATGGAGAAAGACGCTCGGAGGGTGACAGGCCACCGCCTCCGAGGCTAAGTCTTCTTCTTCTTTGCTGCAGTGGGGAGCACCGTGCTCCAAAGTTTGTGTGACGTTCTGTTGGTGTCTAGAAGATGAAGGGTGTCCGTACAACTCCGAGAGCACTTTGAAGGCTGACGCGGATGGTCGGATTGAAGGGCTCGTCGCTTGTCTGGAGGAGACGGGCGAAGTTCTCTGGACCGTCTTCGAAGCCTTCGAAGACTCTTCGGGATCTCCTTCGAAGATGGTGAAGATCTTCAAGGAGATCTCTCTCCATTGCACTTAGGAGCAAAGAGAGGGAAAGAGAACGATGGAAAAAGGGGAAGTCTTAGGGTTTTATTTATACGCCCCAGAGATGGTTACGGTAGTTATGCGGTTATCCGCAGACCGTAACCACTATAATTACTAATCGCAGCCATATTTATAAGATTTATATTGAGTATTATTTTGGTATTTTCCTATAAGCAAATCAATACATTTTTGGATATTCGCACCCACCCATGATGGGTGGTTATTCAGGCGGTTACGCGGGTGGTTACTTGTGCATCGGACGGTGGAGAGATCACACGGATGATCGGACGGCGACGGTTGAGGGCCCGACCGATTGCGAGAAAACCGCCCGTCGAGGAGGGGAGACCAGCCGAGGACGACCGACCGGGTGGCCCTTGCGCTGCCGGCGGCGGGGCTACGGCGTGCGGCCGGCCGGATGGCCGGTCGCGAAGCCAAGCGGCAGGTCGTCCGAGTGCGGCCGGTCGCGAGGCCGAACGGCCGCGCGGCCAAGGCTGGCCGGCCACCCGTGGGGCCGCGCACCGAGGGCGCGCGGCCGACCAAGTGGCCTACCGCGATTCCTAGCGGCGGAGCGCCGTTGGCGCACGGCCAAGGCCGACCGCGAGGGCCGCCCGTCATGGGGCTTGCGGTTGCGGCGGCGAGTCGCGAGCGACGCGGCGGCAGTTGGTCTGGCGGTTGGAGCACGGATCGTGCATTGTGATCGGTCGCGGGGATCGCGTACGCGGCGGTTTTCTTCCTAACTCCCCACTAAGAGGGTGGTTACGAAATTCTGACTATTCGCAGCCCGAAATTCCTATATAATGAGGGTGACCACATTAATAATATAAATGATATTATATAAACGTTTACGAGTGACAGGCACGGGGCTCCGCCCCTACGACCAACCACGACATTAGCTTGACCGCGACCGTGCATAGGGGTCCCCCAGTGCTGAAGCCGCAGTACTCCGGCCACGACATTGCCCGGCGCAACGGCTCTCCCGCCGCTCACAACCCACGCCGCGCCTCTCTCTCTCTCTCGACGCGCGCGGAGAGAGATTTAATCAATTTAAGACAATAAGGAGCGATGAGTCAAATAGGGCACTAATGGGTCGTAGATGAAGTCCCAAATAGGGAGAAGTCGATAACCTACACTCTACAAGATTACAGCTCGGCGACAACAATCTAAGATTCATCGACTCACACTCAAAAAGGAATCAGCTTAATGAAAAGGACTTGTAGTTGACAACATTATTGAAAATTGAAGTTTATCTCGAAGAAAATCATATGGAGCAGTCGTTGAAGAAGGAAAACATCAAAATAAAAATCAAAGAAGCCAACATAGGATAAGTTCAACCAAGTTGAAAATGAACCTTATATAGAAGGTGATTATGGGTTCGCTCAAAATCCAAAATCTATCCGGCGGATTTGTTGCTAAATTTAAATAGTATAACTATATAAAATACCTAAGTAGATAAATATTTATAAATATATTGTTTCTAAGCAATTAAATGAGCATTAAAAATATTGTAATTGTTGCGGGTTGCCCGACGCTCTTACGGATCGGTCGAATTAAATTGTCTTAGCTATAGAGTGAGCTGGGGGTGCAAATAGTCACAGGTAGAACCAACAATTGACAACAAGACGTTTGACGTGGAAAAACCCGGAAGGAGAATTGGGCAAAACACGGGGTTGAATCGGTGCCGACTAAATTCACTATCTTTCAGAGTATTACAAAATGTTGTTTCTCAAGTGTGACATGTCACCGCTCGTTACAATAAGCTTTATGGGTCACGAGAGTCGCTTGGAGCGGAGCGCTCGAAAGCATGCTTGGTAGAGTGCTCCCATGCGCGGAAGAGTGCACAGGAGGGAGACCGCGCGCGGGAGGAGTCCAGTGCGCGGACTGCGCGGCCGGTGTTGCGCAGGCCGCGCAGGTGGCCGCGCGGCAGGGGCCGCGCAAGCGGTCGAGTAGCAGATGCCGCACAGGAGGGCGCACGACGAGCGCGCGCGGCCAGTACCGCGCGGCTGTGCAGACGGTTCATCGTGCGGGCGCCCGGTTTCGTTGCGTGGGGTTGTCCGCTCTCCCATGATGGGGGGGGGGGAGGGGGGGTGGACAATGACACCCCCGTGATAGAAAGTTCCACTATCCGCACCCTAATGATGAGATATTTTACTATTCGCACTCTATCACTTTATTTTTATTTGGGGTACCCTACCAGTAATTAATAAAAGTTAAAACATTGATTTTTTGGGGACTGTTGTTTGTGATATAGAGATGCACTAGTTTTTCCTACAAAGAGTCCTACCAAGAATCCTACGAAGAGTTCAATAAAGAGTCCTACGAGGAGTCGTACGAAAAGTACTACAAAGAGACCTACAAAGAGTCTTAAGTAGAGTCCCCAAAAAAGTCATACGAAGAGTCGTACAACGAGTACTATGAAGAGTCGTACGAAGAGTCCAAGAATGCGTCCTAAGTAGAGTCCTAAGAAGAGTCCAAGGAAGAGCCCTACGAAGAGTCCTATGAAGAGTCCTACGAAGAGTTTGACAAAGAGTCCAAGGAAGAGTACTATAAAGAGTCCTACGAAGAGTCCTACGAATAGACCTACGAAGATTCCTATAAAGAGTCCTAAGTAAAATCCTATGAAAAGTATTACGAAGAGTCTTAAGATTAGTCCAAAAAAGAGTATTTAGGGTTTAGGGTTTAGGGTTTAGGGTCCTAAGTAAAATCCTATGAAAAGTATTACGAAGAGTCTTAAGATTAGTCCAAAAAAGAGTATTACGAAGATTCCTAGGAAGAGTCATAAGAAGAGTACTACGAGTAGTCTGACGAAGGGTCCTACAAAGAGTCCAAAGTAGAGTTCTAAGAAGAATCCTACAAAGTGTCCAAAGTAGAGTTCTATGTACAGTCCTACGAAGTGTCCTATGAAGAGTCTTATGAAGAATCTTACGAGGAGTCTTACGAAGAGTCTAATGAAGAGTCCAATGAAGAGTCCTAATAGGAGTACTACAAGAGTCCTACAAATAAACCTACGAAGAGTCCTATAAAGAGTCCGATGTAGAGTCCTACGAAGAGTTCTATGTGCATACTCTTTTTTTTGGACTGTTGTTTGTTATTGAACTTTTTTTTTCTCAAAAAATGTCGCCGCGGATTGGGTCAATTAGTCATGTCCGCTAAGGAAGGAGATCTCTGACATAAAGTCAGTACTAGAATCGACCGTTAGACATCTTATCTTATAAAAGGGAATGCGACGGAGACATCTAACCCTAGTCGATTTGAGTTGCTGATTCAGAAAATCAACAATCTTTCAGCAAGAAGAAGAGTCTTCAACTGTGCAGAAGAAGTTTCACTATTTCATTCAAGATCTCTGCAGGAAGACTCAAGAGGAAGTTGATCTTCATCAAGGCTTATAGAAGACTCCAAAGCATTCAAAGTTTTATTCATTTTGAGTCTATAGAAAGTTTGCAAAAGAACTTATTGAAACTGTAGGATCTCTCTGAGATCTGAGTTGTAGGAATCCTTAGTGGAATTTGAGTTGTAGGGCCCTAGTGTGGCCTGTGGTAGGAGACGTGGTCTCTGAGTTGTAGGGTCATGTGTGGTGTGAAGTAGGAGACTTGGTCTCTGAGGTAAGAAGCCAAACAGTGCTTTTAAGTTGTAAGGTCCTTGCGACCCGAGGAAAGATACGCGGTCTCTGAGCTGTAGGATCTGCAGATCTGAGTTTTGGTGGAGATTGTCGAGGCTAACACACTGCTAGATAAGCGAAATGGTAAAGTAGACGTACCCAAGATTGGGGAACCACTATAAATTGCTTGTGTCTGTGCTGTGATTTCTCTGTGGGTGTATGATTGTTGTGCTTAGATTTATTATTCCGCATTATTTTTCAAAAAGTCGAGATCACCTATTCACGCCCCCCCCCCCCCCCCCCCTAGGTGAAGACATCCCTTGACTTTCAACAAATATACCACAAATGGCCCGTCTCCCCGCAGTTGTAGCACTGTCGAGTTTTCTCTCGTGGTCTTGAAGCACCTGAGCTAGTATCCGCTAGGGCAGACTTCACTGTAGCAGACCCTCCAGTCTCTGCCAGAAGTTTGAGGCGGGTCTCCTCCTGAATCATGGCTGAGATGGCCTCTATAAGTGTAGGGATCTTCATACCTGACAACAGTAGGGCTCTCCTCTGATCAAACCTTTCATCTAACCCCTTCAGAAACTTCATGGTCCTCTCCTCCACGATGATCATAGTCCACTGTGGGGTCATTGCAATTCATCCCTTGATACGCATGGTCGTAGTCCACCCATAGGTGTTCTAACTCTGAGGCGTACCCATGTACAGTCTTTTCGCCTTGAACTGTGTCATCAATGTCTCCCTTCACCTAAAAAACCCTGAGAGTGTTCCCCACTCCATATGTACTTTTCAGCTTGTCTCAAACCTCCATGATTGTCTTCAGGTCATCTACCGTTGCAGCAATCAATGGGACTACTGAGTTGTGAAGCCACATGAACATTATCATGTGGGTTGACTCTCACTCATCTCCAGCAGTTGGGTTCTCTGGTTTCTTCAACCCCCTGTCAATAAACCCTTAACCTTCTGTGTTGCAAGGGTTTTCTTCACGCGACATGACCACCCCAGATAAGTGGTCGACCCATCGAGCTTCAGATCAATCGGTGGAAGGTCCAACTTCGCCGGTCTGAGCGATAAACCCAATAGTCTCAACAAGGTCGACAACTCTGCGGGTTCCAGCTTCTTGAGAATATCCTCCATCAGAAGCTACAACAGCCCCACAATGCCCAACATTCGGTGATCGTTATCCAAAGGAAACCTCACGGCGATGTGCAGGTCAACTGGATGAGGTGTCGATATCCTGAGGATGTTGACTGGATGTCGTGCAAGCTTCTCGACGATATGGTGTTTCTCGACGATATCGACTGGATGCTTCTCGACGATATGGAGTTTCTCGAGAATATCGATTGGATGTCGTGTATCGATCTCGACTGGATGTCGTGTATCGATATCGACTGGATGTCTTCTCGATGATATTGAGTTGCTCGACGATATCGACTGATGGGATGCGGCTTCGTGACGACTTCTCCGAACGACTTCACAGATGCGGCTTCACAGATGAGGATATCGACTGGATGCGGCTTCGTAGCGACTTCTCCGAACGACTTCACTGTTTCTCCTCCGTTCACAGTGAGATTCCTTCGTCGACGACTTTTGTGCTTCACTTTTCCTTCGGATCAGGGTCGCGGGCAGAGAGTCAGAGCGGATCGGAACCTGACTCTGATACCATGTTGCGAAACGAATTAGGGCACACTCATGACAACGTTTATATATACATACATACATATATATATGCATACATACATACATATATATATACATACATACATATATATATATACATACATATATATATGCATGCATACATATATATATATACATACATATATATATACATACATATATATACATACATATATATATATATACATACATATATATATATACATACATATATATATATACATACATATATATACATACATATATATATATACATACATACATACATATATATATATATGTTGCGGGTCGCTCGGGTGCTTTGGTAGACCGGTCGAATCGAACCACCTTAGCTCGGAAGTGAACCGAGCGCGCAAACAGTCAATTAGAGATTCGTTGAGTGCACTGAGACTTTTTAACGTGGAAAACCCGGAAAGGGTAAAAAACCACACGGTCGGAGCTGTGCCGACCAAACTTCACTATCTTCTGAGAGCTTACAGTTAGGTACTTAGAAATCGAGCGTGACAGGCCGCCGCTCGTTACAATAATTGAGAGAGAGAGAGGGTTCCGAGGGTGACAGACCACCTCTCGGAAAACTAAGTCTTTTTCCTTCTGAGAACTGTGGGGAACAAAAGTAAGAATGCTCCGGAGAACGAAAGTGAGAATGCTGAGTCGCCTTTCGGGATGAAGGAAATCTTCAAGTCCACGAAGGAGGTCTTCAAGCGCCGAAGGATAATTCCGTGGAAATCTTCAAGGAGCTCTCCCGGGTGCCGAAGGCGACGTCCCCTCAAATGAAGGCTCTGGGCTCCTTTTATAGCTTTGGACGGGGGTAGCCCAGTAATTTCGCCGTTGTAACCACCGTAACCACCTGGCGGACGAATCACGTTTTCTGGTTCGGAGCACACGGATCGCCATTTTTCGTAAATGACCGTCTTGCCCTCGGACAGTTCGGGCAGCTTTGTTGAAGGCGAAAAAGGCGACAAGTCGTTCCTGCAATCTGAGAAATTAGAAAGACAAAAAGTGAGCGTGCCCGAAATGTGAAAGTACTCTGAGCGCGTAACGAACGGGGAAGCGTTCTTGGTGGAATCCGGAACCCGAAGAGCGGACGGCGAGTCGAAAGAGGGGAGACTCACTCCAACCTTGCTACGGGGGAGAGTGGCTCGACCACACCCAAAGGGCGGCGCGGCGCGGCCGCACCCGAGGGGGAGGGCGCGGCTTTGCTAGGCCGCACTCCAAGGGGGTGCGGCCCTGCCGCACCCCACATGGGGTGCGGTTCGGCCGTACCCCCCACTATGGGGGGTGCGGCTATTCGCACCCCACTAGTGGGGTGCGGGCTAATCGCACCCCAGTAGTGAGGTTCGTTCATGGCGGCGCGCGACGTGCGTGTTCTCGTACTGGCGGTTGGCGGCAGAAATGGTGGGTTCGGTTTCTTCAATTCGGGCGATCATGTGTTGACCGTTGACCCCACCTCCCTTTAGTGGAGTTTTCTCTAGACGCACTCCAAGGCCTTTATGGATGTATAACACAAGCCCCCCAAACCTTCGGAGTCCGAATTTCTGCGCTGAGGAGTTCGGAGGTTTCGATTTTTCTGTGGCGGCTTTGATCATTGCTCTCTTCGTGGTGCCTTGGGTAGGAATTACTGTCGAAGGATGAGTGTGTGGTTGCTTTTGTCTTCTTGTTCTGTTTAGGCGTTTCTCGCTCTGTGTTGTGTTGTGAAAGCACTCTCGTGGCCCCGCTGTCCTGGTTGTTGTCGAAGTGTCGATTGAGGGAAGATGCTTCAAGATGGGCGACGAAGGATATTCGCACTTTGAGATTGTTGCTGGCTTGCTATTTAGCGTTGATACCTGAACAACTTGATGACCTTTTACAAAATAACGGATGAGTCTGCGCGGGTCCAAGCCTGCGGCTTTTTTCATAGTAGAAGATATGTCCGCGCGAGTTTGAGCTTGCAGCTTTTTACATAATAAAAGATAAGTTTTTGTCGGTGAAGGGCGTACGTATTCAAACCGTGGACGAACGTAAGTGGGGCGGACCCTTATGACGTCGGAACCTTACCGCGGTGGAGAAGGGGGAACCTTCAATCGACGACAGTGAGAGATTGTTGTGAGCGCGCTGCCCGTAGGCAGTTGCTGTTCATTAGCGCGCTGCCTGGAGGAAGGTGTTGTTCATTAGCGCCCTGCCTGGAGGCAGGTGCTGTTCATTAGCACCCTGCCTGGAGGCAAGTGTTGTTCATTAGCGCCCTGCCTGGAGGCAGGTGTTGTTCATTAGCGCCCTGCCTGGAGGCAGGTGCTGTTCGTTAGCGCACTGCCCGGAGGCAGGTGCTATTTCTTAGCGCACTGCCTGAAGGCAGGTGTTGTTCATTAGCGCACTGCCTAGAGGCAGGTGTTGTTCATTAACGCACTGCCTTGAGGCAGGTGCTGTTCATTAGCGCACTGCCTTGAGGCGGGCGTTGTTCATTAGCGCACTGCCTTGAGGCAGGTGCTGTTCATTAGCGCACTGCCTTGAGGCAGGTGCTGTTCATTAGCGTCCTGCCTGGAGGCAGGTGTTGTTCATTAGCGCCCTGCCTGTAGGCAGGCGTTGTTCATTAGCGCATTGCCTGGAGGCAGGTGATGTTCATTAGCGCACTGCATGGAGGCAGGTGTTGTTCATTAGCGCACTGCCTTGAGGCAGGTGTTGTTCATTAGCGCACTGCCTTGAGGCAGGTGCTGTCATTAGCGCACTGCCTTGAGGCATGTGATGTTCATTAGCGCACTGCCTTGAGGCAGGTGCTGTTCATTAGCGCCCTGCCTGGAGGCAGGTGTTGTTCATTAGCGCATTGCCTGGAGGCAGGTGTTGTTCATTAGCGCACTGCCTGGAGGCAGGTGCTGTTCATTAGCGCATTGTCTGGAGGCAGGTGCTGTTCATTAGCGCACTGCCTTGAGGCAGGTGCTGTTCATTAGCGCCCTGACTGGAGGCAGGTGTTGTTCATTAGCGCACTGCCTGGAGACAGGTGCTGTTCATTAGCGCGCTGCCCGGAGGCAGGTGATGTTCATGCAAATGGACGTCTTTACGTAGTTTCGATAGCGCAGGATATGACATGCCTGGAATGATTAACTTTAAAAACAATTAGTAGTGGCAATTTACACAGTTTTTACAGAAACAAAGTTGACAGAATATTTCAATGGCGCTGGTTGAGCCTCACTGATGGGTATGAAGCTTTCTCCTAGAATGACTGCCTTAAGGGTTGCTCCCGGTCCTTCCTGGCAGGCCGCTAGCTGATCTCCTGCTAGCCGAATCGTCGCCTAGTCTCGTAGGAATTTCCCCAGTAGGCCTTGTTTGACGAGACGCTCGATTTCATCCTTAAGCTTGGAGCAATTTTCCGTGTCATGTCCTTGTCCGCGATGGAACTCACAATATTTTGTCTGGTCCCCCGCGTTTTTAGCGAGGGGTCTGGGTTTGCGGAGCGTCTGGTTGTCTTTGATTGCGTACAGTACGTTAGTCCTGGTAGTGTTCAGGAGAGTGTAGTCCTGATGTTGGCGAGATCCTCGGTCTCGGTTGGGGTTGTCGTAATGCTTGTTTTTCTTATTGGGAACTGTCTGCAGCAGCGACTCCTCTTTCTTCCTCTTCGAGCTCCCCTCGAACTGCCGGCGGTGCGCTTCAATTGCCTCATCTGCTGCTATCTGGTCCTCGACTCGCTGAACGAGGTCAAGATAGCTTGGTATGGTTTCTCTCATTAGAGCTGAGTAGAAACCACTGGGGCGGAGCCCTCCAAGGAAGACTCCTCGCAGGAGCTCAGGGTCGACCCCCGGGATTTGTCGAGCCTCGGAGGTGAAGCGTCGGAAAAAATCCTTCAGAGTTTCTCCGTCGTTCTGGCGGATTCCCGAGAGATGGGAGGGATCCCGGACAATCCTACGATTGACGATGAACTGGTCCACGAACTGCTGCGCCATTTCTGTGAAGTTGTTGATGACCCCATCTCGCAGGGAGTGGAACCAAGTGCGCGCTTGTCCCTTCAAGGTTGCCGGGAACACTTGACAGAGGAGTTGATCGGGGGCGCTGTAAATTCTCATGATGGTGATGAAGTGATTGACATGTTCCAATGGGTCGTCCGTTCCATCGAATGTTTCGATGTTGGGAGGCTTGAAACCGTTTGGAACTGGATGGGCCAAGACTTGAGGCGATAGTGGGGAGTCGTGATGCGCGGGACGGCGGGCGAGGGCTGCGCGTCCCCCCGCCTGACCGTACTCTTCCGTTATCATGTCGCGTATCTCCTCTCGCGTGGTTCTTTCTGCTACTCGGCCAGGAGCAGCTCTTCCTTGGCGATGGTTATGGGGGGTCAGCCTCCGGTCCCCTGACCGGCGGAGCAGGATGAGCGGAGCTTGCGGCGTCGGAGAAATCTTCTGAGGCTTCATCTTCTCGAACGGCTCCCTCGACCGGAGCATGATTCGGAGCTGGGGGCGGCAGAATGTTCGATGTTGGAGGCTGAACGGGAACTCGAGGAGCCCCGAGATTTCTTACAAGAGCCAGCATCTCGGCTTGTTGTTCTTCCATCTGCCGCATGCGCCCTTCCAGTATTGCTGCGGGCGCAGGCGCTGCCTCTTCTGCGAGAGGCGCACTGATAAGCGAGTGGGAAGGAGCTGGGTCGATGCGCCCCTCCGGGACTGATCTTTCAGTGGTGAGAGCACTTCTACTTGCCATTGCAATTGGCGGCAAGTGTTACCTTCAATTATCTTTGCTGAACTTTGGGAATCGTTTCCCACATACAGCGCCAAACTGTTGTGGGTCGCTCGGGTGCTCTGGTAGACCGGTCGAATTGAACCACCTTAGCTCGGAAGCGAACCGAGCGCGCAAACAGTCAATTAGAGATTCGTTGAGTGACTGAGACTTTTTAACGTGGAAAACCCGGAAAGGGTAAAAAACCACGCGATCGGAGCTGTGCCGACCAAACTTCACTATCTTCTGAGAGCTTACAGTTAGGTACTTAGAAATCGAGCGCGACAGGCCGCCGCTCGTTACAATAATTGAGAGAGAGAGGGTTCCGAGGGTGACAGGTCACCTCTCGGAAAACTAAGTCTTTTTCCTTCTGAGAACTATGAGAAACAAAAGTGAGAATGCTCCGGCGAACGAAAGTGAGAATGCTGAGTCGCCTTTCGGGATGAAGAAAATCGTCAAGTCCACGAAGGAGGTCTTCAAGCGCCGAAGGAGAATTCCGTGGAAATCTTCAAGGAGCTCTCCCGGGTGCTGAAGGCGACGTCCCCTCAAATGAAGGCTCTAGGCTCCTTTTATAGCTTTGGTCGGGGGTAGCCCGGTAATTTCGCCGTTGTAACCACCGTAACCACCTGGCGGACGAATCACGTTTTCCGGTTCGGAGCACACGGATCGCCATTTTTCGTAAAAGACCGTCTTGCCCTCGGGCAGTTCGGGCAGCTTTGTTGAAGGCGAAAAAGGCGACAAGCCGTTCCTGCAATCTGAGAAATTAGAAAGACAAAAAGTGAGCGTGCTCGAAATGTGAAAGTGCTCTAAGCGCGCTCAGAAGTGTTCTGAGCGCGTAACGAACGGGGAAGCGTTCTTGGTAGAATCTGGAACCCGAAGAGCGGGCGGCGAGTCGAAAGAGGGGAGACTCACTCCAACCTTGCTACGGGGGAGAGTGGCTCGGCCGCACCCAAAGGGGGGCGCGGCGCGGCCGCACCCGGGGGGGGGGGGGGGGGGGGGGGGGGGGCGCGACTTTGCTAGGCCGCACTCCAAGGGGGTGCGACCGGGTCGTACCCCAAAGGATTCAGTAGTTTGAAACACTTTATAAAAAAATTTATTGATTCTTAGAATCACCGTAGCAAAAGATTCAGTTATATTGATTTTAAGAAACTCCTTATCAAAAGACTCAGCACTGATTAGTGAATATCCTGCGCCAAGAGACAGAAGAATGGAGTACCAAAATATTTAGGAAAACCACTATAAATTTATGTGTGCGGTCGATACCTGCGCGCTAGCGCGCGCGCAACCTGCGCGCCAGCGCGCGCGCGGCCTGCCGGTCGGTCTCCCTCGACGCACGGCACGCCAGCCGCCCATTTGCGTCGTCCTCGCACGACTCCGATCATGCTTTTACGGCGTTCCCGCTCGGTGCTCAACGCGCGCTTAGCACCGCTAAGTTCGTAGCGTGCTTTTGATCCGCGCACACTTGAACATTGCAAAGTTCATAGCGCGCGCAGTTGCTAACTCCACTATCTTTCTTGAGATTGCAGGATTCACACATAGCAATCGGAAACTGCCCGAACTGACCGGGGGGCAAAATTGTCATATTCAGAAAGTGGCGATCCGTGTGCTCTCGATCAACGGTCGAGATCGGCCCGTCAGGTAGTTACGGTGGTTACAACGGCGAAATTACTGGGTCGCCCCCGGCCAAGTCTATAAAAGGGGCCATGCATCTTCATTTGGGGGAATCGGGCACTTTGCATCTGAGAGAGCTCCTTGAAGATTTCCTTCGAAGATCTCTTTCGCGTTCGAAGATCTCCTTCGTGATTCGAAGACCTCCTTCGTCACTTGAAGATCTTCTTCGGACCTTGAAGACCTCCTGCAACACCGAGACACTTAGTTTCTCTGAGAGGTGGTCTGTCACACTCGGAGAATTTTCTTTAACTACAATTGTAACGAGAAGCGGTCAGTCGCTCTCTGTTCTTGTAACTTTGCTTGTAACACTCTAACACTTAGTGAAATTTGGCTGCCACCGATCCGGCCACGTGGTTTTTCACCCTTTCCGGGTTTTCCACGCTAAAAATGCTCTCTTGCCACCTGTCTATTCTCTCTGTGACTGTTTGCGCATTCGGCCCCCTCTCGGACTAAGACGGTTCGATTCGCCCGGTCTGAAAGAGCGTCGAGTGACCCGCAACAATTCTTGTATGTGGTTTATCCACCTTTCAAATTAGAAGCTTGCAATCTAGCTGTTACTCCCTCTAATCCAGGTGAAAAATTGAAGAAGCAAGAAGAAAAGACAGAAGAAGAGATTTTTAGATCCTTAATAGGATCATTAATCTACTTCACAAACAACACGACCACATATAGAATATGCAGTAAATCTGATATCCAATTATGTCTCCAATTCAACATTTTGCCACATCAAAGCGATTACTCAAGTACCTTCAAGGTACAAGAAATTATGGCTTATTGTATAAAAAAAAGAGGCAGACAAATTGATTGGTTATGCAAACGCTGACTGGGGTGGATGCCCAGATGATCGTAAAAACACAACATGGTATCTCTTACCAAATTCGATTTCCTGTGCATCAAGAAAGCAACGTTCAACAAACTCCGTAACCCTAAGATGAGATAAATCAAGTGTTATATTTCTTAAGCAATGAAAAAGAAAAGGAAAAAGAACAAACTCTGTAACCCTAAGATGAGATAACAGTTTTGCAATCGCGCTTGCTAAAAATTCTGTGTTTCACAATCGGAGTAAACACATAGAGTCGCGGTTTCATTTTATCAGAGAAATAATAGAAAAATAAAAGATCGAAGTAGAATGTTGCAGCACAAATGATCAACTCGTCGACGGGCTCACAAAGACGCTTTCCAGAGAAAAATTCCTCAATCTCAGAAAGCAAATGAAGATTATGAAAACCCCTGATTAAGGGGAGGTGTTAGAAGATAATCAGGGTCTATCCAGATGTATAACTAAGAACCTGATCATGACGTATGAAGCCCCGAAAGTCTCCTCTCTACAAGACAAAAGAATGCCTCTGTTATCCTGCAGCCATGTGAAGACAATGAAGATAAACAAAGCTGATGTAATCAAAGTAATGAGACAAATAAATGTAATAATAAAGGGACGGAGAAAGTTGTAATCAAAGTAATGAGACAAATATATTGAATTAATTTCCCCGCCACCCTCCCTCTCTCTTCCTCTCTCTCCTTGATCAATGCTTTCCCCTCTCCCTCGCTCTCTCTCTCTCCGTCCTTTAGATAGCAGAATATTGTAGTCCTATGGCTCTCCAGATCTTTCGACAAAGGAAAATCATGTTATTATTAGAACCTAATAATGTTTTACTACATTGTTTTGAGTTTCTCAATTACATTTTCAAACAAGGCAAAAGCGTGTAATTAAACAGAGCGCGCCGCATGCCGAGCGCGTGGATGATGAGTGATGAGGGCTCCAGCTTGCGCTTGCATTAAAATGTTTAGATTCATGAAAAACAGGTGTAAAGAAGACAATTGATGTTTTTTCTCAGGTCTGTAAATTGTTTGGAGGCCAGCTAGTTTTAACTTGTTTGATGTTTTGATGGAAATTGTATTTCATATACTTTTTTAAAAAAGAATAAATAGAATTGCCACAATGTAATTAACAGAATTGCCACAAGTGTGAGTGAGAAGTATTTACTTCTTGCTTCGCCTGCTATATAATATAACTAGCTAAGCATGTATTCTCTCCCAACAGAGTTAAGTACTGGACGGAGAGAGAGGCAGAGATACGGACGAAGAGGGAGAGCGAGCGAAAGAGAGAGAGAGATGGATGAAAAAATCGGACTAGCGAGATTTGGAGGTTCTTTGAAAGTGGACAACGTGCAGGCTCTGGCTGAGCGCGTTGGCACAGAGGTTCCGGAGAGATACATCAGGCGGGAGAGAGAGGAAGAAACAGTCATCGCCAGCGACGAAGGATCCAGCGAGAGCATACCGGTGATAGATTTTGCCAGGCTATTGGATTCTGAATTCTCAGAAGATGAAGCAGCAAGGCTGCACTCAGCCTGTGAAGCCTGGGGTTTCTTTCAGGCAAGTCTGTTTTTCATAATTGTGTTGCAAAGCATTGATCACAACGAATCACTCACTATTCTTCGCTTTGATGTAGAAACATCTGCACTTTCTACTAAACATAAATCTTGATTTCTCATAAATTGGACATGATTTTGCTCCTCAAATCAACAATTTTCCCCAACATATACATATTCAAATATTGTTTTACAGCTAGTAAACCACGGAGTATCTGAAGTTGCAATCCAAAAATTTAAACAAGATATTGTGGAATTCTTTAAACTTTCATTAGAAGAGAGAGAGAAAGTTGCACAATTACCGGGAGAAATAGAAGGATATGGCCAAGCTTTTGTTAATTCAACGACACAGAAGCTTGACTGGGGTGACATGCTTCTCATTGCAACTTCCCCTCCAAACATAAAGCAATTAAAGTTTTGGCCAAAAAATCCTCCATCTTGCAGGTACTTAATTATCTTATGAATCATTCTCACTATAAACATAATATGCATGTTTCTTCATTTACTAATGTTATATTCTAAAATATATATTTTTATAGGGAAACCATTGATGAGTATGCACTTGAGGTGAAGAGAGTTGCAGATGCCCTCCTAAAAATGATATCCAATAATCTCGGACTTGGATTCGAGAAGATGTATGAGATGTTTAAGGATGGAATGCAAGCTTTGAGGATTAATTACTATCCTGCATGCCCAAGTCCTGATAAGGTTTTAGGCCTCTCACCTCACTCCGATTCTGTGGGGCTGACATTGTTGTTGCAAGTGAGTGAACAACATGGACTGCAGATTAGGAGAAATGGAGGATGGATCCCAATTAAACCTCTACCAGGAGCTTTCATTGTCAACATCGGTGATATTATTGAGGTAATTGAGGAAGTTTTACTCATAATTAATCAATGTAAACGTATCATAACAGTTGTTACGGAAATGAGAGTAGAGCCATCAAACAAACACAAAATGAAAAAACAGAAGACACAGATTTACGTGGTTCACCCCAAGATGGGAACGTCCACGGGCAGCAGTGTCTATAAAATGCATGTACTTGACAACCTCAAAAAATAGACACTTAATATACAATTGATCAAAATTAAGAGTGAAATAATACCATGTGCAGATCAAAACTACGAGTCAAATATCCAAGATGAAAATTCGTGGGAATTCTATATATGCTTGGCTTTGTGGATGTTAATATTGTGAAATATTTTGAAGTCGGAAGAACACGTCAACCAACAGGAGAATAAGGACACCAAGAAGGGAACAAAACTATCACAATTTAATAACTCTGGCAGCTAGTTACAAATGAACAAGGCTGAATACAAGTTGCATCCAACTTGAATCACAACAGCCAATAGTAGGAAAGAACTTGGTCACGGACAAGGTTCGCTTCTCCTTCGGAGCACACCGTGCAGGTCATACTCGCTCCTCGCTACCGCCGGCGTTAACGCTAGCGCCTAGCGTTAGCTCTCCAACTCGCAATCTCGCACTCCAAGCTACTCGCACGCTCGCCGGGCTTCGCTTCCTCCACTTCTCGCTACCGGGAGCGCTAGCACTAGCGCCGGGCGGTACCTCGCGAGTAGGTAACTCTCTTGCCGAACTTACTCTAAGTTCGATGCTCGCCTGAAAGCACTCTGGTATCTCTAACTCGCTCAAAGTAGAGGATATTCGTCACTTTCAGAATCGATCTCTTGGGGGGGGGGGGGGGGGTACCCCTCTATTTATAGGCAAAACAGGGGGGGTGGCGAGAAGGAGCTAACGTCGGCAGTAGCGCTAGCGCCGGGCGTTAGCTCACTTCAAAAATCTAACACTCCCCCTTGAAGTGAGCTCCGGGAACAACTCCAAGCAACGAGCGAAGCCTCCGGAACGGCCCCGCAGATAGGGGCTTCGTGAATATGTCCGCCAGGTTCTCTTCACTCCGCACGTGCTCCACTGCAAGTGAGCCACCCAACACCTTCTCTCGGATGAAGTGGTGCTCGATCTCTATGTGCTTTGTCCTTGCGTGACAGACAGGGTTGGTTGTCAGCTTCAGAGCACTCTCGTTGTCTCCACGCAACACAGTAGGTCCTCTGACCTTCTCATCCACATCTTCCACCAGCCTCCTCAGCCAGACACACTCCTGAGTTGCTAAGGACGACGCCTTGTACTCGGCCTCAGTGGTGGAGAGGGAAATGGAGTCCTGCTTCTTGCTGCACCAGGAAATGGCAGTGGCTCCACACATGAACACATAACCTGATGTCGACTTGCGGTCATCAGCGTCACCTGCGTAATCTGCATCTGTGTAGCCATGCAGCTTGAAGTCGGTCCTCCCTTCATAGAACAACCCCATCTCCAGGGTCCCCTTCACATACTTCAGTATCCCCTTGGCTGCCTCCAGATAAGGCTTCCGCGGCTCCTGCATGTACCGACTAACTCGTCCGACAGCAAAGGCGATGTCCGGCCTTGTGATGGTCAGATAGATAAGACTCTCCACCAATGCCCGGAAGATCATCGGATCAGGAAGAATCCTCCCTTCTTCCTTCCGAAGCTTCAGCCCAATCTCCAGTGGAACGGAGCTGCTCTTCCAATCCTTTATGCCGAATCTCTTGACGATCTTCTCGGCATACGCCTTCTGGGTCACGAGCAGCCCGCCACTTCTCTTCTCCACTTGAAGTCCAAGGAAATGGTGCAGTTCACCAAGATCCTTCATCTCAAACCGGATGGCTAGCTGTTGTCTCAGCGCCGCGACCTCTTCAGCGTTGTTCTCAGTCACGATCATGCCGTCGACGTACAGCAGCACCAGCACGTGAAGATCTCCACTCTTCTTCACAAACATGTTAGAGTCTGAGTCTGAGGCATCGTAACCACAGAACTGCAGATACTCTGCAATCTTCCCATACCAGGCTCTCGGCGCCTGTTTCAACCCATAGAGGGTCTTCTTCAGCTTGCAGACATGACGTGGCTGAGACTTGGACACGTATCCAGGTGGTTGCACCATGAATATGTCCTTGTCTATCTCTCCGTATAGGAATGCGTTCTTCACGTCCAGCTGCCACAGCTTCCACCCTCTACACGCTGATAGGGCAATGACCGTCCTCACCGACATCATCTTCGCTACAGGACTGAAGGTCTCCTCATAGTCCTCTTCATAGGTTTGTGAGAAACCTCGAGCGAAAAGCCTAGCCTTGTACCGCTCCACTTCTCCATCAGCTCTCTTCTTCACCTTGTACACCCACTTGCAGGTGACAGGCTTGATGCCTTCCACCATGGGAACGAGGTCCCATGTCTCGTTCTTCTTCAGGGCCTCCATCTCTTCATCCATGGCCACGTCCCACTCCTTGGTGCCAACAGTGTACAACCCTCATTCTCCGAGGGTGGACCCACCCAAGGTCACGTAGACAGAAGTCAAAGGTCAAAAGGTCAACACAGAGACCAGCAGTCCAAGGCAGAAGCAAAGAGGACCCTGGTGAGTATGCAGGTGATACTCGCCAGGTAGGCGAGTATTGACCAGAGGAGCTCGTCCCGCGCAGGAAAGCAGCAGAAGACCTGGGCGAGTATTGGCTCGGCGTGTGCGAGCAGCATCCAATACTCGCCAGATGGGCGACTATGGCATAGTACTCACCAAGTATCCCATAGTCGCCGGATTGGGGGCTGGGCAATAAAAAGCCCCCCCATACCCTTTGGTTTTCCTATAAATAGGACCCCAGGGGTACTTGGATTGGCACCTGGACTTGAGCTTTTGGACCCCGATTTCCGAACTCTCGAGCCCGTCACCCTTGCTTTTAGCCAAGTCGGTGCCTTCCCTGTACCAAGCTCGGCCACTTTGGTTTCGGAGGGGAAGACTCTTTTGAGCTTCTGGGTACGTGGTGGGACCTCCCTGCCGCAGCACCTGGGGTCTTGTTTGTTGCTCTTCTAGCTTCTTCGTCGTTGTCAGCCAAGTATCTCGTTGGACTGCTGGGCGAGTAGCCTCCGGCTGCATCGGTCCGAATCTTGAGGTCAGGATTTTCCTGGTGTCAACACTTTGGTGCGGTGAGCGTGGACCGTAGTCAGAGAAGGAAAGTTCAGTAAGAAGGCGAGATGGTCATAGTTGGCGACCATGAGAAGGTAGTCGGCAACTCGTCTGCGAGCGGCGAGTTCGTGACGTTAGCAGTTTTCGAAGCCTTCGCGCAGCGCATGGAGGGGACCATGCGAGCAGCGCTTCAGCCGCGCGTCGAGGTCACGGCGACCTCGCCGCATCGCCCGGTTCTGACCGAGGGAAGGAGTCCCCCTCGGCGAGCAGGAAAGGAGCATGTAGAGGATGAGACCGAGCGACCAAGGAGGTCGCAGTTCTACCAGCAGACCTCGCAAGGGATCCGTTTCCGCGAGACGGAGGAGCAGGCGAGGTATCAGGATACTCGCCCCTATGGCGAGTATGGTGGTGATACATGCCCCCCTTGTAAATTCATTTATGTATAAATAAAAATTTACATCTTCCTGAAACATGGGATGAGGCAATCCTTCCTATCCCAGAGAAGTCTTTAAAGAAAGGAGGCCAGTAAAGTCGATCTCCACGCTAGGTTGGGAAATGAGTCTCCGACTTAACCCTCGTAAAAACTCAGAACGGATGATGGGACAGTGCCTCGGGTGTGCGTTCCCTTAAGTCCAAGCCTCTGCAATGGCGGCCGAGATCAGCTCCCCCCTCGCACGTTGGTCGCGGTTCCCACCGACCGCACTTCTCGTCCGACTGGAGAGATTACCAGGAGAAAATCTGGACGCCGACCTCCCGATTCGGCGAAGAGATGATCGATTTAACTAGCTCAGGGGACCCTTGAATAAAGGTGTCGTGTACCCTCGAAAGCTGAAAGCTCGCAGCAAAGCAATCCGTTTCCTAAATTGTTGTGTCCGATCATGTGAGTTGGTATGCTTAAGTGTGCTTAACTCCCTGCTAATTTATTAAGCAACAGGAAGCAGGTTTGATCCACATCCGGCATCCAAGTAGGATGGAGGCCTCGGGATGGTGTGTCCCTTTGGACCTCCCCGACTGTCACTCCCTGTTTGACGTCGTCCTGCATCAACATTCGACGCCGACAGTTGAAAAACGAGCCTCCGACTTAACCCTCGTAAAAGCTCAGAACGGAGGATGGGACAGTGCCTCGGGTGTGCGTTCCCTTAAGTCCAAACCTCTGCAATGGCGGCCGAGATCAGCTCCCCCCTTGCACGTTGGCCGCGGTTCCCACCGACCGCACTTCTCGTCCGACTGGAGAGATTACCAGGGAAAAGTCTGGAAGCCGACATTCCAACTTGAGAAAGGGCAAGACCGATTCGACCGACCAAAGAATGGAGACATTCTGGCATCCAAGTAGGATGGAGACCTCGGGACGGTGTGTCCCCTTGGACCTCCCCGACCGCCATTCCCTACTTGACGTCATTCTTCGTCGGCATCCGGCATCCAAGTAGGATGAAGGCCTCGGGATGATATGTCCCTTCAGACCTCCCAGACTGTCATTCCCTATCTCTTTTCCCTTAAAAATCTCATTATTATTAAAGTGATCCTAATGAACTCTTCATCAGGTGCAAGGCAAGGCCTTGAGAGCATGTGTCCCTCGGGACCCTCCGAGTGCCCCTCACAGCTCGACTCCATCAAAAGGTACCTTTGAAAAGGCGAGTATGCAGGTAATATTCGTCATATAGGCGAGTATACAGGTACGAGTATCCAGGTGCGAGTATGTCTAGCGAGCACTCAATCTCGCCTCGATCCTAAGAGCCTAGCGAGCACTCAATCTCGCATCGAGCCTAGGAG
The DNA here is from genome assembly GCA_033032865.1 of Dactylorhiza incarnata. Taxonomy (NCBI): domain Eukaryota; kingdom Viridiplantae; phylum Streptophyta; class Magnoliopsida; order Asparagales; family Orchidaceae; genus Dactylorhiza; species Dactylorhiza incarnata. Next base: position 3,122,467 of record JAWHQI010000046.1, on the reverse strand, counting down.
CCTAAGCGACATTCAAGAAAGGAAGCAACAACAGAAGAAACAGGCGAGCAAAAAACCTTGTCCTTTTCATTTATATGTTTGGTATTAATTACAAAAGATCTTCAAGGGGTTTACAAAAGGTCGTCGGGCGAGCAAAAAAGGTGCCCAGGCGATTAGGCGTCATCCTCGCCATCAATATCTGCATCTGGATCATCGCCACCATCATCATCATCCTCGTCCTCAGAATCATCGTCCTCGGAGTCACTGGACAGCTGGGGAGATGCTCGCAAGGGGGAGGTGGACTCCTCGGCGAGCAGCGCCGGGATGAGGTCCACCACTGTCAGCTCCATCGTCGCCGGCTTCAGAAGGTCGTCTGCCTTCAGTTGGCTTAGGATGACAGTCCCCGTGGCTCGCGCGATCTCCCGACGAATGAGAGGCATATCGTCGTCGTACATCCCGATCTGCTTACCGACCCTGGAGGGGCCCGCCGCCGCTGGCAGTTGCTCGGCAGGCCGAGTTTCCAGCTCAGCAATGCGAACTTGGGCGGCCTCCAAAGCCAGTCGGGTGTCGTCCAGCTCCTTCTCCAGCTGGGATGTCTTCTTCGCCATCTCCACCTCGGCGGCCTGCAAAAACGAGAAGACGCGGAAAGTAAGCAAACTATTCGGCAAAGTGGCGAGTATCCCAGAAGCGAGTAAAGAAGCGAGGCGAGTGCGAGGCGAGTACCTCATGCTCCTTCTCTTTGAGCCCCGTGGCGATCATCTTCTTGCACTGGGTTTTGATCACCCCCTCATATTCAAGCAATCGCCTTGCTGTCGAATGGGCCAGCTCGGCAGATCGCAGCAGAGATCGCGAGGTCTGGTGAGCCAGATACTCAGAAGACTCCTCCTGCAGTCTCTCAGCATCCTCGCGACAGTCCTCCGACCAGGGCGGGAGGTTGGAACTTGGAGACACCACATGGGCGCTCTCCGACCAGGCCACCAAGGGGCGACCATAGGCATCCTCGCCACGCCCGCCAAGGTTGAAATTCGGGTGGGCGTAAGGCTCGCCAGCCTCAGAAGCGTTCGCCTTCTTGCCAAGGTCCCTATGAGCGACCTCCTTCTTCTTCCGCTTCTTCGAAGGCCCAGAATCGTCGCCGACGATTAAGGGCTCATCGCCTCCTGGCGACAAATCGATGGGCGAGTACACCCCATCCCCGCGAGCGGAGGTCCCCGCACCTCCTTGTGAGGAAGCCGCCGCCTTCAACGCCACAGGGAGAAGCTCGCGCGGCAGAGTGTGGACTGCTGCAACAAAAAGAAAGACATCTCCAGTTAGTCGCCAGATTGAAGATAAAGAACGAGTATAACGAATACTCGCGCAGTAGGTTACCTTCGCCCGGGAACACCTCAGCGAGTTCGTCTATTCGCCTCCTCCAGAACACCACGTCAAGGCGGCGATTCTTGAAGGATTCGAGCAGTTTCTCGCCACCCTCACTCAGGAGAGAAGCCCCGAAGACGCTCTCCGGCGGCTGGAAGGACCTGTCGGGAATGGCTTGGAAGTCGCCATTGATAACGACCAATCGCTCTCCCCAGCGATGATTCTTCTTCGCCGTGCCGACCAGCGTGCAGACATGGCTGCACAGGAAGACGACGCCCTCGCCAGTCGCCATGAAGTGGAATACCCGTCTGAAGACGGAGAGGTCGAAGGAGATCCCCTGGTCGCGCAGATAGCAGAGGAACCCCACGATCATCGTCACTCCGTTGGGGTTGATCTGGGCAGGGACTATCCCAAAGGAGCGGAGTATCTGGCTGAACTCCGTCCACAGTGGTAGTCGCAAGCCCACCTCAAAGTGGCGAGTAGGGAACACCCTCTCGGTGGTCAAGACGGTGTTTAGTCGCTCGCCCTGGCGAGGAAGTCGAGCGACAAACCCTGGCGGGATGTACTTCGCCGAGAATATCTCCAAGTCCTTCTCGGTTGTGATGGACTTCTTGAAGGTGGTCGCCGCAAAGTTCTTGGCGTGATTGGCACGCCGGATGGTCGCCTCGTCAGTCATCTTAGAGGAAAGAAGGAAAGAAGGGGGAGTATCGGAGAATGCGAGAAGAGGAGAAGAGGACGGAGGATACTCGCGTGTGAGCTAGAAGATCGCCGAAAGCGTAATTAATACTCACCCACCCACCCACCCTATTTATAGTAGTCGGGTAGCTTGGCTTATCGAGCACGACGACGCGATTAAGAATAAGGGGGTGGCGAGTATTAAGACAAGGTCGCCGACTCAGCAGCGCGCGTCAAAAAGGTGCCGACTTCGAAAGCACGAAGACCTACAAGAAGAAGCATGAAAGAAGCTCGCCAGGTACAGGCGACATTCAGACACTACTCGCCAAAATTAAAGAAGATAGAAAAAATCTGACAAAAAACCATCACAGAAAAAGAAAGCAAAGCAAGTAATAAAGGGCGAGTTTCCAATACGCGCCGAATAATATTACATCAGATAAAAATCAAGTGTTCAGAATTACAGGAATGCTCGCCAAGGGCGACATAGCATAGAAAGAAGAAAAGAAAGAGAAGACAACAGCTAGGGAGGCGCCTGAAGATTCGCCTGAGGATCCGGAGGCTGAGGATGTCGCCCGACCCAGCCCAAGCTGCGAGCTCGCTTGAAATGCTCGAAGGCTACGGTCATCGCGTCCTCACCCTGCCGTAGCTGGTCTTCAATCCTCGCCAGCCGACCAACCGAGCCCATGCTCGCGCGCATCCCTACCATCTCGTCATGGTGCAGCTGCTGGCGATGTTCGAGCCTCGCAACTCGACGTTCCAAGTCGCTGACAGTATGAAGGCGAGACTCTGCACCAGCCAGGCGAGTATCAAACTCTTCCAGCTGTGATACTCGCACCTCCAACTCAGTCAAGCGACGATGAGCGTCGCTGCTCGCCAGGCGCTCAACCCGCGACTCCATATCAGTCAGGCGGCGATGAGGCTCACTGACCGCCAGGCGCTCTAGCTTCGCCTCCAAATCCAGGATCGCGCGAGTAGCCCTCTCCTGGTACTCGCGAGAAGGAAGCCCGACGGCGTCGATCAAGGCCCCTATAGGAGTACGAGCGCGAGCTGCAGAAAAGGTAAGAATGTCAGAGCTTTGACGATGAGAGGAACGGAGTAAAGACAGTGGCGACTATCGAAGACAGCGACCAAATACCTGGCCGAGGACTGCGAGAGTGACAGCGAGGAGAGCCCCTTCCTCGCTGAGGAGACGCACTGCGATGGTGATCGCCTCGCCGAGCAGGATGGGACCCAGCGATCTGACCCCGGCTGGGAGGCGCGTTCCCTCGACCGCGACTATCAGATGGTCGCCCTCCCCCCCTCGGGGGAAAGAAGCCCGAAGGGCCCTCAGTCCTGCCACGGCGCGAGGATTCGCCCTGGTGGGTTGCGGTAGCAGTAGAAGTCGAAGGGCGCTGCTCGCCCTGAGTGGTAGCGGAAGGAGGAAAAGGAGGAGGTGGCGGAAGCCCACCCGCGGGCAGCTGCAAACTGCTCGCCAGCCCCAAGGATTGAAGAGGCGGTGGTGGCGGAAGCACGCTGCCCGTCAGAGGAGCCTGTTGCTCGCTCATCGGCCTCTTCTCCAGCAAAGAGCTGTGGAGAACTCGCGTCGAGCGCCCACCACCCCTAGGCGAGATCATGGGCGACGATCTCAGAGGAGGTACGGCCAGAGGCTCCTCCTGAGCACCGATAGTAGAGAATCTGCGAGCATAGAACAGGCATTTAGCGTTACAAACCAAGTTGAGATTAATCAAAGAAGGTGGTGAGTAGGTAGCTCCCACCTCGCGTAGGAGCGAGATTCTCCGGTTGATTCTGGGTCGAGGTCCCAGGCATGCTCGCCTCCTCGGCGGCATTTGGAGCAGGAGGATCAGCGACCGGCGAGTCGTCCCCGTTGGACAGCCCCAACTCGTCCAGCAGTTGCTGGTGTTGGTCGCCCAAAGGGGCGGCGACATCCTCTTCGGCAACTTTCTTCTTCCCCTTCTTCTTTTTCTTCGCCAGCATCTTCCTCTTCTTGGTAGCGAGGATGTCCTCAACCTCGGGACCTAGGCGTGGAGGGAGCGAGGGACCATCGAACAGACCCACAAGACCAGCCATGGCCGCCGTAGATTCCGCAGCATAGTCGCGCGCCATCTTGAGCGAGTTCAGAAAAGTCGTGCCACCAGAGACCCCTGCCCCTCTATTTATAGAGTTCGAGCGTCGACCAGCGAGACGGCGCGTATAAGCCAATAGTCGCCAGTGGGGAATCTCGTCGAATGAAGGTTGAATGATTCTTTCTGAGCAACTACGTTACTCGCAAAGAGCGGGGATTGTGTACAACCTTCATTCTCCGAGGGTGGACCCACCCAAGGACACGTAGACAGAAGTCAAAGGTCAAAAGGTCAATACAGAGACCAGCAGTCCAAGGCAGAAGCAGAGAGGACCCTGGTGAGTATGCAGGTGATACTCGTCAGGTAGGCGAGTATTGACCAGAGGAGCTCGTCCCGCGCAGGAAAGCAGCAGAAGACCTGGGTGAGTATTGGCTCGGCGTGTGCGAGCAGCATCCAATACTCGCCAGATGGGCGACTATGGCATAGTACTCGCCGAGTATCCCATAATCGCCGGATTAGGGGCTGGGCTATAAAAAGCCCCCCCTACCCTTTGGTTTTCCTATAAATAAGACCCCAGGGGTACTTGGATTGGCACCTGGACTTGAGCTTTTGGACCCCGATTTTCGAACTCTCGAGCCCGTCACCCTTGCTTTTAGCCAAGTCGGTGCCTTCCCTGTACCAAGCTCGGCCACTTTGGTTTCGGAGGGGAAGACTCTCTTGAGCTTCTGGGTACGTGGTGGGACCTCCCTGCCGCAGCACCTGGGGTCTTGTTTGTTGCTCTTCTAGCTTCTTCGTCGTTGTCAGCTAAGTCATCTCGTTGGACTGCTGGGCGAGTAGCCTCCGGCTGCATCGGTCCGAATCTTGAGGTCAGGATTTTCCTGGCGTCAACAAACAGCATCTTCAAAGCGGGCAGGTTCCCTCTCGTCGAGTGGTCCTGCGAAGAAGCAAGAGATCAAACTCACGAAGTTCCCCTCCTTATAACGAGCAGGCGTGACGATGGTCCGTTTCGACCTCCTCAAGGCTTGGCCACTTTCTACCGCTCTGGTAGACTCCTCCTCTTGAGCTCCTCTCTGAACTCCTCCTTGAACTCCTCCTTGAACTCCTCCTGAAGCGGTGCTCTCCCTGCTTCTTGAGTTCGAAGCTCCCCCTGAGCCAGAAGCTCCTCCTGAGCTAGAAGCTCCTCCTGAGCCAGAAGGCGATGGAGCACTGGGAGATAGCTCCAACTCCACAGTAGGGTCCTCAGTGACCCTCTCTTCCCAGCTAGATTATCCACTCTCTGGCAGCACCACAGAAGAGACTCCCTGGTATGAGACCAGTTCGTCAAACACTACGTCGCGCGAGACGACGAACTTGTGGGTCTGCGGATTCATGCACTTCCACCCCTTCTTCCGCTCAACGTAGCCGATGAAGATACACTTCCTCGCTTTCGGCTCCAACTTGGTTCTCTGAGCGTCCGGGACGTGCACGAAGCAGGTAGAGCCAAACACCTTTATGTGACCTACGTTTAGCTTCTCCCCGAACATGAGCTGGTGTGGAGACACCATCCTGTTAGGACTCAGAGGTAGCCGGTTGATCACATGAGTGGCACACGTCATTCCCTCCGCCCATAAGGCCTTGGGAATGCTCTTGGCATGTAGTCAACTCCTGGTAGTCTCCACCAGATGGCGGATCTTCCTCTCTGCGACCCCATTTTGTTGAGGGGTGTGGGCGCAGGAGAGCTCTCGCCGGATGCCGAACTTCCTGCAGAAGGAGTTAAAAGCGTTAGAGGTAAACTCCCCCCCCCCCCCCATTATCACTTCTTAACTTCTTCACCCTCAGGTTCAGCCTCCCCTCCACTAGTTCCTTCCACTCCTGGAACTTCTCAAACACTTCCGTCTTCTCCCTCATGAAGTAAACCCACGTGTAGCGGGTGTAGTCATCCACCAAGACCAGCGCATACTTGTTTCCTCCATACGTCAGGGTGGAGCACGGCCCCATCACATCAGCGTGTACGCACTCAAGAGGTGCCCTACACCTGGTCTCCGACTTGTCAAATGGAAGTCGATGTGACTTTCCAAATTGGCAGCCCTCGCACACATGGTCGTCGCCGTAAGAAGAGAGATTGGGCAGGCCAGACACCAGACCCTTCGCCACTATCATCTTCAACTTATCCATCCCCGCGTGACCTAGCCTCTCATGCCAGATCGCTGCGCCGTCGTTGGTCTTCAGCTTGTCCACGTAGGCACTTGCAGACAAAACATACAAGTCCTTCACCCTTCTCCCGGTGAGCGTGACATCAGCAACAACTGAAGACAGGTTCTTCAGAAACTTCACCTCCTTCGGTCCGAACAGCACGTGGTATCTTGCATCCACTGTATTCGCAACTGAGAAGAGGTTCTTCTTCATGCTCGGCACGTGATACACACTCTTCAGTGTCACGGGCTTCTTTTCACTTCCCAGGGATACCATCCCTTCCTTCTCAACTGGATGCACCGTATCATCCGCCGTGATGATAGCATCAGTTCCACCATATGCCTTCAAGGAGGCAAATTTAGACACATCTCCAGTGAGATGGTGCCCGCAACCGGAGTCCACTATCCAGTCGTTCTCAAAGCTGACGGAGGCTAAGGCATCGACCGACGTTGTCGTCATCTCAGCCAAGAAGCAGTTGTCTCCGCCTTCACCACCCTGGTGACCTCCACCTCTTCCCCCACCTCTTTCTCCACCTCTCTGATGGTCTCCACCTCTCTCAGCAACATGACCGGCCTTGAGATTAGACCGGCACTCCTTTGTCATGTGCTCGTACTTCTTGCAGGCAAAGCAGAGGGGGCTCCCCCTCTGGTCATATGGGGGGAGGAAGTTCTCCCTAACTCCCTGAGAGGACGTTGAAGGTCCATCTCCGGAGTTCTTCTTCTTCTTGTCCCAAGGCTTCCTCTTGCCTGAGAACAACGCCTCGCCATCTCCTCCTGAGATGGATACTCCTGCCATCTGCTTCGCCAAGCTCTCCTGTGACGACAGCAGGTTCTCTAGCTCCAGAAGGGAGGGTTGAGTAACCCATCCTTGCACGGAAGTAACGAATGGGACATACTCCTTCCTCAAGCCTCGGAGTATGTGTCGCTTCAACTTCGCCTCTGAGATTGGCTCTTCAGGGTCCAAGGCCGAGATCTCCCCACACAGGTTCTTCACCTTCAGGAAGAAGGTGGATATCGTCATCTCGCCTTGAGTCGACCTAGCCAACTCATTCTCCAGGAATTGTAGTTGCGCTACATTCTTCTTGTTGAATAACCCATCGAGGGCTATCCAGATCTCAGACGCTGACTTGCAACCTATGATGTGGTCAAACAAGTCAGGTGAAATGACTCTCTTTAAGGTGAACTCCGTCTTGGCGTTGGTCTTCCTCCAAGCTCTCACAGCTTGACCATTGTCTTCGATTGGAAACACTTCTGCCTCCTCTTCTCCTCCAACGACCTCTCATAGGTCCTCTCCAAGCAGGTAACTCTCCATGCAAGACTTCCATTTCTTGTAGTTGGTCTGGGTGAGCAGCTCAATGCCAAGTCCCCTAGCATACCCTCCTCCGCCGTCCATTTTGGTTGCTCAGTCCTTGTTCCCACCCTCCCTTTGATACCATGTGAAATATTTTGAAGTCGGAAGAACACGTCAACCAACAGGAGAATAAGGACACCAAGAAGGGAACAAAACTATCACAATTTAATAACTCTGACAGCTAGTTACAAATGAACAAGGCTGAATACAAGTTGCATCCAACTTGAATCACAACAGCCAATAGTAGGAAAGAACTCGGTCACGGACAAGGTCCGCTTCTCCTTCGGAGCACACCGCGCAGGTGATACTTTCTCGAAGAGCTTCGAACTCACGACCTCGATAAGAAGCTCTCCTAGCAGCCCTCATCACCCAACTGCGCTGTTTGAAGTCGGAAGAACACGTCAACCAACAGGAGAATAAGGACACCAAGAAGGGAACAAAACTATCACAATTTAATAACTCTGGCAGCTAGTTACAAATGAACAAGGCTGAATACAAGTTGCATCCAACTTGAATCACAACAGCCAATAGTAGGAAAGAACTTGGTCACGGACAAGGTCCGCTTCTCCTTCGGAGCACACCGCGCAGGCGATACTCGCTCCTCGCTACCGCCGGCGTTAACGCTAGCGCCTAGCGTTAGCTCTCCAACTCGCAAGCTCGTTGCTCGCATTCCAAGCTACTCGCACGCTCGCCGCGCTTCGCTTCCTCCACTTCTCGCTACCGCGAGCGCTAGCACTAGCGCCGGGCGGTATCTCGCGAGTAGGTAACTCTCTTGCCGAACTTACTCCAAGTTCGATGCTCGCCTGAAAGCACTCTGGTATCTCGAACTCGCTCAAAGTAGAGGATACTCGTCACTTTCAGAATCGATCTCTTTGGGGGGGTACCCCTCTATTTATAGGCAAAACAGGGGAGGTGGCGAGAAGGAGCTAACGTCGGCGGTAGCGCTAGCGTCGGGCGTTAGCTCACTTCAAAAATCTAACAAATATGATATCAATAGAAAGCTCTTCTGAACAAAAATATTAATTAAGGCTCCGTTTGGCACAGTGATGGCGATCGTGAACGCGGTGGTTATGAATTGTCGTTCATGACCGTCCAACCTCACCTAAAAAACTTCATCCACTCTTATGTTCAAAACTAGTTTTTTTTTCTGTGGCGGTCATAACCATTGTCATGCCAAACATGCATTCTATAATGATGGCGTTTTTGTCCAAACTCACCGGAGCAAAAACGTCGCGCAAAACGAAGCCTTAATGTGCAAAGTAAGCGTGTTATATGTTGAGTTTATAAACAATCTTTGGACTCTCATAATAGTAAGCCTGGAGGCCAAGCTTATTTGTACATCAAAACAAAAAATGTAAATCAACATAACTCATGAGCATTAATTTTTTGGTCTATGCAGATATTATCCAACGGGAAATATAAAAGTATTGAGCACAGAGCAGTAGTGAACAATGAGAAAGAGCGGCTAAGTGTTGCCGGATTCCATGTGCTAAACGTTGGTGATACGGTGGGACCAATACCGAACATAGTTAAAGGGAACAAATTGCTTTATAAGAGCTTGAAGTTTGAAGAATATACAAAGATGCTCTTAGCTGGTAAATTGGAAGGGAAAAGTAACTTGGAACGCATGAAATTATATGAATGATGATGACAACCTAAGATGATGCTTCGGTCTTTAATATTTTTTAATGTTTCGGTCTCTAGCCCAAGGGCATTCGTGCAATGCCTCAGCCCACAATATTTGAGATATTGTCTATTTTAATTCAGCTCATCTCATATTAAGTTGAACCGCACTGTTTAATCATTTTCCATTTGTTGGCTAAGAGTACTTCTCGGAAGGTCATCCATACCAAAATTATTCTCACCAGAGCACATCAACTGTTATGTATACGCATTATTATATATTGTATCTTGTAGTATGGGGCCCCATCTATATAAGGAGCCCTAGGGGTGGAGTCTTTCTTATCTTTGGAGTTTGTGTTTTGGACTCTCTTGGAGAGTGGAGTGTATAGGAGGACCTAGCCTCCAGGTGCTTGGCGAGAGTTATTTCCCATTGTATGTGTTCTCTTTATGTTGGTTTAATGCAATGCAAGTTTCGTGTTATTGTTCATGATACGACTAAGGCGTATCAACTGGTTCGACCTGTCGCAAATTAGAGTTTCGACGGAACCCTACCTTGGATCTTACGTCCTCTCTGCAGTCGGTTGTCCTTCCCGATCACCGGTTTCTCGCTCGCATATCCTCCTTGCACCCGACCCGCGCGCGACGCCGCGCATCCTCTTCGACGGTCCCAGTAAATCGCTGACTCCAACGACCGCACTCGACGCCCCCCGCTGACGAAGCCTTCGATCGTTGACGGAGACGACTCCAGCGACGCTTTCCTCGCCGTCAACCTCCAATGTCGCCGACCCCAAACCCGGCGTTTCTCTTGCGCCAACGACTTCGCACGACTTTCAGCAATTTCCTCCTATTCCAGCTCAAGATTCTAGTGCTACTTCAGTTCTTAGCGCCTCCAGATGGCTCTTCTTCCTCTCTAGCAGTGTCCGGCAGCACCCCACCGGCCAGCCAACACTCTTGCAGCCTTCCAGCAGCCGCTCGTCATCCTCACAGCCCTCATGCGGCTCCTGTGGCTCATGCAGCATTCCGTCAGCCCTCTCGCGGCTCCTGCAGCATTCTGGCAGCCCTGTCGCGGTGCCTGTAGCAATCTGGCAACCCTCCTGAGCCTCCTTCCGCTTTCTGGCGGCCCTCCCCCCTTTCCATCATGGCTCTCCTTCCGGACTCGGTGCATGCTCGTTTCGATCGAGTTGAAGCTACCCTAGATACTCTCCTCGCCATGACGCTTGAGATTCATCATCAGCTTCTTCCACATGCCCCCTTACAACCCCGGCCTGCCACTTTACATCCCGACGAGCCTCCTCCTCCATCCATCCCACCGCCACACCTCTGTGGGTCTTTGACCATTAGAACCGCCGTCATTTCCTCCTTTTCCGACACCCCCTTCATTCTCCTGCTGCCGACTGCGGCACATACCCCCATAATTCCCCTCATCCTTTGATTCCCACCAGTTGCCCTCCCATTCACTCGCCTTCCGACATATCCATGACAGAAGCTCCACATGGCGCCTTGCCAGCCTTTCACACATCGTCACATGATTTTTCTGCTCCCCGTCGTTTCTTGGAGACCCTCGTCTGCCTGTCAGCTCTCTTATCTCCCGACTCCTCGCTTCCCACATCTCTCGAGCTCATTGTTATCCTACCCTCACATCTTGTCACTCATCAACCTCGATCGGAGTTCTCATCGGGTTTCCTTCCACATCTTCACTACCTACTCCTCATCGACCTAATGTTCGGCCCCGCAACCCCCGTTCAGGATCTGGATGGGTTTTCGCCATCAGTCTTCATAGCATCCGGACTCCGACCGTGGCCCTGGCCCAACTGGCGTGAACCTCACTCGACCTTGAGAATGAGATATCTTGCAGGCATGACATTGCTTCACCTCTCGGGCAATCTCATGACGAGTTCTACGCCCGTTTCGGTTGCCTGTCCCACAACTCTGCAACAACAAGCCCGCCACGACGCCTCTAAGCTTTAACAAGTTCTGAACGAATTTGAAATTTAAAATTTAAAGTTTGCGCCAAGTTCAAATATGGAAGGACGCATCTCTTGGGAAGGTGCTGCTCGTTTTTAAATAAAAAATCTCATGCCAGAAGGGGGGAGGAGAATTCTTGGAGAGAGAGAGATTGGGGGGGGAGTCATCACTTGTGATTTTTCGGCCAAGGCAAGAAGTTTGGAGAGATTCAAGCACCAACAAGGGAAGAAATTTCTGCAGTCCTTTGATCTCCTTTCACCATGTTTAGTAAGATCTTCAAGATTTGTGGTTTCTTCCTTCCATCATGAACTAAATTTTTAGATCTTGTATGTTGAGAGTACTTTGACTTGTTGTGATGTTGTGATTTTAATTTCTCCTTCATGATTGTTTGAATATCTATCTTTATTGGATTTATGTTTTTTTCATTTTGTGGAAATTTGGATTAATTATTCTTCTTCTAAATAGCGTGACAAGATTCGAGAGAGGAGTTACGTTATTTTAGGGTTGAAACCATTATTTTACGCGGCGAGATTCGAGAGAGGAGTCGCGTAAATCTTTAGCCAAGTTCCATCTTTATATAGTGATGCGGAGCAGAGACGAGGACGAGCTTTGGGCCCATTCGGGGCTGATTTGGCGACTTACCATATATGGCGTGCCCGGATCGACGATCCGACTCCGTGGATGCGTTCGGATTCATGTTACGAGTCGATTTCATATATTACTTTATATATTTTGGTTTATTATTGTTGTATTTAAGTGGATTTCCCCCCCGGCCAATCATAGTCGTTGATTGGGATGCCCTAGCTTTGTTTTTATTATAAATAAGAGAGTAGTGGGCTGATTGGAGACATTGCAGATTTTGGAGAAGAGAAATCCCGAAATCCGGCGATCCCTCCACGGTGCCGACTCCGTGGAACCCTAGGTGACGACTCCTAGGTTTGTATCTTCCTCCCCAAGGTATCCCCTAACCCTAGCCCTCTTTTCCCCTTCCCAAACTCCCTCCCGCAGCCACCAACAGCCCCCCAAACAGCCACGGTTGGCTGTCCAGAACTCTCGTAATCTTCCAATTCAATATTACTATTCAAAAATTAAAAACACTATTCCTAGCATATAGTTTCCCCCCTCCCTGTTCCACCGCCAGCCACCCTGCAGCGCCAGCCACCCGCCTCTCCTCCTTCCTTCCACTGTTGCCGCCAGCCTCCCTGCAACCCCAGCCACCGACACCCATTTTTGCTGTCCAGCAAAGCAGCCCCCTTCTCAGCCTGCTGCCGACTGCCCAGTTCAGCCACCGCTGCCCTCCTCCAAGTCCAGCCGCCTCCCCCCTATAGCCGCCGCCCTCCCCCTCCTTCCCTACAACCACCACCCCTCTCCTCTACGTGGGACCACCTCCACCCTCTCGTCCAAATCAGTCCAGATCTGGACAAATCCAGCCCGGATCCGCTCCTAAATCGTCGGATCTATCCAACCCTACCCAGATCTATTTCCTAGTGGCCAGATCTATCCATTTCCGGTCCGATCTCACCTTTCTCCGCCAAGGACAGCCACCGCAACTCCGTCGCGCCTCCGGTTCCACCTTCGGTCGCCGATCTACATACCCGGACCCGGATTCTTCATTGTCTTGGTCAGCCCACTACTTTATGAGTCTTATTTGTATTGGATTATTATTTTCAGCATATTTATATTGGATTGGATCTTGTACCTGTTTTGAATATCTTGCATGATAGTTGTTTGTTAGATTATTATTGTGATTTGCAGGGTTATTCGTCGCGCGCTCGTGCTTTGGCCCTCCACGCGGAGGAAAGCCTAAGCTTGTTTTCGCCCTAATAAATATTTTGTCTTGTCTTGAATTATCTGCATGGGATGATATTTTAATTATTATCTAACTGTGGCTTATCAGTCGGGCTTTGTATAGCATGTAGGGTTAGGTCGTCGATTATCTCACAGCCTATAGATTCGTCCTGCGTCATACAGCGCTGCAAGATTCGAGAGGGAAGTGACGTAAGTACAACATAAATTTCAATAAAGCATAAAGGTAGAAAGAGATTTCATCTTTTGTTAACAACCTTGATTTGTGTGCTTTATGTTAGTCTTTTTCACCTAAGTTAGAGATGACTAGGGGAATCAGGGTAAACGGATTTCAGAGATCGGGAGATGATGACATTCATTTTCAAATTGTTGCAGGATAGTTAATCAAGAATTTCATAAAGGTTCATTCTAAAAACCCATCGCAACAAGTAAAGGAAATCAAGATACAAGATTATTTCTCTAAATTGATAATTCTCCAAATTGATAAGAGTATTTTTAAGTAAGCGTTATTTAGTTTTGTTGTTAATTTTTTTTTATAAGCGTTATTTAGTTTTGTTGTTAATTTAATTAATCCGCTTGAATTTAAAAGAAAAGGTAGAGTTAGTACTTGCGAGCGCTAAATTAATCACTTCTCTGAGGGAACGATCTTTTCTCACTTTATATTACTTGATTCGACACGTGCACTTGCGTTAAAACGTAAGTCTATCTTGGGTGTATCACTCTCGCGCTTCCGCTCGCTCCTGCCCCACAGAAAGCGCTCCCGCTCCGCAGAGAGTGCTTCCGTTCTCGCCTGCTACGTAAGAGTGCTTCTACTCGCTCCTGCTCTGTGGGAGGCATTCTCGCGCTCCCACTCGCTCCTGCTCCGCAGAAAGCGGTTCCGCTCCGCAGAGTGCGCTTCCGCTCCCGCCTGCTCCGTAAGAGTGCTTCTACTCGCTCCTGCTCCACGGGAGGCGCTCCCGCTCGCTCCTCTTCCGCAGAAAGCGCTCTCGCTCCGCAGAGAGCGCTTCCGCTCTCGCCTGCTCCGTAAGAGTACTTATACTCGCTCCTGCTCCGCGGAAGGCGCTCTCGCGCTCCCACTCGCTCCCGCTCCGCAGAGAGCGCTTCCGCTCTCGCCTGCTCCGCAAGAGTGCTTCTGCTCGCTCCTGCTCCGCGGGAGGCGCTCCCGCTCATTCCTGCTCCGCAGAAAGCGCTCCCGCTCCGCAAAGAGCGCTTCCGCTCTCGCCTACTCCGTAAGAGTGCTTCTACTCGCTCCTGCTCCGCGGGAGGCGCTTTCGCGCTCCCGGTCACTCCTGCTCCGCAGAAAGCGCACCCGTTCCGCTCTCGCCTGCTCCGCAAGAGTGCTTCTGCTCGCTCCTGCTCCGCGGGAGGCGCTCTCGCGCTCCTGCTTCGCAGAAAGCGCTCCCTCTCCGCAGAGAGCGCTTCCGCTCTCGCCTGCTCCATAAGAGTGCTTCTGCTCGCTCCTGTTCCGTTGGAGGCGCTCTCGCGCTCCTGCTCCGCAGAAAGCGCTTCCGCTCTTGTCTGCTCCGCAAGAGTGCTTCCGCTCACTCCTGCTCCGCAGGAGGAACTCTCGTGCCTCCGCTCGCTCCTGCTCTGCGGGAGGCGCCCTCGCGCTCCCGCTCCACGGGAGGCGCTCTCGCTCTCCCGCCCGCTCCTACTTCACAAAAAGCTCTCTCGCTCCGCAGAGAGCGCTTACGCTCCAGTCTGCTCTGTAAGAATGCATCCGCTCGCTTCTGCTCCATGGAAAGCACTCTCCCGCTCCCGCTCGCTCTTGCTCCACGGGAAGCGCTACCGCTCTCTTATGGTCCGCAAGAAGCGCTCTCACTTATGCTTATTCCGCGGAGCGCGCCGCTATCATCCATCGGCGGCGGCGATCGCCGACCACCACCACCACCAGGGAGGCTGTCCGGGCTTCCCGAGCTGCCCAGCGTGACCGAGGGGCAAACTCGTCATAATCACAAAGTTGATAATTCGCGTGCCCCCGAATCAAGCATTTTCATTCGCTCGTCCAGGAATCAGCATGACGCAGTTACCAGAACACCCCCCTCAAAAACTTTAAAAGGAGGGTCAAGCCTCCATTTGAAGAGACTTTTTGTCATTGTGAGAAGAAGGAGCTCTAGAGTTTTCCGGCGAGGATTTTTGGAAGATCTTCATCGGCCTTCAAGCTCCTTTTGAAGATCTCCCTCGGCTTCCCAGCTTTACTTCAAGAACTGGGGGAGGACCTCAGTGACACAGAGCCAAACTGCTCCAGAACGTTCAACTTCAGGCTGCTTCCCAACGTTCGTCTCCAAAGCTGCTCCGCAGCGCTCTGTTTGGGATAGCATCACCAAGTTCCGCGCTGAAGGGGATCCACGAGCACGCTTACCGGGAACGACTCCTAAGTGCGGGAAAGACTTAGCAAAACCTTTGTAACGAGCAGTGGTCTGTCACCCTCGAAAAGCAATCCTCTCTGTAACTCGCAAAACTAGTGGATCGTTCAGAACTGTGCTAGGCCCCGTGGTTTTTTCCCTTTTTGGGTTTTCCAAGTAAAAATCATGATATCTACTGTTGGTTCTCACTTTTGACTGTTTGCGCGTTCGGCTTACTCTCGAGCTAAGATGGTTCAGCTCGACCGGCCTAAGAGAACGTTGAACGATCCGCAATAATAAGTTTATAATAAATTCCGCTTAGAGCACCTAACTAAAATAAATAACTTTTATATTAAACATAGGTAAATATAAATATAAATTAATATAATATAAATTGTATTATATAACGTTTATATATTATAAATTTATAATTTATTTTATATTAATAATTTTAACGTTATTAAAATTTACAACAAATATATAAACGTTTATAACGTATATACACAAAATAAAATATAAATTATAATAAACGTATGAATCATGCCCGTCGAATGTTGCCGCCCGTCGAATATTTTCGCTCGCCGAATGTTCGCCGCATGGGGCCCCGTGCACTGTAACTGGTATGTGTGTGTGTGTGTGTGTGTGTGTGTGTGTGTGTGTGTGTGTGTGTGTGTGTGTGTGTGTGTGTGTGTGTGTGTGTGTGTGTGTGTGTGTGTGAGAGAGAGAGAGAGAGAGAGAGAGAGAGAGAGAGAGGGAGAGAGAGAGAGACTGGAATTAGAATTGAAGATCTATTTTCATAAAAAATAGACTATAATTTTGAAGCCTCAATTTTGTTCAAAAGAATGGACCCTAGTAATTGGGATTATTTTGATGCTCCGGGAAGAAGTAATATTCAATCAATTTAAGACAATAAGGAGCGAGAACTCAAATAGGGCACTAATTGGTCGTAGAAGAAGTCCCGAATAGGGAGAAGTCGATAACCTACCGACTACAAGAATACAGCTTGGTGACAACAATGTAAGATTCATCGACCCACACACAAAAAGAAATTAGCGAAGTCCAAAACTCGTAGTTGACAATGTTGGGGTCCAGCCCCTAAAGAGAAACAATATAGATCAAGGTTGGAGTTGTGTTGCAGCAGGACAAGGAGGAAGTTGTGTTAAACAGCAATTTCTCAGTCTGTCTGTTATCGCCGGGCGGTAGCATATCGATGAATCGTCGAGAAACATTGCTGCGTCGACTAGAAGACAAGTTGTGTCGTCGAGAGAATTGGCAGCTCAGGGCTAACGCTCGGCGGTAGTGATACCGCGGGCGGTAGGGATGTCGACGTGATAAGCAGGTCATATTGTCGAGATGAGTCTCTGATATCGACGAGATGGGTGTCGTCTTGAGTTCACAAACGGGCCCATAAAGTCTATTCCCCACACATCAAATAACTCAACTTCCAATATGATGTTCATGGGCATCGCGTTATTCTTTTGTATGTTCCCCACTCGTTGGCATCTATCGCATTGTTTAACAAAAGAATTTGAGTCCCGAAATAAGTTAGGCCAAAAGAATCCGGCCTCTAACACCTTCATGACCGTCCTAGTGCCCATGAAATGACCTCCATATGGTGAATTATGACATTTCTCCAGGATAACTCTCATTTCCCCCTCGGGAACGCAACGTCTCAACACTCCATCGGCTCCAATCTTAAACAGATAAGGATCGTCCCACAGGTATGAACGCACCTGGTGTAAAAATCTTTTTCGTTGTGGATATGTAAGCTCAGAAGGCATGATGTTGCTCACTAGGTAATTTACATAATCAGCGTACCAAGGCACATCACTCTCAGATATAACAAGAAGCCACTCATCGGGAAATCTCCGGTCAATCTCAGAACGTAGTTACGGATGTGCACACTCAATCCTAAACAAATGATCTGCTACTGGATTCTTCGCTCCTTTCATATCTCTAACTTCTACATCAAACTCTTGTAGGAGGAGTACCCATCAAATCAGGCGTGGTTTTGTGTCTTTCTTCTCCATCAGATAACGAATCGCAGCATGATCGGTGTAACAATGACCTTTGTGCATAGGAGATATGACCTGAACTTTTCGAACGTAAATACTACTGCTAATAGTTCTTTCTCGGTGATGGTGGTGTAGTTGACTTGGGCGTCAATGAGGGTTTTGCTAACATAGGCCCAAACCGAGCCGAACCGAGTCAACCGAACCGACTTTTGAACCGAACCGACCGGTTCGGTTCGGTTTCGGTTTGTAGTGGCTGAAAACCGACCTATATTCGGTTCGGTTCGGTTTTCACCATGGAAAAACCGAGTGAACCGAACCGAACCGAGCAACAACGTAATATAAATCATCTTTATTATATAGCTGGTCACTTGGTCAGGCCCGATAAAACATTTTTATTTTATTATTTCCGCTTAGGCTTAGCTGGTCACGGTCACTTGGAGTCTTGGTCAGGCCCGATAAAATAAACAGTTTTACGCACAAGTCACAACCTAGCCTTTCCGTTGTTTATTATTTTCATTAATTCCTAGATGCTTTATTATTTTCATTTTTCAATCCCTAGCCTGGCATTATTTCTTCCGCACTCGGCTTCCGGTCTTCCGCCTCGCCATTTCCGCCTCGCCATTTTTCAATCCCTAGCCTCGCCATTTCCGCCTCGCCATCTTTCTTCCGCATTCGGCTCTTCCCGTCTCGCCATTTCGTTGCCGATCATATTCGTTCGTTCGTGCAGACTTTCAAAGAAGTTGGTGTCTTCATCACCATTTTCAATCCCTAGCTGGAAGCCTGGAACCGAGAGTTTTCTAAATTTTTTTTTTTGCTTTTCTATAGACGTTCATCATTCAGACATTCAAGGAAGGGAGAAAGGGCGGAGCTGATTAAATAGTTTTACGCACAACCTGAACTTGGAAAGCCATTTTAGCATCGTCGAAGGTATTCCTCTTCTTCTTGCCTGGTCTTGGAAAGCCATTTTTTTCCTGGTTACTGTGGATTGTCTTCTTCTCACATTTTTGAGATGTTTGCTTGAAACGTAGAGAGCTAAGGCTGTTGATTTGGAGTCCAGTAATCCCGCCTATGACTTGTAAATTTTTAGATATTCTTACTTTCTTTTATCATAAATATGATCACATACGCAATAGTCTAACATTTCTTATTTCCTCTCTTTCTTCCTATTTGGTTATTATTATTTTTGCAATAGAGATGTCAAACTTTGAGCCTGCATCAGTGATAGAGGGCAAGTACCTAAAAAAAACTAAACAACTTCGAAGCATTTGTAGAAAACCGAACCGACGGGTAGAAAACCGAACCGAACCGAACCGATTGGATTCGGTTCGGTTTCGGTTTTGGGCGTGTAAAAACCGAGCCTATTCGGTTCGGTTTCGGTTTTACATAAAACCGAACCGAACCGAACCGCTTGCAGGCCTAGCTATCGTATGGAATATCTTCTCCCGCACTTGGCCCAAGACAACCCCCGCCGCATAATCACTCGCGTGACTCGCGTCACACATCAGAACAAAAGATTCTTTCCAATCAGGTGTCACAACGACAGGTGTCGTGGTCAAACGGTTCTTTAGTTTATTAAATGCTTCTAGACCCTCATCGCTGAAATAGAACTTCGGGTGCTTCTCCAATAAACCACTCAACGGCTTTGCTATTTTTGAAAAGTCTTTGATAAATCTACGATAGAAACCCGCATGTCCTAAGAAGCTCCTCAACATCTTCACATTCTTGGGTGGAGGTAACTGTTTTATCACGTCTAGCTTCGCCTTGTCCACACCTAATCCACTCCTAGAGATGTGGTGGCCAAGCACTATCTTTTCACGTACCATGAAGTGACATTTTTCCCAGCTCAACACTAAATTAGTCTCCACACACCACGAGAGCACCTCTCCAGACAAAATAGGCAAGCATCAAATGACTTGCCAAAGAATAATAAATCATCCATATAGACCTCAATGCCATAATCTTCAGGGTCTTCGCCCTGGTCTAGAAGGTCAGCGAGGATAGCAATTACGTAACGCTGGAAAGTAGCAGGTGCGTTACATATACCAAAGGGCAGTCTCCTAAATGCAAACGTCCCGTAAGGACAGGTGAAGGTAGTCTTCTCTTGATCCTCTAGGTCTACCATAATCTGATTGTAACCAGAGTAACCATCTAGAAAACAGAAGAAATCATTCCCTGCCAATTTGTCCAAGATTTGATCAATGAAAGGAATGGGAAAACGATCCTTCTTGGTGGCTTTATTCAACTTCACTTTGATTTGAAGTTAGCAAGATGGGTTAAATCTCTTTTAAATGTTTCATTTTTCCACATTACTCTTTAAAAGAGTTATTTTCCTAAAAATAGACCTGTATGGACTTCTAAAAATAATAATGGAAGGGAGAGCAAGAACCAAGTTCGAGATGTAAACTAAAGTGTTGAGATAGATAGTTTATTATGATTAGTACTTCTCTTTAATCATTTCACGTCATACTTCTTCAATTTGATCACCATTTATACCCTTTGAACTTGAACTTTGAATTTTTATGCATAATTTCCCTAGGCGTCTAATTGGTAATTCTTAGTATGCTCTTCAATTATGATTGGTTGTTAAAAGAAAAATGTGTGAGTCGTAGTGATATGTTGCCTAAGTGTGTGTACATCTACTTGGAATGATCCCAACTACAGACCAAAATAAACCTTATAGTTTGGAGAGTCGCTGAGAATTTTTTTCATCTAGGGAGACACCTTCTACCATCCATACACATTTTTAACCAAACCAAAGTTATTCTCATCACTAGCCCTCGTGACGTCTTTTCAAACCTAACTACTAAATCTTGCGGAGGTTAAGTCAAAGACTCGGCCTATTCTCATCCTTTCTTAGTCATTAAAGGAAGTTTGATGGGAAAGTTGGAAGGAAGTAAATGATTTTAAAGGATAGCATGCATCACACTAGAAATTTTAATTGAGATTTCTCTTCCATCAAGCTAATGAATTCTCGAATGTTTTGAACTTTTAATGATTGGCATATCCTCAAGTGGTTTAATCAGTACTCTTGACTAGGCTTCTTTTAGTCATTCCTGAGAAAAAGGATCATGGGCGTTTTTAAATTTTGATGTTTATCACCTCACTCAAGTCGATGATTGGAATTGTCTTTGCTAGGGACTAGCAAGGGTTTAAGTGTGGAGGTGTGATAACTTCTCATAAAAAAGTTATCTAGCCCATGTTTTGGACTTTTTGCTCAACGTTTCTGGTGAAAATAAGTTTAATTGAAGTTAAAATGCGAGTAAATTCATATTTATTTTATTTATGACTAAATCGGCATTTTTCTTAGGTATTGTTGTAAGAAAAGCCAAAAGGAATGAATTGGAAGAAGGATTTTGTTCAAATATGTTGTCCTGGGAAAAAAGTTGCAGGATCCTGAAAAAGGTTGCAACCCTGCCTAGACGAATTTCAGATTTCAAAATTCAAATATGGCGCCATTTGCAGATTTGGAAGGAGGCGTCTTTTGGGCAAGGGATGCACGTTTTTATAGAGAGAGAAATTTTCAATTTTGGAGGGCCATTGAGGTTTCGAATTTAATTCATTCCAAGTCTATTCCATCCTTCAGCTCGAAGGGGCGGCTAGAGGAGGAGGAGGGGATTTTTCGGGCTAATCGAGGGAGCGACTCTGGCGAAAGAATACTTTGTCGTTTAGTTGATAATTTCATCATGTTATGTAAGATCTCTCCAACTGTTTTGCGTGTTCTCTCCGCCGTCATGAACTAATCATTTTTAATCTTGGATTGTGAGAATACTTTGCCTTTTGTGGTGATGAAATCTTGAATTTTCCCTATGAATGGTTGGTGAATGTCTTTATTGAATCTATAATCTTTATTTTGAAACTTTTGGCCAAGGTTTCGTCTTTTTACTACGCTCCATAATTCGAGAGAGGAGTTACGTTAGTGCGTTATAGATCTGATATAGTATTTGAAAGGAGAAAGAGATTTTCTCTTGGTATTAGCAACTTTGGTTTTCAATCTTCCCCCGCCCATACCCCCAATGATTGGGGACTATATGGGTTATGTTGTTGTTGTATTAGCAACTTTGGTTTTCGTTCATTATGCAGTACTTGTCTCTCCCGAGGGGGAAATAGAGGTTAGGGATTTCCGATATCGAGATGTACGGATCTTCTATCTTAAAAACGTTGCAAGACGTTTCACCATACATTTCATAAAGTCACTTTAATAAATTCATCATACTAGGCTAGGAAATCACAGTACAAGATTATCTCTTATTACTGATACCCAAGTAATTTCCTCTACGAGTCATAGTTTAAGTTAAATTAGTAGTTTTTGCTATTACTAATTTTAATGTTTTACAAACCACCGTTTTATTTGACTTGGATTTAAAGAAAGGACGCAACTGGTATTTGCAAGCACTAAATTCACCACCTCTCCGTGGAAACGAACTTTACTCACTCATTATTACTTGATCCGACACGTGCACTTGCGTGTAATACGTATACTTATTTCGGGCGTATCAGTGTTACACGCCGACCCCAGACCCGGCGTTTCTCCTGCGTCTGCGACTTCACACGACTTTCGGCGATTTCCGTCTATTCCAATGTACGATTCCAGTGCTTCTTCAGTTATTGACGCCTCTAGCCGGCTTTTCCTCCTCTCTTGTCGTGTCCAGCAGCACCCTCACCGGCCCGTCAACACTCCTGCAGCCTTCCAACGGCAGCTCGTTACCCTCACAGCCCTCCTGTGACAGCCCGGAAGTGCTCCAGCGGCTCCTGCAACATTCCGACAACCCTCCTGCGGCTCCTGCAGCATTCCAGTAGCCATACCGCGGCACCTGCAGCAATCTGGCATCCCTCCTGAGCATCCTTCCGCTTTCTGGCGGCCCTCCCCCTTTTCCACCATGGTTGTCCTTCCGGACTCGGTGCATGCTCGCTGCAATCGAGTTGAAGTTGCCCTGGATACTCTCCTCGCGATGATGCTTGCGATTGTTGGAAGAAATAAAATGGAAATAGAAGGTATGTTTTATTCATTCGCATATGGGGTATTTTATAGCATTACAAATGACTCACAAAAACCGTCACAAGATGTGGGACTAAACTCACTCACTCTTAAAGACTCTAATAGACCTATATATTAATATAAAACTAATAATCTCAACACCCCCCCCCCCTAAGGTGGAGGGGAAACCTCCAGCTTAGACACATCAAATAACAGCAATGAAGGTAGACGACGTAGGATAAAACATCAGACGAGCCACCAAGAAAAAAATATTAAACCGGGGAATCAAACCGGAGACATAGCCACACACGGTGCAAACCCGCACACGATGCAGGACCCACACACGACGTGGACTCGTTGGAAACCGGTCAACCAACATCACATACACACACAACATGCGAAAGAGAGTGAACGATGTGAAGCAAATCATCAAACGGACAACCGGGGAAAATCCGTCGGGGATAATCCGTCGAGGATAATCCGCACAAAGGGCAGTCCCACACGACATAGTCCTGCACGACACGGTCTCACGCGACACAACCCACTGAAATTAGAACACCAACATCAGTCGTCTCCCAACACACGACCAATCGAAAGGAAACGCATAACATCATACGACATAAGCCGAGAGGTCATGTGGAATGAAGGCGAAAGATCGGGAAAGATCATCCGAGTCGCATTCGTCCTACAGCTATGGAGAACGGCTGTCGGCGAGAACACGACCCAAGATACAGCGAGCAAAGCACGGGCACAAGCTAACAACGAGTAGAAGGCTCAAGCAGCTGCGAGCATATGGCTCAAGCAGCGGCGAGTAGAAGGCTCAAGCAACGGCGAGGAGAAGAGGGAACCCGACAAGAAAGAGAATAGCTCTGCATGAAGAAAAGCATCGACCAAGAGAGCAGCAGCACGGGAAGCCATCGTCCATAGCACGCGACTGAAAGCACAAACA
The DNA here is from genome assembly GCA_033032865.1 of Dactylorhiza incarnata. NCBI lineage: Eukaryota > Viridiplantae > Streptophyta > Magnoliopsida > Asparagales > Orchidaceae > Dactylorhiza > Dactylorhiza incarnata. Next base: position 3,099,200 of record JAWHQI010000046.1, on the reverse strand, counting down.
AGCAAACAACAGCACCAAGCCGATCGACAAGACTAGAAACGTCGACGAGAACATGAGCTGGAGAGGGATATAACTGCATCGTCGAAGGGCAGTCGTAGGCTCGACGAGATCGAAGGAGACGCTGGATCAGCAGTCGAGAGGCAGCAGCAGCGGTGGTCGACTGGATCAGCAAGTAGTCGTACTCGACGAAGAAGGGATCGAGCGACGCACCCACTGGCAGCAGCCGGACGACGAGGGAAGTTCCAGCGACTGGATCAGCATCGAGCAAGGCGTCGAGCAAGACGTCGACGCAAGCGACGACAGCGTCCACGAACGAGAGCAGCATTCGGTCCCTCTAACGACATCGAGGGAGGAGAAGAGAGATCCCTCCGCCGACTGGAGCGAGAGAAAATGTCGCAGCAGTGGGCGACGGGATTGGGCTTGACGAGGCGGAATCATACGTCGGGCTTTACAAACGAGAACGCCAACGCTTAGCGAAGAATTGCCGCTCCCGTCTTCGAAATCAGACGTGGATTCCGTCGACGGGAGCGGGGGGAGAACTGCTCGACGTGAGCCCTAACAGCGCAGGACGGGAACGGGAGGGAGGAAGAGGCCGGAAATAAGAGGCGGGGCAGCCGAGAACCTTAAGTTGCCAACAATTTTAGGGCAACAAAGTTCTCAGAATCGTTTCAGTCACAAAGACCGACACAAGATGTGGGATTAAACTCACTCACTCCTAAAGACTCTAATAGACCTATATATTAATATAAAACTAATAATCTCAACAGAGATTCGTTATCGTCTTCCACATGCCCCCTTACAACCCCGGCCTTCCATCCTCGTCAGCCTTCCCACCGAGCCCATGCTCGTCATCATGCCGACCAGCTCCTCGTGGTACAACTCCTGGCGATATTCTAACATCTCCATTCGTCGCTCCAACTCATTGATCATGTGGAAGCGAGATTCTGCGTCGGCCAGCTACCCCTCGAGCTCCTCAGTCTTAGTTACTCGCACCTCCAGTGCAGAGATGCGGTGATGAGGTTCGCAAATGACCATATGATCAAACTTGGCCTCCAACTCGAGGTAGGATAGAGCACTCTTCTCCTGATACTCGCGGAGCGGGAGCCCGATGGCGTCGATCAGCGCGCCTCCCGGAGTGGAAGGACGACCTATCAAGAAGAAGACGATCATCTGGTTAGCGAGGACATCGATGAAGTAGCGACTATCCAGAAGCAGAGAATTACCGGGCCGAGGAGTGTGATTCCTCGCATCGCGGCGAGGGCTGCGAGATCGATCCCGGCGAGGAGTGCGTGCCCGCCGAGGAGAAAGGCTGAGATGAATTGATCCTCGTCGCCCTGACGAAGAGTCCCCGTGATGATCCATGTCTGTTTGGACAGGGTGTTGTGGCGACAATCCAGGTCGTCGGGGAATATCGGCGACCTGTCCCTAGCCGCGACCATCAGGTGCTCCCCTTCCCCCGCAAGGTGCAAAGATGTTCGAGGACCTCCCATTACCCCTGCCCTGCATTGATCTCACGGGAGGAATCACGGGAGAGGATGTCGAGGAAGGGCGATTGTCGACAGTAGCAGAAGGATCTTGTGACAGAGGAGGCGACAGTGGAAGGTTGCTCGCCAGCGACTGCGAGGTGCTCGCAGACGGCGGAGGCAGGTTACTCGCCGAAGGAAGCTTCCTTCCAGAGGACGACTTCCCGCCGCCGAGGTTGACCCGGACGGATTGACCAACTCGCGTTCTCGGCTGACATTCCAGAGCGATCAGTGGGACTGATCACAGAGGAGGTACCGCTGGATGTTCGCTAAGAGTTCCAGTAATCGGCGGCACTACAAAAAGAAAGAAGATCATCAACGCGAATATAATCAAATCAGCGACAATAAAAAAAGCGAGAATGATGAATGAAGCCCCAACCTCGCGATGCGACCTCTAGTTGTGTATGGGGCGAGGATCCGACAAGGTCTTCGGCAGGATCGACCTGCTGAGTAGGAAGGCGAGATGCCTTGGGAGCAGGTTGCTCGGCATCGTCATCAAGACCCAACCGTTCAAGTAGTTCTCGGATACTCGCGGGGATCTCGGGTTGGTTCTCGGCGGGTGCGGCGGCGTTGGCGTTGCGGTGGTTCTGATTCTTCTTCTTGGCGATCTTCTTTTTCTTCTTCTTTTGGGCGAGATACTCTTCAACATCATCGCACTCACGCTGGCGTTTGTGGGTACCCGCCTTCAGGAATCCCGCCAGCTCGGCCATGCTCTTTTGAAGAAATTCCTCGTCAGCGGGCGACATCTCGTGCGAGTTCAGAGAAGGTGCTCATAAGAGAGTCACCCCCCCCCCCCCCTATTTATAAGGATCAGAAGTCAGTCAGGTGGTGTCGAGTACTCGTCAGCAGCAACTCGACGAATGAAGAGTTGGATGTTTCTTTCCGAGCTCCTTCGAAGCTCGCAAAGAGCGGGGATTATGTACAACCCATATTCGTCGAGGGTGGGCCCAGTCAGGCCACGTATGCAAAAGTCAAAGGTCAAAGCAGAAGTCAAAGACAACAAGAAAGCCAGTAGGAGTAGCCAGAGCGAGCATCCCCCATATTCGCCAAGTGGGGGCGAATAGCGGGAATCTCGCCGAGCATGGACGAGTACCCCCACTACTCGCCGGGTTCTATATAACCCCCCCCCCCCCCTCCCCCTTGGGCTTGACTATAAATAGGACCCCAAGAGTACTTGAATTAGCACTTTTGGCTGAGTTCTTAGACCTCGTTTTTGAAGTCTCGAACTGTGAGATCCTGATCACCCCCCTTGGTCACCAGTCAAGATATTCGTCAAGTAGGTGTCTTCCTCGTACCATGCTCGGTCATTTTGGTTGTGAAGAGAAAGTTTCTTCTAGAGTATTGCAAAAATGTTGCGTCAAGCGGAGCCTAAATCACAATAGTGTAGTTTGCGTTGGAGCACATGGGCGTTTCACTATCAATATAAAAACATTATTTTATGTGGGAAGATTCTTTTTTTTTTTTGGTTATAGACTTAAAGAGTAGTATGTTCTATATTATATTCTTCTTTTTGGTGGCATGGTTAATTAAGAATTTATTATACTTTTAAGAAGTAATAATATAAGGGCATAAAAATGATATTTTGCTCTCTAAATGGAGTCCGAATTCCAATGAAAATGAGCAGTTTTAATTTGAAGACCCCAATTACACCCAATAAATATTTTGCTCTCTAAAACCATTCTTCAATTTGCAGGAAACCTGAAAACAAAAGGGAACCCATACCTCCAGAGCAGCAGCTAGCCAGTGAAGGGCTTCCACCTGTCCACATATCCTCTCAGCGGCTTGGGCAGCGCAAGTTTCCATTTCTCGGTATCCTTCGGCCATGGCCCGGTCATGGCCACGCATCCCTCGCTCTCTCCATACTCGAGCATCAACACAAACACCTCGTCGGCGGCGCCAAAGGCCGAGCGCATCGACTTCACTGTCTCCTCCATCACCATCTCACCGTCCCTCCTTGAATCCTCCGCCTCCACGCATTTCCCTCCGCAATTCGCCATAACCCTTCCGCCTTTCTTCAGCCTTCTCCTCAAATTCCTCCACGTCTCCGGATCCTGGAGCTCCGGCAACAGGCTCCCTTTCTGGAAGAGATCGACAAAGATCCCCGCGAACCTCTCGCCGCCGGCGGTCTCTTCGAGGGCATCACTTACATGGACGAAGAGGTTCGCGCGATGCTGCCTCTCGAGCTTCTCGAGGCCGAAGAACTCGCGGGCAACGGAGATGACGGAGGGGTCGATCTCCCAGCCGTGGATCTCAATATCGGGGTAGATGTGGAGAAGGACGCGGGCGGCGGAGCCGGCTCCGAAGCCGAGGACAGCGATAGGACCCGGAGGAAGTAAGGGAGGAAGGGTGGCAAAAACATCGAAGTAACTGGAAGTGAAGGGATGAAGAAGGAAGGAGATGCTGTGAATGTTGCCTGGGCGGTCGAGGAGTAGGAGGCGAGAGCCCGCGAGCGGATGATCGGCACGGCGTGAGACCTGAAGGACGCGAATGTGGTTGTGAAGGGACTTGAATTTAGCGAGGGTCTTCACCTGGTTCGCCGGGATGCCGTAGTCGTCCTCACCGTTTGCGGAGGAGTCTTGGGCCGCTCGCTTGCTTTTGGCGGGAAGGGGGAGGCAGCGAGCTGAGGTTTTGGAAGGGCCAGAGAGGATTGCAGTGATGGGTTTTCGTGTCTGGGATGGAGCCCAGAAACGGAATTGGCAGGATAATAGGGTTTCCATTTGAAGTGAAATATAAATATTTATATATATGGAGTATATATACAGAGAGTATATAGAGATAGTATGCATGTCGTTTTTGGCTTAATGCAGGTCACGAATATATGCAGGCCAAAGAATTATTTATGCAGGCCAACTTTCATATATGCAGCCCAATTTCAAAAACGAAATTCATATCTTCTATAATTCACCAAGCCAAATAGAGCATTCATAATAAACAATTAAGCATGTTGTTCAGGTTAAACTTAACAAATTCTTACTTAATAAAAGCATCAAAAGAAACAAAACCCGAGACAAATCAACTCATACTTTCACAATGAAAATGCCAAATGAACCAAAACTAAAAATTAAAAGGTCTTCGGAAGCTCCATCAAAATACCTGCATCGAAATGAGAATATATGAAAACTAGCATTGGTTATGAGTTTAACAATAATTAAGTGACGAATGTTAATCAATTACCATCAAAGATCTTCATGAGTGATATCTGTTTGAACCAGTATCTAGCCCAACGAGGAGTTCGGACCCCTGTAAAGGGGGGCGCTAGCACCTACTGATCCCAAAGGGGGAACTGACCGGAGACTTAGAGCTGGACACAGACCTTTGGTTACAGCGCGGAGGTCCCACCACACACCCGGAAGATTTTTAGAGTGCTTCCCCTCCTAAGCCAAAGCTGAAGTTGGGCACCCCTGGAGAGCCTGAGGAGCTAACCAAAGAACCTAGGGAGGAAGAAGCCAAGAATTGGAATTGGAATCCTCTCCAAAGGTGTCCTTCAAGGTCTATATATAGTTTTTCTCTTCTGGCCTGCCAATAGCGTAAATCCGCATTTTGGTTTTACTAACCTCAGCCCAAAATGGTCTGCTAACAGCCAGATTTCGTTGTTTTAAGAGGCTATGGGCAGACCACCAAGGGTATCCAAGTAATTTCACCCTCGGATCCCCCTGGGCGAGTGGTCTGTGAAGGCACCACTCACCTGACCTCTCGCACCCACGGGCGAGTGGTCCGTGAGGACACCACTCGCCGGATCTCCAGTCTTCGGGGCGAGTGGGGTCCCGCCCTTCACTCGCCCGGCTACTGGTATATCCGCCCTTTTACCATGTGAGTGCCCCGCGAGTGGGGTCGCACTCGCCCCAAAACTCTCCTGCCCCCTCCTGATCTGAGCGAAAGTCCTCCTTGCCTGATCCTTTGCCCATCGTAAGTCTGGGGGCCCACTCGACAAATACGGGGTTGTACAATATCCATACTCGGTATCCCGTTCAAACGCTTATCATCAAAATAACTATTAAAATGAAACATAAAGGAAGTTAGAAAATATGGATTACCTTAAGAGTCTCTGTCATAGCAGAAAAATGAAAAGAATTTGCAGGAAAAGCAGTTGATGGTGCACCACTCATGTTCGATTAAATCATTATCTGAGAAACAGCTTTTGTTTTCATTTGTTACAATGTTTCTCTTTCTAATCAAAATCACCATAAAGACTATGAAAGCATCAAAAGCCATAAACCGATCACATTATCCATTTGGATTATTTCTATTCAAGAGTTAATGGAATGACGAAAACTTATTATCCAACTATGTTTTGGTATTGCATGAAACAAATTACTCTATGAATTCCTATTGTGTAACCAACATGTGGATATTGGCATAAAGCCTCATCAACTCCTCTAATTATAAGTAGCAACAAGTTGGGTTGGTTATCACCTGCTACAACTCAAGATAGTCAAAATATGGAGATGGTTTTGGATAAAAAAATTGAATTGAAAATCTGAGGATTCTTAACAATGACACAAAATTGTATTAGTAAGTAGAGACTCAATCTTACAAAAGTTGTATCAGCAAAAGTAGAAACATATGTACAAATTTTAGCTTGCCATTAAGTAGAGGATGAAGACTCAAAATTTTGCTAGAGGACCCAACTGTTATAGAGTAGAGGCACAAAATTATAACAACATGTGAAAGATCTGTTTAATTATCATCAAAGTGCATCACAAGATATTTAGTAACATATCGTTCAATTCAAGGATCCGTCAAACTAACAATCTTACTTCCATATTGTATAGCCCAATCCTCTGCAATTGATTCGTGATACCGCATCCATATGGAGAAAACAGGTGGCATTGGACAATCCTCCATCATTTGCAATTGTATGAAGTGGTTGTCATTCACAAAATCAATAAAACAATCTTTTGGCTTTCTAAAGGCGCATAATGTAAGGGCAAAAAAGTGAATGACTGAAATCGAAAGTAATGCACAACTACCACATTATAGCATGATGCTATTACTAATCCCATATCAGGCATTAACATCTATTTGTCAATCGGAGCTGGAACTTTAATGCAATCCAAAGATTGCATTAATTCATATAGCCTCACACTCCCATATATATCTGAGTATAAAGTTACCCTTTCTTGGGGCTCCTTTACTAGGTCATCTCTAACTTGTTGTCAATTCTCCCTCATATCTAAAGCATTACTAATCACACGGTAACCACAGTGCACATCTCCTGTCACATTTATGGCATCCAGTATATATTTTGAAATATAAGGAGGCGTCTTCTTCCGAATGCAATTTAAAATTCTCTTATTGTCAAGACCACTTTTTCGTGCAAGCTTTCTCTTGAACTGTAGTTGTTCTTTCTCAATAACATGTTCAAAATGTGAGGGATCCCGCTTTGTTGATTTGAATTCCCCCTTCAATTTATTGTTGATGCCCCTTGTCCGTCCTTTCAAATGTAATGGCATATAAGGCTATATAGTTTTACTTGTAGAAAGCTCCAAAAGCTCTCATAGTTTTCTTTTTAAGTTCATGCTCGTGTATATCATCTGAATTGTACTTTATAAGTAGACAGTCCATTTTATGGTGTAATAGTGTGCATCATCACTTAAATCTAAGCCATTCAATTTGAAATCAAATTTAGCCACATGTTAATTCTACTAGAGCTCCTTACTTACTATGGTATGGTGTCTGTCAGCGGATTTGGTTAAGTGGGACTCGTGTTGTGTGAGACCGACTTCGGTGGGATCCGACTTGACTTGATGTCCTTGGACTTTACCCCTTCGGATTATCATTGCGGCCCTGTGGTTGGTTGGTTGGTTGGTTGGATGGATTAGTCTTGATATGCACTCATTCACATAACCAAGGGTGTGTTTAGCCAAAGCTCCACCATGATTGTTGAAACCGGCAACCGGTCTCTTGAGTTCGGACCCACTGGAGGTGTAGCCGATGCTTATTTCTCCCTCACTAGACTCTCTTGATGGTGGATGTGAGAATAGGAATAGACCCAAGGCTGAAGCGAGGAGGTCCCGCCACACACCCGGAAGATCTTAGAGAGCTTCCCCTCCCTAACCAGAGCTCAACCGGGCACCTTGGAGGGCCTTAGCAGCCGACCAGAAACTAGCCTGGAGGAGAGGATTCTCTAAAATCGGATCTCCTCCAAGGTGCCCTTAAGGGTCTATTTATAGATTTTTCTAGGCTGGTCTGCAAATAACATGAATCCGCCTTTTAGTTTTACTAACCGCACCCCAAATTGATCTGCTAATAGCCTAACTCCGCTGTTCTGAAGGGTTATTTGCAGCCCACAAGGGGTATTATGGTCATTTCCCCCTCAAAGCCTTTTGGGCGAGTGGTCCGTGAGGGCACCACCCGTTGGGCACCCGCTTAGCTGGGCGGATGCCCACGCTTCCGGGCGAGTGGTCCGTGAAGGCACCACTCGCCTAGCTCCTTCTCTCCTACAGCTTACCCCCACTAACCCGGGGGCATTTTCACTTGTCTGAGCCGGGGCGAATGATCTGACTGGCTTAGGTCTCGCCAGTTGGCTTGTGGGACCCACTCGGCGAATACGGGTTGTACACAATCCCCGCTCTTTGCGAGCGGTTCCTGCGCTCGGAAAGATCAGTCCAACCCGGTATTCGGTGAGTGCTGGCTGACTGGTCCTATAAGATTCTGTGGGTCCCACCGTTGCCCTATATATATCTCTTCATGTCGGATTTTTCTGGAACGCTTTCATTCCTCGATTCGGAGCTTCTTCTCTCCCTTGGCCTTTCGCCGATATCAATGTCTTCCCACAAACCTTCCGTGAGACCCCTCTCGCAGGAGATGATCGAGCGCCTGACTGCGGCCCAAAGTGTAACCGCCCCCAAGGCTGCCAAATTTGCTCCCTGGCTTATGTCTAAACGGGATCCGAGTGCCCCCTACGTCTCGCGTCGAGCCAAGGCGATTCGGCTGAATCGTCAAAGAGGCGAGACCGCCTCGGAGTCTCCGGCGAATACTCCTCCGGCGAATACCCCTCCGGCGAAAACTCCTCCGGCGAATACCCCTCCGGCGAATACTCCTCCGGCGAAAACTACTCTGGCGAGGAATCCTTCGGACCCCGGAATGCAGGTATGAGGATTCCTCCTGTCTTTCTGTTTGGTTCCTGTCCCCTATCCTGTGTTCGCTCTGGCCGTTCGCAGGGGATTTCGGTGCCTGAGGCCGGCCACGAGGCAGTCTCGGGCAGTGTCGCGGTGCCACCTCTCGCGAACGAGAGGCCTCCTCCAGACCTGGACCTTGCTCCTCCCCCTCCCCCTCCGGGCGAGACCACATTGCAGTCCGGTAAGTTGTGAACCCTCTTGATTCGTCTTTCATACTGCTCGTCACTGACCATTGTTTTTCGTAGCTATCGGCCCCGACCTTTCGCCGCGGGACTTCATTCCTCTGAGCTCCCCTGCTCGACCGAATCCTTCCGTGCTTGCGGATGAGCCGAGGGTGTCTCCCGAGAAGGGACCCGGTCAACAGGACCGCGCGGATGATCCTGCGGATGCTCCAGCTCCTTCTTCACAGCCCTACCATCCTGGAAAGGGAAAGGTCCTACCTCCCGCCGGTTTGTTTAAAACGCACCCCCATTCGTCTCGTCCCCTCGATCATGGGGACCCCTCACTAGGTTAGCGACCTCTGCTGCATTTAGCGCATTCGCTTTGTTTAACGCGACTGACCAGCCTATGATCTCGCAGGCTATCGGGAAGCCTCTCCCTTTGGGTCCTACCACAAGGGGGATGACGGAATGCTCTCGCCTCTCCCCTCTCCCGGGGATCTCCCTGACTTCCTCGGCGACTCCTCAGATCATGCGACCCTGAAGGAGCGAATCACGGAGGTCTTGGGGAAGCTTATCCATATTCAACGGAACATCGCTGGCCAGGTGGATGATGTGCGGATGGAGGTCACGCGCGAGCTGAAGGATCTTCGGAAGGACTATTCGCGCCTTCTCGCGGCGGTGGAGCGCCTGGGAGGTGAAGGAGGGGAGCTTTCTCCTGGGAGGCACGCTGCGCGAGCCCGGGATCAGCTTCAGCTGGCGTCTCACGAGATCACCTCCATGCTCGCGTATTATCGCCCGCGAATGCCTCCGGAGGCTGGGCCGCGAGGGCATGGTCGGTGGTACTGGGAGGAGCGCTAGTCTGGTCTTCATTCGCCTCCTTTGTATTTTTCCTTTTATTCTATTTATGGTGCTGAGGATACTGGACTATATTTACGCCCGTAATAATTTTACATTCTGTGTTTGGCGAGTGCTTTATTTCTATTTTCGTTTATATTTCTCGCAACTTGCTTGAGCATGCCGAATGATATGATATTGCCGAATGTTTTCGCAACTCTTTCGCGTGGCCGTCGAGCGGATAGCCACTAGGCATTCGCCATTAATGGTTGAGAGGGATCGGCCCGGGTTTCAAGGCGTCGGGAAGGCGCGATTGCTATCCGCACACCCGCTGCCTCGAAAGCCCAAGCGTCCTTTAGTTCTGCTATAAATAGGTCGTTCAACCACCATATTAATTACCTTGCCATCCGCTCCCTCTCTCTCCTCGCGCTAGCACTCGCGCTTCTCTCTTCTCTGCTGCTCCCGTCATCTCCAGCATTCGCGAAATGGGTGGCGACGCTGAAGGTAGGGCCAGGTGTGCCAGTGCATTCGTCAATCATGTCTTCGACTCCTGCGACCTCTCCGAGGAGGCCTTCTTGACCGCAGTTGCTGACTACGTTCCGCCGGCATTCGAGGCGCGAAAGCCCGGGCCGGAGGAGCGTCTAAACTCCATCTCGCCATGTGCTCTCGAGATCCCGCTAGAGCACTTCGAGGTGGGATTTCGCCTTCCCATCTGGCCGGAACTCCGCCAGACTTTCTGGTACTACGGGGTCGTGCCCGGCCAGCTCAATCCCAACTCCATCGCCATGCTGATCGGGTACATGTGCTACCTGCGAGAAGAGGGGATTGAGTTCTCGCTACCCGTCTTCCGCAAACTGTATACCTTCCGCTGCTCACACGACATCTCCTTCTTCTCGGGTCAAAACCCTCTCAAACACTATGGTCTCCCGAACAAGAACCACGACTGGGTTCGCCGCTTCATCTTCGTCGGCGGGAGCCTTGGGAATACCCTTCTCGCCCTGGTGCAGGAGGAGGAGTCGACCTTTCGCCCCCCGACCTTAGGGGGGCATGAGGCTAAGCTGCACCAATACATCCTTCAGCACGGGATGGACCTCGTCCATCTCCGGCGAAATGTCAACTCGCTCCCGCCCATTCCGCAGGGTGAGGGTAAGTTTTCGAGACCTTCTGCATTCGTTTCAGCTTGGTGGATCTTACGTCATTCGCTAAACCATTCGCGTTCTTATGCAGGTGTGCATAACTTACCCCTTCACCCGTCGTGACCTCCTGGGGCTTCTGTATCCTTTGCACAGGCGGCCGCAGATGCCTGCCGGGAGGAACCTTCCTCCTCCAAACCTAGCGGCCGGAAACGAAAACCCGGGGCGCTCACTTCCTCTTCCTCCAAGAAGCCAAAAAGTCCTTCCGCCAAGGGGAAGGGGATCTTGGGCGAGACCCTAGGGGCGAGTGCTCCGACCCAAACCCTGGGTACGGGCGCGCCGGCCCTATCCAAGGGGACAGATGCGCCGGCCCAAACCTTGGGGTCGGGTGTGCCAGACGGGACCGGGATCCAGGCGAGATCGTCGCTGCCGCTGCCTCCGCTGCCCATGGACCACCGAAACTTCGCAAATGGCGAGAAGTACGTGGATCCCTCGGGGGCTCCTCTAGTGAAGTGGGACAGAAACACTAACCGGGTCTCGCTCTCCACCTTCCATTCGACTTGGATAGAGAGCGATGTCGCTACCGGCGGGCCTACGCCATGGCGTATGCCCTCTATGGCCGTGATAATGCCGAGGTCTTTGATGCCGAGAAGACTCAAGTCCTCGCCCACGAGACCGCCCGAGCCCTACTGCGGGCCCTTGAGCTCGCGCACATGTCTTCGCGCCGGAGCATCAGTCTGTCGCGGAGTCTGGCCGAGGTCGAGGAGACCAGGACCCTTGTTTCGGCCGAGGCGCAGGAACTCAAGACGAAGTTGGCAGCTGCCGAAGCCCTTCTCGCCAGCCGTCCCGTCAGAGAGGTATATTTCCCTCCTCCCTCCTCCCCGCGAATGACCGTTGATGATTGCCGCACTTTCTTCTCACCATCTTCGTTTTCTCAGGACGCTATGATCGCTGAGATGCTTCGCGCGCGAGTGGGCAATCTCGAGGAGGAAGTCCGGCTGGCTAAGGCCGAGGTCCAGCAGGCGCGAGAAGCCGATGCCTTGGCACTCCCCTCAGGAAGCAGGGGGCACTTTTATCCCCACCATGAGCTAGAGCAGCTGATGCAGGAGAATGCTCAAAGCGCCGTGAAGCACGCGCTGCAGGTGCTGCGGCAGGCTGGGTACCTGAAGGAGGAGGCTGAATGCCTCTCTGCCCGTCAGGTCGTCCCCGAGCTCTACATTCTGATCCCCTTCCCGGAAGATGAGGACGGCGAGCCGCGAGAAGATGCCCTCCTACCGGATTCGAGCGAAAGCGATGGATCTTCTAGCGAGAAGCCTGCTGATCCATGAGATGGGCCCTTTGTATATATTTTTTTTCTTTTTTTTCTTCATTTTTGGATGTAATCATGAACTGGGCGAGTCCCCTTGAAAGATATATATTGATTATAATTTTTGTGCTATCTTAATTTTTTCTCATTCGCCGCTATATCTCGCTAGGCTCATTAGGACGCTAGGCCGTAGTGTAACTGTCTTGACCATTCGCCACTGCTCGTTGACGACCTAGGATGCATCACTCTTTTCGACTTCCCGCTACCGAGTGAGCCTTTGGACCATTCGCGCATCACGGGGCTGCGTTTAGGTAGTTATGAAAGGGAGGTGAGATCACCGTTCCGACGCGTGGTCTATGCGAGTGCTCTTGAGGTCACTCCTTGAGAATTTAGAACATGCCACCGAGTGAGCCTTCGGACCTGTCAGCTAGATGAGAGCCTAGACAGCGGGTCTGCTCGGGGCCATTTTTCCTTCAACATAGAGCCTGCCACCGAGTGAGCCTTCGGACCTACCAGCTAGATGAGAGCCTGGACAGCGGGTCTGCTCGGGGCCATTTTTTCTTCAACATAGAACCTGCCACTGAGTGAGCCTTCGGACCTGCCAGCTAGATGAGAGCCTGGACAGCGGGTCTGCTCGGGGCCATTTTTCCTTCAACATAGAACCTGCCACCGAGTGAGCCTTCAGACCTGCCAGCTAGATGAGAGCCTGGACAGCGGGTCTGCTCGGGGCCATTTTTCCTTCAACATAGAACCTGCCACCGAGTGAGCCTTCGGACCTGCCAGCTAGATGAGAGCCTGGACAGCGGGTCTGCTCGGGGCCATTTTTCCTTCAACATAGAACCTGCCACCGAGTGAGCCTTCGGACCTGCCAGCTAGATGAGAGCCTGGACAGCGGGTCTGCTCGGGGCCATTTTTCCTTCAACATAGAACCTGCCACCGAGTGAGCCTTCGGACCTGCCAGCTAGATGAGAGCCTGGACAGCGGGTCTGCTCGGGGCCATTTTTCCTTCAACATAGAACCTGCCACCGAGTGAGCCTTCGGACCTGCCAGCTAGATGAGAGCCTGGACAGCGGGTCTGCTCGGGGCCATTTTTCCTTCAACATAGAACCTACCACCGAGTGAGCCTTCGGACCTACCAGCTAGATGAGAGTCTGGACAGCGGGTCTGCTCGGGGCCATTTTTCCTTCAACATAGAACCTGCCACCGAGTGAGCCTTCGGACCTGCCAGCTTGATGAGAGCCTGGACAGCGGGTCTGCTCGGGGCCATTTTTCCTTCAACATAGAACCTGCCACCGAGTGAGCCTTCGGACCTGCCAGCTAGATGAGAGCCTGGACAGCGGTCTGCTCGGGGCCATCTTTGGAGCTTTCGGAGTTTTTCCTACAAGCTGCAGTATCGATCTCAAACACATGTTAAACAAAATATTCTTATTTCAAAACATTTTCATTACATAGTTTCAGGGATAGAAACGTTTAAGATCGTCACCGCTCCAGGTGTGGCTGAGGGGTTGGCCCTCCACGTTCTGAAGGCGATACCCCCCGGACTTTAGCGCTTCCTCCACGACATAGGGGCCTTCCCAGTTGGGATTAAGCTTTCCCACTGCGGCAGACCTCCCGGCCGCGTCAACCTTATTGAGTACTAGGTCCCCTTTTTCGAACTGCTTGACCCTGATGTGCTTGTCGAAGTACTTGGCCATCCGCCGCTTGACCTCTTCTTGGCGAATGGCTGCTAGATCCCGGGCTTCTTCGATGTGGTCGAGGGAGAGCCGCAACTCCTCTTCGTTCCCAGCTCTCCAATCTTCCTCTCCATTCGTGGCGGCCTTTACCCGTGGCGTCATGACTTCAAACTCTATGGGAATGACGGCCTCGCAGCCGTGAGAGAGCTTGAAAGAGGTCTCTCTAGTGGCGGTGTTGGGGGTGGTTCTTAAAGCCCACAGGACCGAGGGGAGCTGCTCCACCCAACTGCCCTTAAGATTTTCCACCTTCTTCTTGAGCAAGTTCACGATAATCTTGTTTGCCGCCTCCACCTGCCCGTTGCTCCTGGGATGGTGGATGGATGCAAACCTGAGGTCTATCCCCAACTGGCCGCAGAAACTGATGAACTCCTCGCTTGCGAACTGCGAACCGTTGTCCGTGGCTATGGCCTGCGGAAGACCATGCCGACAGATGATCTCCCCCATATGAAGTTGCGGACCACCTGGGAGGTGACCTTAGCCAGCGCCTTGACCTCCAACCACTTTGAGAAGCAGTCGATCATGACTAAGAGAAATCTCCTCTGCCCACTAGCCTGGGGGAAGGGTCCTACCAGATCCATCCCCCATATGGCAAATGGCCAGGGTGCCGTGATACTCCTTAGCCTCTGAGCTGGCATGAGCTGAAGCGGGGCGAACATCTAGCACTTATGACATTTCTTGGCGAAGGTGGCCGCGTCTTTGCTTAGGGTTGGCCAAAAGTATCCCTGCCTCATTATTCTTGCCTCCAACATCCTGCTCCCCGAGTGACTGCCGCACTCGCCGGAGTGAACTTCTTCCAAGATCCTCGGGACTTCATCTTCCGAGATGCACCGGGCCAAGAGGCCCGAGAGGGTCTTCCGATACAGATCCCCCTCATGGAGCACGTAGTAGGCGGACTTGTACCGGAAGCGCCTTTGGTCCGGAACATCCTCCGGGAATTTCCCTGTTGCAAGGAAGGTAACGAAGGGATCCTTCCAAGAGGGTCGCTGCTCTATTTCCATGAGTTCCCCTTCCTCGATCGAAGGGTGGAACAGATCTGTTAGGGTTCCTCCGGCTCGGGGACCGGCCTTGGCCAAGCGATCCGCCTGGGCGCTCTCCTCCCGAGGGATGTGCCTGATGGAGAAAGTCTTGAACGCTCCAATGAGGCTTCTCACTTTGGCTAAGTATCTTATGAGTGTAGGTTCCCTCGTCTCGAACTCCCCCTTGATCTGAGAGGCTATTATCATTGAGTCGGTGAGAACCTCCACATCATGGACCCCGAGCTCCTGGGCCAGCCGCAGGCCGGCGATCACCGCCTCATACTACGCCTGGTTGTTGGTGATTGGAAAATGTATTACCAGCGTCTGCTCGATCTTTATCCCATGGGGGCTCTCAAACACCACCCCTCCTCCGAGAGAATTCTTGCCTGAAGCCCCGTCCACCAGCAGCTTCCACGGAACATGTCGAGGGGCTCCATCCTCCTCCATCTCGGTCACATAATCTGCCATGAAATCCGCCACCACCTGTGCCTTCATGGATAGCCGAGGGACGAAGGTGATATTGAACTCGCTGAGTTCTATCGACCACTTCGCTAGCCTCCCCGAATGCTTTACCCCTTCGAAGATCTGGCGAAGAGGGTGATCCGTTACTACTTGAATTGAATGGGCCCACTAAAGGGGCAGTCAGAGGCGCACCCCGCAAAGAGGGTGCAGGTCGCACCCCACTTAGCGGGGTGTGGTCGAAGCCACACCCCAAATGGGGTGTTGTCGAAGCCACACCCCAAATGGGGTGCGGCCAAGACCACACCCCCATAGGGGGGCCCAAGACGCACTTGGCCGCACCGCTCATAGGGGGTGCAACCAATGTCGCACCCCCTTATAGGGAAGCGACTAAGCCAACTCCCCCGTAGGGGGCACGACAATCTGACGCCCCCTCGAGGGCACAGTCGGAGCCCCGACAGTCCCCCTTTCTCAAAGTTGGGCGTGGCTCCCCGTATTGGGGGGCGCGGTCTTCAATAGGCATGCCCTTGCTCTTGCAAGCACGCCCATCGGCACTCAGCCACATTTCTGACTTTCCGTACGCAAAGCGGGTGAAGCGTCTCCACACGCTTCCATTTTTGTTGCGCGTCCAGAACGCTTCCATTGCGCGCTTAGAGCGCTTCCGTGTTCGTTGCACGCTCAGAACGCTTCTGCGTTCATCGCATGCTCAGAACACCTTCGTGTTCTCAACGCACACGACAGTTAACCTTTCCTAATTTTCTAGATTTCAAGTCATATTCACTACGCTCAACGCCGTCAACGAAAACACCTGAATTGACCAAAACGACCAAGGGGCAGAACGGGAATTTCCGAAAAGTGGCGATCTGTGCACTTAAAATCAGCCAACGTGAATCGCCCGTCAGGTGGTTATGGTGGTTACAATGGTGAAATTATCGGGCTACCCCTGCCCAAGGCTATAAAAGGAGCCCAGGGCCATCATTTCAAAACACCTTGTCTTCTACGCCCGGGAGAGCTCTTTTGAAGATTTTCCCAGAATTCTCCTTCGGCGCTTGAAGATCTCCTTCGATCTTTGAAAATCTCCTTCGAATCTTCGAAGATCTCCTTCGAGCCTTCGAAGGTCTCCTTCGTGCCTTTGAAGATTTCCCTTTGTCTCAGAAGATAGTTTTCTCAGCGAGTCGGGAATCCTTCAAGTTGCGAAAGGCGACTCGAGGATCTTGCTTTCGTTCTTAGAAGAATACTTAGTCTCTCGAGAGGTGGCCTGTCACCCTCGAAGCTTTCTTTCCCTACCATTGTAACGACCAGCGGTCTGCCGCGTTCGAGTTCTCAGCTTTCAATCATAACAAACAAGAAGATAGTTGAATTTGGTCGTCACAGCTCCGACCGCATGGTTTTTTCACTTTTTCTGGTTTTTCCATGATAAAAAGGGTTCTTGGTATTCAGAAACTTTCTCATTGACTGTTTGCGCGCTCGGCTCGCTCGTGAGCTAAGGTGGTTCAATTCGACTGGTCTATCAGAGCGTCGAGTTACCTGCAACAGTTTGGTGTCGTCTGTGGGAAGGGTGTTCTCAAAACTCTGCGAAGACTTTCCTAAGTCAGAATTCACTTCGCAACAATACTCGTAACTGATAGCAATGGTCAGGAGAAGTGTCAGATCCATCGAAGAATCAATCCCCGAGGGACGCGTTGATCTACCTCCCTCACATTCACTCATAAATGCGCCCCTTGCGGATGAGGCAGGAAGTGCTCCCATAGTAGCGCTGGAAGGGCACATGCGTTAAATGGAGGAGAATCAAACGGAAATGCTACCCCTACTGAGAAATCTCGAGGTTTCTCGAGCTCCCGCTTCACCAATGCTGAATGTTCCGCTCCCCCCAACCCTGAATCATGCTCTGATCGAGGAAGAGGTTCGGGAGGAAAATGTCTCAGAAGAACTTTCGGATGCAGCAAACTCTGCTCATCCCGCTCGTCAGGCTATGAGACCAGAATGTGACAATCATCACCAACGCCAAGGAAGAATCGACCCTCTGCATGCAATAGGGAGGGGCACTCGAGAAGAAAGTTGTGACATAATAGCAGAAGAGTATGGTCAGGTCGGGCGGCGTGCAGCTTTCGCTCGCCGTCCCCTGTCACGCGCTTTCGTGCGCTTTGAAGATTTCCCTTTGTCTCAGAAGATAGTTTTCTTAGCGAGACGGGAATCCTTCAAGTTGTGAAAGGCGACTCAAGAATCTCGCTTTCGTTCTAGAAGAAGAATTAGTCTCTCGAGAGGTGGCTTGTCACCCTCAAAGCTTTCTTTCTCTACCATTGTAACGAGCAGCGGTCTGTCATGCTCGAGTTCTCAGCTTTCAATTATAACAAACAAGAAGATAGTTGAATTTGGTCGACACAGTTGCGACCGCGTGGTTTTTCACCCTTTTTGGTTTTCCCACGATAAAAAGGGTTCTTGGTATTTAGAAACTTTCTCATTACTGTTTGCGCACCCAGCTCGCTCGTGAGCTGAGGTGGTTCAATTCGAACGCTCTGTGGGAAGGGTGTACCCATAACTCTGCGAAGACTTTCCGAAGTCAGAATTCACATCGCAGCAATACTCGTAAATGATAGCAATGACCAGAAGAAGTGCCAGAACCATTGAAGGATCAATCCTCGGTGGACGTGTTGATCTGCCTCCCTCGCATTCACTCATAAACGCGCCCCTTGCAGATGAGCCAGAAAGTGCTCTCATAGTAGCGTTGGAAGGGCGCATGCGTCAAATGGAGGAGCATCAAACTGAGATGCTAACCCTACTGAGAAATCTCGAGGTTTCTCGAGCTCCCGCTCCATCTCCAATGTCGAATGTTCCGCTCCCCCCAGCCCTGAATCATGCTCTGATCGAGGAAGCGGTTTGGGAGGATAATGTCTCAGAAGAACTTTCGGATGCAGCAAGCTATGCTCATCCCGCTCGTCAGGCTATGACACTATAATCTGATAATCATCACCAACGCCAAGGAAGAATCGGTCCTCCGCAAGCAATAGGGAGGGCCACTCGAGAAGAAATTTGCGACGTAATAGTAGAAGAGTACGGTCAGGTTGGACAGCGTGCAACTTTCGCTCGCTCATCCCCTGTTGTGCGCTTTGTGGGCCTTTACTAGCGCACAGAGGCTTGGAGCGATCTTGAGAGCGGAGCACGCAGAGGCGCGCTTGGTGTGGTCTTGAGAGCGGAGCGCCCGATGACGCGCTTGGAGCGGTCTTGAGAGCGGAGCGCGCGGAGGCGCGCTTGGAGCAGTCTTTAGAGCGGAGCGCACGGAGGCGCGCTTGGAGTGATCTTGAGGACGAAGTGCGCAGAGGCGCGCTTGGAGCGGAATGCTCGCTCGAAAGAGGATAAACGCCTTCGTAGGATCTTCAAGGCGCTCGATGATCTTCGAAGACGCTCGAAGATGCTCGAAGATCTTCGAAGGAGATCTTCGAAGATTCTTCAAGGTCTCCTTCGAAGATGATGAAGATCTTCAAGGAGTCCTCTCTCTCTTGCACTTAGGAGGAAAGGAGGGAAAATAAAAAGATGGAAAAAAGAGAAGTCTTTAGGGTCTATTTATAGTTTTTGAGGGTGACACTTTCATAATTAAATGGGTGGTTAGGGAGGTTATGGTGGTTATGCGGCTACCCGCACACCGTAACCAATTATGTGTTATACGCACATCATAACTAATTTATGTGTTATACACAGACTCATTATGAATATGGCTATGCGCACACCAGTTTGTATAGTTTTGTGGTGATATGTATTCATATGGCGAATATGGTTATGCGCTCACTATAACCATATTATTTGCTATATGCAAACCGTATTGAATGTTTTTACTATATGCATCCCACGATATGAGATTTTACTACTTGCACCACATGTTGGAGGATTTTACTATTTATACCCCAATGTTGGAGGATTTTACTATTTATACCCCAATGTTGGAGGATTTTACTATGTGCACCCCATGATGAAGGATTTTACTATCAACATCCCATGATATGAGATTTTACTATTTGTATCCCATAATATGTGGTTTTACTATTTGCACCCACATGTTGGGTGGTTACGGGGCTAGTGAGGTTTACTTTGGTCAACCTTGATCATTTCCTCCACCAAATGAGGCGGGTGTTTTGGCTAGCCCTGCAAGTTGAGTCGAGCCGGCTCGTGAGCTCGATGAGCCGGCTCGAAAAAAGCTCGACTCGAGCTCGAACCAGTTGAGCTCGAGCTCGAGCTCGATTTCGAGCCGAGCTCGAGCTCGATTACTCTTGTTCATGAGCTCGCGAGCCGGCTCGCGAGCTTTTTTTTTGGGTATTTTTTTTTAAAAATATATATAAATAAAAATAAAAATGGGTTCATGAGCAAAAAGCTCGCGAGCAGCTCGAGCTCGACTCGAGCTCGCGAGCTCGAAAGCTCGAGCTCGAGCTCAATATACTGGTCTCGAGCTCGAGCTCGAGCCAAGCAGGGTGAGCTCGACGAGCTCGAGCTCGAGCTCGAGCTCGAAATATTTAGCTCGAGCTCGAGCTCGAGTTTGGGATTTTTGCCAAGCTCGACTCGAGCTCGACTCGTGTACACCCCTAGTTTTGGCTATTCACAGCCTAGATTAGGGGGTACCTATCAAGTCTCACACCGCCTGTAGAAGGCGATCGATCCTTTGTGCTTATGAACACCCACGCACTTCATTTAAACAATAAGGTTTTGAGATGATAATGGGTCGTGGGTGGTTTAAATATTGTTGGAACCAAAAAAAATCTTAATTTCAAATGGTCGGACCAAGGTGTAGCCCAATGTTACTGATCCTGCGGTCGAACGCCACATATATAATGGTTAGAGCAAGAAAGAGAACTGAACCATCTAAAAATAGGACCCGAGTGCTACATCAGAGATGTCCTACCACACACCTAGAAGTCGGAATGAACTTCCACTCCACAACCAAAATAATGAGATGGGCACGAGGAAGACACAAATTGATGAGTGGAGAGCTGATGGGTGGAAAACATAGTGTCTTTCCTGGTACCCCTGAGATTATATTTATAGATAAATTTGTTGGGGGTGAGAATAGTCTCCCCCTACTAAGTACCTGACTTGTGACTTAAGGAAAAATGCTCGCTCACTTTGTGACTATGGATGGTTGCTCGTTTATGGAAAGTGGCGATCTTCTGGTGCGTCTTACTGATGACGAGTTGCGGGGGATGCCCGACTATATGGCGAGTAACAAGTGATACTCGCCGTTTGGCTAGGGTTGCCCATGATCCTTGACTTTGATCTATTCTGCTTACTGTTGAAACCAAGACTTGAGAACAAGACTTGGTCTCTGTGGAGTTCGGGCCCTCAACAAGTTGAGGGGTGACCAACACTTACTCCTCCCAAAGGAGAGCTCTAGGCTAAGGGGCTAAGGAACTAGAAACAAGGCCAAGGGCTTAGCGAGGAGGTCCCACCACACGCCCGGAAGATCTTAGAGCGCTTCCCCTCCCAAGCCAATTCTAAGCTTGGGCACCCTTTGGAGGCTCTCTCCACCCACTAAAGAGACTTGGGGAGAGAGATGACAAAAGAGAGAGCCAAAGAGAAGTCCTTCCAAATGGTGCCTCTTGGTCCTATTTATAGGATTTTGAACTTGGTCTGCGAATAACCACAATCTAGCCTACGAGATTACCCAAATACCCCCGGATTTGGCCTGCGAACAGCCAAATCCCGCTGTTCAACGACACTAAATGCAGTCCGAACCTCTTCCCGGGGCCGGGCGAGAGGGGGTCAACCCCTTCCCTTCCTCGCCTCCCCTCACTGGTCCGTCCCCTACTAAGGTGGGGCGGCCCGGGAGGTCGCCCCCTCTTGGGCTCGCCCCCCTTATACAGGGGCGGGGGCGAGCCCAGGAGGCCGCCCGCCTTCTGGCTCGCCCCCCTTTTACAGGGGCGGGCGCGAGCCCAGGAGGCCGCCCGCCTCCTGGCTCGCCACCTTTTACAGGTGTGGGGGCGATCCCAGGAGGCCGCCCACCTCCTGGCTCGCCACCCTTATATAGGGGCGGGGGCGAGCCCAGGAGGCCGCCCGCCTCCTGGCTCGCCCCCTTACCCTCCTTGATCTGGACGAGCGGGAGGCCGCCCGCCTCATCTGCTCGCCCTCTTCTTGCCTTCGGAATGCACTGGGGCCGCGCCCCTTAGCCTTGAGCCTGTCCGACGGCTCCTCCGTCCCTCTTACCTGAGTCGGTGCCCTTTAAAAGATATTGGGCCTAATGACATCTTGAGACTCGGGGCACTCAGCGAATATAGGGTTGTACACAATCCCCGCTCTTATCGAGCGAGGTACACGCTCGGAAAGAAAAGTCCAACCCTGCATATTCGGCGAGTGCCTTTCTGAGGGTCCGGCTAGAGGAGCCTCCTCGGGGAAAAAGCACAACCTCCCCGAGAGGTCTCCCTGCCTCGCCGGCTAGCGAGAGCCCGACTAGCGGAGCCTCCTCGGGGGAGAAAACACAACCTCCCCGAGAGGTCTCCCTGCCTCGCCGGCTAGCGAGAGCCCGGCTAGCGGAGCCTCCTCGGGGGAAAAAGCACAACCTCCCCGAGAGGTCTCCCTGCCTCGACGGCTAGCGAGAGCCCGGCTAGCGGAGCCTCCTCGGGGGAGAAAACACAACCTCCCCGAGAGGTCTTCCTGCCTCGCCGACTAGCGAGAGCCCGGCTAGCGGAGCCTCCTCGGGGGAAAAAAGCACAACCTCCCCAGAGGTCTCCCTGCCTCGCCGGCTAGCGAGAGCCCGGCTAGCGGAGCCTCCTCGGGGGAGAAAACACAACCTCCCCGAGAGGTCTTCCTGCCTCGCCGACTAGCGAGAGCCCGGCTAGCGAAGCCTCCTCGGGGGAAAAAAGCACAACCTCCCCGAGAGGTCTCCCTGCCTCGCCGGCTAGCGAGAGCCCGACTAGCGGAGCCTCCTCGGGGGAGAAAACACAACCTCCCCGAGAGGTCTCCCTGCCTCCCCGACTAGCGAGAGCCCGGCTAGCGGAGCCTCCTCGGGGGACAAAAGCACAACCTCCCCGAGAGGTCTCCCTGCCTCGCCGACTAGCGAGAGCCCGGCTAGCGGAGCCTCCTCGGTGGAAAAACACTTAGCCTCCCCGAGGGGCCTTCTGACCTCGCCGGCTAGCGAGAGCCCAGCTAGCGGAGCGACCTCAGGGGAAAAACATCTGGCCACCGAGCGGTTCCCGACCCTGCCAGCTAGGTGGGAGCCTGGTCAGCGGGCCAACATCAGGGCTAAGTACCTTGAGAAACATCCGGCCACCGAGCAGTTCCCGGCCCTGCCAGCTAGGTGGGAGCCTGGTCAGCGGACCAGCATTGGGGCTAAGTACCTTGAGAAACATCCGGCCACCGAGAGGTTCCCAGCCCTGCCAGCTAGGTGGGAGCCTGGTCAGCGGGCCAGCATCGGGGCTAAGTACCTTGGGAAACATCCGACCACCGAGCGGTTCCCGGCCCTGCCAGCTAGGTGGGAGCCTTGTCAGTGGGCCAGCATCGGGGCTAAGTATATTGAGAAACGTCCGGCCACCGAGCAGTTCCCGCCCCTGCCAGCTAGGTGGGAGCCTGGTCAGCGGGCCAACATCTGGGCTAAGTACCTTGAGAAACATCCGGCCACCGAGCGGTTCCCGGCCCTGCCAGCTAGGTGGGAGCCTGGTCAGCGGGCCAGCATCGGGGCTAAGTACCTTGAGAAACATCCGGCCACCGAGCGGTTCCCGGCCCTGCCAGCTAGGTGGGAGCCTGGTCAGCGGGCCAGCATTGGGGCTAAGTACTTTGGGAAACATCCGACCACCGAGCGGTTCCCGGCCCTGCCAGCTAGGTGGGAGCCTTGTCAGCGGGCCAGCATCGGGGCTAAGTATCTTGAGAAACGTCCGGCGTGTAACATCCCCAATCCTTCTAGACCCCTAGATGGTGTTAGGGCATGGGTGGTGTGCAGAGTGGCCACTAAGGCCCTTGGGCCAAGTGGAGTGTGCTAAGTGCACACCAAAGGCACAAAATCAACATAGCCCAATACCACTCCCTTAGGCCAATTGACCCTCAATTCACCAAATTGACCTCCCTCATACCACCCTAACTGTAAGACCCCCCCTCCCAAATCGACGGTCCGACCGGGGGATCTTATCGCACACCACCCTTTAGCATGATGCCGAAGCGATCCCGAAGGGTGGAGGTACTAGCTTCTCTAACCCTTTTTCCTTGAACACTCCGATGTCACGCCTAGGGGTGGTGTTAAGCGAAAGTCACTACTCACTAACAGAGTAAGGAAGCAGTATTTTAGCGGAAGATTTCATCAAAGAGTGCGTATTATAACACTTAGCGGAAGACGTAGTATTAAAGCGGAAAATTAAATATCACAGAAACCACAATTTCAAGACCTGTATAAACAATTCACATATCTCTGTCGCAATAAATCCTAACCATCAAGGATTTATTGTTATCATATATATACCCTGAGATAGGGCACAACAAAAGGAGATGCGGCTTAACAAACTTATACCTGACGTAGCTCGCTCCATAGCTTCATCCACACATGGGTGTTGTCCCTCATCTGCACCTGTCACTTGTGCTAAAGACAAGTTATTAGAACCACGAAGAGAATCCAACCCTTACTAACAAACAAACATAATATAACATTTATAAGGGAGGGGATATCTGGACTCTTATTGGGCCGAGGCAGTCTTCCCGCGACCACCGCCTACGTACTCCGTATCGTCCTGCATACGGTCTCAGACCCACGTAGTTCTATAGTTTCGCACGGGTTGCCCTCCCAGGCCGTCCGTCGTGCGGGTTGCCTTAGAGTAAAACTCATAGGCCATCCGATTTATCCCTTGTCACATTCCTCGAAGGCAACATTTCATTCCCGTAGGAATTATTTCTCGAAGGCAACATTTCATTCCTGTAGGAATTATTTCTCGAAGGCAACATTTCATTCCCGTAGGAATTATTTCTCGAAGGCAACATTTCATTCCCGTAGGAATTATTTCTCGAAGGCAACATTTCATTCACGTAGGAATTATTTCTCGAAGGCAACATTTCATTCCCGTAGGAATTATTTCCCGAAGGCAACATTTCATAAGAGAAGAAAAGAGACCCTCTTTAAAATCAGCAATATATCTACCCGAGAACTCAGTAGGAGGGGAGAAGATAAACTCTTTATAAGCTTATCGTATCTTCATCCGAGAAGATACTACTATTTTAATCCGGTTGGCAATCAAACCCAAGCTGCCCCCATAAGGCACAACTGGAAACAAGAGAAGCCTCAAATCAACAAGGAGCAGCCCCCAAATCAACAAGGAACAAAAGCAGCCCCTTATAATAAAATACAGCAGCAGCCCCCATTAGACCAAGAGGAAACAAGAGAAACCTCAAATCAGCAAGGAGCAGCCCCCAAATCAACAAGGAACAAAAGCAGCCCCTTATAATAAAATACAGCAGCAGCGCCCATTAGACCAAGAGGAAGCAAGAGAAGCCTCAAATCAACAAGGAGCAGCCCCCAAATCAACAAGGAACAAAAGCAGCCCCTTATAATAAAATACAGCAGCAGCCCCCATTAGACCAAGAGGAAACAAGAGAAGCCTCAAATCAACAAGGAGCAGCCCCCAAATCAACAAGGAACAAAAGCAGCCCCTTATAATAAAATACAGCAGCAGCCCCCATTAGACCAAGAGGAAGCAAGAGAAGCCTCAAATCAACAAGGAGCAGCCCCCAAATCAACAAGGAACAAAAGCAGCCCCTCCCATGCTGGTTTGTAAATCCAAACTAAAACCAAGCATAGCATGAAAACAACCCCAATTAATAATAATACAGTCCCAGTAAAACTATAGGAAGCAGCCCCCAAAGTAAAACCCTATAGCAGCAGCCCAACAGCCACAAACAACAACAGCAGAGCAACGGCAGCAGCCCAACTCAACAAGGAGCAGCCCCCAAACCAACAAGGAAAGGAGCAGCCCCAAAACGACAAACCTGCAGTCCAACTCAACAAGGAGCAGCCCCCAAACCAACAAGGAAAGGAGCAGCCCCAAAACAGCAAACCTGCAGTCCAACTCAACAAGGAGCAGCCCCCAAACCAACAAGGAAAGGAGCAGCCCCATTTCAACAAACCTGCAGTCCAACTCAACAAGGAGCAGCCCCCAAACCAACAAGGAAAGGAGCAGCCCCCAAACCAACAAGGAAAGGAGCAGCCCCAAAACAACATACCTGCAGTACAACTCGACAAGGAGCAGCCCCCAAACCAACAAGGAAAGGAGCAGCCCCATTTCAACAAACCTGCAGTCCAACTCAACAAGGAGCAGCCCCCAAACCAACAAGGAAAGGAGCAGCCCCAAAACAACAAACCTGCAGTCCAACTCAACAAGGAGCAGCCCCCAAACCAACAAGGAAAGGAGCAGCCCCAAAACAACAAACCTGCAGTCCAACTCAACAAGGAGCAGCCCCCAAACCAACAAGGAAAGGAGCAGCCCCATTTCAACAAACCTGCAGTCCAACTCAACAAGGAGCAGCCCCCAAACCAACAAGGAAAGGAGCAGCCCCAAAACAACAAACCTGCAGTCCAACTCAACAAGGAGCAGCCCCCAAACCAACAAGGAAAGGAGCAGCCCCATTTCAACAAACCTGCAGTCCAACTCAACAAGGAGCAGCCCCCAAACCAACAAGGAAAGGAGCAGCCCCAAAACAACATACCTGCAGTACAACTCAACAAGGAGCAATACTAGTAGTAGTTTAACATGGTAAGGCTATCCGGAATCCACAGACAGAGAGGTTGGAAGATGGATGAAGAGAAAGAGAGGTGGGGTAGAAAACCAGAGGCTCAGATGACATCCAAACTAGTCGAGGAAAAGGAGAAAAGAAGAAAGAAACTCCCATCTTCCAACGTCCTTCCAACAATAATAGTTGCACGGGTTGTCTGAGAAGGATCTTCCCAGGCCATCCTCGATGTCCTAAACATGGTGGGGAAAAATTCTATCATCATTTCATTTCAAACTATCATTCATCATCGCCTCCAATAGTTCGACCCGCTATATCAGCGTTTCATCAGCTCCAAAGAAATATATGTACATATATATATGTATGTATATAGAAAGAGAGAGAAAGAGGGCAATATCCTAGGCACTTAAGCAATCAGCCACCATTTCCATTTCATATTATGAGAGATGCGAAGAGGAGGAGAGAATAGGGTTACCACCAATCCGAGGCGGGGAGGGAGATCATGGGTTGCCTGAGGTCGTAGTCCATCCTCGCTGAGTCGAGTCCCCGCCCAGCTTGATTCCTCATCAAATCGGAGGAAGGAACCGACGGAATTTACAGTTCGTATTTCGCTTCATAACCAGAGGAAGATGTGCTCGATTAAGAGGCGGGAGGAGTCGGAGTCCCCCTTATCGTGCCCCGATTTCTTGCCATCAATCCTTTCTTCCGGCAGGGTTTCGAAGAGGAGAAGGAAGATCGAGCGGTGAGGGCGAGGGCGCACTGCGGTCTCCCCTTTCATAGCCGATGAGCTCCAATCCCATGCCCCCACGAGCTCGCCCTTGGTTTTGGCCCCTGGTTTTCCGCCCCCTGTTTTCCTCCCAGCCCTACTCGCTGGTTTTGCCATTTTCTTTCCAGTTTTATATATACACATATATATGTATATATATTTATGTGATATAATTACTTATTTATATAACTTAATGTACATAGGGTCCACAACACCCAAATTACGCTTAGCAAAATGCGCGAGAGGTGTCGTTGTGTTCGTAACAATCACACGGAGTTAACGAAATTATTTCAAGTTGATTCCGAGTTCGTTTATTCATAATTATTCACTCACATCAGTACGCAGCTCAAAATAGGTTATTTCGGCTAACTTTCTCAAATCTCATCGAATTTGAACGAAACGAATTGCATTGCACTAGAATTAATCACACGAGTCCGTTGCAACAGACTAGGGTGAAATTGGGGCTCATTTACCCTATATTCTAAAATGATGTTGTTGCGACGTTCGATATTACTCAAAATAGTCGTTTTCTCCAAACGACCTCGGATCGGGACGAAACAAATTCCATTGCACTCGTATTGACCATACGAGTCTAACGTAACTGACGGAAATCGATTTGGAGCATGTATGCTCCATATTCTAAAATTGCATCGTCGTGACGCGCTACGATACTCAAAATAGTCATATTCTACATATGACCTCGGATCGAAACGAAATGAGTTCCGTTGCACTCGTATCAACTATACGAGTCTAACGCAACTGACGGAAGTCGGTTCGGAGCACGTATGCTCCATATTCTAAAATCGCGTCGTCGTGA
Source organism: Dactylorhiza incarnata (assembly GCA_033032865.1). Taxonomy (NCBI): domain Eukaryota; kingdom Viridiplantae; phylum Streptophyta; class Magnoliopsida; order Asparagales; family Orchidaceae; genus Dactylorhiza; species Dactylorhiza incarnata. Next base: position 3,071,648 of record JAWHQI010000046.1, on the reverse strand, counting down.
CGCGCTACGATACTCAAAATAGTCATATTCTACACATGACCTCGGATCGAAACGAAACGAGTTCCGTTGCACTCGTATCAACTATACGAGTCTAACGCAACTGACGGAAGTCGATTCGGAGCACGTATGCTCAATAAATAATTTCGACGTTGCGGCGAAGCACCATGCTTACCAAAACAGTTATTCCTCCAAATGACCACCATTAGGAGGTGAAGGTCGAGTCGTGGTTGTCCTATAACCCAGCCTAAGCTCTTCCAAGGGTTCAACCGAACCAGCTAGACCCCATTTTAAAATTGGGATGTTACACTAACCACTAAGGAAGACCATTACCTTGAGAATTGCACTTGGGTGGGACCCAATTGCATGAAATTGACCAAATTCAACAATAGGTCAACATTAACCAAACTAAGTCAATTAAGGTTCAATTGACCCTCAAATGTTCAAATTGACCTTACCACCACACTCTAAGCACCTTAAGGAACCCAATGGACCAAAAAGCCCCCTCATGGTGGGACCAATTGACCCCAATTGACCAAAGTCAAACTTTACCCAATTTTGGTCAAATCTACACCCTTTGATTAAATTGAACCAATTGGAGCCCCACCATGGACCAACCAACCTTGGGTAGTGTCAAGGGACCCAAGACCACCAAGTGGGCCCATCCCACTCATCATGTTGACCAAGTCAAAGTCAAAGTCAACTCTAGGTCAATCATGGTCATCATAGCCCAATATAAGTGACTTAGCCCTCATGCTCTTGAACCAAATAAAGCCTTGGGACCCCACATCAATAGATGACCATGGAAGCTGGCTAAACCTAGGTGAGTCCATGTCACCACATTTGAATTAAGAGGAAAGGGGGAGAGAGAGTAAGGGGACAAAAAGAGAAAAGCAAAAGGAAAAGCAATCACCCCCTCCTCCACACTCCTCCTCCAATCAGCCTTGGGCCCTCCCCTGATTGTTGTGGGTCTGGGCTTGACCCAGGTGGAAGCAAGGAGGCTGGCAGCTGCAGGAGGGTGGCATCCATGGAGAACCGAGGGGGCTCAAGTTCAAAACCAACCAAGGAGCCCTCCACACTCCATTTCAGCCATCCCATTAGCTTCAGAGCACTGAGAGCAGACGAAAATGACACCTGGAGCAAAGCTTTTGCTGGAGAATCGAGTTCGGGACCAGGATCGCCGGAGCTCAGCTTTTCCATGGCAAACCGCCGCCGGAGCCGCCGCCACGCACCAACAACGGTTCGTTTCTCCTCCCCTCCCCTCATGCTAGCTTCCCATCTCATAATGCTGAAGGATCGGGCTCAATTGAGCCCGGATCCATTTCTGAAATCCATGGTTTTCAGCTCGATTTGTAACACCCAGGATCGCCGGAAAACGCCTCCTCCGGCCGCCATGTCGTCGGGAGTTGTAGCCCCGACCACCACGAAGGTGGTGGCGGTGGTGGCCGGCCGTGGTGGCCGCCAGGTGGCCGGGAAAGGAGGAAACAAGATGGCCCAGCGCGGTCGAATCCTGGTCGTCGGCTCAAGGAGGAAGACGATGGCGCTGCTGTTGGATCTGCGTCAAGATCCGTGCAGATCTCGATTTTATGGTATTTAATTAATTCAAAGCTATGAATTTCTGGCTCTATTTTTCAGTTAACTTCAAATAAAATTTAAGGCCATCTAATGGCTGATTTAGAAAAAGTGCCCAACATGAAAGCTGTAGGCCTTGGTCTTAACTTTCATTTGGCCTTAATTTTAGGTCATTTGGTGACCTACAGCTCCCTAGGGAGCTGTTTTACTAGGACTGGTCCTACACTAGGTCAGTCCATTAGAAAAATTACCTAGGTCAAACCCTTCAACATTTGGAGCTGTGCTTTTAACCATGGCTTGGTATACCCTAGGGTCACCCCCTGCCAAAAGGGAAGCCCTTGGTGGACACTTTTACTTAGGGTTTTTGTGTTTGGTATGATATTTAAATTAAGTTGATTTTTGGAGCATATGGTGTCCAAATGACACCAAACTTTGGTGGCATACTCTTTGGTGCATGAGTAGTGCCTACCTAAAATTTCACTCCATTTGGAGTTGATTTGATAAGGAGAATTGGAAACCCTAATGAGGGCCTTTAAGGGTCAAATTAGGGTTTAGATCATTTTGAGGAGTGGAGTGTGTTAGCCTCCTCCCATCATGGTGGATATGTGGGTATGGATATACAAATGCTTGTGTCACACCCTAATGGTCCATTTGGATCCATTTGGGTGGTGTGACCTAAAACCCTAAGGGTGAATCCTTAAGGGTGCAAGTGGGGATTTGTGAAGGTCATAGGACCAAATGTTCTAGCCTTGGCTCAGAACTTTGTGGATAAGTTTGTAGGTGCATAAATTGACCTAGTTAATTAAATGAGAATTTTTAGAGGTGTTTAAGTATTTTCTTCCTAATAGATGAAATTGTCACTATTTCCTTAATAAAATGAAATGCATGGTCATAGGACCTTGTATGGTGTTGAAACTCCATCAGTGGCTGATTAGGGATGAAAGTGGACTATAGTAATTTTGTTATGATTTATTGGGGCATTATTCCTTGTGTAGGAAATTCTAAGTACTTGCTAGCTTAAGGGAAATTAATTTTGATAAATACCAAATCATGGGGTTAAATTGTGAAACTTGGTTATCTGTCATTTAATGCTATCATATGCCCATGGTAATTATTTGGAGTCTTTTAGAAATATATTCCATGTACCTCATGTAGAAAATGGATTTTGCATCCTTATGAGTATTTAATCTTTTTAAAATATCAAATCATGGGGCAATGATGTGATACTTGGTTATCTGTAGTTGTAGGTTAATATATGCCCATGATAATTATTTGGAGGCTTGTAGAATTATATTTCATGTACCTCATGTAGAAAGTGGATTTTACATCCTTATGAGTATTTAATCTTTTTAAAATAACAAATCATGGGGCAATGACGTGATACTTGGTTATCTGTAGTTTTAGGTCAATACATGCCCATGATAATTATTTGGAGGCTTGTATAATTATATTTCTTATACCTCATGTAGAAATTGGAGTTTACAAGACTTGAGTATTAAATCTTTTTAAAATATCAAATCATGGGGCAATGTTATGATACTTGGTTAACTGTAGTTTTATGTTAAGTTATGCCTATGACAACAGTTTGAAAGCTTGTAGATGTGTAATTCAAGTACCTCATGTAGAAATTGGTAATTGCTACCTTTGAATGTTTAATCATTGTAAAATATCAAATCACATGGTAATGACACAATAATTTGGCAGAGGACTCTAGGTCCCCATTTGGACACTTGGTAATATTTGGAGAATTTTCAGAAATGAAATACTATTTTTCCTAATTAAAGTGGCATTTTGGTAATTATACAATTATGATGATATAGTAGGCCAAATGACATCCTAGGGTCATGATACTCAGTGAACCACCTTGATATGGGATATTACCTTACTGATAATTTTCATGTAGCATGTATAATCATTTTGAGGGTAGTTCATGTGTAATTTGGCTTAAGGCCTTAACTACTTTAAATTATATTAAATACCAATTTAATATGGAAAATTATGGAAATTGGAGCATACCCTATTAAGGTCAGTGGGAACCTTGGATAATTATTATAGACCCTGGTGATGAATATTTAGAAGGGTTCCCTTATGGGGTTGATGGATAGTTCAAATTTGTGGTCTGCGTTTAGTAAAAATAGAATTTTGAGTTTTAGACAATTCAGACCCCTAAGTAGGGTTTAGGAGGTATATCCAATCAGTAAATGAGATGTAGCACACCATGATTCAAGGAGGGTCAATCCCAGGGATACTTGTGGGGTGGTGCTAGAGTTAACGTAGAAGGAATGAAGGTTCGTCCAACCCGATTGGGTGGGACGGGGGATGAGCTAAGTCACTTTAACTATATGTAATGATGAAGGGTGAACCAAACATTAATCACCAACTAAAGTAATTGTCTTGAAGAGGATTGTGGGGTTGAGCCCATTGATCTGTAGTACCGTTCGGGGCCCCTTACGGAGTACACCGCGGGAAGTCCAAGATTCACCCTAAATATAACACGAACTAAATTGTAGGCAAGAGTAGCCTAAGTGGGTATGCAGACTGGTATGGATCTCCTCCGGGAAGGAGATGGGTTGGATCAGCTTGTGTGTTAGTCCCTGAGCTGGAAGCTCGGGTGGACATGTTAACACCTATTACTTATTCAAATAGTGGCGAGTCTTCGGTACTAGGCTAGTCGTGTCACCGACGGTAGTACGTTGACTCAGGTGAGAGTGATGTTTAGAGGGCCGGTAAGTTTGAGTACCGCGGTCTGGAGGACGATCCCTAATAACCCACCCCGACCTTAAAGTCTGGTGGATTCCAACAAGAGTACGCAGGAGCTCCGCTGTTGTGTTCTTAGCGTTGAGGCGTACATGAGGTCTAGGCTTGGTAGTGACTATACCCGCCTAGGATGTGGAGTTCCCGATCCACTACCACCGTGAGCCACGACGGTCGGTACCCGAAAGGTTGGCTTCCTTTCAAACAAAATGGGAACTATAAAGGTCTGTGCGCATATAGTCGTGTGGGTGAGTCACATTGCATAAACTCATTAAAACATCATAACCATAGCATATCATAACATACACATTAGCATACCCCCATCATATAAATTAGTATGGGCTCTTTTATATGATGGGTTACCTGGACATCTTAACTTATATGTTGTATGGGCGTTCATATAAGTTAAGGTACGAATCTGTGATGGTAGTTTAGATTTACTTACTGCACTGCATTTCCTTTCTACTTACTGCTTACTTTATTGCTCTACTTTACTGCCTTATACCTGCACTATACTGCTAGCTAGATTTTACTGCTTTACTTATACCTGCTAGTGTAGTACCATGTCACCACCTTCTTGTTTACCCCTTGTTTGTCCTCCGCTTCTTCCTCCCGCTCGGTGCCTAGGAGTCGTGGAGGGAGGCGAGGACAAAACGGCTTAGTCTTTATGACTAACGGTCGGTGTGACCGCAGGAGTCCGAGGAGGCGGAGTTGTCCCGCGCGCAGCAGGACGAGATGGCAGGACCTGAGCAGCAGATGCAGTGCACTACCACGACGCCGCAGGTTGATGATTAGATAGTTAGACTTCTGCTTTTGAGAGCTTTTGTTGTAGACTTCCGCATGTTGTAAAGAGAGAGAGATAGTACATTACTTTGTATATGTATCGGGCTTAAGCCCCTTTAGTTGTACTTCTCTTATGGACTTTCTGTTTCCATTATATATATTTATATGATGCTGTGATTGTGGACATGCCTTCTTTTATGTACTTACTTTTTGGCATATTTTACTTGTGATCGTATAGCCGGCAGGGTTGGTGCTGAGCGGTGTTAGCCAACCCGAGTGTTGGTGACACCGCAAGGCAGCGATTCTGGGCGAAGGTCCACCTCAACCGTGCGATACGGGAGAGGTTCGAGTTTTCAAGTACCCGAGCGGGTTTTGGAAAAAGAGATCTTACACGGCGACCGAGCGGTTCCCGGCCTGCCAGCTAGGTGGGAGCCTGGTCAGCGGGCCAGCATCGGGGCTAAGTACCTTGAGAAAAATCCGGCCACCGAGCAGTTCCCGGCCCTGCCAGCTAGGTGGGAGCCTGGTCAGCGGGCCAGCATCGGGGCTAAGTACCTTGAGGAACATCCGGCCACCGAGCGGTTCCCGGCCCTGCCAGCTAGGTGGAAGCCTGGTCAGCGGGCCAACATCGGGGCTAAGTACCTTGAGAAACATCCGGCCACCGAGCGGTTCTCGGCCCTGCCAGCTAGGTGGGAGCCTGGTCAGCGGGCCAGCATCAGGGCTAAGTACCTTGGGAAATATCCGACCACCGAGCGGTTCCCGGCCCTGCCAGCTAGGTGGGAGCCTGGTCAGCGGGCCAGCATCGGGGCTAAGTATCTTGAGAAACGTTCGGCCACCGAGCGGTTCCTAGCCCTGCCAGCTAGGTGGGAGCCTGGTCAGCGGACCAACATCGAGGCTAAGTACCTTGAGATCTTTCTGCCACCGAGCGGTTCCCGGCCCTGCCAGCTAGATGGGAGCCTGGTCAGCGGGCCAGCATCGGGGCTGACAGCTTGAAAACTTTCATAACTTTGATCATCATATTACATGAAATAAAAACAAAGTCTGGAAGTGAACCAACACACTACATGAATTAATAGAAAAACTAAGTATGGAAACCAATACTCGGTCTCCTACTCCCAGGCCTGGTCTTCCTCGACCTCCTCCGGTTGCTGTTGTTGCTGCCTAGGACCCCTTGCCTCCCTCATTTCCAAGAACTCAGGGCAGGCGGACGTCGCGTGACCTTCCTCATCGTGAAAGTCGCAGTAAGGTAACTCAACCATATCCCTTCTTTTTCCTCTTCTTTCTGCTTTCCTGGCTCTCCTCCTTCCCCAACCGATTGTCATGGTTTGCCGAGGTGGTGGAGAGGGTGCCTTTGGTCCCTGCTGAGGTGGGGCGGCCCGGGAGGTCGCCCCCTCTTGGGCTCGCCCCCCTTATACAGGGGCGGGGGCGATCCCAGGAGGCCGGCCGCCTCCTGGCTCGCCCCCTTTTAGAGGGGCGGGGGCGAGCCCAGGAGGCCGCCCGCCTCCTAGCTCGCCCCCTTTTACAGGGGCGGGGGCGAGCCCAGGAGGTCGCCCGCCTCCTGGCTCGCCACCCTTATACAGGGGTGGGGCGAGCCCAGAAGGCCGCCCGCCTCCTGGCTCGCCACCCTTATACAGGGGCGGGGGAGAGCCCAGGAGGCCGCACACCTCCTGGCTCGCCCCTTACCCTCCTTGATCTGGACGAGCGGGAGGCCGCCCGCCTCATCTGCTCGCCCTCTTCTTGCCTTCGGAATACACTGGCGCCGCGCCCCTTAGCCTTGAGCCTGTCCGACGGCTCCCCTGTCCCTCTTACCTGAGTCGGTGCCCTTTAAAAGATATTGGGCCTAATGACATCTTGAGCCTCGGGGCACTCGGCGAATACAGGGTTGTACACTTACATGTCCTAAACGGGCCCACTGTTGACGAATACAGGTTGTACAAACACGGTATCAAAGGCAAGTTATGCCACTCCAGAGAGTGTTAACGGATGTGGTACAATGACACTTCCGCGCATGTTAGAGTGCTCCCATGCGTGGAAGCGTGCGCAGGAGGGGAGACCACACACAGGAGGAGTCCAGAGCGCAGACTGCGCAGCTGGGGTTGCGCAGGCCGTACTGGCAGCCTTGCAGCACAGGGCCCGCGTTGGCGGTCTCGAAGCAGGCGCCTCGCAGGCAGTTGGGCGTCTAAAGCTGCACAGGTCGCACGTGCGGCCGTGAGGCAGGGGCCGCGTGGCCGGGCTCAAAGCAGGTGCCACCCAGGCGGGCGCATGACCAGTTCCATGTGGCTGGCGTCGCGCGTGCCGTGCGGTTATCTGTGATGTTGGCATCGCGCGGTTGATGTCGTGCAGCCACTGTCGCTTGGGCTCCCGCGCGGTAGGTCGCGCGACAGGCGCCGAGCGGGCGGCTGCGCAATAGGCGCCGGGTGGTAGGCACTGCGCGATGGGTGCCTCACAGCCATGCAGACGGTTCGTCGTGCAGGCGCATGATTTGTTTGCACTCACCCCATTAGGGAAGTGGGGTGATGGGGTTGTCCACTCTCCCATGAGGGGTTGGGGGGTTGGGTGGATAATCACACCCCCATGATAGGAGGTTCCACTATCCACACCCTCTTAATGATGAGTTTTACTATTTACACCCATCACTTTATATTTATTTGTGGGGACCCTACCGGTAATTAATAAAAGTTAAAGCATTGGTTCAATTCTTTTTGGATTGTTGTTTGTGATATAGAGATGCACTAGTTTGTTCTTGAAAAGAGGATGCTCCTTTGCCAACACACATCCTGTTGAAGCTAGGAAATTCCTAGGCTCCAAAATTTGGATCAATGCAGTCGGAGGCTATTCGCCCAGCGGTCCGACTAGACGGCTTGCCTGACAACGATAAAAGGGCTAGAACAGCAACAACATGACCCCAGGTGCTGCGGCAGGGAGATCCCACCACGTACCCGGAAGCTCAGAAGAGGCTTCCCTTCCACAACCAAAGGATGACCGAGCTAGGTACTAGGAAGACACTGACTTAGGTAGGATCTCGCCTATGTGGGTAGGGTGAACTCTTATTTTTCAAGTGTCATTTCTGGTACCCCTGAGGGTCTATTTATAGACAAATCCTTAGGTGGAGGGGATACAAACGACTATGCTCGACTCCTACGAGATAGGTGTTGGAGGGTTTGCTCAAAGTATTCTATCATACCCATCTAAGTATGGAATGAGTATAAATAGTACTTCCAGCATAGGACCGGGTCCTAGTGTGACACGAACCCGTTAGGCTAATCCGAGTCAGTCTTGACACGACAGGACATATAAAAATACATTAACAATCTCCTCCAATGTCCGTCGTGAACCCAGACTTCGGGTAGAGGGTGGTTTGTGTAATATTCAACCAGAAGTGAAACATACACAACCGTGTTCAGCACCTGTTTAAGATAAAATCGGACTATAACACAAAATAGTATACACGCATAAGTAAATAAAACTCAGCTGCAACACAAACGTCTCAGGTACAATCGAGACACATGCCCTATGCACCTTGTGTCCCAAAACAAATAGAGATCTAATGTCCAAACAAACAGTGCTATAAAATAAGAGCTAAACAATGCTCTGAACAGAAGTACATGAAATAAACAAAATAACACTCAAAAGGCTAGTCATCCAAAAGATCATCCTTCTCTGGATCCCAGTCAACCAGTGCTCCTCCTATCACAAAAACTCCTGCAATTTCAACAGAGAATTTCATTTTAGAATGAATTCTATCCTTTGCCAATTTGCAGATATCTAGTTTTAGCATAAAACTTAGTATTGATTATTATTTAATTTGGCTGGGAGGACACGTTCACAGAGTATTATAGTTTAACCTCAGAATCTGTTATCTGTTTTCAAATGAAACGATTATCATACTTCTGGACACCGCAGCTATATCTGTAATCCTATATGGAATGTCACGGTTACTGTCATTCTAAAGTTAATTGGAACTCATCAAGTTTGGAATGGAACCAATCTTCAGAAAAAGAGACAAACCAAGTCAGATTGTGTTATAAAGTTTGGAATAACACTCTCCTCCAAGGCAAAAGCCGAATCCGATGAAGCTGTTAACATCAAGTTTGGAATGAACAGCTTACCAGATCCGAGCTCAGTAACCAAGAGCATCAACGGACCACAACATACTTGCATTGACAAAGGAAATATGGAATAATCAAAACGTCTGAACTGAATCGCCTGATACTGAACTAAGACCGAACTAAATCGCCTTTAGTCCCATTTCCCCCACTGTTTTGATTAACCGATCTTTGGGCATTCCTTTCGTCAGTGGATCATCAAGGTTATCCTTTGAGCGTACATCAATCAAAGTGATGGTTCCTTGTTCTTTCAGATAATTCAACAATGCATGTCTCAGTCGTACATGTCTCCTCTTAGTATTATAGAGGGTATTCTTAACGACTTGAACTGCTGCTTGATTATCACAATACAAGCTCAACGAGTTGACTTGTAACTTAGACAGGGGAATGTCTAAAATTAAGTTTCTGATCCAGTCTGCCTCTTCTCCAGCTGAAGCTAAGGCAAACAACTCGGCCTCCATGGACGACAAAGCTATACAGGTCTGTCTTTTGGATTTCCAAGTGATAGCAGCTCCTCCCAAGGTGAATATGTATCCACTAGTGGACTTGCTATTCCCGACTTCTGAACACCACGAGGCATCATAATGTCCTTCCACGGAAGGTGGGTAACCAGTGTAGCACAGAGCATAGTTTGTAGTACCTCGAAGGTATCTCAATAGCCTATCTAGGGCAACCCAATGCTTTTTGCCAGGACTACTGGTAAAACGACTCAGCGCGCTAACCGAGAAAGCAATGTCTGACCTCGTACAAGTTGTAGCGTACATGAGACTACCAATTATTTTGGAATATTTGACTTGATCAATGCTGGCCTCTAAATTAGGACTTAACTTAACATTATAATCAAACGGTGTCTCAATCGGCCTACACTTATCATATCCCCAGGTAGAGAGAAGTTGCTCAATATAATGAGCATGGCTAAGAGTAACTCGACTCTTGTCAACTCTAACCTTCATACCTAGCAGGGTATCAACAGGACCGAGGTCCTTCATGTCAAATACTTCTGCCAGAGTGGATTTAACATCCCTAACTGCAGCAAGATTAGACCCTAAAACCAACATATCATCCACATATAAGCATATGATAACTGTTTGATTTGACAAGGAGCGGTAATAAAGACATTTGTCAGAGAGACTGGACTGGAATCCAATGCTCTTTACTACCTGATCAAACTTCATGTGCCACATCTTAGGTGCTTGTTTAAGACCATAGATTGACTTATCGAGTTTGCGCACTTTGTCTTTTTGATCTTTGTGTACATAACCTTCAGGTTGAGTCATGTAGATCTCTTCATTAAGCTCTCCATTTAAGAATGCAGTTTTGACATCCATCTGATGAACTATAAAGTTCTCAATAGAGGCTAATGCAAGAAGAATCCTGATAGTCGATAGATGACACACAGGTGAGTAGACGTCAAAATAGTCAATTCCCCCTTGTTGCTTATAACCTTTAGCTACAAGCCGTGCTTTATACCTGGCTACAAATCCATCACTATGTAATTTCTTCTTTAAAACTCACTTGCATCCTAGGACTTTAGCACCTTTCGGTAAGTCAACTAGATGCCAGGTATTGTTATGTAACAGCGAGTCCATCTCATCATCAATGGCTTCTGCCCACATCAACGAATCTCTAGACCTCATTGCTTCCTGATAGGAGAATGTATCATCCTCTAAGTGATAGGTGATGAAATTCTCACCAAAATCTTTAGGGATTCTCTCTCTGGTAGATGCTCTAAGTGGAATAGGATCCATCTCTACAGGTTGGGGAGCGGTGCCAGAAGGGCCAACTTCAGGTTCAACGATAGATTCAGAAATCATATCATTTGACCCGGAGACTGATAATCCATGATCTTTGGCAAATTTGTCTTTAAAAAATATGGCATCTCTAGACTCTATCACGAAATTCGTGGATAGATCGAGAAATCTGTCTGCTGCACTATCTTCTGCACTACCTAGATAGACGCATGTCGTCGTCTTAGGTCCCACCTTAGGCCTTTTAAGGTCTTGTATACGCACATAGGCAATACAACCCCAAGTCTTTAGAGTATCATACCTGCACGGATGACCGTGCCACAGCTCATACGGTGTAGAAGTGAGCTGAGAGTGATGTACTCTATTTAGAATGTGATTTGCAGTACGGACTGCTTCTCCCCAAAAGGAATTAGGCATGCTAGCTGTTAGGAGCATGGAATTCAACATTTCCGTTAAAGTCATATTCTTACGCTCGACAACACCGTTTGACTGGGGTGAGTAAGGAGCTGTGGTTTCAAGGATTATTCCCTTAGAGGCACATAATTCCTTGAAGCCAGTAGCAGTGTATTCTCCTCCTCGATCACTTCTAAATCTCTTAATTTCCAGGTTTAACTTATTTTCAACACGAGACTTAAAGGTCTTGAACGCCTCAAAAAAGCTTCGTCTTTCGATTTCAACAGATACACATGACAATATCTAGAAAAGTCGTCTATGAAAGTAATTAGATACTTCCTTCCCCCTCTGGTGGCATGACTGCGGAAATCAAAGAGGTCTGAATGTATCAATTCAAGAAGTTTTGTGCTCCTAGAAACTGACTTGAAAGGCTTTCTAGTGATTTTGGTTTGAGCACACACCTCGCACTTGTCAAAACGAATCGACAGATCTAAGGGGATGTTTTGACTCTTAGCTAGATCTAGCATTTTTCTATAGTTCACATGTCCAAGTCTGTTATGTAACAACTTAGGATCTATGAGGTTTGAACTAACCTGGTTAATGCTATCATTGTTTAAGCTAAGTCTATACATTCCGTTGATCAAGTACGCACACCCAAAATAATGTTGTACAACCCTTATTCTCCGAGGGTAGGACCCACTCAAGGCCACGCGGGCAGAGGTCAAAGTCAAAGAGGCAGACAGATCAGCCAGCAGGAGCATAAGAGGGCTTGGCGAGTATTCGCTAAATACTCGCCAGATGGGCGACTATGGTCGAAGATACGTGTCGAGTATCCCGTATGTCGCCCCAGGTGCCCGGCAAGCCACAGAAGACCTGCGCGAGTATTGGCCCGGCTTGTGCGAGTAGCAACTAATACTCGCCAGATGGGCGACTATGGTCGGAGATACATGCCGAGTATCCCGTATGTCGCCAGGTTAGGGCTGGGCTATAAGCTTCTGGATCCCGATTTCCGAATTCTCGAGCCCGTCACCCCTGCTTGCTAGCCAAGCCGGTGCCTTCCTCGTACCCTGCTCGGCCATTCTTGGTTGTGGAGGGGAAGACTCCTTTGAGCTTCCGGGTACGTGGTGGGACCTCCCTGCCGCAGCACCTGGGGTCCTGTTGTTGTTGCTCTCCTAGCTTCCTCGTAGTCGCCAACTTGACCATCTCGTCGGACAGCTGGGCAAGTAGCCTCCGACTGCAAAGGTCCGAATTTTGAGGTCAGGATTTTCCCGGCGTCAACACTTTGGTGCGGTGAGCGTGGATCGCAGCCAGAGGGAGAAAACCTAGTAGGAAGATAAGATGGTCGTAGAAGGAGACCACGAGGAAATGGTCGTCAACTCGTCAGGAACTGGCAGGTTCGTGACGATGGAAGTTTTCGAAGCATTCGCCCAGCGCATGGAAGGGGCTATGCGAGCAGTGTTCCAGCAGGGTGCGGAGGTCACGGCGACCTCACCTAATCGCCCGGTGTTGACCGAGGGCGAGGAGCGCACCCAACGCGCAGGCAAGGAGCACGTCGATCCGGAGCCCGAACGACCAAGAAGGTCGCAGCCCTTCCCGCAATCCTCGCAAGGAATTCGCTTCCGCGAGGTGGAAGAGCATGCGAGATATCAGGATACTCGACCTTATGGCGAGTATGGCCATGATACTCGCCAGCTTGAAGACCGTCGTCCAGCGAGTGGGAGGAGCCCATTCTGTGAAGACATCCTTGCCGCGCCCGTGTCGGAAGGATTCAGGGATCCTGTGTTGAAATACTACACCGGGAGGGACGACCCTGTTCGTCAGATCCAGTGGTTTGAGGATATTATCTCTATCCGAACCATGTCGGATGCGTTCAAGTGTCGGCTGTTCGCCATCACTTTTACGGGGAAAGCCAGGGACTGGTTCCACCAGTTGCCTCTGGGCTCGATCTACTGCTTCGAAGACCTGTGCCGTGGAGTAACGACCCGGTTCGCCACGGCCCAGAAGCTGAAGAAGGAGGCGACAACTCTGTTCCTTGTGACTCAGAGGCCGGATGAGCCGTTGGGGGCCTATATCGAGCGTTTCCAGGAGGAGGTGCTGCATATCGAGGAGGTGGATCGCACCATCCTGCAGCTGGCCTTGACGTTCGGGATAGGGCAAGGCCTCTTCAAGCTGGAGCTCGACAGGAACCCTCCCTACTCTTACGACAACCTCATCGTGAGGGCCAACAAGTTCGTTCAGGGAGAGGCTTCCAACCGGGACTTCTTGGCCAAGCTAGCGGAGATGACCAAGGCAGAAGAGGAAGGGAGGGAGAAGGTCCCAGAGAAGAGGAAGAGGGAAGAGCCCCCGAGGGCAGAGAGGAAGAAGCCAGAGCGGCGAGAAGAGAGGAGAAGGGAGGAGCCAAGCAGGAACGACGAGAGGCGACTCGTCGTGGCTCCGGAGCGTCGAGAAGAGGAGAGGCGCTATCAGGTTCCAGACAACCGGCCGCCATGGAGGCCGGCTAGACGGCACCAGCGTCAGGATCAGAGGGGGAGATCCCCCGAGAGGAGGCCTTACCACCAGCAGGGAAGGCGAGAGGGAAGTAGAGATGAAGCCATGATGGTTGCCAGGCCTGGGTACCATCAGGGCAAGAAGAAGAAGAAGAAGAAGCAGCCAAGGAAGGAGCAGATGGAAGAGGTTCCGCTCTACTGCGACTTCCACCAGGCGGAGGGGCATGTCATGATGGCCTGCCCAGCTTTTTGGGAGGCCAGAAGGAAGCTAGCCGCAGGGGAAGCCGGAGGGGAGCGGCGGAGGATCGAGGCCCCTGCCGAGCCGCAGGCAGGGCAGGCTGCCGTCGTTCGAAGGAGGAACGAGGATCGCGTCGACCACGGAGGCCGTGGAGAGCTTGGCCAAGGGAGTCGAGGGGGAGGAGGAGTTGGAGTGATCCATGGAGGAGCCGGGTTGGGAGCTTCCCGAAAGGGGAGCCTCCATCAGATCTACCGTCGGAGCGTCGCTTCGACCTCGCAAGCCCCGCCCCCATTGGAGGAGATCACCTTCTCCGAGGAGGACATGCTAGGGAATGAGAATCCCTTCCATGATGCCCTCGTCATCCAGGCCGCAGTGGAAGACTTCACCGTTGATCGAATGCTGGTCGACAACGGTAGCTCCGTGAACATCATCTTCAAAGAGACGTTCGATGGACTGGGAGTCAGGCCCGACAGAGTTCGAGCAGCAGATGGTCCCCTCTTTGGCTTCTCCGGAGAGAAGAAGGAGGTGGAAGGAGGAGCAGATCTCCTTGTAACCCTCAGTGGCACCTCCATCAACTGTCGATGCGTAATCGTCGACGCCCCGAGCTGTTACAAGGCCATCTTCGGGAGGCCACTTCTCAACGCCTTCAAGGCCGTCCCATCCTCTTACCATCAGTGCTTGAAGTACTGTCAGGGGGATGTTAAGGTGAGGATCAGGAGCGATCCAAGAGCCGCCAGAGAGTGCTACCTCAGCGCTGTCAGTACCATCAGCTGGATGGCTGACGCGGAAGAATTCGGAAGGGTGCTGGAGAGCCCAGCTAGGCTGGAGGTAGCCGAGGAAGTCGAGGAGATCGAGGTGCTCTCCGCAGCAGGAGCATTCGGGCTGGTGAAGATCAGCGGGTCCCTGAAGATCGAGGAGAAGATAAGGATGGCGGCGTGTCTTCAAGAGAACGTCGACATCTTTGCTTGGAGCGCAGCAGAGATGCCGGGGATCGATTCTGAGGTCGCTTGTCATCACCTCAATTTGGATCCCGCGGCCCAGCCCGTCCGCCAGAGAAAGAGGAAGAATGCCACTATCCTGGCCGAGCCAATCCGGCAGGAGGTGAAGAAGCTGCTAGACGCAGGCTTTGTGTCAGAGATCCAATATCCAGGTTGGGTCTCAAATGTTGTAATGGTTAAGAAAGTAGGGGGCAGCTGGCGAATGTGTGTAGACTTTTCTTTGATGAATAAAAGCTGCCCAAAGGATTGTTATCCCTTGCCTCGAATCGACGCGCTGGTTGATTCAGCCGTCGGTTTTTCTGTAATGAGCTTTCTTGATGCGTTTTCAGGATACCATCAGATCCGGATGCATCCCCCTGACTGTCGCGATGTTTCCTTCATCACTGATGATGGCTGCTACAGCTACAAAATGATGCCCTTCGGGCTGAAGAATGCCGGAGCCACCTATCAGCGGATGATGGATCACATTTTCAAGGAGCAATAGGGGAGGAACCTGGAGGTGTATGTGGACGACCTCTTGATTAAAAGCAAGAGTGTCCAGGAACACATTGTGGATCTGGGGGAGACCTTTGCGACGCTAAGGAGGTTCAAAATGAGGTTGAATCCTGCGAAGTGCGTCTTTGTAGCGGGAAGAGGCAAGTTCCTGGGGCACCTCCTTACCCCGGAGGGAGTAGAGCCTAACCCCGACAAGGTTAGGGCGATCCTGGAGATGCCTTCCCCGAAGACAATGAAGGAGGTACAGAGGTTGGCTGGAAGGTTGGCGGGTCTTAGCCGCTTCCTGTCAAAGGCCGGGGAGAAGTGCTCTCCATTCTTCAGAACACTCCGCAAAACGGAGAATTTTGAGTGGTCCGAAGTATTCGAGAAGGCATTCGTGAAGCTAAAGGAGCAGTTAACTCAGACACCTCTCCTCCAGAGCCCAAAAGAAGGCGAAGACCTGCTCATCTACCTGGGAGTAGGGGCAGAGGCTGTGAGCTCTGTGCTAGTCCGAGAAGAGAGGAAGAAACAGTTACCCATCTACTACGTCAGCCGGGTGCTAAAGAAGGCGGAGCTGAAGTATCCAATCCTGTAGAAGCTTGCCTTCGCCTTGGTGGTGTCGGCGCGGAAGCTCCGACCTTATTTTTAGGCTCACTCCATCCGAGTAGTGACTGATCATCCTCCCCGAAGCATCTTGGAAGGAGTGGAGCATTCAGGGAGATTAGCGAAATGGTCAGTAGAACTCAACGAGTTCGACATTTCTTTCTCACCCCGGGTGGCGATCAAGGCCCAAGCGGTAGCAGACTTCTTGGCAGACTTTTCGGCAGAAGCAGAGCCAGGGGAAGAGATGTTCGACCCAATCCCTTGGAAGATGTTTGTTGACGGAGCTTCGGGAAGGAGCTCTGTGGGAGTGGGCATCGTTCTTGTCAGCCCACAGGGAACGAGGATCGAGCAGGCCGTCGAGATCCTCTTTCCCGTCACAAACAATCAGGCAGAGTACGAGGCCATAGTGGCAGGCTTGCGCCTCGCCAAGGAGTTAGGGATCCGTGATGTTCGGGCCTTTACTGATTCAATGGTGGTCGCGTCGCAGATCAGAGGAGAGTTCGAAGTACGCGACACCATCCTACAGAAGTACTTGGTGAAGGTCAAAGGATTGATTGGAGGCTTCCAGTCGTTCTTCGTCGAACACGTCCCGAGAGAGGAAAACTCGGCGGCGGACCGTTTGGCCAAGTATGGGCCAAGAGCTGGGGAAACCATCACCGAGCTGTTCCGGCCATCTATCGAAGAAGGGGAGATGATGAAGATCGAGCAGCGCCCCTCATGGACGGATCCTTTTGTGGCATTCCTTGCCACCGGCCAGCTTCCAGCAAGTGAAGGGGATCAGAGAAGGTTTCGGTACAAAGCTGCGTACTATCTTTTGCAGGATGGGGAGCTGTACCGTAAAACCATCTCGGCCCCCCTAGCTAGATGTATCTCTGAAGACGAAGTACCCCGGGTGTTGGAAGAGATCCACTCGGGAGAGTGTGAAAGTCATTCTGGGACTCACACTTTAGAGCAGAGGGTCTTGAGGCATGGTTACTTCTGGCCTACTATCCGGAAGGATGCTGAGATCTTCTCGAAGAAGTGCCAGAAGTGCCAGCTCTTCGCCCCCTCCAGTTGCAGACAGCCCAGCAGCTCCGATCAATCACCGCCCCATGGTCGTTCGCCGTTTGGGGAATGGATTTGATTGGCCCTTTCCCCCTAGCTAGTGGCCAGAGGAAGTTCATTCTCGTCATGATCGACTACTTTTCCAAGTGGATCGAGACCAAAGCTTTGGCCAAGACCACCTCTCAAGTCGTGAAGAACTTCATCTGGGGGGAGATCGTCTGTAGGTTTGGGATTCCTCTCGCCATCGTCACCGACAACGGTACTCAGTTTGCCAGCTTGGAGCTGGAAGATTTCTGCAGACAGCTGGGAATTGATCTTCGATTCGCCTCCGTGCATCACCCGAGGAGCAATGGCCAAGTGGAGGCAGCCAACAAGCTGATCATCAACCTGCTGAAGAAAAAGGTGGAGAACCTGAGAGGTAACTGGGCAGACCAGCTCCCCTCGGTTCTGTGGGCTTTGAGGACCACTCCTAGCTCAGCTACGGGGGAGACACCATTCAAGCTCTCTCACGGATCGGAAGCTCTCATCCCAGTAGAGTTTGAAGTCAGAAGTCCAAGGGTGATCGCCGCCGAGGGCGGAAGTGAGGGATGGCGACTAGAGAATGAGGAGGCTCAGAAGCTATCTCTCGACTACATCGAAGAACTTAGAGATTTAGCTTCCGCCAGGCAAGAGGAGATCAAGCGACGAATGGCGAGGCATTTCGATAAAAAATGTTTGCCTCAAGCACTTCCAAGAAGGTGACCTGGTCCTGAAGAAGGTAGACGCGACGGGACGATCAGCGGCCATCGGAAAGCTCCATCCAAACTGGGAAGGGCCCTTCATCATCCACAAGTCACTCCTAACCGGAGGATACCGTCTGCAGAACCAGGAAGGAGAGCTGCTTGGGAATACTTGGAGCGGTGATGACCTGAAAAGGTTTTACCCCTAAGGGGGAATGTGTATGTCCCACACTTGTAATCCCTATTGATTTATAAATAAAACCCTTCCTCTCCCTGAAACACGGGACTGAGAAGCTTTTTCTGTCACAGCAAGAATCTTCAGAGAAGAGAAAAGAAAAAGCCGATAAAATTGGTCCACATGCTAGGTTGGAAAATGAGCCTCCGATTTAAACCTCGTAAAACCCCGGAACGGATGATGGGACAGTGCCTCGGTTCAACAACCCTCTAAGACCAAGCCTCTGCATTGACGGTCGAGATCAGCTCCCCCCTTGCATGTTGGCCACGGTTCGTATCGACTGCGCTTCTCATTCGACTGGAGGGATTACAGGGAAGAAGTCTGGACGCCGACCTTCCAATTGGGCAAGGAAGTGATCAGTTTCACTAGCTCAGGGGACCCTTGAATAAAGGTGTCATATACCCTTGCGAGCGAGAGGCTCCTAAAAAAGAGCAGCAGGTCGAATTGATCCACAGGCAAGGTCGAAAAACGAGCCTCCGACTTGAACCTCGTAAAAACCCGGAACGGATGATGGGATGGGACGGTGCCTCGGTTCAGCAACCCTCTAAGACCAAGCCTCTGCATTGACGGTCGAGATCAGCTCCCCTCTTGCATGTTGGCCACAATTCGTATCGACTGCGCTTCTCATTCGACTGGAGGGATTACCAGGAAGAAGTCTGGACGCCGATAGCCCAACTTGAAAGAACGAGGTGATCGATTCAACCGACCGAAGAACGAAGACTTCAAGCATCCAAGTAGGATGGTGGCCTAAGGACGGTGTGTCCCCTTGGACCTGTCCGGCTGCCATGCCGTACTTGACGCCATCCTTTGAAGACACCAGGCTTTCGAGTAGGAGAGAGGCCTCGGGATGATATGTCCTCCCGGGCCTCCCCGACTGCTAAACCCTGCTTCTTCCTTCCCTTGAAGAGCTCCTTTGATTCTTGCTTAAAATCCTAACGGTTCTCTTCACTAGGTGCAAGTCAAGGCCTCAGGAGCAAGTCTGCAGGTGCGAGTATGATGGTGCGAGCATGCATTGCGAGTATACAGGTGCGAGCATACATCCTCGCCAAAATCCTAAGAGCCTAGCGAGCACTCAACCTCGCCTCGAGCCTAGGAGCCTAAGCGACATACAAGCAAGGAAGTAAATACATGAAGAAAGAGGCGAGTAAGACTTGTCAAGTTCCTTTCATTGTTTCAAAAAATGTGTACAAGTTACAGGTATATAAAAAAAGGGTGCACAAAAAGGTCGCCGGACGAGCAAAAAGGGAGCCCAAGCGACTAGGCGACATCCTCGCCTTCTATATCTACATCGGCCTCATCAGCAGCACCATCATCGTCGTCATCATCGTCATCATCATCGTCATCATCATCATCGTCATCATCGTCATCATCATCGTCATCATCGTCCTCATCATCTTCATCCTCGGCATCGCTGGGCCGCGCCCAGGATGCTCGCAAGGGGGAGGAAGACTCTTCGGCGAGCAATGCCGGAATGAGGTCCCCCACTGTCAATCCCATAGCTTCCGGCTTCAGAAGATCATCTGCCTTCATCTGGTTCAGGATGACCTCCCCCGTTGCTCGCGCGATCTCCCGGCGAATATAAGGCATGTCGTCGCCGTGCATCCTTATGCGCTTGCCCCTAGGAATGGCCGCCTCTGCCGGTTGCTGCTCGGCAAGCCGAGTTTCCAACTCGGCGATACGGATCTGGGCGACCTCCAGGGCCGAGCGAGTATCCTCCAACTCCTTCTCAGCCTGGGACAATCTCTTCGCTGATTCCAGCTCGGCAGCCTGCAGAAGGTAAAAAGGGAAAGGTAAGTTTGACAGCTTGCAAGGTGGCGAGTATCTTAGTAACAAGCAATGACGCAAAGGCGAGTACCTCGAACTCCTTGATCCGGAGCGCGAGGGCAATCAGCTTCGGACCCTGCACCTTGATCGCCTGCTCGTACTCAAGTAGTCGCCTTGCTGTTGCGTGAGCCAGCTCGGCTGACCGCAAGAGGGAGCGCGAGGTCTGGTGAGCCAGATCCTCGGTAGTTGTGTCCTGCAGGACTTCGGCGTCCGCGCGACCATAGAGGGCGTAGGTCACGTCGAAGGCCTCCCCCTTGTCCTCCCACTCATCCGACCAGGCGGGAAGGTTAGAGCTGAGGGTCACCTCGTGGGCGCGCTCAGCCCAGGTCACCAATGGGCGACCATAGGCATCCTCGCTGCGGGTTCCCTCATTAAAGAGAGGATGGTCGCTCGACTCGCCAGCCTCCGAAGGATCCGCCTTCTTGCCCAGATCCCTGTGGGCGACTTCCTTCTTCCTCCTCTTGGGCTCAGAGGCCTTAGCCTTGCCCGTTCGCTTCTTGGAGGTCCTGGCCTCATCGCCGACGACCTTGGGATTGTCGCCCCCTGGTGACAAGACGATTGGGGAGGAGCCCCCAACCTCGCGCGCCGAGGTTCCCGCACCCCCTTGGGTGGCAGCCGTCGCCTTCACCGCGGGAGGAAGAGCGTCGCGCGGAAGAGTTTGCACACCTGCAAATAAGGAGACCAAAAATTAGTCGCCTAAATTAAGGCTCAAAGGTGAGTATGGCTGATGCTCGCACAAAAAGTACCTTCCTCTAGGCGAACTTCCGTGAGCTCGTCTACTCGCCTCCTCCAGAATATCACATCGAAGCGACGATGCCTGAAGGAATCGAGCAGTTTCTCCTGACCGTCCTTCAAGAAGGGGACGGTGAAGACATTCTCCGACGGCTGGAGGGGCGAACTGGAGATGCCCGCGAAGTCGCCTTCGATGGCGACTAGCCGCTCCACCCAGCGATGGTTCTTGTTGGAAGTGCCCGCCAGAGTGCAGACGTGGCTGCACAGGAATATGACGCCCTCGCCGGTCGCCATGATCGAGAATACTCGCCTAAAGACCGCAAGGTCAAAGACGATATTCTGTTCCTGCAGGAAGCACAGGAATCCCACGATAATCGCCACTCCGTTGGGATTGATCTGGGCGGGGACTATCCCATAAAAGGCGAGTATCTTGCAGAACTCGGGCCATATGGGAAGTCGCAGGCCGACCTCAAAATGCCGAATGGGGAAGATCATCGCCAGGGGCGAGGAGGTGTTCAGTCGCTCAGACTGGCGAGGAAGCCTGGCGACATACCCCGGAGTTGCGAACTTGGCGTTGAAATCGTCCAAGTCCTTCTGCTGGGTAATCGGCTTCTTGAAGATGTTCTCCTCGAAGTTCTTCACATGATTAGCTCGCCTAATGTTCGCCTCGTCAGTCATCTTGGGGAAGAGAGCGAGTATTGGAAGAAGGGTGAAGAGAGGAAGTCTGAAAGATACTCGCTCAAGAAGCCAGAGATCGCTGAAAGCGTAGTTTAAGACTCACCCACCCCCCCTATTTATAGTAGTCGGATAGCCTGGCTTGTCGAACACGACTCCGCGGGTACGACTAGGGGTGGCGAGTATCGAAGTAAATCGCCAAAAGCTCAGAGCACGTCAAAATGCCGACCTTCAGCTAGCGAGTACCTACATCACAGAAACACGAAGAAACTCGCCAGGATGCATGCGACATTCAACAAATGCTCGGCAAACAGCAAAAAGAAGATAGACAAAATCCAAACAACAACAGATAAAATAAAGCAAGACAAGAATGAAAGACGAGTATTCAATTACTCGGCAAATCAATACTACTTCAAATAATAAGCTGTTCAGAGATACAAAGCATGCTCGCCAGGAACTACAAGATACAAAGAAGAAGAAACTGAAGAAAGGGCAACAGCTAGGGTTACGCTTGAGTGGTCGCCTGGGGATCCTGAGGTTGAGGATGTCGTCCGACCCAGCCCATGCTGCGAGCACGCTTGAAATGCTCAGAGGCCACAGACATAGCGTCCTCGCCTTGTCGCAGCTGGTCCTCGATCCTCGCCAGCCTCCCCACCGAACCCATGCTCGCGCGCATCCCGACCAGCTCGTCATGATGCAGCTGATGCCGGTGCTCGATCCGTGCCACCCTGCGCTCCAAGTCGCTGATAGACTGGAGGCGAGCTTCAGTACCCGACAGGCGAGTATCAAACTCCTCCAGCCGGGATACTCGGGCCTCCAAATCAGTCAGGCGGCGGTGAGGGTCACTGGCCGCTAGGCGCTCAACCCGCGACTCCACCTCAGTCAAGCGCCGATGAGGCTCGCAGATCGATAGCCGCTCTATCCTGGACTCCAAGTCCAAGATGGCGCGAGTAGCTTTCTCTTGATACTCGCAAGGGGGGAGCCCAACGGCGTCGATCAGTGCTCCCACGGGAGTATGAGCGCGACCTGCAGAAGAGCAGATGAAGAGTCAGAACTCCAGCAGAATCAAAAGAGAGGTGGCAACTATCCAAAAGCAGCGACCAAGTACCTGGCCGAGGACTACAGGAGCGTCTGCGAGCAGGGCTGCGAGATCGCCGATGAGGAGAAGCCCTTCCTCGGTGCGGGGAGGGAGAGCGATGGACGCCATCTCGGCGAGTAGAATGTCCGCCAGGATGATCCCGGTTGAAGGGCATGATCCCCCGGCCGCGACCATCTCCTACGAGCCCTCCACCCTTGGGAGCGAAGAAGGCAGAAGACCCTCCAGTCCCGCCCCTGCGTGAGGACTCCCCTTGGTGGGTAGAGGGAGCAGTTGAAGTAGAAGGGCGCTGATCGCCCGGAGGAGCCACTGAGGGCGGAAGTCCAGGAGGAGGCGGCGACAGCACGACCCCGGGTAAGTGCGAGCTGCTCGCCGGTTCTGGTCGCAAGGTAGGTGGTGGCGGAGGAGGGTTGATGCTTGAGAGAGGAGCCCCATGCTCGCTCATCGGCCTCTTCTCCACAGAAGAGCTGTGAAGAATCCTCACCGCGCGACCATCCCGAGACCCACCCTCAGGCGAGATCATCGAGGATGATCACAGCGGCAGAACGTCCAAAGGTTCCTCCCGAACCTCGGTACTCGGCGAATCTAAAAACAGAAGCAAAAAAGCATCAGAAATCTCGCCAGGAATGGTTATTATAGCAGCATAGTCTTCAGAACAGCGACTAAAGAGCTCACCTCGCGCAGGAGGAAGGTCCGGTTGGGCTAGAGTTTGGGCCCCAGCCCTACTCGCCTCCGGGGCGACCTCTGTCGAGGGAGGAGGAGCAGGAGTAGGCGAGAGCCCCTCGTGAGAGAGACCCAAATCTTCCAGCAGCTGCTGACGCTGCTCGCTCAGAGGATCGACGACGTTCTCCATAGTCGCCCCCTTCTTCTTCTCTCTCTTCTTCTTCTTAGCCGCCCTCTTCCTCTTCTTATTAGCAAGGAAGACGTCTACCTCGGCGTCCATGCGAGAAGGAGGAGTGGGAATGCCGATCAGATTCGCGAGATCAGCCTTGGCCTTTTTGGCAGCCTCAGCAAAAGCTAGCGACATTGTAGGCGAGTGCAGAAAGGTGGTTCCGTCAGAGACCCCCCTATATATAGAGCCCAGACGTCGGCCGGCAAGATTCCGAGTATCTCTCAAATACTCGCCCAGACAGAAACTCGTCGAATAAAGGTTGGATGTTTCTTTCCGAGCAACTATGTTACTCGCAAAGAGCGGGGATTGTGTACAACCCTTATTCTCCGATGGTAGGACCCACTCAAGGCCACGCAGGCAGAGGTCAAAGTCAAAGAGGCAGACAGATCAGCCAGCAGGAGCATAAGAGGGCTTGGCGAGTATTGGCTAAATACTCGCCAGATGGGCGACTATGGTCGAAGATACGTGCCGAGTATCCCGTATGTCGCCCCAGGTGCCCGGCAAGCCACAGATGACCTGCGCGAGTATTGGCCCGGCTTGTGCGAGCAGCAACTAATACTCGCCAGATGGGCTACTATGGTCGGAGATACATGCCGAGTATCCCGTATGTCGCCAGGTTAGGGCTGGGCTATAAAACCCCCTACCCCTTGGTTGCCTATAAATAGGACCCCAGAGGTACTTGGATTGGCACCTGTGCTTGAGCTTCTGGATCCCGATTTCCGAATTCTCGAGCCCGTCACCCCTGCTTGCTAGCCAAGCCGGTGCCTTCCTCGTACCCTGCTCGGCCATTCTTGGTTGTGGAGGGGAAGACTCCTTTGAGCTTCCGGGTACGTGGTGGGACCTCCCTGCCGCAGCACCTGGGGTCCTGTTGTTGTTGCTCTCCTAGCTTCCTCATAGTCGCCAGCTTGACCATCTCGTCGGACAGCTGGGCAAGTAGCCTCCGACTGCAAAGGTCCGAATTTTGAGGTCAGGATTTTCCTAGCGTCAACAAATGTGAATTGACCATAAGGGTCATTCTACCGTTTTGAGTTGTGAAGGTCATCCCAGCTTTGTCTAGTAGACTTATTGAAATCAGATTTTTAGTTAAAGATGGAACTACTTTAACATGTTTTAAAAATAAACTTTTACCTGACGAGAGAACCAGCTCGGCTGTCCCAGCATGGGTCACCTGAGTCTCTCCTCCGTTGCAGTTCTCCACTCTCTCCTTAACCGCCTTAACCTCAGTCAGTAATCCTCTGTCATTCATTACATGACAGGTAGCACCGCTATCCAGCCACCACTCAGCAAACGAACTGCGGTGACTGCTCCCGATCATAGCCACGAAGGACTTGTGATCTGAAGCATCTGCCAGCATGTTCGCCACATTTTGTGTGGCTTCCTCCTTATTTTTCTTAGGGGGCTTACAATCAGCCACCCAATGTCCCCACTTACAACAGTTGTGGCACTTGCCCCTCTTCTTCTTTTTGAAAGAGGGCTTTTTAGGCTCTAACTGGGTAGAGACATCACTTTTGGGCGCTGGTAGCTTCCTACGAGGCTTGCTGGGCCGAGACACAAAGTTGACAGTCTGTGAGGACTGCCCACCTTGTTCTTGTCTCTTCCCTGCAATGTTTTGATCCTCGATATGGATGAACCTTTTGAGTTCATCGAGAGCGATCTTTTCCTTCAGTCTGTGCATTTCAGTCTTGAAGGTCGACCACTCAGGAGGTAGCTTGCTTAAAATAGAACACACAAAGAGATTATCAGAGATACCGGACTTATCGTCCTCCAACTTCTGACGCAGGGCTTCCAGTTCAATTATTTGGGAGGTGATTGTCGAGTTTAAATTAAATTTCATATTAAAGAATCTCTCTCCGAGGAGAGTCCTCGACAATCCCTCTTCCTTCTGGAAGTTCGCATTTAAGCGGTCCCAAATCTCCTTTGCGGTTTTATAACCACTGTGGGTCAAGGCGAGTCTAGGGTTGAGTGAATTAAGGAGGTAGTCTCTACAGAAGTCTTCGTCTTTTCTCCACTGATAATCGTCCACGTCCTCTTCGGTTGTGTCGAAATCACTCAAAATAGTGTAGAAGATCTCTCGTTCCTTCATTCCAAGCTGGACGTGCAGTCTCCAAGCATGGAAGTCAGAGAGATCGAACGACTGGAGCTTGACGATGTCGTAGGATGTAACCTTCGGCATCTCGCTAAAGCTATAGACCGAAAAACTGAAAAGAAATCACCTGAGCTGCGCAGAGACGAGTCGCGGTCTTCGGATCCAATCCAGAAAAATTGATTCTCTAAGTGGCGGCGCTTGGGAAAAGCAAGAGATTCCACCACAAAGTCACTGAAAGGAGGGCTGTCGGCACCGCCGATACCGAACAAGATCGGAATATGGCAGGTTCAATCTGCCTTCACAGTAAAGAATTCCTCCTCACCTTGTCTAGATCTAGGATAGCCAAACAAATTTGAAGGCTTGCAGGATAGTTCAATCCACGAAATTTGATTCTTGCTAGTGAAGAAAATCCAATGAGCAACAAAAGATTTCTATCTGCCGGTGAAGACCTTGAACTCCCAGCAATCAACTACAGGAAATCAAAAACAGGGGAAAGAATTACTAGCGGCAACTGCTCCAAAAACAACAGGGATCGAAACCTTCTCTTCTATCGATGACCTTCGATCACAGTTAATGGCAACAAGAAAACTAGATCAACAGTAACAACGAAAAATTTGAGCGCTAGATATCTCTCCAAAGCAGCTTCTTCCTCTAAATGATCGGCGACTGCACAGAAAACTCCCTCCGATCAGCAAGATCAGAAAGGCGGCGCAGAGAAATAAGCGGCGCTCGGATCTGGAACTACTGGAGCGGCCAAATCTGGATCTGTCTCTCTCCAACGAAAGGAGCGTAGAGCTCTAGCAGCAGTCATCTGCCTACTCGATCGAGAGCGTCGATGAAACTACAGGAGCACGGATCGGCAACCTTTTGGAGTTTTCCCTTGCGATCGGTGACCGAAACAGAGAGAAGGGCGGATGGGATCTTGAGCGGAGCAGCGCAAGAAAGCGAGGAGCCACGCAGATTTGCGATCGGAAGCGACTGTGAAAGAAGAAGTCGCGAGCGGCAAAATTGTGAGCGGCGAAAAACGAGAACGAGAGCGGCGGAGGAAGAAAACCGCTGAGAGCGCAAACCCTAGCAGAGCTATTACTTTGAGAATGTTGGAGGGTTTGCTCAAAGTATTCTATCATACCCATCTAAGTATGGAATGAGTATAAATAGTACTTCCAGCATAGGACCGGGTCCTAGTGTGACACGAACCCGTTAGGCTAATCCGAGTCAGTCTTGACACGACAGGACATATAAAAATACATTAACAATAGGATAGTTGGATCTGATGAGCAGACGACCAGGCGAGGACGTCAGCAATATTTGGCGAGCAGCAGTTGATAGTCGCCCATAGACGAGTAGACAAGAAGGCTGACTGATAGTCGCCGGCTAGTGCGAGTAACTTCAAGGCCTTCTTCTAGTTGCCACTTTTGGGCGAGTAATCTTAATACTCACACTTGGCTATTCATACCTCCGGTGAGCTGCTTGCTGTTTTCAATTTGATCATTGACTTTGACTTTGCCCACGTGGCACGAATGTGCTCTACCCTCGAAGAATATGGGTTGCATGTACACATCCTAGTTTTATGAAAAAAACAACACCATGATTATAAAAAACTCACATAAGTAAATAAATCAAATATAATTGCATCATTTTCTATTTTTATAGTAAGACGAGTTCTACTAAGCCGCCAACTTCTCGGTGGCGAAGTTGAGGCTTCTCATCGGGGTAGGGGGCATCTCGGTAAAGAACGGGAGCTTCTCGGTGGGTGTAATGTGGCACAGGGGAAAGTAGAGCGAGAGGGAGAGATAAATAGAGATGTAACACTCGTCGAGACTGAACATCGAGATGAATGGCTACGCTGGTGAGATGTGCATCTTGGTCAAAAACTATCATCTCAAAGGCGGTCCGAGAAACTTCTTTGTACTTCTCAGGCCACGAGCATGAGAAAAATTATGGTTGGATCTAATGTACTTGGATAGAACCAGGAATTGAACTGCAGTCGAACCGAAGTTTTCGATTTGAGAATGATTATATGGGTATCGAATTCATGGGTCAGTTTCAAATTAGTAAACAATGAAGAAGTTATTTCTTCGTGAAAAACCATCGGGCTATCGTGTCCCCCGCACACAACATCCACCCAACCTAACAACCAGTGACTAATCACAACATTGATGGTTTGTTTGGCGCGACGTTTTTGCTACGGAGAGTTTGGACAAAAACTCCGGTTATAATGTATGTGTTTGGCACGACAACGGTTAAAAAAATTAATTTTAAACATGAAGGTAGATGGAGTTTTTTAGGTATGGCCGGACTTTCACTAACGGCGATTCATAACCACGACTTTCACGACGGCCGCCCCCGTGAAAAACGGAGCCGGAGTCACTGACCGGCTCAACAGCTTCCGATCCGGTTCACAAAATCCGGTTCGACGCCATATCCCCTCTTCACTGTCGAGGAGCATTCGCAGTCGACTCGCGCTCGACCCTTTATCCTCTCTTCCCGGCAGCCGGGCTTCCCGTCCGCAATTCTCCCCGGCGCTTCCGCGAATCCGTTCCGCTTGACTGAGATTGAAGACATATCGTGCTCCTAATACATTGTATACTCTTTCTACTCCTTTGTTCTGATGGCATATTGAGATTTCATATTAGAGATCCATTTGAAGCCTTTTTCTTATAAGTTTTTGAGAAGTGGTCCACTTTGAAACAAGAGAAGGGAAATTTTCTAAGGTTGCGTTTAGTTTGGAGGAATTAAGTTGAAAAGATAAATTCCTCACCTCATAACTGCATATTGGTTGTTTGGTTTTGCTATGAGTCATAAGGTTGATTTTACCCAGGAAATTAGAGCATTTTCACCTTTATCTTTATGATTATCTTCTTAAATCCAGTAAAAAACTGAAGTGTGCATAACATTAGTTTTCCTCATTCTTCAATTGATTGATTATTACGTTAATCCAATAACTCAAACAATTTTTTCACTCAATTTCTCCTAAACCAAACTAATGGGAGAACCTCATTTGAGTTCACTTCCTTTATCATTTTCTTGTATAGTTCAATTTGATTCTCTCTCTCAATTCTTTCCAACCAAACAAATCCTAAATGTTCCAATCTTTGTTGCTACCAAAAAATGTTGACCCATCATCACCATTGTTCGTCTTATTTCAACTATTTACTGTTGGGTTTATGAATCATTGTTCTTTCTTCATTGATGTTGAGTTTGCTCATGAATTAACTTTATTTTGTGCATGATTTGTAGTCAAGTTACCTTTGGACGACCCTTCTTTCTTCCCGATGCTTACCACGGTTTATTATAACCCTTCATATATTTTTCTATCTGCCCGACATTTTTGGTGCATCTTATTCCTTTTTAGTACATGCCTAAATCATTTTAAGTCAAATTTCTATTATCGTATCTCCAGCAAACATAAATACCAAATCTGATCACATTTGTACTGGCATTCATTTTTAACCACGTTCAAATTGTCTCTCATTCGTTTCTTTGTTGTCTAACATTTCGATTTGGACTATCCAAAAGTATGAAGAATTGAAGATGTTTCTCAATGTGGTGGCTTGGGCTATAACTAGGTGCAGTAATGGTCATGAAGCTTATATGAAGGAAAGTGTTACAATTGTTTCAATACGACAAGAAGGGACTCGTGAAAAACCTTATGTATATTTTTATATAAGGTGTGTTCGTGTTTTTTGAAACCAATAATATGTAGATTGTATCCAGTTATTGCTATGAAATTGTTCTTAATCTCAATATCTCCGTATATTAGGAATATATTGCCCCTTATTGAAGTTGTCAATGCATAGATGTTGTTAAACTGTGAATAAGTTCTTCTAAGGGTACACTTAATTATTTATAATATTGCAGGCATAGTTAGTTTTAGTAGACTTTTTTTGTGGTTGATGAGGCGCGTGTTGGGCATTTGGTCTCCACTGCTAATGTTCATCTCTATGGCTTATAGTATTTGTACAACCCCGATATTCGCCGGGCAAGGGGGCGCGGTTTGGGAAGACATTATGAAACAAGTAATAGAGGAAGGCCAAAGGGCCAGAGACCTCGCAGGAGGGGCGGGCGAGAGGTCTCTCTCTCTAAATGCCCTCTGTCTGGCGAGCGAGAATGGATGGCGAGAAGAGAGTGCGACGAAATGAAGAACGTTCTACGAAATGCTCCGTGATCGACGAAGTGTATTCTATGTTCGACGAATTGTTTCCTGCGTTCGACGAACGGCTTGCTTCGAACCCAGCATCTCAGCGGTCGACGAACATCCTGTCTCAGCGGTCGACGAACATCCCGTCTCAGCGGTCGACGAACATCCCGTCTCAGCGGTCGGCGAACATCCCGTCTCAACGGTCGACGAACATCCCGTCTCAGCGGTCGACGAACATCCCGTCTCAGCGGTCGGCGAACATCCCGTCTCAGCGGTCGACGAACATCCCGTCTCAGCGGTCGACGAACATCCCGTCCCAGCGGTCGACGAACTCGATTCTATGTTCGACGAATTGTTTTCTGCGTTCGTCGAGCTCGTCGGTGTTCAACGAAATGCGTTCGGTGCACGACGAAGTCAAGAGGCGCTCTCGCAGGAAGGCTCGCGAGACCAGACCTCGGCAGATACCGCCAAAGGGGGGCCATCGAGGTCCTCGCAGGGCGATCGCCTAGGAGAGGTATCGCGAATAGGACTCGCGAGAATGCCCGCGAGAGCTTAGACAGTAGTGTTCTCGCAGTCCCTGGCCCATAGGTTGACGAGGCCAAATTACCCTTTTACCCTTGGTGGTCTGCCTTTAGCCTCTCCAAACATCGGAGTTTGGCTGTTAGCAGACCCACTTGGGGTGCGGATAGTGAAATCAAAAGGCGGAATCCTGCTATTTGCAGGCCAGATCAGAAAACCTATAAATAAGACCTAATGGGCACCTTTGGAGAGGACTTCACTTCAGCTTCTCTCTCCCCAGGCTCCCCTTGGCTAGCATTTCCAGAGCTCTCCAAGGTGCCCGAGTCTCAGCTTTGGCTTGGGAGGGGAAGCGCTCAACGATCTTCCGGGTTAGTGGAGGGACCTCCTCGCTGTGACTAAGGTCTTAGTCATTTTCCTAGTCTTCAGTCTACCTTCTCTGAGGGATCAATAAGGGCTAGCTGCCCCTCATTTCGGTGAGGGCCCCGAGCTTCACAAGAGTCCGAGAAATCGGTTTCAACATTTTGGTGCGGTGAGCGTGGAGCGTGGCTGGTCCAAGAAAATTCCAAGGAGGAGATGACAGGAGACGAAGATCAAGGCGAGGGGTTCAGCGGGTCACCCTAGGTGGTGACGCCGAGGATGTTCGCGGACTTCAGGAGGGAGGTGCTCGACACCTTCGGGCTCACTGTCGCGGCACTGCGAAGTGAGTTCGCGACCCCAGCATCTCAGGCAACCCCTCCCCCAGCAGCGGTCAGCGAGAATGCTCCGGGGGGAAGGGCCGGAAAGGAAGTCGCCGGAGGGTCAGTGCATGACCTGGAGGGGAGAGTGCTGTTCGCCAGCCCGGCGAGCTCTGTGCCGGCAAGCTCTGTGCCGGCGAGCGCTGCGCAGGCGAGCGCGCACCCGGAGGATGCGGCGACTGTGGGGGTGGTTCACGCGAACGCCGCTCTCGCGAGCGCAGTCCTCGCGAGCCCAAGTCTGGCGAGGGAGCTTGGGGGGGGGGGGGGGGGCGTGTGGAGCGAGAAAGGGTGGCAGGAGGAGGAAGCCCCTTCTGCGAGTTGGTACTTTCTGCGCCCGTCCCGGTAGGGTTCGGGGAGTGGGATAGGGTGTACTACAACGGCAGGGATGACCCTGTCCAGCACCTCCAGTCTTTTGAGGACTCGGTCTCTATCAGGCCGATGTCAGATGCTTTCAAGTGTCGGCTCTTCGCCGCCACCCTTAAAGAAAAGGCCAGGGACTGGTTCCATCAACTCCCTACAGGATCGATCTACGCCTTTGAAGATTTGCGCCGAAGTTTCTTGTTGCGATTCTCAACTTCAAAGAAGAGGAAGAAGGACGCCGAGTCTCTCTTCAAAGTGAAGCAGGAGCCGAAGGAGTCGTTGGCTCGCTACGCGGACCGGTTCCAGGAGGAGGTGCTGCTCACTCAGGAGATGCCTGAGTTTGCACTCCAGCTCGCCTTCATGGTCGGGCTGAGGGAAAGTTTCTTCAAGATGTCTTTGAAGAGGAAAGCCCCCGTCTCCTACGAGGAGCTGATGGAGAGGGTGGCGGAGGAAATCGAGAGTGAGGAGGCCAACCCGGAACTCACCAAGAGGCTAGCAAAGCTCAGTGAGCCGGAGGTCAGACAGCAAGAGGTGAGGAGAAGGGAAGAGCCCAGGGCCCCGGAGGGGGAGTGGAGGCAGCATGGCGGAGGAATGCAAGGCCAGGGAAGGGGTTACGCCCCGGGGAGGGGTAACTTCTATGGGGGTCAAGGAAGACCCATCAGTTGGGATGGAGGCAGGGTCCGAGGCCGATGCCTCCTCCACCCCAGCAAGTCATGACAATCAGGCGGGGAAGGGGAGGAAGAGGAAGGAGAGAAGAGGCGAGAGAAGAAGCAGGAGCAGGAAGGAGAAGAAGGAATATGATGGCGGAGGCCGAGACGGGAGAGGTGACGCTGCCGTACTGTGACTTCCATGATGAGGAGGGTCACGCGACGGCCACCTGCCCGGAGTTCCTGGAGACAAAAAGGGCCCGAGTGCCCGCGCCGCGACAACAGCAACCGGTGAGGATCGAGGAGGTCGAGCCTCGGGAGGAAGAGAGGAAAGGTGCGAGGACCGGGCCGATTTGGGGACCCGAGGGGGGATCGGGGTGATCCATGGGGGGGGGGGGGGGGGGGGGGTAGGGATTGAGGCAACCCGGAAGGCGAGCCTCCATACTATCTATCGTCGTAGCGTGGCTTCGACATCCCTAGCCCCGCCCCCGACAGAGAAGATTTCCTTCACCCAGAAGGACATGCCAGGTTATGAGGACCCGTTCTGCAATGCGTTGGTCATTCAGACGGCAATCGAGAACTTCACCGTTTCCCGAATCCTGGTGGATAACGGAAGTTCGGTCAACGTTATTTTCAAGAAGGCGTTCGATGGAATGAAGGTGGAGGCGCGAAGCGTGTTGGCCTCGGACAGTCCGTTGTTTGGATTCTCCGGGGAGAGGAAGGAAGTAGAGGGAGGAGTATGACTCCATGTGGTTTTGGGAGGGCAGTCCAGGAACTGTCGCTTTGTCATAGTGGATGCCCTCAGCAGCTATAGCGCCATCTTCGGACGGCCGCTCATCAGCGCTTTCCGCTGTGTCCCCTCCACATTCCACCAGTGCCTTAAGTTCAATGACGGAGGAGTCCAAGTCCGAATCAGAGGAGATCCGAAGGTCGCAAGGCAATGCTACGTGACAACGGTCAACACCATCTCCTGGATGGCCGAGGCAGAGAAATGGGACCAGGAGATGGGTGAGCCGGCAGGACTTGGAGGAGGAGACCAGAAGGAGGAGATGGAGCAGAGGTCGGAGGAGCCGATGGAGGAGGAAGAGGTAGATGGTCAAGCCCAGGAGGAAGGGGCGGAAGAGGTGATGGGGGTCTAGGAAGAAAGACAGGAGCAAGGAGGAGACTGGGGAGAACAATCTCGGCTGGAGGCCGTGGAGGAGGTCGTGGAGCTCGAAGTCACCACCCGAGCCGGAGTAGTGGAGAAAGTCGGGATCAGCGGGGAGCTCAGCCTGGAGGAGCAGAAGCAGATTCTCGTCTGCGTTCAGGAGAACGTGGATGTCTTCGCTTGGAGCGCCACGGAGATGCCAGGGATCGACGCAGATGTGGCTTGCCACCGCCTCAATCTCAACCCCGGCACCCGCCCCATCCGTCAAAAGAGGAGGGCCATAACAGACAAGCTGGAAGGACCCATCCGAGAGGAGGTGGGTAAGCTCCTACAGGCGGGGTTTGTATCAGAGATCCAGTATCCATGCTGGGTCTCTAACGTGGTCATGGTGAAGAAGGGGGGAGGTAAGTGGAGAATGTGTATCGACTTTTCCTTGCTTAATAAATCGTGCCCCAAGGATTGCTACCCCTTGCCTAGAATCGACGCGCTGGTTGACTCAGCCGTCGGTTTCCCTATAATGTCTTTTCTAGATGTTTTTTCAGGTTATCATCTGATTCGCTTGCACCCCCCTGACATCAAAGATGTCTCCTTCATCACGGGGGATGAGTGTTATTGTTATAAGATGATGCCCTTCGGGCTCAAGAATGCAGGTGCCACGTACCAAAGAATGATGGACAGGGTCTTCCGAGAACAGAAAGGGAGAAACTTAGAGGTCTACGCCGATGATCTCATGGTAAAAAGTCAGGGCCTTGAATCCCACCTCCGAGACCTCGAAGAGACCTTTAAGACCTTGCGAAAGTATAAGATGAAGCTCAACCCCCTAAAGTGTGTCTTTGGGGCAAGCCGAGGAAAATTCCTGGGTCACCTACTTACCCCGGCGGGGGTGGACCCTAACCCGGATAAGGTAAAAGCGATAATGGAGCTGGGATCACCAAGAAACTCGAAGGAGGTTCAGAGCCTCACTGGAAAGCTGGCCGGACTCAACAGGTTCCTCTCTAAGGCGGGAGACAAGTGTGCACCCTTTTTCAAGGTGTTAAGGGGAAACAAAAAATTCGAATGGACCCCGGAGTGTGAGGGAGCCTTTCAGGCTTTGAAAGAGCAACTCACCCAAACCCCCCTACTCCAAGGGCCGAGACCGGGAGAGGACCTATCCTTATACCTGGGAGTAGGATCTGAGGCAGTAAGTTCAGTATTGGTCCGGGAGGAGGGGAGAAAGCAATTCCCCATCTACTACGTCAGCCGAGTGCTGAGGAAGGCGGAGCTCCGGTACCCGATTCTGGAAAAGCTGGCCTTCGCGTTGATAGTGGCGGCCCGGAGGCTCCGACCTTACTTTCAGGCACATTCTATCAAGGTAGTGACTGATCACCCGCTTCGCAAAGTCATGGAAGGGGTGGAGCACTCGGGAAGGTTGGCGAAGTGGTCCGTGGAGCTGAGTGAGTTCGATGTTACGTTCGTACCCAGAACGTCGATCAAGGCCCAAGCAGTGACAGACTTCATGGCTGACTACGCAACCGAAGTGGGGGAGCATGAATCGCCCCCCCGGTGGCATGGAAGATGTTGGTGGATGGCGCCTCAGGGAAGCACTCCTATGGAGGGGGAATAATCCTGGTGAACCCCCAAGGGACAAAGATCGAACAAGCTTTGAACATCCACTTTCCGATTACCAAACCAAGCTGAGTACGAGGTGGTGATAGCGGGCCTGCGGTTGGCTCGGGAACTGGGAGTGCAGGATGTGGAGGTCTCAACGGACTCCATGGTGGTAGCATGCCAAGTCAAGGGAGAGTTTGAGACAAAGGACCCGACCCTCCAGCGGTACTTGGAGAAGGTCAAGGGGGTCATCGGGCATTTCCGCACTTTCTCCATCAAACACGTGCCAAGGGAAGAGAGCAGGGGGCACGGTTTCAGAACTCTTCCGACCCACCATTGAGGAAGGAGAACTGATGGAGGTGGATCAGCGGGTCTCGTGGATGGATCCCTTCATCACCTTCCTATCATCAGGGAAGTTCCCTGAAGAAGACATAAACAGACGACGCTTCAGGTATAAGTCAGCTTATTATTCTTTGCATGTAGGAGGGCTGTATAGGAAGACACTCTCGGGACTTCTGGCCCGTTGTGTTTCCGAGGAGGAGGTTCCGAGAGTCCTAGAAGAAATTCACTCCGGGGAGTGTGGAAGTCACTCCGGGAGCCGAACTCTGGAGGGGAGGGTGTTGAGACAAGGCTACTTCTGGCCTACTCTCAGCAAAGATGCGGCGGAGTTCGCAAGAAGATGTTCGAAGTGTCAGCTCTATGCGCCGCTCCAACTCCTCCCGGCCCAGAGGCTCCGGACCATCACGGCCCCCTGGCCTTTTGCTATATGGGGGTTGGACCTAGTTGGTCCTTTCCCACAAGCCAGTGGCCAGAGGAAGTTCTTGTTAGTTATGATCGATTACTTTTCCAAATGTGTAAAAGTGAAGGCCCTAGCCAAGGTAACATCTCAAGTGGTAAAGAATTTTGTGTGGGGAGAGATAATTTGCAGGCACGGGCTCTTTCTGGCTATAGTGACAGACAATGGGCCGCAATTTGCTAGCGAAGTGTTTGTCAGCTTCTGCACCCAACTCGGCATCGACCTCAGGTTCGCATCGGTTCACCACCCGAGAAGCAACGGTCAGGTGGAGGCGGCAAACAAGGTAATCGTCAACCTACTAAAGAAGAAGGTGGAGAACCTCCGGGGGAACTGGGTGGAGCAGCTACCTTCCGTCCTTTGGGCCTTGAGGACTACTCCGAACACCGCCACCGGGGAGACCCCGTTCAAACTTTCTCATGGATCCGAAGCCGTCCTTCCCATAGAGTTCGAAGTAAAGACCCCCAGGCTGACCGCTGCGGGTGATGGAGATGAAGAATGGCTAGTGGCTAATGATGCGGAGCAGAGGCTGTCCTTGGATCTGGTAGAGGAACTTTGGGACCTGGCCACCATCAGGCAGGAGGAAATCAAGCGACGAATGACCCGATATTTTGACAAGCACATCCGAATAAAACACTTTCAGAAAGGAGATCTGGTCTTGAAGAAGGTCGACGCGGCCGGAAGAGGAACCACAGTGGGTAAGCTTAACCCCAACTGGGAGGGTCCATACATTGTAAGCGAAGTGCTCAAGTCGGGGGGGGGGGGGTATCACCTCCGGGATGTGGAAGGGGTACCTCTCGGCCGAGCCAGAAGTGGAGATGATCTGAAGCGATTCTACCATTGAAAGTTTCTTACTATGTCGTTTGTTGAATATCTTACTTCTTTGTGTGATGGTTATGACTGCTGTGCGAGGATAACAAAGGTGATAAGTGTTGGTGCTGGAATGCCCCAGATTGTTTCCGCTCCCGGGCTCTCACTAGACGGGGGGTATAGGTTGATCTCTGGAGAGGCTGGCAAGGTGATAAGTATTGGTGCTGGAATGCCCCAGATCGATTCCGCTCCCGGGCTCTCACTAGACGGGGGGGTACAGGTTGATCTCTGGAGAGGCTGACAAGGTGATAAGTATTGGTGCTGGAATGCCCCAGATCGATTCCGCTCCCGGGCTCTCACTAGACGGGGGGTACAAGTTAATCTCTGGAGAGGCTGGCAAGGTGATAAGTATTGGTGCTGGAATGCCCCAGATCGATTCCGCTCCCGGGCTCTCATTAGACGGGGGGGTACAGGTTGATCTCTGGAGAGGCTGGCAAGGTGATAAGTATTGGTGCTGGAATGCCCCAGATCGATTCCGCTCCCGGGCTCTCACTAGACGGATGGTACAGGTTGATCTCTGGAGAGGCTGACAAGGTGATAAGTATTGGTGCTGGAATGCCCCAGATCGATTCCGCTCTCGGGTTCTCACTAGACGGGGGGGGGGGGGGGTACAGGTTGATCTCTGGAGAGGCTGGCAAGGTGATAAGTATTGGTGCTGGAATGCCCCAGATCGATTCCGCTCCCGGGCTCTCACTAGACGGGGGGTACAGGCTGATCTCTGGAGAGGCTGACAAGGTGATAAGTATTGGTGCTGGAAGTCCCCAGATCGATTCCGCTCCCGGGCTCTCACTAGACGGGGGGTACATGTTGATCTCTGGGGAGGCTGGCACGGAGATGAGTTTCTCATAAGGGCAGGTTGGTAAGCCTCAGGTTGGCAAGCTTTCGGCGCTGACCAGGGCCTTCTCGCTCGGCGAGAAGAAAGATTTCGCATTATAGTATAGGGGTGGCGAGAACTATCCCTAAGCACTCCGGGGTACCTAGTACTCGGCGGAGAGGTCGCCGACCCAAAGTGGGAGGCGAGCTCTCGCCGGGAAGGAACGTACCTTGCGAGACCTAGAGGGAAGTGCGTACCTAAAGGGTTATAATCCCCTAAGGCAAATAACGAAAGGCCAGGGCAGCCAAAAACGTCCTATACCTATCTATCCGATAGCATAATGTGCGAGAACGAACTTCGCGAAGATGAATATCGCGGTAAGCGAGAGCGAGATACCAACATGAAAAAAAACAATATAGCTGAAAGAGCGAACGCAGTACAAGGCCAAAAAACATGCACATATGCATTTCACGGTTTGATTTACATGAAGCGGCGATCTCGCCAGCCAAAATGAAGCAAAAAACAAAGCAAAAATTACAAGTATCAGAGATCACTCGCGGACCCCTCCTCGTCATCGCTACTCTTCACTGGCGGGAGCGGAATGAAGAGGTCTGTGACGATGTCTTCTAGAGTGACGTCGGCCGCGTCGGCAGACAGGAGGCCAGCCGCCTTCATCGTCTGGAGTAGCGAGCCGACTCGACGGACTCCTCGCGGATTTCCTCATCTCGCGCTCGCCGCTCTTCCTTCAGGCGGCGGGGGGAAGGGGGGACGGCGGCACGGGACAGCTCGCAATTAAGAGCTTTCAACCCGGCCACCTCGCCCTCTAGGCCTTGGATGCGAGCGTCAGCCCTTCCGGCAGCTTCGGTATCCTGCGAGTAAAAGGTAAGGTAAGAAAGCGAAATGGTTGAAGGAGGAGAAGGTGGCGAGGTCTAGGTAACTCACCACACCGCTCCCTGCGGCGAGCAGCTTCTCTTTCAGCTGCGCGTTCTTGACGAGGAGCACTTGATAAGCCCTCGCGAGTTCCACATTCTGTCGCTCCAGTTGCAGACATCGCCTTCCCGTCATGTGGGCGAGCTCAACGGAGCGCAGCTGAGACCTCGCGCTCTCATAGGCGTGGGTCTTCGAGGTCTCGTCCTTATAGGCCCCGACATCCTCGCGTCCATAGAGGGCGAAGGAGAAGTCAAAGGCATGGCCGCTGACGGTCGACATCTCCACCCAGGAGGGGAGGACAGTAGAGATGTCAGCTCTGTTGACCTCCGACTTCCAGCACACCAGGCGCTCGCCGGTCTCGTCCCTGCGTCTCTGGCCGAGGCCAAAGTTCCAGTGGTTAACTAGAATAGGCGGGTCGGCGGTCCTCACAGCCTCCTCGCTCTCCTCATCGACCTCCCTCTCTCCGGAGAGGATGGTGAGATCGATATCGCCAGGGTTAGCGTCGGAGTGCTCCTTTCCCTTAGAGGAGGCGAACGAGCCCTGGCTCTTCTTACTTCTTTTCTTTGGCGGAGATTTTGGGGATGGGCCCCGACTGCTGGAGGCCTCTGTCCTCTTGCGAGAAGACGGCGCAGCCGGGGTGATGGAGTCACGACAAGCCTCCGCTCCCATGGTCGCAAGAGCGAAGGTGGAGGCAGA
Organism: Dactylorhiza incarnata; assembly: GCA_033032865.1. Lineage (NCBI taxonomy): Eukaryota > Viridiplantae > Streptophyta > Magnoliopsida > Asparagales > Orchidaceae > Dactylorhiza > Dactylorhiza incarnata. The sequence goes on along the minus strand of JAWHQI010000046.1, from coordinate 3,032,958 downwards.
CTTCTGGTTGCTCACATAGGGGGGGTTGAGAGGTAGATCTCGCTCGCCTGAAAAAGGGGGGGGGGGGTCGACAGTTAGCACGGAAAAGGATGGAATAATGGAAGTTAACGGGCGAGATCATTACCTTCCCCGACGAGCACTGGGAGCAGCGAGTCGAGGTTGCGGCGAAGATGGACAACCTCGAAATTCTTCTTGCAGAAGAACTGATATAGGGCGGCGTCGTGACCGCGAGAAAGGGATGTTGCCCAAGTTCCTTTTGATGATGAGAAACTTCTGAGCCCAGTAGTGGGCCTTGTTAACAGTCTCGTCGACCTTGGGACCCGAACCCACAAAGTAGGCGGTCCCATCTTTATATGCGCGGAAGGAGAACAGCTTCCGAAAAACCGGAAGGCTGAACTCGATGCGCTCCTCGCGCATATAGCAGGCGAACGCTACGATTACCGCCATGGCGTTCGGGGTAAGCTGGCCCGGGACGACGCCAAAGTGTTTGAACACCTGACAAGTAAAGCAAAGCGAGATTAGCATGCCGCGAGCGAGATTTAATCCGGCAAGATGTAGAAGCAGGCGAGAAGGATGGGTACCTGGCGAATTTCTGGCCATAGGGGGAGGCGTAAGCCAACCGCGAAGTGAGCGGTAGGGATGGCTAGCTCTTCGGCGAAAGGGGCGTTGATCGCCTCATCCTCGCTAGGACGGCGCGCCGCGAAGTCAGGGGGAACGTATTCGGCGAGCGAGGTCAAATACTCCTGCTCGGTCAGATTACACTTCGCAAACTCATGATCGGCGAAAACTTTAGCGCACTTCCGCCGACCGTCCGACTCGGCAACGTCACCCACCATCTTGAAGTCCTGCGAGAAAGAGAATGGCACGAGAAAGGGAGAGGGACGAGAGCTCCAAAGTAGTGGAAGGAGAAGGTTGACGATAAATGCGGTAGTTGACACAGGAATGACAGCCTATTTATAGCAAAAGTAAAAGGGCGGGAAGAAGCCCAAGCGCCGCTGAGTGCGGTTAGCCAAAACATCACATCAGGATCGCGCGCGAGAACGCGAACAGTCTTCAAAATTAACGCGCGGGCGAGAACTCCCTGCGAAGTTAGCATAAGCAAATTCTTTGCGAGGGCATCATGAGCCAACGTTATGACGAAGGGAAGCCATCACGAGACCATTTTTAGCAAGAGCAGATCGGCAAGCTGCGAGAATAACATAACAAGGGAAGGACGCGAATATGTAAACCGCGAGCGAGAACTAATAGATGGCTACCAATAATTACTACTATGCGAGAACTCACAAATATGTCGCAAATAATTATGAGATTGTCCAACGTAGCGGCAAGCGTTAACAAATAATAAGAGTTCGCAGAAACATAGAAGTTAGCAAGAATCGTGGGGCAACCATTTCCACCTACCGCCACCACGCGACCCGGACCGCGGTGGTACCCTGGAATTATAGTAATCCTGGGCCGCACGGCCCTCCCGGTCCATGAGGTAGGCCTAATCCCTCATCCTCGCAATATGCACCTCCGACGTCGTAACGGTCTCGTCGTGATCACGTTGTCTCGCGGCCCGGAGCCTCGCACACTCCTCCATCTGGACAGCATGCCTATCCTCGGCGGCCTCTTTATCCCGTCTCGCTTGAAGGCTGAGGTCCAGCAACATCCGACCATGTTTCTGAAGCAACTCTGCGGTTCGCCGCTTCATCGTCTCGGGATCTCGCGGATCCCCCAAGAAGTCTTCCACTTGGTCGGGGAGCGGGGACACCTCCTCATCCCCAAACTCGGAATCGGTGGGTGGATTCTCGGAATTCTCTGCAAAATATTACAGAAAGGTTAGATAACCCGTTTAAGTTCGCGTATGGCACGGGGACACCGAAATGCTTACCCAGAGGGGGGCGAGAACTCTCAGGGCGCCCCTGGAAGACGTTGCCGTAGTGGGGGTAGAGGGATTTTCCTAGGCCAGGAGGGTAGGCCGCGCTGTTGGTCGGCGGAATCTTCGGCGGTCGAGAGCCGCCAATGTCCTCGCTCCCCAGAAGATTGAACCCTGGCATATCCACGGTTCTGTCGGGAAGGGGCGGAGACGGAGGCCGCAAATCCTGGCGAGCCGGGGTCCTCTGGGGCGAGACTGTAAGAAGCAGGAAATAAGGAGCCGATGGTCAACATAAGAGGTCAATACGCGAGATTAAGGGCATACCCGCGGCATTCTCGCCAGCGAGATCCGTGTCCGCTGGCGGACTTTTGCGAGATCCACCTTCAAGCTCGCCAACGTCCTTGTTCGGCAAAATCTCCTGCGAGTAAGAAGGAATCATAGAGGCTAATTTATTGGCTTGGTTGAAGAGATGGTCCAAACCTTCTCAGGGGAACGGTTATCGGGGGAAGACTCCAGCAGTACGGAGTCGTCCCCAGTTAGGCGAACCGCTTTCGCCTTTTTTGCCTTCGGCGCCTGAGCGGGAGGCGGCCGGTTCATCCAGGCGGGAATCCTCGTCGCGGAGGGTAATCCGCCAGCCCTGGCAGCCTTTAGGCGAGCCCCAACCTCTTTGGAAGGCGGCATCTCCCAATAGCCGCAGTAAAAAAAAAGGGGGGAAAAAGAGAGAAGGATGGCGCTTTTCTCTGAGGCCCAGGATGATATTTATAGCCCCCAGGGTGGGCCCTACCAAAGATTCCTGACAGATCATCAAGAGGCTGGCGAGTACCAGGGGTTGGATGTTTCTTCGCGAGCCTGGATAGCCTCGCGAAGAGCGGGGATTATGTACAACCCCGATATTCGCCGGGCAAGGGGGCGCGGTTTGGGAAGACATTATGAAACAAGTAATAGAGTAAGGCCAAAGGGCCAGAGACCTCGCAGGAGGGGCGGGCGAGAGGTCTCTCTCTCTAAATGCCCTCTGTCTGGCGAGCGAGAATGGACGGCGAGAAGAGAGTGCGACGAAATGAAGAACGTTCTACGAAATGCTCCGTGATCGACGAAGTGTATTCTATGTTCGACGAATTGTTTCCTGCGTTCGACGAACGGCTTGCTTCGAACCCAGCATCTCAGCGGTCGACGGACATCCCGTCTCAGCGGTCGACGAACATCCCGTCTCAGCGGTCGACGAACATCCCGTCTCAGTGGTCGGCGAACATCCCGTCTCAGCGGTCGGCGAACATCCCGTCTCAGCGGTCGACGAACATCCCGTCTCAGCGGTCGGCGAACATCCCGTCTCAGCGGTCGGCGAACATCCCGTCTCAGCGGTCGACGAACATCCCGTCTCAGCGGTCGACGAACATCCCGTCCCAGCGGTCGACGAACTCGATTCTATGTTCGACGAATTGTTTTCTGCGTTCGTCGAGCTCGTCGGTGTTCAACGATATGTGTTCGGTGCACGACGAAGTCAAGAGGCGGTCTCGCAGGAAGGCTCGCGAGACCAGACCTCGACAGATACCGCCAAAGGGGGGCCATCGAGGTCCTCGCAGGGCGATCGCCTAGGAGAGGTATCGCGAATAGGACTCGCGAGAATGCCCGCGTGAGCTTCGGCAGTAGTGTTCTCGCAGTTCCTGGCCCATAGGTTGACGAGGTCAAATTACCCTTTTACCCTTGGTGGTCTGCCTTTAGCCTCTCCAAACAGTGGAGATTGGCTATTAGCAGACCCACTTGGGGTGCGGATAGTGAAATCAAAAGGCGGAATCCTGCTATTTGCAGGCCAGATCAGAAAACCTATAAATAAGACCTAATGGGCACCTTTGGAGAGGACTTCACTTCAGCTTCTCTCTCCTCAGGCTCCCCTTGGCTAGCATTTCCAGAGCTCTCCAAGGTGCCCGAGTCTCAGCTTTGGCTTGGGAGGGGAAGCGCTCAACGATCTTCCGGGTTAGTGGAGGGACCTCCTCGCTGTGACTAAGGTCTTAGTCATTTTCCTAGTCTTCAGTCTACCTTCTCTGAGGGATCAGTAAGGGCTAGCTGCCCCTCATTTCGGTGAGGGCCCCGAGCTTCACAAGAGGCCGAGAAATCGGTTTCAACAGTATTATTCTTATTTAGACTTGATTTATTGGTAGAAATGTCTGATTTCATGTTGAAGTTGCAGTTTTGATTTGGACTTGTGTACTTTATTTATTTGATAGTTTGATTTATGAAAGTTGTTTATATAATACTCTTTTTTTCTTTGTATAGAAACCCTAGTAGATTTTCAGAATGCTCAGCATCATTCATCTACCATCAATTCTAACAAGAAGAATGCAAGTGAACAAATCCTCCCAGAAGCTGGGTAGTTTAGTAGTAAGCTCCAATCTCTATAGGTTGTATTTTTGCCGAAGTTTTTGTTCAGCTAAACTTGGTACTTTACTAGTACTTTGTATGTTAAGAAAAAAATCAATTGCATTGTTATATGTATATATATATATATGTATATATATAAGAATAATAATAAAGTTGCTGATTGTGCCATGTAAAATCTGTAACTTAAGCATACTGTAGATAATGGACAATGTCTTCTTGTATGTTACGGTGTGGATCGATTTTGGATTCGTAATTTTGTAATTTAATTCTTAAGTTCAAGTAATCGCCAAATCCATCAACTTAAAGATGCTTCAGCATCATTTAAGATAGATTGATGAAGCTTTCCAAGTCTATAACACATGTCAATTTTCTTATAGAAATATCTATTAAGATGACTCTTTTTCTTTTTAGAAAAATGTCAAATTTAAAAGTAGAGAAACCTCTATTAAATTTGGCATTTTCATTTACTTTATCAAATGATTGCCAAGTATTAGCTCCACAGTATGGTAGCTGACTCCTTGTTAGGATTGTTAAACCACTTTTACAGTATGTTTGTCATTCTTTTGCATCTAATTGATTGATGAAGTGAAATGATATTCAAAGAGACTTAAGGGCCCGTTTGGCACGGCGGCGGCAGTCTTGAGCACGGTGGTTATGAACCGTCGTTCGTGAATGCCCGACCTCACCTAAGGATCCACTTTTATGTTAAAATTATTTTTTTTCTTGGTGACGGTCATAACCAATCTCATTCCAAACACATTTTATTACTGCAGCGTTTTGTCCAAACTAACTGGAGCAAAAACTCCACGTCAAACGAACACTTAGTTTTCTCTGTTCATCCTCTCTAAAAATGGTCATAGGATTATGTGATCTGTTATGTGTGGCCATAAACATGATAAATTGGAGCCCTCGATTTTTGTTTTAATTGTCATATGGGTTATAGCACCCTGTTTTTGCAAGATGCTGGTATTTTATTGTGATAGAAATTATTTTGACCTTGCTCGGTGTTTCTTATATTCAATTGTTAAGCAACAAGCTTGTGGTGTGTTGTCTTTTACTAATATGCCCGTTGCTTTTCAATTTGTTGAAGTTTGAGAGGTTACAAGTACTTCTTGGTACTGCTAGGGAAAGCAACTCCATATCATTCCTGAAGACATTTTTTGATTTTTTTCTTTGCTGATAAGTTTATTAGACTCTTTTGCAGTACTGCAATGGAGATTGTCATCACTAAAATGTTTATGATTTTCATGTTCGTTCTTGAATGTTTAATTTTGTGATTTCACTTGAACAAGATATTTTTTTTTCTAGCATTGATTAATTCAGCTTTTAATGTTTTTCACGACTTATGTCCTGCAGTTATAAATGACAACCTTTTGTATTCTGTCTGCAAATTTTTGAAGAACTATTCAATTTTTATTCCATTTGATGGAATTTTTTGCTGCTTTTATAAATAACCCTGAGTTTTTTGGCTTCATGTGTATTTCTACATTTATTCATATATATATATATGTATATATATGGCGGTGACATTTGCATCAGGTATGCGGTGCCAGGGGTCCAAGACCCAGATTCCCTCGTGTGTGGAAAACTCGAAATAGGATTGGCACCATCTCCAAATCCGAAAAGCTTGTTCAGTCTGTAAGTTGCAGTTACTCTCTCTAGTGTTAGTACTTTTTTCTTCCCTTAACCATTGCATGCATCTTAAATTTTATTTTGTTGATTTTGGTCCCAAAGGATTGTGTTTTATTTTAAAACACTCCCACTTCACTTTTCATCTACCAATTTAACTGAATTTGCATTGTTGGCGCTGACATGGCAATATATGGTGGTGATGAGTAGAAAAAACAACATTTAAATAAAAAATTTAAAATATTATCACAATTTTGTATAAAATGTTTATCATGTTTTTATAATAAATTTTTATTATTAAAAATGTGATTGTTTTTATTTTTTATTCAAATACTTTCTCTCTCCTAATCATCTCCATTTCATATATTCATGTCACTGCCAACCATGTAAATTCCGTCTAAGTGGGAGCGTTTTCAAATATAAAACAGAAACCTTTGGGACCAAAATCAGCACAACAGAACTTTAAAAGCTTATTTCAAACTATGAGTAAAACTTGGGGACCAATTTCATAATTTTGCCCATAATTATTATTCCCACAAACATAGCAAATAAAATCTGTTAATAGTAACAATCAAACTTATCCCATGTAATAAGTTACATTACCAGGTGCTGCCAGTTACCTGAGATGGATCTACATTCTACACTATTATCTGTTTACACTATTATCTTTTAATAGTAACAATCAAACTTCAAGGAGCCTTAAATAGATTCATAAACTGTTTTGACTCTGCAGTAACTAATGAGCAACAGGACAAGTTGCAAAATCTTCAATCTTTATTCTAGCCATCCTACTGTACCAGAGTAATTGAAGGCTTTTATGTTTCAAGTTGTGAATAACATTTTTACTGTTGTTAAAATGGTGGAAGACAGTCAATTACTTAAACGATATGCATCATTGACTCAAAATCTAATGTTAGAATATGTAGCTCTCCTTCCCCGAGCTCCGCGCTAGGCAGTCGCGGATTCCAGCTCCACCGTATCCCCTTCTCCTAGTTCTCCCCCCTAATGTTAGGATAGGTAGCTCTCCTTCAACGAGCTCCCCGCTGCGCAACTGCAGATTCCAGCTCCAACGTTTCCCCTTCCCCTACCCCCCCTGTGTTGGGTGGGTAACTCTCCTTTCCCGAGCTCCGCACAACGCAACCACGGATTTCAGCTCCATTGTATCCCCTTCTCATTCTCTACCTTCAGCCACCACCGACGAGTCACTATCACGCTTACGGATAGCCCGTAACATCCTCCTTAGGCCTCAGCTTATCGCTTATCAGGGTCTTGGAGATGTGATGCAGTGAAACTGAAAAGCGAAAGGGGCATGTAAGAAGTAATCTAAGAGACTTGCAATTCACTCTTGCTTCTTATGAAAGCGATTCCTTTCCCAAAACCATTCTTTTCATGACAAGTTGAAACTATTCCATTTTTACTATCCCTGTCGTATTTAGCCAGAGTCAGGCCTGATCAGCGAGGTAAAAAGACTAGAAGGTGTTTGAGTTCCCCTTTGATTCATTTATGAAGTTCCCAAGAAACTCACGTCATACACATATCTGACTATGGAAAGAATCATAGTGCTCTCACAACATAAAATAGGGATATGTTGACATTCAGGCCTATGCTGAACATGTGTTGTGTTGCCATTCCAGTCCAAATATTGATATTAAACATGGTGTCAGATTGTTCATCTGTCTGTTTGAATTACGTTGAGATGAAAGATCATACCCTAGCCCTACTCGTGGCCCATTCAAATCTTCGAACAGAGAAACTGAAAATGAAAAGAGGCATATAAGAAGGAATCTAGGAGACAACGATCGGGTGACCACATATGAATATTCATAAACAAAAAAGTGGGGAGGTTTCTCAAGAAGACTAGAAGCGGTTTTTTGCCATCTTCATGAATAAGAACCAAGTCTATGCCCTTAAACATATTTACACTTTAATAGTCTCTAGGCATAGTCTTCAACCACTGAATGAAGGATCTCTTGGTACAGGAGTGTAGGTTGCCTCTACCTCTTTAACCGTTGTAACAATGACCAAGATAAGTCTCTGTATATCCAACTCTTCTTCTGCCTTTCCAAAGACAATGCGACATAGTCTTGTCCATTATTTGACATGTAACTAATATAAACACAAAATTAATATTGGTGTTCATTTCCACCCGTACGGCCTTTGTGAATAAACAAGTCCACCTGTCGCAAGGAGAGATAAAAATGCCCTCTGCAGAGCTGCAAAAAGAAATTGATCCCGTACCCTTGTTACATGCTTACCATCTTATAGTACATGAATCAAAATTTCCCTTCATTCCCACACAACCCACAAACATTTGATGCACTCATATTCCACCTGCAATGAAGCCTACTTGTCAAGATGCGATTTTTTTCAAATCTGTATTACCCGTATTCATAGAAATCAAAAACACACGTGAACCAGTCAACTCGCTCATCGTAGAAGGTCAACTCGGCAACCTCAGCAGGTCAACTCGCCCATCAACTCGACGACTTTAGTAGGTCAACTCGCCCATCACCTCGGCGAGCTCAGCAGGTCACCTCGGCGAGCTCAGCAGGTCACCTCGGCGACCTCAACAGGCCACCTAGGTGACCTCAGTCGATAACCTCATCGAGCTCTCAATGACCTCGCACGGGGGTGGGGTCCACCTTCTGACAGCAAGGTACCCCTTCTTGTCTTTGCCTATAAATACGACCCCATTGTAGCGGGTGGAAGACAGTTCACACCCCGCGAAGGTCGCTCTTTTGAAGATTTGGCGACCTCGCCTGCTTTTCCTGAACTCGCACAACACTTGGTTCGGGAGGGGTTCTTATATACTCTTGGGTATGCGGTGGGACCTCCACAATGTGACCCGACCACCTCGTCAAGCAGTAAAATCGTCTTTTGTTCTCTACTTCCCCTCCTGCTTTTGTAGTCGCTTGGAAACAAGTAACTGTCAGACATATTACAGTCCGAACTTTGCGATAAGAGACTTTGACCCTTGCGGGTCGAGATCTTGTCTCCTGCATGTGAGCGAGTTCTTGGCCTCAACAGAACCAATCAAATAAAGTGAAGCCAACATGATGGAGCAGGCAACTTCCAAAGTAATGCCCACAAGTGATCTTGTGCATCCAAAATACCCCCCAAACTCGCTATATATGCCGACCTTAATGTGAATTTGCCATTTTTCATAGTGCGCCATGCCCATCCATCATTCAAAGGGCATATTCGTGATAAGGGATAACCTAACACCCAAAATATTTCATAAGTAGCTCAACAAAGAGCAAGTTTGAATCCTAGTTACCTTCCCTCATAAAATCACAAACTACAGCAACTAGATTAGTTATATCCCCAACATTAATCTTTGTGTTTTAGTGTTTCTTTAACCAAACATCAGTCCAGAATGTTGTAGATTGACCATCTCCAATCTGCCTTCCAAGACACTCATAAAGATTCCTTAAAGCCCAACCAAGTACCTCCAAGTGTACAGGTTGCTCCCAAACGCCTAGCATCCCATGCATAAGAGTCCCCCACTTTATATTTAGGTTTAAGGAGTTTTACCAAAAGTCCTTCAGGGTCATGTTATGTTGTGCCATATTTCGCAAACCAAGGCCACCAAGATGCTTTGGCAAACAAACAGACTCCGAATTCACCAAATGAAGCCCTCATTTCGCTTCATATCCTCCCCAAAGAAAATGACGATTCAGATGGTAATATACCACTTGTAACATCTTTGGGGGAGAGAGAGAGAGAGAGAGTCAGCATAGTGTAAGACGAAATGACAGAGGTAACTCCTTATAAGTATTCTGATAGAGATCCCCGTTTGATATCTCGTGCGTGGTCGAGATACGTAGAAATCCTGGAGGAGGTTGAAGTTCCCCTTCTTGGACCCACATGAACCTATCTCGGCGATGGAGGGTGTCTGACAGAGAGGAAGGAGCCGGCGGGTTCGGCGCTGGGAAGGGGCTGTGCAGTGCGGCGGGATTAGGATGCTTGGCCGAATAGAAGGAGGAAGAGAGAGATAAGAGAGAGATATGAAAAGCTATGATAATTCTTGCATAAATCCAAAACATCCCAACACCTCCGCCATATAATCGATGGGCACAAGTAAACCCCAATTTGTCTCTTTTCCCCCCAAATGCCCCCTCACTATGCTTAACACAATGAGATCAAAATTAACCCGCTCCCAAAATTAAAAGACACAACATGAAAAAACTTACATTTGTTGGATTCATTCCTTGCGTGGTTGTGCGCCACGTTGGTATGTGACGACCCAACGTGGATCCGCAACATCTTCGCTCTCGTCGACATGAATCTTGTCCTCAAGCTTGTCCTGTAGCTGCGGTGGGAGTTGGACCAAGGGTTCCGAGGGCCGCGCTCCAGTGAACGGCTTCAACTGTGAAACAAGGAAGACATTATGAATCCTTGCTTCTGGTGGGAGGCGGTATGCCACTTTGCCGATGCATTGCAAAAATCTCATACGGCCCATAGGACCCCAACTTGTGGTAGGGACTCATGGAGACGGAGGTCTGGTGATAAGGTTGGCGTTTCAATCATACCCAATCCTCGGGTGCGAGGAAGAGCTCGTGGTGGGCCCGATTGTAGGCGGTTGCCATGCGGGTCTAGGCCTGGAGAAGACGCTCGCGGGCGAGGCTAAGAATCTGGTCGTGGGTCTGTAATTCCTTGTCCACGACTGTCGAGCTCGCCGATCCGACATCGTAGGTGAGTAAGCGAGGGGGGTCCCAACCGTAGATAAGGCGAAAAGGAGTGGTCTGAAGGGTCGTGTGATAGGATGTATTGTAATAGTACTCCACCCAAGGGAGCCAACATGCCCAATCCTTAGGGCGATCCCGGATGATACAATGGAGGTACATCTCGACGGCTCGATTGACCACCACGGTCTTTCCATCCGACGGCGGGTGATAGGCCGAGGAAAGGGCTAGTTTGGTGTCGCACAACGCAAACCGTCCAAGGTAAGCGGAACACCTGGTCGAAGAAAATACGAGCGACCCCGCCCATGGTAATGGGACGACTCATGGAGATGAAGTGAGCCCCTTTGGAGAACCTATCCACCACCACGAAAAGGATCGATCGTCCCCGCGAGGTGGGAAACCCCCCTATGAAGTCCATAAAGATATCTGTCCATGTCTGTGTTGGCACTGGAAGAGGTTGAAGAAGGGAGGAGATGATCCTCCTTACTCCGCTGACATACTGAACATGCGACAATGAAATCTTGCACGCTACGTTTGAGGCCGTGCCAAAAGAATTCCCCCCAGATGCGCTGAAGGGTCTTGTGGACCCCTTCATGAGTCGCGCCATGAGTACCGACAAGAATGGAGAGAATCATGGAGGAAATCGTGGTAGATAGAACATGTCCTTGTACACGATAAGATCATCTCTGACAACCCAACAAGAGGGAAGATGCCCCTCCTGTATGCGGTGGAAGAGCTCTAGGAGGGTTGGGGAATCATGCACCTCCTGTCGATGGCTAGTGAGAATAGTCGACATGGGTCGGGAATCAGGATAGGGTGAAGAAAGTGCCCCCTGTAGGTCGCGGTGTGAGAGAGCATCAGCGGCATGGTTCAAGGAACCTGCTTTGTACTTGACTCGAAAATCATATCCCAATAGCTTGCTGACCCATCGTTGTTGCGGTGTCGTGCTGAGGCGCTGCTCAAGGAGGTACTTCAGACTGAAGTAATCGGTACGAATCAAGAATGTTCGACCCCATAAGTACAGACCTAGTGCAGGACGGCCTTAGCCAAGCCAATCAACTCCTGCTCGTAAGCAGAAAGTTTTTGGTGATGAATGGCCGTCTTCCGGCTAAAATAGGCAATGGGGTGTCCCCATGCTGAAGGACGTCTCCACACCCTTGGCCCGAGGCATCATACTCGACTTGAAATGCCTGGGTAAAATCCGACAATTGAAGCACCTGTGCGGTCACCAATGCCTGCTGAAGAGCCCTAAAGACGATCGTAGCGGTGTCTCCCTAGAGAATGTATGCCGCTTTAATACGAACAACAAAGGCGCCGCAATCACGCTGTACCCCTGAATGAAGCGTCAGTAGTAACCTGTGAGACCCAGAAAGTCGCGGAGCTCGCGGAGGGATTGGGGAACCGGCTAGTCGGTCACCCCCTGGATTTTGGTCGGGTCGACGGAGACTTCAGTGTTGTTGACGATATGACTCAAGTAGGCGACCTTGTCGGCCGCAAAAGAACATTTGGCCTTCTTCAAGAACAGCTTATGACTGCGAATGAGCTGAAAGATGGTGCGTAAGTGTGCAAGGTGGATGCCCATGTCTTGCTGTACACAAGGATGTTGTCCAATAACACAAGGACATGACGACACAGGAGGTCCTGGAATACCTCATTCATGAGGGCTTGGAAGGTGGACGACACGTTGGTGAGCCCGAAGGGCATCACGAGGAACTCAAAGTGGTCGTGGTGGGTGCGGAAAACGATCTTTTCCACGTCGCCCGGAGCCATGTGCACCTGGTGGTACCCTGACCATAAGTCGAACTTGGTGAAGTAGCGGGCGCCATGCAGCTGGTCGAGTAATTCCTCCACATCTGAGATAAGGAATTTTCCTTCAATGTCTGTGTGATCAATGCACGGTAGTCCACACAGAATCTCCACGTGTTGTCCTTCTTATGGACCAAGAGCACCAGGGACAAGAAGTGGGAGACACTGTGACATATGAGGCCCTGCTGTAGCATTTCGGTGCACTTCCTTTGAATCTCGTCCTTCTGCAGGAACGGATAGCGGTAGGGACGGACAACTACAAGGGTCATGTGCGACAGGAGGTAGATGTGGTGATCATGTCTTCGAGATGGAGGAAGGCCCGTGGGAGCAACCATGGTGTCGTTGAACTCCTGCAAAAGAGCGTCGAGGTCGGTGTGCCCCACGTCGTCTGCCTGTACGAAGAATGATCGCCCCGAAGTGGGTGCGGAGCAACCCTGCCATTCTGTCTGGTGGGAGCCACGAATCCAAGTCATCATGAGGCGGTCAAAATCCCAAAGCAGCGCCCCAAAGTGCGCAACCACGGAACTCCCAAGACGGCCTGGAAGCCCTGAAAAGCGATCACCAAGAATCAACGTGTGAATGGTGCTCCTCCACAACAATTGAAACATCTCAACAAACACCCCGAGCAAGCCATCGCACTACTGTTGGCGACGACGACGCTGAGGCGACTCCGGGGAGTCACGAAGAGCTGATGATGGCTGGTGGTGTGCTCGCTGATGAAGCTATGAGTGCCGTCTAAATCTATAAGTGTGACCACCGTCAGGCCGACCATCGAAATCCTCATCTGAATCGTCTCCCCCGCGTGGGGCCCCATAATAGCGAGCCGGTTCCCCCGGATCATCCTCCTCCCCTAAGGCGGGGTGGGTGGGTGGGTGGGGGTGGGGGCGTGGGGGCTCAACCTCAAGCCAAAAGAGACTCTTGCACCGGTGGCCGCAACTGTAAGTGTCGTCGGAGTTATAATAAAGGACCTTGGCTCGTCGGTCAGCCATCTTTTGGGTCGACAGACGACAGATTGCAGCCAGGCGGTCACCCTCCTTGCCCTTACTGTGTGTACTTTTGAACTGGGTCGGGGGAGCAGTGAAACCTCGGGAAGGACCGTCGCCGCGACGACGTCCAAGATGTGGTCGGTTCATCAAAATGCGCCCCTCGCACACTTGCGAGGCTCATGGCGGTAGCGAGGTCGGTCGAATTCTGGAACTCCACATACAGACAAGATGCTCATGGAGACCTGCCGTGAAGATGGGCACCTGCTGTGCCAGTAGAATGGATAGTGTCCGGGAGAGCAACACCTGGAACTGCCCCAAATAATCGTCAATGGAGCCTGTCTGACGGAGGGATATGAGGTCGTCGATGGGGTTGCTGCGAAGAGGTGGCCCGAAGCGAAGGTTGCATGGACTTTGAAGTCCTCCCAGGTCAAGTGAAGTTTCTTCCGCTGTAGGTGTGAAAACCATAGTTGGGTCGAGCCCATGAGGTGAAAGGAGGCAAAATTGATCCACTCCTCCCAAGGGGTGTTGGTTGGAAAAAAATTACTCGCAGCGCGTGAGCTAAGTTAAGGGCTCCTCACGTCTGTTGAAGAGGGGAAAGTTCATCTTCACATTAGCAGGGAACGACGTTGCCTTCAGAACAGGGCGGTGTGAACTCCGAGTGGTGTGTGTGTGTGGGTGGGGGACTTCGTGAAAGGAGCTAAAAGCAGTTCGCCGTGGCAGCGGTGTACAACCCCGTATTCGCCGAGTGGGTCCCCGGAGCCTAAGAGGTCTTTAGGCCCAACAGTTTTTAGCCCAACATTTTTTAGCGTTGCCCCAGGCAAGAAGAAGGGGGCGAGCGGTGGAGGTGGGGGCCTCCCGCTCGCCCAGCCCGCAAGGGGGAGGGGGCGACCTCCCGGCTCGCCCCGCCCCAGCAGGGGGCGAGCCCAGGAGGGAGGCGACCTCCCGGCTCGCCCCGCCCCAGCAGGGGGCGAGCTCCTCTCGCCCCCGCCCCCAGCAAAGGGGGGGGGGGGCGAGATCCCAGGCGGGGGGGGGGGGCGAGCTTCTCTCGCCCCCGCCCCCAAAGGGGGGGGGGGGGGGCGAGCTCCTCTTGCCCCTGCTCCCCAGCTAGGGGGGCGAGCTCCTCTCGCCCCTGCTCCCCAGCAAAGGGGGGCGAGCTCCTCTCGCCCCTGCTCCCCAGCAAAGGGGGGGGGGGGGGGCGAGCTCCTCTCGACCCTGCTCCCAGCTCGCCCCGCCCCAGCCCAGTGAGGGGGGCGAGCAGGGGAGGAGGTCAGCCCCCTCTCGCTTGGCCCTGGAAGGAGGTTCGGTCTGCGTATAGCGCCTCCGAACAGCGGGATCTTGCTGTTCGCAGACCAAATCCGGGGGTATTTTCGTAATCTCGCAGGCCAAATTGTGGCTATTTGCAGGCCCAGTTCAAAATCCTATAAATAGGACCAAGGGGGCACCATTTGGAGGCAGTTCTCTCTCTAGACCTCTCTCTCGGCCTTCTCTTCCCCTATGTTCTTTTGTTGGGTGGAGAGAGCCTCCAAGGGTGCCCAAGCTTAGTATTGACTTGGGAGGGGAAGCGCTCTAAGATCTTCCGGGTGTGTGGTGAGACCTCCTCGCTAAGCCCTTGGCCTTGTTCCTAGTTCCTTAGCCCCTTAGCCTAGAGCTCTCCCTTGGGGGGAGTAAGTGTTGGTCACCCCTCAACTTGTTGAGGGCCCAAACTCCACAGAGACTAAGTCTTGTTCTCAAGTCTTGGTTTCAACATTTATGGTGCGGTGAGCGTGGAGAGTGACCAACTCAAGAAACTCTCAAGCTGAGCTCCATGGCTGGAGGTGGAGGAGGCAGTCCGTAGGTCCCACCCTTGCAGATGGGCTAGAGCACTCCCGGTCAGCAATCTGGGAAGAGGGGGTGAGTGGGGAGGAGGCTTTCCCCCACTCACCCAGCTTCAAGAAGGTGAGTGGGGAGGAGGCTTTCCCCCACTCGCCCAGCTCCAAGAAGGTGAGTGGGGAGGAGGATTTCCCCCACTCGCCCGACTCCAAGGAGGTGAGTGGGGAGGAGGCTTTCCCCCACTCGCCCAGCTCCAAGGATGTGAGTGGGGAGGAGGCTTTCCCCCGCTCACCCAGCTCCAAGGGGGTGAGTGGGGAGGAGGCTTTCCCCCACTCGCCCGGCTCCAAGAAGGTGAGTGGGGAGGAGGCTTTCCCCCACTCGCCCGACTCCAAGGAGGTGAGTGGGGAGGAGGCTTTCCCCCGCTCACCCAGCTCCAAGGGGGTGAGTGGGGAGGAGGCTTTCCCCCACTCGCCCGGCTCCAAGGAGGTGAGTGGGGAGGAGGCTGTCCCCACTCGCCCGACTCCAAAGAGATAAGTGGGGAGGAGGTTTTCCCCCACTCACCCGATCTCCAAGAAGTTGGGGATCGATTCCGCTGCCGGGCTCTCATAGACGGTGGGTCAGGTTGATCTCTGGAGAGGCTGGCAAGTGGCAAGTTCTTTGGTGCTGGAATGCCCCAGATCGATTCCGCTGCCGGGCTCTAATAGACGGTGGGTCAGGTTGATCTCTGGAGAGGCTGACAAGTGGCAAGTTCTTTGGTGCTGGAAGGCCCCAGATCGATTCCGCTGCCGGGCTCTCATAGACGGTGGGTCAGGTTGATCTCTGGAGAGGCTGGCAAGTGGCAAGTTCTTTGGTGCTGGAATGCCCCAGATCGATTCCACTAGCCGGGCTCTCGCTAGCCGGCGAGGTCGGAAGGCCTCTTGGGGAGGCTAAGTGTTTTTCCCCCGAGGTGGCTCCGCTAGCCGGCGAGGTCGGAAGGCCTCTCGGGGAGGCTAAGTGTTTTTCCCCCGAGGTGGCTCCGCTAGCCGGCGAGGTCAGAAGACCTCTCGGGGAGGCTAAGTGTTTTTCCCCCGAGGTGGTCCCGCTAGCCGGGCTTTCAGCACCACTCGTCGAATATGCGGGGTTGGACTTTTCTTTCTGAGCGTGTGCCCCGCTCGAAAAGAGCGGAGATTGTGTACAACCCCGTATTCGCCGAGTGGGTCCCCGAAGCCTAAGAGGTCTTTAGGCCCAACAGTTTTTAGCCCAACAGTTTTTAGCGTTGCCCCAGGCAAGAAGAAGGGGGCGAGCGGTGGAGGTGGGGGCCTCCCGCTCGCCCAGCCCGCAAGGGGGAGGGGGCGAGCCTAGGAGGGGGGCGACCTCCCGGCTCGCCCCGCCCCAGCAGGGGGCGAGCCCAGGAGGGAGGCGACCTCCCGGCTCGCCCCGCCCCAGCAGGGGTCGAGCTCCTCTCGCCCACGCCCCCCAGCAAAGGGGGGTGGTGCGAGACCCTAGGAGGGGGGGCGAGCTCCTCTCGCCCCCGCCCCCAGCAGGGGGCGAGCTCCTCTCGCCCCTGCTCCCCAGCTAGGGGGGGCGAGCTCCTCTCGCCCCTGCTCTCCAGCAAAGGGGGGCGAGCTCCTCTCGCCCCTGCTCCCCAGCAAAGGGGGGGGGGGGCGAGCTCCTCTCGCCCCTGCTCCCAGCTCGCCCTGCCCCAGCCCAGTGAGGGGGGCGAGCAGGGGAGGAGGTCAGCCCCCTCTCGCCCGGCCCTAGAAGGAGGTTCGGTCTGCGTATAGCGCCTCCGAACAACGGGATCTGGCTGTTCGCAGACCAAATCCGGGGGTATTTTCGTAATCTCGCAGACCAAACTGTGGCTATTTGCAGGCCCAGTTCAAAATCCTATAAATAGGACCAAGGGGGCACCATTTGGAGGCAGTTCTCTCTTTAGACCTCTCTCTTGGCCTTCTCTTCCCCTATGTTCTTTTGTTGGGTGGAGAGAGCCTCCAAGGGTGCCCAAGCTTAGTATTGGCTTGGGCGGGGAAGCGCTCTAAGATCTTCCGGGTGTGTGGTAGGACCTCCTCGCTAAGCCCTTGGCCTAGTTCCTAGTTCCTTAGCCCCTTAGCCTAGAGCTCTCCCTTGGGGGGAGTAAGTGTTGGTCACCCCTCAACTTGTTGAGGGCCCGAACTCCACAGAGACTAAGTCTTGTTCTCAAGTCTTGGTTTCAACAAACAGGGTTATGTCCGGTTGTTGATTGCTTTAAGGATGGCGTTGTTGTGTCGTCATTATTTTCTGAAAGGATTCCAAGAACTGCAACAAGGTCAGACCTCCCTCGTCCATGAGAGGTGTTGCTTGAAGGAGAGGGGAGTGGCAGGGGGTTGGCAGGAGCCATGCGTTGTTGCGGGCCGACGGATCTGCCTGTGCGGACGTGCAGTCGGTGGACAGGCGCTGCCGGCTGAGGAAGGCGGACAGGGGCAATGCCGACCGAGGAAGGCGGACATCGGGCGGGTTCGGTCGCCGTGCGGAGATGTCGACTGAGGAGGGCTGACGGAAGCTCAGTCGGCTGATGGACGAGAGCTAGGACTGGCGAAAGCTGGGAGCGCAGGATGCGGGCGCGGAAGCTGCTGCAGGGTCGGCGGGGAAATGCTGCATTTGCTGGTGCAGAAGAGGTCAAATCCGCTCGGTGGTCGCCAACAGGGAGCGTCGTAAGGCCGACAAAGGGTGGTAACTCTGATACCAAGTTGATAGGGATCCCCGTTTGAGATATCGTGCGTGGTCGAGATACGTAGAAATCTTGGAGGAGGTTGGAGTTCCCCTTCTTGGACCCACAAGAACCTATCAGTCGGCTTCGGTGTCGGGAAGGGGCCGTGCGGTGTGGCAGGATTAGGGCGCTCGGCCGAATAGAAGGAGAAAGAGAGAGTGAAGAGAGAGATGAAAAGTTATAATAATTCTTGCATAAATCAAAAACATCCCAACACCTCCACCATATAACATGTGGGCACATGTAAACCCCAATTTGTTCCTTTTCTTCAAAATGCCTCCTCACTAGGCTTAAGACAATGAGGTCAAAATTAACCCGCTCCCGCAATTAAAAGACGCAACATGAAAAGACTTAAATTTGCGGGATTTATTCCTTGCTGGGTTGTGCGCGACATTGGTATGTGACGCCCCAACGTGGATCCACAACATATTCTTGGCAACTCTACCTTGCAATAAAGGAATTCCTAGGTACTTTGTAAAGTTATCTGCGCACCCAATGCCAAGGATCTCGCTAACACTTAGATTCCAGATTGAATTGGAGTTGATCATTTGTTTTCTAGTTTGGGCTCGAGCTTAAATCGTTTAGAGTCAACTATTTATCATCTCTACTTGTAGGAATTATTGCTAAACTCCAAGAAATGCTTGGGTGGTTTTTCATGTATGTTAATTGCTGTTGCTCTTTTCTCTTCCAGATAAAGGAACTATCAAATGTTAAAGAAGAAGTTTATGGAGCTCTTGATTCATTCATTGCTTGGGACTTGGAGTTTCCTTTGATTATCGTGAAGAAGGCTTTGAAAACACTCGAGTTTCAAAAAGAATGGAAGAGAATAATTCAGGTATTCTATCTGACTCTTAAAAGTACCAAATTCTCCCTTCTAAATTTACATTGTTAACATGCATGTTTAAAAAACTCCCTGCAGCAATTTGTTTTTGGGGGTACATATATGTTAACTATGTAAACTTAGTGGGGGGGGGGGGGGGTCTTGATAATTTAAAAAGTAGAGGGAAGGTCCCTATAATTATGCAAAGTCGTAGAGGGAAGGTCCCTATAATTATGCAAAGTCGCAAAGTAGTTTTTCGTAATTATTCCTTAAAATGTGTTGAAGTTCCTTTCCCCCCTTTGTTCTGCTCAGACTTCATTGATGCAATTATCCATTTGTTCCAAATTGGGAACATTTGGTTGTAGGTGATAAAGTGGATGCTAAACAAAGGCCAAGGACAAACCATGGGAACCTATTACACCTTACTGAATGCTTTGGCAGAGGATGGAAGACTTGAAGAGGCAGAAGAATTTTGGACGAAAATATTTTCACAATACTTGGAAAGTCTTCCTCGCATTTTCTTTATCAAAATAATCTCTTTATACTATAGCAAAGGCTTGCATGAGAAGATGTTTGAGGTATAACATCGTCATAATCAATAAAATTTCCACATATTTTTGTTTGTTTTCCTAAATTATTCTGATGATTTAAGTTTTAGGGAGTTTTATTTTTATGACAAGTTTATATTATACTATTTATCATAATAAATTAATGAATGTTTATAGTCTCATACAATAATCTACACTACCACAATAGTCTCATACAATAATTTACACTACCACATGATCGCCATCTACAAATACTCGGTACCTATGCATCGAGTATAATAAAATGCAATTTATCACATAATGAGTATAAACACATAAACGACATGAATGTAGTACACAAGTTGAAGTGCGAAAAATTTAAATGTATGTTGTTCGTAGATTCGCTTTCATGTCACGCGACCGTGCCATTCTCAAAAGTGCACTAGAGTTGGATAGAATAAATTATGCCATTCTTGTTAACAAAAATATCTTTGATAAATCGTTATTGTTAGAAAACACACATTCCCACAGGCGTAGTTAGAACACAGAGTAATTAAGAAACACAAAAATTGGTACACAATCCCACACAATTTATATAATCACAATAAATGCATACAACAATATAATCAATAGACTAAGGCAGATTCGCTAAAGAGCATCACGGTTGGAATTATACACCTCGAACGACTGAGAAATAGAATGACTTACTACAATCAATAAAACTACGGACGCACAAGGTTCGCAAGCAAACCTTCGTCATCATCGGGTGACTAACCACCGCCACCATTGGAGAAGATATCCAAGCTGGATTTAGGCCTTACTGCTCAAAGGCAGTCCGCCTTCAACCCGTAGCTACTGCACTCCCGCACTCACTATGCACGACGTCTTCAACCCTGTCTCTCCATTGCAGTCCATCGTTGCTCCGATGTTGCCGATACAAACCTACTGTCACGCTGTCGCAGCAACCCCTCAAAGCACACGCCACCTAGCCGCACCTCTCCAAGCAATTCGATGCCGATCTCACCAGGTTGGGTTTCCAGCTCACTATGGGCCATCCCCACTCGATGTTTTGGACACAAAGGCCTTGGCAAGGCCTTCCTTTTGATACGGGATCAGCCAAATCTCATCTTGACTTCACATACTGACTAGAAAAATTCAATTAGTAAATATCCCTCTCACATACATCAGACACACTAGTTTCTTTAGACTATTGTCACACTACCTTTACCATCCCAGAGAGGATGAAGAGGCTGGAGGCTATCAACGATTGGGGATTATAAGAAAAATAGGGTGACACCATATTCAGATTTATTTTCTCGTCCGGGGCGTGGTTTTTTTGCTAGGTCTCCATCGAGACCTAATTAACTCCAATCAAACCCGGATCCGAACCAAATATCCAACAACCCAACATTTTGGTTTGTGATATGGAGCCACGGCCTACACGAACCACTGTATGTACATAACACCAATTGAACAAGACACCATCTGAACATTACACCAATTGCATAAAGCAATAACTGCGCGAAGCACCACCTCAAGACTGAGGTGACATCCGACTTGTTGCAAGTCGATTATATCTCTGCTCTGACTTGCCTCTGGGATGTCGACTCTCCAAGATCGCCGAAACTGACTCGCCGAACTCGAGTCACCAAAGGGAGATTCACTGCACCTCCTCAATGATCCACCATGTCGTCTGCAGAAATCATGTGCGCACCACCTCGTACCGTGATCCCCATTAGTCGGTACATGCTACCGAACTGTACAACTCTCATTGGCATGACACACCCATGTGTCACCATCGGGACTCCACCTCTCGCTACAAAGCTGCAGCCACCAGAGTCTAATCGGCCCAATGATATCAGATTCTTGCACAACTTGGGTATCAGATGCACCTGCTCAAGCTTATACACTACATTACGCATTCAGATATACATTGTCCCTATCCCTGTGCCCTCACATTCGGAGTCCTCACCCAAATAGACTGACCTAGTCACTACCTCCAGTGAACTGAACATCGGTGCATCTGAGCAGATGTGTTGCGAAGCACCATAATCTATTATCCAGGTGTCAGAGTAGTCACAACTCTCAGTGATGGTGAGGGCATCATCACTCTCCACTTCCAGATCTAGCGACGCCATACCCGCAGTTTGGACTCCCCCAGAACTTTGTGCACGTTGTGAACGATGCCTACTGATGTGGTCGCTCTGTCTGCAATGGTAACACATCATGCCCTTCCTCGACATTGATTGAGCCCGTGCACCTCTCGATCATTTGTAGAATGTCCTCTTTCATCGTCTTACTGGCAAAAAGTGTTCACCCCTATGAGCGGGGTCCTCTAGCATCTGAGTGGCCATTAACACCAATGTGACTTCCTCCAGCTTCATTGTATTCTTTCCATACTAGAGCGTGATCACTATGTGTTTAAATGACGACTAGTGCGATTTATGAAGCAAGAGAGCCTTGTCTTCTACCTCATCTTCACACTAACCACATGTAACTAGTTTAGAAGGTCATTGAACGCGTTGAAGTGTTCCTGTAGGTTACCACCTCCTATTTCTTTAGACCATTCAGTCACTGTTTCAACAACAACCTCGTGGTCAATGACTTGGTCAGATATAGTGACGCAGGGTAGGTTGTGACAGTGTTGATCTAAACAATGTAAACTTAGGTGTGGTGCCGAGAAATCAAACTCTAACTAACCTAGGATGATGTATGCAATAATTGACGATCTGATATCTAATTAAAATAGTAATTATAAATTAAACCACACAAATTATCCCAGAGGTAAAGAACAAATTAATTTTAAGAGAAAGCGGGTATGACTTTCTTCCGCTTTAGTACTGTGATTTCAAATGCTAAAGAAGCTAATAAGCTATGCAAGGTGTAAATAATCACAAAATAAGTGCACTAACAAACTATCATTCTAAAACATATGAGAAATCTCAATTCATACAATAAATAGACACAAAACACCAAATAACTAATACTCACGAGAAAATTGGAAGCCGATAGCGAAGAGGTAGAGATTCGATGATTGTAGTGGCGGTGACCCGAAGGGGATAATGAGGCTGGACAATGGCTGTGGTGGTTAGTAGGGACTGCATGAAGTCTGGAATCAGTGAGGAAGGATGCTAGAAAGGGAGGCCGGGCGAGGCTTGTGGATGGGAGGTGACAACACTTTGCTATTGTGGAGGGGCTGGCGACGACTGTCCAGGGGCAGGGAGGAGGCAAAATCCAACTAGAGGTGATTGGAGGGCTGGCGAGGGCGGTGGATGGTAGAGGAGGGCTCGGTTGGGAGGTATAACTGTTGGGAAGTAGAGCTGATTTCGAGTCGAGTTCGAGCGATTTGGGCTCGGCTCGAAATCAAAATTTTCGAGTCGAACTCAGCTCAATTAATTTCTAGTCGAATTGACGTGACTTGAAATGGATCGATCCCGAACCGGCTCGAAATTGAGCAAATTTTCTTTTTATTCCTAGTCGGCTTGAAATTAAATTGAGCCGGCTTGAAATTGAGCAAATGAAGGCCTTTAAGGTTTTACTTCTTTAGTTTATGTTTAGACTTTAGTGCTTTTAATTTTAAAATAATAATTTGTTAATAACTACATAATATATCAGCTGATTCACATCATATTTCGAGTGGTTTAGGGCAGACTCAAAATCAACTCGAAATGTGATTCGAGTCAAATTGAATCGACTTCAATTGAATCAAATCAATTCTAATTGATTCCGAATCGGTTCAATATCCGAGCGATTTTCTAGTTTCAAATAATATGCTCAGCTCTACTGGGAAGGATGTATGTAAGTCAGCTGCAGTATATAGGGCGTTTGAGGTGGGGCAAATGGCTGTGGTATGGGGTTGACTGAGTGATTGGGTGATGGAGGCTAGGGAAAACAAGGAAACAAAGGAACATACAAAAGATATTACCTAGAAGTTGTCACCTAGGGTCTTACAGAGCCTGCACAGCGAGAAGGCCGCCAGATTCTGGAAGAAGCTCTCCAAAATCTACAATCCTGATGAAACCAAACCTTTCCCTCCTATTTATAATATAACATTATAGGACATCCATCGTGGACGGCTATGAGTAGTCTTACACAATAAGCTTCCGATCTCACTAAATAATACATAAAAATAAAAAGAAATAACATGGAAATGTCCAAACGGCGCTGCGTACTCAACCGTGAACTCAGATCGTTTAAACGACTATCCGATCGTCGCCTCCTGCAAGAAGAAACACCTGCAAGCACCATTGGGCTTGATGAGCGATCCTTATCTTACAGTCTCTCAAGCTTCTCTCACAGCTTCACTGCAGCCTCATTGACGCAAATGTTAAAGAACACCTTGTCGTCCACACACATCCTGATGACGTTGGTGGCACGCTCATCCATGTCAATCCACTCCACGTCCTTCACCAATGATACCTGCATCAATCCCTGACTCAACTAGCATGTCATCGGTGTGCCATAAACTGACAATGGTGCTACCGTCAACTTATCCATTGAGTATCTAGACAAAGCTACATCCTTTCATGTCATAACTGCCCTCAATCACAACTAGGAGACCTGATTAATTTAAATGTCGGATATGAATGCGGATTTTGACGTCACCCATCACAGTCAAATCTTTCCCCAAATGTCCAATTAGTCGCCTACACGAACCTAGCTCTGATACCACTTGTTAGGAAACCGCATGTTCCCACAGACGCAACTAAAATGCAGAGTAATAAAAAAAACATAAATTGGCACACAATCCAGCGCAATTTATATATTCACAATAAATGCATAGAACAATATAATCAGGAGAAAGGGCAGATCCGATAAAGTGCATCACTGTTGGAATCATACACCTTCAACCGCTGAGAATATATTCAAGCCGGATTTAGGCCTTGCCGCTCCAAAGCATCCCGCCTTCAACCTGCAGCCGTTGTACTTTCACACTCACTGTATATAGCCTCTCTGACTCCTAAGTAACGTGGGTAGAACAATTGAATAATCCCTCAGGCAGTATTTTGCCGATAGACGAGAAGAACTTACAATCAATTGAAAAACGTAACCCAACAATGTATGACACTCTGAGTGAAGATCGAAGAGAGTGGAAAACTCTTTCAACGACTTGTTGGTCATCGACCAAGGAATGTTGGGATGCTCCATCGTCGAGTAAGAAAAGTTGGGATGCTCTACTATCAGCCAAGGAAAGAAGGAAGAAGAGCAGCTCCAAATTTGCTCGATGTTGAAGGGAGCGAAGGTGGAGCGGCTAGGGCTTCTTGCCCACGTCAATGTTGTTTTGGTCGGTGATTAGAATAGGGCCTCACGTTTACCTTTAATTAGATGAAATATTACGACAAGACAACCAAATCAGTTAGCAACACAATCAACAACCATCAATTCTGAAATGTTGTTATTAAAGCAAGCCTCATGAGTAGCTACTCCAAAACAGGTTGCAAAGTCCGTTTGCATAATGGAAGATGTAATAAGAGTATGTTTGACACTTTTCCAATGAAACACTGCATTCATCCATCTTAAACACGCAAATCGTAGTTTTTTTGTCGCTTTCACCACTAGAAAAATTTGAATCCGTATAGCCTCAGTTCTAGGTTTTGTTCTCAATAGTAAACCAACTGTCTTTTGTTCCTATTAAGTACCTCAAACAACCACCCAATGAGCTAGGTCCGGGTTCGACTAGTATTTGCCTAGAAGTCCTACTACAAAGGCAACGTTCGGACCTAGTTCGGACCTAGTGCGCACATTATGCTACCAATTACACTGACATAAGAATATAAGATACATGATGTGCATCCTTGCTGAGTGTGGTGTGCAACGTTTTTGCAAAAAACTTGCACCAATTTTTTAAGCATTTGGACTCTTGGGAGCCATTCTTGGGAGTAACCCTGGAAAATACATATACGTGGAAGAAAAAATTGACACGCGATGCTGAGAGTATTGTGCACTGTTGCTGAGTGCGGTTTGCAACATTGTTGAATGTTGCGTGCACCGTTGCTGAATGTGGCGGGGATCGTTGCTGAATGTGGTGGGGATCGTTGCTGAGTGCGGTGCGGTGTGCACCGTTGCTCTGTGCATTGTGCACCGCTGCTGAGTGCGCTGTGCACCGCTGCTGAGTGTACCATGAAATGTTGTTGAGTGCGCTGTGCACCGTTGCCAAATGTTGTTGAGTGCGCTGTGCACCGTTGCCGAGTGCGCTGTGCTTTGTTGCCGAGTGCGCTGTGCACCGTTGCTGAGTGCCCTGTGCAAACAACTTTGCATTGTTTTTGTTACGGGATTTGGGAGAAAAACTGAGTACCTCACATAGAGGTCTCACCCTTTATTTATACTAAGCATGAAGGAATATGATGTGGTGGTACAAGGTGTGAGACTAATATGTCTAATACGTCTCATAACACTCCCCCTCAAGTTGGATCATGGGAACTTCCCAGACCCAACTTGTTACATATATAGTTCATTCGAGTCCCCGTAACCCCTTTCGTATGAATGTCTGCAACTTGATCTCCGGTCTTCATGTGCTTTAGTGAAACAAGACCTTCTTCATACTTTTCTCTAACAAAGTGGCAGTCGACCTTTATGTGCTTTGTGCGTTCATGGAACACGGGATTCGTGGCTATCTGGATTGCGGCTTGATTGTCACACCATAGAGGAGTGGGATCTTGAACGGGATACCCAATTTCACTGAGAATCTGCCTCACCCACATGATCTCAGCAACAGTGTGGGACATAGCCCGATATTCTGCCTCAACACTAGATCTGGCAACTGTGGTTTGTTTCTTGCTCTTCCAGGAGATAAGGTTGCCGCCCATAAAGACAGTGAATCCCGTGGTTGATTTTCGGGTGGCTAAGCATCCTGCCCAGTCAGAGTCACTGTATGCCTCTAGATCGGAATGACCTCGACTTTTGTATGATATTCCCAAACCAGGATCCTTCTTCACGTATCTGATAATCCGGAGAACGGACTCCCACTGAGACATAGTTGGAGCCGCCATGAACTGACTGGCCTTACCAACTGCACAAGCAATGTCTGGGCGAGTCATGGTGAGGTAGTTTAATTTTCCAACAATTCTTCGGTACTTTTCTGGTGATTCAAAAGGTTTTCTTTCGGCATGAAGACTCTTTTCCCCTGGTTTCAGCGGAGAATCCATATGGCCACAGTTAGCCATCCCAAGGTCAGATAGAAGATCAAGAGCATATTTTCGTTGGCAAATAAAGAGAGAGCGATCATCATGAATCACCTCAATCCCAAGGAAATACCGCAATGAGCCCAGATCTTTTGTTTGGAAATTAGAGTGTAAGAATGCTTTGAGATTTGATATTCCTGCTGAGTTGCTGCCTGTGATAACAATATCATCAACATATACCAGTAGCAGAATAGTACCAGCCGAGGAGTTCTGATAAAAGAGGGATGAGTCTTTAGTACTCTTGGTAAGCCCGAACTGGGTAACAACAGCTTTGAACCGAGCAAACCAAGCCCGAGGGGATTGTTTCAATCCATGTAAGGACGCTAGGAGGCGGCACACCTTGTTACTCTCCCCCTCAGCAATGAACCCAGGAGGTTGTTCCATATAAACTTCCTCATCCAGGAGCCCGTGGAGAAAAGCATTCTTAATGTCCAACTGGTGTAAGGCCCACTGGCGGAAGGCAGCAAGTGAAAGAAGTATTCGAAGTGAGGACATCTTCGCAACAGGAGCGAATGTTTCATCATAATCCACGCCATAAGTCTGAGCATAACCTTTGGCAACCAGGCGGGCTTTTAGGCGGTCCAGAGAACCATCTGCATTCACTTTGACAGAATATATCCATTTGCATCCAATTGCCTTCTTGCCGGGAGGTAAGGGAACCAGGTCCCATGTATTGTTTTGTTGGAGAGCAGTCAATTCGTCATGCATGGCTGTCGCCCAGCTAGGATGAGTTTTGGCCTCTGCCACGGTCGATGGTAGATGATATCGATCAAGAGTCGAGTTCAACGCTCTATGAGAAGCAGACAAGCCCTGGTAAGAGTGAACATAGAGCGGTTGCTCCCGACAGGTCCGAACTCCTTTCCGGACTGCAATAGGAACCTCTGGGCTAGATGGCGAAATAGTAGTAGATACACTAGCAGGTTCTTCTGGAGGAACAGTCGTCGCATCATCGGTAACAGAGGTAGGCTGAGGTGGTGGCACCACTGAACTATCAGAAGAGCGACGGGAGTAAACTTGCCCCCACAGGGGGGACAACAGATCAGTCGGTGAAATGATAGCAGGTTCATGCCTAGGGACCAATAGAGCATCCAGAGAGGGATCAGGATGAGAGGATCCAGGAGAGGGATAAGGGTCGGACTCCCGGAAGACGACATCCGAAGAAAGGATGTATCGGTGGAGATCAGGAGAGTAACACCGATATCCTTTAGTGGCCCGAGAGTAGCCGAGGAAGATACATTTCAAGGCACGAGGATCAAGTTTGGAGACAGAGGGACGAGCATCCCGAACATAGCAGACACACCCAAATACCTTCAAAGGGAGGAGGGGACCGTGATGGTCAGGATAGAGAGTGTGGTAGGGTGTCTCCTCCTGAAGGATGTGAGTAGGAAGATGATTAATAAGGTGTGTAGCAGTAAGTACGACATCCTCCCAGAAGTGTTTGGGTACGTGTTTGTGGTGGAGGATTGCCCGGGTGACTTCAAGGAGATGCCGATTTTTGCGTTCGGCAACACCATTTTGTTGAGGGGTATCCGGGCAACTGGATTGGTGGATTATGCCTTTGTCAGAAAGAAAGGTAGACATGGACTGAGATAGGTATTCTCGGCCATTATCAGTACGAAGACACTTAACACGTACAAAAAATTGAGTAAATATTTCATTCCACAAGTTTTGATAAATAGAAGGTAGCTCAGAACGATTTTTCATTAAATAGACCCAAGTCATACGAGAAAAATCATCAATAAAAGTAACATAATACTTGTGCCCTAACAATGTAGGAACAGGACAAGGTCCCAAAACGTCTGAATGAAGTAAATCAAAAGGTGCAGAAGCACGAGCATCAAGACGAGGACTATAGCTAACTCTGTGGAGTTTAGCAAACAGACAAGACTCACAACTAAGAGTGGAAACTTTCCCAAGCTCCGGATACAGACGACGCATGACCTGCATAGATGGATGACCATGACGATAATGAAGATCCAGGAATTTGGTGGAGGCCGCGGTACAGACAAGGTAGGAAACTTCGTCCAGGACATAGACGCCACCACGCAGCTTCCCTCTACCAATAATACGGCTCGTCGGCTGTTCCTGAAAAATGCAACCAGAAGAGGTGAATATAGCAATACAATTCAAATCATTTGTAAGCTTACTAATGGACAATAGATTGTAAGCAGACTGAGGGACATGCGCCACTGAGGAGAGTGTCATGTCCGGTGTCACATTGCAGCTACCAAACCCAACAATAGGGACCGTGGAGCCATCAACCACAGTAATTGAAGCTCCGCTATGAGGTTTGTATGAGTGTAAGATACCTGAGGAACTAGTCAGGTGATCAGAAGCACCAGAATCAGCCAGCCACTGGACCGGCCTCTGGGAGGTACAAACAGGCTGAATGGTTTGAGCCACAGCCGCACTATGAGGTGGTGAGTCAATCTGGAGAGCCTGCAGGCGCCGGTACTCATCCTCGGATGTTTCAACAGTTCTCGATCCCGGAGGTACAGAAGTAGAGTCAGCCAGGTGTGCCGACCGAGGTGGAGGAGGTTTGGTGGCCCAGTCTGGCTTCCCATGAATCAGCCAACATGTATCCTTTGTATGTCCCCGACGCCCGCAATGGGCACAATGCCTTGTGTCAGTGTCACGACCATGACCAGAGCGCCCCCCCCCCCCCCCCCCCCCCCCCCGACTACTTTCCTTTCCTCCTCCACGTGAAGCAAGAGCCATCGACTCGCCAGAGGATGTATGTAGAGCGGATGACGAAGTACCGATGGAGCCAGCCTTAGTAAGCCGATGGTACACACTAGCAGTCTGAAGGGTAGTAGGACTTGCTAGCATTTCCGTCTTCGTTGTGGAGAAGTGTGGATCCAATCCATTCAAAAGCCAAAGAAGCACCAGGTGTTCACGTTGAGCCTGATGGCCTTCCCTAGTAGAGGGAATCTCCCAAAGGTCTAAAATCTCATCAGCCAGAACCTTCCATTCAGCAAAGTATTCGGTAACCGGACGCGCTCCCTGTCGCAGGTCAGCTATCTTGGGGAAGAGTTCACCAATTCGACAGAGGTTGTTCGCCTGAGAGAACATCATGTGTCTCATAGTTCTTTGGTGCTGTCGCAGTTTTTGCACATTTGCTGGACAGATGGATCCATGGAACTCAGGAGAAGAGCAAAGATACGACAATCATCACTATACCAGTCATCATATTTGGTACTCCCCACGTCATGAGTTGGGAGACGAGTAAGGTGGTGAGTACGTCGGATGCCTGCAAGAGACATAGTAACCCCCTTCTTCCATAATTGAAAATTGGAGGAGGTAAGGATAGTAGTTGCAATCCTCGCGTTGGGAAGAAAGGTATTGGTAGAGTCCCCTGCGGGGGCAACGGTTGAAGGAGTGGGAGTAGTCGGAGGAGTAACAGAGGAGCCCATGGCACAGGAGTGGGAGTAGATGGTAGAGTCCCCTGCAGAGGAAAAAAAAGAGCGGACTGGACGTCCTGAATCGGCTGCGTCAGGAGGCAGTCGGCAGCTATTCTAGCAGCGCAGACGAGAAAGGACTGCAGGACTGCACCGTCGAGACGTGTCGAGGCATGGCACAGGAGTCGTCGGGCAGCAGGAGGCGTCGAGGCATCGAGGTAGAAAGCACGGGATCAAGGTCGGCAAGAGGCGTCGAGGCAGAACATTAGGTATCGCTGGAGCAGACGGCAGTCGATGGCGGCGGCTTTACGCGTCGTCGATGCCGACGGCAGGCGGAATCATGACGAGCCCCCCCTCTGTCGATGTCACTGTAGGTGCGCAGAAGGAGGAAAAGAGCGGGCGAGAGCGGGCGAGAGCGGGCGAGAGCGGGCGAGAGCGGGCGAGAGCGGGCGAGAGCGGGCGAGAGCGGGCGAGAGCGGGCGAGAGCGGCGAGGGAGACGAAGCGGGGACAGAGCGGGCGAGAGAATCAAACGGAAAAAAAAAACTAACCGTGCTCTGATACCATGTTATGGGATTTGAGAGAAAAACTGAGTACCTCACATAGAGGTCTCACCCTTTATTTATACTAAGCATGAAGGAATATGATGTGGTGGTACAAGGTGTGGGACTAATATGTCTAATACGTCTCATAACAGTTTTTTTAAGCTTTTGGACTCCCGAGAGCCATGTGGAAGAAAAATTTGGCATGCGAAGTGCCTTGCTGAGTCAACGGTGTTTTGTTTTGGCCACTCATAGTGCCCAAACTTTCTCGGACTGAACTCGACACGCTTTCCTCGGATAACATGATGCCGTTCATAGAGGCTGCAACTCATTTTTAATATCATGTTTAAGGCATTGTGACCAGTTCAAAATTTGACCCTAAACAACTGACACAGCACGAACATTAAATTTGAGCATACCGAATCTCTCAATTACATTCTCAATGTAATCTATCTG
Source organism: Dactylorhiza incarnata (assembly GCA_033032865.1). Lineage (NCBI taxonomy): Eukaryota > Viridiplantae > Streptophyta > Magnoliopsida > Asparagales > Orchidaceae > Dactylorhiza > Dactylorhiza incarnata. The sequence goes on along the minus strand of JAWHQI010000046.1, from coordinate 3,002,162 downwards.
AGAAAGTGTTGATAAATGGTAGATCACTACCTAGTGATCTCAATGCTTAGGACAGATCGCATCTCCAAAATCTTTCATATTAAATTACTTGGACAAGAATTGCTTAAATTCATGCAGAAGTCCAAAATCACTACGTACAAAGAAAAGATTAACTTGCTCCCATCGATCATGAGAAATAATACAACGATATATTTTATTTTCAACAAAACTTAATGAGGTAACCATCTCATCGAATTTCAGATACCACTATCTCGAACCTTCGTTTTAAACTGTAGAGAGATTTATTGAGTTTGCATAAAAGATGGTCAAAACCATCAAACTTAAATCATCTAGGCTGCACCATATATGCCTCTTCATTTAAGTCATCATTTAGAAATGCATTTTTAACATCCATTGCATGGAGCTTTAGGTCATAATGAGCTATTAGTGAATTATCATTCTAAATAAGTCCTTGGAGGAAAAATAGAGAAAGTTTTGTTGTAATCGATCTCTTCTCTTTGAGTGAATCTTTTGACAACTAAGCAAACTTTAAACCCCTCAATCTTACCTTTGAAGTCTTTATTGATCTATTTACTGCCAACGTGTTTACAACCTTTAGGTAATTCAGCTAATTATCTAATATTATTATGCCTCGTTGACTTTATTTTATCTCTCATAAAGTGTCATTGAATCAACCACATGAATAATGCCAAAATAACTCTCACCCAAGTAAATCTTATAGACTAGGTAAATTGCAGGTCTCCTCCCCTGGTGGATTTTTGAATAGGTAGTGTATCAATCTGCCAAGTAATCTCATTAGGAATCAATTATAAGACAGGTTCCACTCCCTCTACATGTTCTATTGCAAGATTAAGTATCGCTAGATCTTCCTGCTTAAGTATAACTAATATGTCTAATTTCCTCTCCGTCTTCAATGATGTGAGAACAACTTGGTTTGGTTGTTTTGTTAAGTCAAGTTCTAAAAATTTGGCTGTTTTTGAATCAACAACTCTAGCTCCTTAGAAAGTGTAATAAAACATAAATCTCTTTGAATAGTCTGGGTAGTAATAAAATAGCAAGGAGTAAACCTGGGGCCGATCTTACTCTATGAGAGGTTCTATGTACATACTTTTGTCGAGCACTCCAAACTTGCAAATGACTCGAGCTAGGCTTTCCTTCCAGTCTGTAACTCGGACAAAAAACGTCCTATATTTAAACAATACTTTATTAAGGGCCTGTTTGAGAGGGTTTTTTTAGCTCTATTTCGTTTTCTGAAAAACGCTACCACACTTTACAAACTGTTTGGAAAGTTTATCGGTTGGAAAGCTACCGCCCAAAACTCCTTTTTCTCCTCTTTTTGAAAAGTCATGTGCTTCCTACTTTTCAACCTTTTCGAAAAATATTTTCTCATCCCGATACACAGTTGACGCTGCGGAAACATTTTTCTCCTCTCGATCTAGTTCGACAGCACTGCGGAAACCCTAGCCTTTCTCTCGACGATCCATTTTTCACCCGGGCGAGCATTTTCTGTCCGGGCATGCATTTTTCTGCTCGAGTGCCCATTTTCCGCCCGGACTCGCATATTTAGCGCAGACACACATTTTCCCACCCAACGCGCATTTTCCGCCCGAGCGCGCATTTTCTGCTCGAGCGAGGAATTTTTTCACTCGGCTGCACATTTTTTGCCCGGGCGCGCATTTTTCGCCGTGACGCGCATTTTACAGCCCGGGAGTGCATTTTCTGCCCTGACGCGCATTTTCTGCCCTGACGCGCATTTTCCGCCCTAGGACGCATTTTCGGCCCGGACGTGCATTTTTCGGCCCGTGCGAGCATTTTCGGCCCGGACGCGCATTTTTCGGCCCGGACGCACATTTTCGGGTTCGAGCGCAAATTTTTCGCTCGGACTAGCATTTTCCGCCCGTGCGCGCATTTTCCGCCAGGGCGAGCATTTTCGGGTTTGGGAGCGCATTTTCCGCTCAGACGCGCATTTTCCTCCCGGGCGCACATTTTCCGCCCGAGCGCATTTTTCGCCCGGGCGCGCATTTGCCGCCCGTACACGCATTTTTCGTCCCATGCGCGCATTTTTGGCCCAGACACGCATTTCTGGCCCGGGCGCGAATTTTTCCGCCGAGCGCGCATTTATGTATTAATTTTATTTGCTTATGTCCAGTTTTGCGAAAATAGTTTATAATGTGCTTCTTAATTCTGAAAAGCTCTGCAAACGGAGTTCACCCAAACAGATCTTCATTTGCAATAGACTTTTTCTAATAGCTCTTTTTTCCTACCCTCCTTTTACTACCACTCCTTTTCTCACCGCCACCGCTCTCCCAAACAGACCCTAAGTATGTGTATTACCACCTTAAGAGCTTTACCCCTAAGAAAAACCGGAACATTCTTCTGCTTCATTGCAGTTGTAAGAGTGTGATTGTGCTTTTCGGCCATATTATTTTGTTTAGGACTACTCGACTTAGAATATTGGGCTACAATACCACGACTCACAAGTATCCGGTGAAAGAGCCTTTATATTTTCCTGCACCATTATGTCTACCTAAGTACTCACCTTCTTTTTCAGACGTAACACTCTTAATAATCTTTCCCTAGTTGTTTCTTGATTGTAGATTTAAAAATTTTGAACTTACCAAGAATTCCAAAATTTTCTTTACTCAAGAAGAGATACCCATAATCTAGGAAGCACTGGTACGGGTACGAGTACCGGGTACAATACGTACTCAGTACGGCGGTACGCCAAATATTAAAAAATAAGGATACGGGTGTGGCGGGATACGTTATATTAAATATAATAAATCTATATGTATAATCTCACAAATGTAATTAAAAGTCCTCAAAATAATAAAACATCAAGCATAATTGCATAAATCACCAATTGAAGTACAAATTCATAGTTAATGCAATATAATATGAAGTTCTCAAACAAAAAATATTCATAATCATTTCAAATTTAAGGATGTTTATCAGTCATTTTCTTCCTTTTTTCCCCATTATTGGAGATTAACGCATCTTCAATTTCTGGTTTGTCTAAAGATAAGTTAGCAAAATATTAAATATAGAAAAATTCATGTTAAACAAGTAGAAACAGTATCAATCTGAAACATCTAAGCTTTAAATATATAGTAAAAAATAAAATGATAAAATTTAAATCAAATTATTTATAGTTTAAACGAAAAAAGATACTTAAATTTGAAGTACATTTTGTTACTATAATAAATAAGCATCGCTAGTTGCATTTCTGGGTAATTTTCCTTTTCTAAAAGACACAGAAATCTTTTATTTACTTCAGAAAAATACACTCTTATTACAATATGCAAAACAATCTACCAAGTCCAAGTGTATCTACAGACTAGAATAACAGGTGTATCCGTGAGTATCGGGTACGTACCGGTATCGGATACGTATCCGGTACGGGTGCGTGACCCTCAAGGAAGTATCGGTGCTTCATAATGGAAAAAATCATCAATGAATGTAATGAAGAAGATATTTTTGCACAGTGTAGATGAATATAGTCCACTGATATTCGTATGAATAATATCTAACGAGTTTAATTTTGTGAAGTGTGTCATTTATCTTAATCTTGATCATTTTACCTCTACAACAATCTACATGTATGTTGGTCACTAAATTCAAGAGCATAAATGATGCTTTCCTTTATTAACCTGTACATTCTTTCTGTAAAGATGTGGTCAAATCTTTTGTCACAACATGAAGTATATTTTTTTATGGAGAGGACTCTTAGCAACAACATTTTAGACATTAAACGAAGCAACTTAAATATTGATAAGCTAAGCACACACACTATATATGAATATCCTCTTGAACTATGAAGAATGACCTACAACTTGTGATTCATTAAATAACTAAACATGTACTAATTTAAACCTAAAGTCTATCCATTCAATTTTGACAAAGGACCTTAACCAAATTCGATAGCTTTGTTGCCGCTATCCCAATCTCTATTCTTATTCTCTTACCACCGAGATAAATATTGATGCAGTGGTAGACCAATGGGGGGTAGACACGCTAAATGCAAACCTAGGCGTGATGAATCGTGAAGATTGCAAGAGACGGTCCGTGTAAAAATGAGCAACACTAATTTATTATTATAAATAAAACAAGCAGAGGCATGAGCTATCACAAGTTTTAATTAAAGAGAGCGAGCACCAATTCACAAGCGAGCGAGTTGCAATTATTTAAGCGCGTGCGGAATAAGCCCTGCAAATCACACGGGGTACAATACAATCACAAAACGAGATAAACATTCACTACAAGGTAAATGTGTCAAATGTTCAACAATAGTAAATAGAACTTCAAGTACAACTTACCTGATCACGCACACCTAAGGGTATTGTGGCTGAATGGCGGCGTGGAGGCACTCCGGAAGACGAAAGGGGACTGCTGCGGGTAGCGGAAAAGGGTGGGAGGACTGCTGTAGGTAGAGGGTAGGGTTGAGGAGGGGGAAGTTGGCTTCAGGAAGGTGGAGGGGCGGCGAATCTGGGCTGAGTGAAGGGGCAACCGGAAGTCGGGGTTGGCTGGAGGGGGGGGGGGGGGGGGGGGAGGAGGCGTGTGGGGGCTGGATGCGGGCTGCTGGGTGGCTGCACGAGGGAGAGGAAGGGAGGCGGTGAGGTTGGCGGTGGCTGCACGAGGGAGAGGAGGAGGGGAGGCGGTGAGGCTGGCGGTGGCTGCACGAGGAAGAGGAGGAGGGGAGGTAGTAAGGTCGGCGTGGCTGCACGAGGAAGAGGAGGGGAGGCGGAGAGGTTCATAATGAGGAGGGCTTACCGGAGAGGGAGTGGGAGGCGGAGGAGGGGCTTCCCGGAGTCGCACCAGGAGGGTCTTCCGATGTCACACAGGAAGAGGACCGAGCGGTTCAGCGATTCAGCAAAACCCACGATGGAATGAACAGCCAACACCCCCACTTATTTATACTAACTAGAACTAGGGCATCCCAAAATGGACGGCTCATAATGTCCGGTCCGATCGGGAGCCAAATAAAACTCAAAATACATTAAGTGTTGCAAATGATATTTTGGATGGTTTGAACAAAGGGAGGTCTCCTTCATATATAGGAGAGAACCCTAAGGGTACAAAAGGAAAAAAACACAAAAGGATAAAATAACACACAAATCTAACACTCCCCCTCAAGTTGGGCGTGTGATGTCTTTCATGCCCAACTTGCATATAAGCCCATCAAAGGCTCGAGAGCTTAATCCTTTTGTGAGAACATCCGCAAGCTGTTGTCCAGACGAGACAAACGGAGTGGTCACAACACCTCTCTCAATGTTCTCTTTGATGAAGTGACGGTCAACCTCGACATGTTTCGTGCGATCGTGTTGGACAGGGTTGTGAGCAATACTGATAGCAGCTTTACTGTCACAGTAGAGTTTCATAGGATCATTATGTTTCATTCCAAGATCATTCAGGAGAGATCGGATCCAGAGGCCTTCGCAGATTCCATGTGCCATCGAACGAAATTCCGCCTCAGCACTCGATCTGGCCACCACATGTTGTTTCTTACTTCGCCAGGTGATCAAGTTTCCTCCAACAAACGAGCAATATCCGGATGTAGACCTCCGATCATCAGCAGATCCTGCCCAGTCGGCATCGGTGTATACTTCCACATTTAATTCTTTGTTCGGAGAAAACAGGATACCTTTCCCTGGAGAGGATTTGAGATAGCGAAGAATCCTGTGGGCTACTTCCAAGTGCCTGGCTTTGGGTGAATGCATAAACCGGCTTATGACGCCAACAACATATGTGATATCAGGACGAGTATGGGCTAAATAAATGAGACGCCCAACCAATCGTTGAAAAACAGCAATATCCACCAACGGAGAACCATCATCTCTTCCTAGCCCATGGTTGGCTTCAATAGGGGTGTCGGCAGGGCGACATCCACTCATTCCAGACGACTGAAGCAAATCCAAGATGTACTTCCTTTGGGAGATGAATATTCCATGCTTAGAACGAGCAACTTCAATCCCCAAGAAGTATCGGAGATCCCCAAGGTCCTTCACATCGAACTCCTTTGTCAGCCTCTGTTTGAGCTTTGCAATCTCTATAATGTCATCACCTGTTATAACATTATCATCAACATAGACGATGAGGGCAGTGACTCTACCCTGTATGTGCTTTACGAACAGAGTGTGGTCAGCATGGCTTTGGGAGTATCCAAAACTCACCATAGCCTTATGGAATCGACCAAACCAGGCCCGGGGAGACCGTTTCAAGCCATACAATGCCTTTTTAAGCCTGCACACTTTACCTTCAGAATCTCTTGGGGTAAACCCCGGTGGTAAGGACATATACACCTCTTCCTTTAACTCCATGCAGAAAAGCATTCTTTACATCCAACTGGGACAGTGTCCACCCTCTGCAGGCGGCACATGAGAGGAGCACACGTATGGAGTTCATCTTTGCCACGGGCGCAAAGGTTTCTTGATAATCAATGCCCATAGTTTGAGTATAACCTCTGGCAACTAACCGAGCCTTATACCGTTCAACTATCCCTTGGGGGTTTTGCTTGGCCGATGAACAAAATTGGACATCGGATGTTGGGTGGAAGAAAGATTACCTTGAGTCCCTGTCAACGTATCAGGTGATGGAGCTGGTAAGCTAAGCACGGGAGCTGGTCTCCTGTTTCGTCGAGTGTACACCTGGAGAGGAAGAGAGGGAGGCGGAATCGAGGAGGGAGCAGTAATGGTGGGTGGTGAAGGTAGAGGTAACGGAGGGATACTGATATTTCCAATGATAGATGGTGAAGGTATAGGTGAGGGAGGAGGAATAGGTAATGGAATAGTAGAGGGAGGAGGAATAGGTAAAGGAATAGTAGAAATGCGTGAACTCTCTTCCATTGAAGACTCCCCCTGAAGAGAGGACCCGTAGTATGACTCGGACTCCCGAAAGATGACATCCATAGTGACAAATGTCCGTTTGGAAGGTGGGTGAAAACATTTATACCCTTTCTGGGTAGGCGAGTACCCAATAAAGACACACTTGAGAGAACGAGAGTCAAGCTTGGATTTCGGATGCACGTAGACAAAATAGGCACATCCAAAGATCCGAGGAGACAGATGAGAAGGGGAAAGATGGAGGGCATTGAGAGGGGGATTTGTCCCCGAGGACACGAGTAGGTAGGCGGTTAATAAGATAGGTTGCAGTCATAACAACATCACCCCAGTAGAACTTGGGAAGGTGTCGCTGGAGAAGAAGACACCGAGCGACCTCAAGAAGGTGGCGATTCTTGTGTTCAGCAACCCCATTTTGAGAGGGAGTGTAAGCACACGAAGTCTGATGTATAATACCCCGATCACTGAGGAAGCGTTCAAATTCGGAATCGATGTATTCACGGCCATTGTCGCTACGCAAGACCTTAATGGTCGCATTAAATTGAGTGGTGATCATATTATGAAAACGTTGAAAGAGAGGAAACACTTCATTTTTCCGTTTCATCAAGTAGACCCAAGTGCAGCGGGAGAAGCAATCAATAAATGTGACAAACCAGTGCGAGCCAGATAGTGAGGCAACAGAACAGGGGCCCCAAACATCAGTATGAATCACAGAAAAAGGAGTATCACTAGAAGGGGAAAAACGGTTAAAAGAAGCACGGTGTTGTTTACTAAGAGTGCAGACATCACAGGTAAATAAATTTAAAGCTACAACAGACATAGTAGGGAATAAAACACGCATAGTAGAAGGAGAGGGATGTCCTAGGCGACAGTGCCAGGAGTCCAAGCTAGAGGGCCGAGCAGCATGGAGAGCACGAGCTGGAGGAGGAGGGCTGGAGGGATCGAACAGGTAGAGGCCATCACGCAGCTTACCAGATCCAATCACCGTCCCCGTCTTCAGGTCCTGAAAGATGCAAAAAGAGGGGAAAAAGGTCACAGAACAGTTTAAGGAGTTAGTTATGTGACTGATAGAAAGTAAATTGCGAGTAAAAGTAGGAACGTGAAGAACGGAAGAGAGGGTGAGACTGGAGCACGCCACAGATCCTTTCCCAGCAATAGGGGTGAAGGACCCATCTGCAATGCACACTTTGTCACAACCCGACAAGGGAGAGTAGGACATGAAACCAGTAGCAGAATCTGTCATATGATCAGTGGCGCCAGAATCAATAATCCACTGAGTGGGAGTACGAGCAGCAGCTGAGTGGGCCTTAGGAGGTCCCTGTTGAGCATATGCGGAGGAAGCAGAGCTAGAAGACTCAGACGAATGTCCCAGCATAAAGCGACGGAAGGCCAGAACCTCATCAGCTGAAAGAGAGGGCGCGGAGTCAACCACAGCAGGTCCACTGAGAGGGGCAGGGTCATCCACAGTATCTGATAGGTAAGCAGTGCGGGAGGGAGGTGGTCGAGACGGAGGGCGGCCAAAGCCCCTACCACCACACGGGCTCGGGCCGCCGCGGGGTGCGGGGAATCCATGAAGCTTGAAGAAGGTGTACCGAGTATGGCGGCCCTTCCCGCAGTAATCACAGATCAGATGATCCTTGTCGACGGGCCTGGGCTTGGAATCACGAGAGGAACGACCTCCAGAACTGAACCGAGCAGCTAGAGCAGACCCCTCAATAAATGTGTCAGGAAGAAGTGTCTGTCGGCGATCATACTCGTGTTGAACAAGACTGTACACCTCAGGCAGACTGGGAAGAGGAGAGCGGCCAAGCAGCTGAACACTAATCTGATCAAAGTCACGATGAAGGCCATGAAGGAACTCAAAGATCCTGTTTCGCTCTTCCCTGGCACGAACCATAGCCTCATCCACCGGAGATTCAAATGTGAGAGGATCGAAGTGATCATATTCTTGATACAGTTGGGTGAACTCCAAGTAGTAAGTGGCAGGAGGACGGTCGCCTTGCCGCAAGAGAAATATCCGACGACGCAACTGGAAGACCTGGGCAGCATTCCCGCGACAAGAGTCAGTAACCTCAGCCCGTTTCCAGATGTCGACAGCGGTGTCCAAGAACAGGTAGTTGCGAGAAATCGACTCCAGCATAGAGTTGAGGAGCCAGGACATTACCAAGGAGTTCTCCGACTCCCATTGAGGCCACTCAGAAGAGGAAGATGCAGGAGCCGTAATGGCACCACTAACATTGCCAAACAAGCGGCGACTCTTAAGAGCCAAAGTAATAGATCGAGCCCACGGAAGATAGTTTGTGCCGTCAAACTTAATGGTAGTGATCTGGGGAGTCCCATGATCATGGGTGGCCCGAAACTGACCAGTAGTAGGCAAAGGATTGGAGGCGGCACTTCCATCGGAGGAAAGATTCGGAGAGCCCAGACTATCCGCCATAGAAGGAGGAGGAAGAACGCTGCAGATCAGCAAAAAAGGGAGATCTCACTCATCTAAAGAGGAAACTGAAAAACTTCATGGAGGAGAGGCCGACGGCCGCTGCCGGGCGGAGAGAAGAAGAGAGGGAGAAGTAGAAAAAAACGAGAGGAGAAGGGGGCTGGAGACGAGCTGGAGACGAGAGGAGAGGAGGCCGGAGCGGGCTGGAGACGAGCGGAGCGGCGGGATCCGACGCGGAGCGGGCTGGAGACGAGGAGACGCTCTGCTGGAGACGAGCGGAGCGGGAGGAGAGGCGGGATCCGACGCGCGGGCTGGAGACGAGGAGACGGAGCGGAGCGGGCGAAGCAGGCGGGATCCGACGCGCTGGAGAAGCGAGATTAGGTCACGCCGTCTGGCTCTGATACCATGTTGCAAATGATATTTTGGATGGTTTGAACAAAGGGAGGTCTCCTTCATATATAGGAGAGAACCCTAAGGGTACAAAAGGAAAAAAAACACAAAAGGATAAAATAACACACAAATCTAACATTAAGTAATATAACAAATCTACTCGCAACGACGATCCGGACACAACTGCAGACTCGGATCGTCCGGACGGACAATGATTCACCGCCTCCTGCGGGAATACACGTGCGTAGGGCGTTGCACGCCATCAAAGACCCTTCAGCCACGTGCTCTAATTGCTACTTGCTCAACCACATCTTCACTGCATTCGCTACCTGAAAGCACTGTAATTTAGTGATAATTTATTACCATTTACTCTTTCTTCAGGTATTTGCTGATATGGAAGAACTTGGTGTCAGACCCGACCGATCTATTGTAAGGATGGTTGGTGAGGTGTTCCTGACACTGGGCATGCATGACAAATACAAGAAATTGCACATGAAATATCCGCCGCCTAACTGGGAATACCGTTATATCAAAGGAAAGCGTGTAAAAATTCGAGTGAAAAATTTGACCGACCTCGATGATAATGAAGCAGGAAGCGAGAAAGAGAAATGTTTTAGTGATAATAAAACAGAAACTAGTGCAGTTGGAGCAATGCTTTTACCTTCTCCTGATGATGAAGAAGCTGGAACTGGAACTGACTTGAGAATCAAGCCATTAATTGTTCTTACTGATGATGAAGCAATTATCTGATCAAGATGCAATATAGTTGTCTTCTGTCTTAATCAAAATGGGACACAGTGCTCTGATAAGAGAGTGCTTGCGCGAAAAAGTTATGATTCGAGAAAACATGGCACAAGGGCCGGATGAAGAACGATATCAGTATGCCTCCGACCGCCGAGTGTTACTTTGCTGTCGCAAATGATTTCAGTTAACCAAACTTGACCGTGTCTTCAGAGATTTGGATCAAATGTGGCTTCTGACAAAGGAGATGAGCTTCTTTGTTAGCCTGGAAGAATCCTTCTCGAAATACTTCTTAGCCTGTAAATTTTAATTTGTTTGAATACTAAAAGCACGTTATGTGTCAAATGATTCTCGGTCGATGTGGATTTTAAATTAGGGGCATTTACCGGGACCTCCCCGCTAAGTTTGCAAAATTACAGATTGCACCCCTATTATTATTGAAATTACAAAAACCTCCCCTCAATGTTACAAAACATAAAATTTACCTCCTTTGAAGTTCACATTTCATAACATTCATGCACAAAAATACCCCATAAAGAGTCCATTTTTAGGGGGGATATTTGTGCATGGATGTTATGAAATATGAACTTCAGGGGAGGTAAATATTATGTTTTATAATATTCATGGGAAGTTTTTGTAATTTGTGCAATCTGTAATTATGTTATCTTCCAGGGGAAGGTTTGGTAATTATTCGTTTTAAATTATGTTATTATTTATGGTAGAGGTGGATGAGTTTAAGCTTCTAAAATCATTTGCAAATGCTAGATCTAATGTTATATTGTTCATACATTTTATTTCTTATAATTCTATCATAAATGCTGCAGCTGCTGCAGCTACAGATTTTCTAAAAAATATAGCAGTCGAGAGTTTTATTAAGCAAGAAGTTTAGAACTGAGAGTTTATATATCTTGTTTGCGTGTAAAACTGAGCTGTGAACGCGATAAAAAATAGGTGATTGTTATCCGCACTGCAGTTTTGGCTATCCACACTCTTTTTGTATGATTTATTACGCGTCTTTTGAAAATACGTCTCGTACATGCATTTTTAGGAAAAGTGTTCAACACCAACGTTGTAGATCCCGTTGAGATCTACAACTTTCATGTTGAACACTTTTCCTAAAAATGCATGTACAAGACGTATTTCCAAAAATTCGCTATAGTTACGCCCATGTTTCAATCAGAGCGGCAATACGTCTTGTCCGTGCATTTTTAGGAAAAGTGTTCAACACAAAAGTTGTAGATGAGATCTACAACTTTCGTGTTGAACACTTTTCGTAAAAATGCATGTAAAAGACGTATTTCCAAAGGACGCATAATAAATTATACAAAAAAGTGCGGATAGCCAAAACTGTAGTGCGGATAACAATCACCTAAAAATAATGTATGCATTTATTGCTTTTATTATTAGGGAGGTTTGCTTAGTACTGTTTATGATAAACTAAAATTTATTCATTTATGGGTTAAGTCGAAGTCAAATGGGGAGTTCCTAATCGAACTTACTCGCGTCGGCTGTAAATAGCTTAAACTAAAATTTGATTTATGGCGAGTTCAAATCCATCTATAAGATTTCAATTAAACTTATAAGATAGCGAAGAGTTAAAATGAGCGTAAAAATACATAGATCAATATTTCGTGATTTATTTTGTAAGAAAATAGAAAACATAGGAGAATTTTGTATTTCCCCCACGATCCTTCCCGTGCGGGTATCTCACAGAAAATTTTCTCTGAGAACATATGTGGTTGATCATATAACCATATTTTTTCTGCTTAATTTAATTATTCATAATATTCCCAAACTTGTTTAGAAGAAGAAAAAACTTAAATTTGGTAAAAATTAATTAAAGAATGCAATAATTTATCGGACCGGCTGGTTCGACCGGTCGGACCGCAGCCTGGCCCATCGGGCGGTCCGCTCAGGTCTCTAAAACCGGCCTCGCTCCGAACCGCCTTAAAATCGGCAGGTTGATTAGCCCAATCGAAAACTGGGCCGGTTTTCTCATGACCGGGCGGGTCATAGAGCTCAAAATTTAAATAGCCAAAAATGAGGAACTGGCGGAATCCGAACCAAAAATCAATTTTGGGTCTACTGTAACCACTAGGCAAGGATCTTGATATGTTTAAATGAAATATATTATATACATATACATATTTATAAAGAATAAACATATATAATAAATATAGCATATAAAATATACATATGCATATAAATATACATAGGCATATAAATATACATATGCATATGCACATATAGTATATAACGGTTCGACCCCGATTAAACTGGTTGAACCGGTTCAACTTTGAAGCTATCCCTCCGCCGGTTCGATCACCGGTCCGATTTTCACAATGCTGAATTTCTAATTAAAAAAGTGGAAATTCTTTTCAATGTGAATTTAAATTTCATTTACATTTTTAATCTTCACCTATATAACCCACTTTCAAATAACTAAGTAAAGACCCTTGCAAATCCATTTCCAAAAAAAAAATGTTAGCAATAATGAGTTGTTTTGATGTTTTCTAGCTATAAGATGTATGATATATAGGTCAAATAGATTAGATTTGAGGTGAGAGGGTATGTTCGAGGGCTTCAACAATCACTCAAGACGCGTGGCCCCCGAATGAAGAAGACGCTCAATAGTTGCATAAGAAATGTGATTGAGTGTGCTCATAATCTCTCCACATATGGGATCAATGTAAGGTGAATGCTATCAATAGTTGTATTTGATGCGCGACCGACGGTTTTCATTTCTCAACAAGTTATGGGAGCAAGAGCGCTCAACAATCTCTTAATAAATTCTACCGAAAGAAGATGAATGCTCTCAGTAGTCACATAATTAAGATGTGCGATTGAGGGCATTCAACAATTGCATTATACACACAATCGATGCGAAGGCGAATGTAATCGAACACGGCAACAATTGCATTGGACGCACAATGGATGAAAGATGAAAAATGTTCGATAGCCGCATTAAAAGAGGGATTGAGGGCGTTCTAACACTTACTAAATGCACAATCTATAGACACACATGCATTTGATAGTCACACCAAACGTTTGATCAAGTGCCTTCAATATTCACACCGGATGCATGACTAGCTGGACACAAATACAACCATACCCCAGTTGCCATGTATAATCATGCCCAGTGAATCACGTACAACCCCGCACTTCAAGTGCTACTTACATCTACGCCTTGTGGGCCATGCGCATATGCATCTAATGACCACGCACGGGCCGACTAGAGGGTTTTCTGTTGAGTTGAGGGCGCCGTGAGCGTTGAGCGCGTCGTGCGAGGAATGCTCGAGGAGCTCTCACGTACGTAGGAGACAGAGTCGGAGGAGGAGAAGATGGAAAAAAGAGGACCCTGAAGTCCTATTTATAGGTGGTGAGGGTGGTTATGGTGGTTACGCGGTTATCTGATGACCATAACCACTTTATAAGCTATTTGCAGACCACTTTCTTATAATTCATGACGCGTATTTTTAATAGGCCCGCTATACGCACACCGAATATAAAATTTGGTTATGCGCACCCTCCCATAATCGGTGGTTACGAGGTGGTTAATTGGCGATCGGACGGTGGAGATTACGCGGCGGACAACAGTCAGATTGGAGGAGAACCGGCCGACGACGGCGAGGGGGCTGACTGACGGCGAGGGCCCGGTCGCCCGGCGGGGTGGCCGGCCATTCCTCCCCTAGGGGGGTTCGGTTTTGGGGAGGGCCGGCCGACCGGCCAAGGGGCTGGCCGGGGGCGAGGTCGCGGCGGCCGGCCAGGGCCGGCCGCGACCCTTCGCGACTGCGTGCGTGCGGCAGCGAGGTGCGGTGGCGGCCGACTAGGAGGCCGGTCGCGACACCTTGGCGCCCGCGTGCGTGCGGTCGCGAGGCGCGACGCCGTCCGACCGACAGCTGCCCTTCGCGACAGCGCACGAGGCGCGGCGACGGTCAAGCGGTAGGCCGACCGTGGGAGCTTGCTGCCGCGTGCGTGCAGTCGCGAGGGGCGGCGACCGACTGGTTGGCGTGGCCGCGGTCGACGCGGCGGTTCGGGTGCACGGATCGCGCGCGTGGATCACGTGCGTGGCGGTTTAAGCGGTTCTCTCCATGGCCCCCACTAGGTTAGTGGGGGACATGGGAATTCCGGCTATTTGCAGCTCAGAATTCCTATAAACGGGGGATGACCCCATCAAGAATGATTGAACTTCAGAAATTTTGTCCACAAAATGATATGTTTTGTAATTTAAGTGTCAACCATGAACTTATATTGGATTTGCATGCTTAGTTAAAATTTTAATTTTCATGTACAAATAAAAATTTAGTTTGAAATTAAAGGCCTTAGTTGACAATAAAATTCTCCTTTTTTACCATTGACTTTGAGTTGTCCTTAACCAAAGTAGTTTTGACAATAACACCCCCTCACTATTTTCATTTCTCCGGGGAATAGACAGAATGAGAAAAGACAGAAAAAATTCATACGCATTCTAAATTTCTAATCCGATGCCGCACACAACAACAAGAAAAAGTAACTAGTCTGTGTAATTTCTCAGGGCGGCGTGGGGCTCCGCCGCCTTGGCAGCCTCGCTCGGCTCTGCAGCGACGGAAGGCGGCACGGGTGTGCAGATCAGCTCCTCCGGGAGGTCGGGGATGCCCTTTAGATAGAAGGTGTAGAAGAGCTTAAAGGGGAAAACGATTTGACGCAGCAATACCTGACCATAAACCCCAAAAAAGATGCCGGAGCCACCGGTCACCGCCAGGTAAGAGTCCTCGTAGGTGAGGTACTGCCCCTGCACCGAAATGTGGCCGTAATCTCCAAAATAGAAGCTATAGATCGCCTCGTACCTGTCCCCTTTCTCCGGCAAGTTCTGTATCAGAACAGTGATTCCCGCTGTAATTCCCAGCCTCTTCTCCAGATTCCCGCTGTAAACCTTGTTGCTGAACGGGACGAGATCGCCGAGTGAATTGGCTTCCTGCTGGCTCAGGCGAAGATAGACGGGGCTACCGCGATCTCTCTCGTTGATCTCGTAAACGTGTAGCTCCTGCAACTTGCTGGGCCTGGAAGAGTCGGCAGGGGGGTTGGTGGATAAGATGGTAGCGGAGACCGACCGGATCCTGGAGTTGGAGGCGGGGGATGATGGATTAGGATACTTAGGTTCATTGGTTACGGACCTGAAGCGCCGGCGATCGAGACCCGCCCGAGCTCTGGTGTCTGAAAGATCAACGGAGAAGCATTGGACTCCAGGAAGTTTGCCGACGGAGGCGCCACCGAGACTAAGGGAAGAAGCAAAAGCCGCCATGGCTTGATGATGATCGGATATGGAGACGGAGAACGGAGAACAGCAGAATCGAGTGAGCGAATATTTTTAGTGCCTAGTGGGTGAAAGCAGCAAATCGAAGTGGCGAAGGGATTGTCCTAGACTTATCAATGGGGAGGCCAGGCTGGTGGACGCAGATTGGATTTTTGTAGGCTTGCCGGGTTTAAATGGGATTCAGCTTGGCCCGAGTCTGAAACCAGGTTAGCTCAAAACACGTACTGTGGGTTAGTTTCCAAGCTTACACTACACATATGGATTATGGTAAAGCGTGCGATTAATAATAATCTAATAAATAAAGCAAGGAGTAATAACTGTAAGTATATTAGAGAGTTATTAGTGCCAGTCTTTATAATAGAATATTAACTGATGCAAGTTTAGGCCCAAGATCGACGGACCGACAACTTTTAGACAGAGCTACTCAGAAGAAAGGATCTTGGTGTCAGATACTTACTCTTGAAGGTAACTCGACCTTAAGCTTTTTTTGGGTTTATTACGAACATTTGAGAAAAAAGAAAGAATTTGAAAATATGAATTTCTATGGTTTATTATATTTTATTTCGATTTGCGTAAGTTTGCAATTCTCAATCACAATCAAACTCATGAATGGATTCAGAAGGCACTTCACTGGTTATGATCAAAAGGGAGGTCCAAACTTTTGTGTTCTATTCAATGTGCCCTTGTAATAAGGCAGAGCACCTCCATCTATCTAGATTGCTCCAATCTCTCTCTCTCTACCTAACCATGTGTGTGTAGATATACCGACGGGTTACTTAAATCCAAGGGTAAAATAATGTTATTGTGGTCAATCGCATCTTCAAGGGGGTCATTTCATTCCACTGTCCCATCTTTACACTACTATTAGTGTGGCTCAGGCCTTCTTTGAGCACATCTTCCACGTCCATGAGCTTCCATATACCATTGTATCAGCCTATCAGGTAGAGACGATATTCATGAGCTGTTTCTAACAGAGGCCTTTCAGGTTGAGGGGGACTCAATTGACTTTATCATTAGCATACCACCCATTGTCTGATGGACAAAGGAAGATTCTCAACATGACAATTGAGATGTGCTAACAATGCGTCACAGGCAATGTACCGATGGAATTGGTCAATTGAATCCCTTGGATTGAGTACTTATACAACACATTTTATTAAACAATACCTCCCCCCACGCTTTCTCTATCATGAGCCAGATGTTATGATGGTAGATGGGTGGACCGAGCACTCCGGACTTGTGATTGGATCTTATCCACGAGTCGTGACTATCTTATACAAGCCCAAGAACGTATGGAGAAATGCTAAGACGAGTACCATTGTGAGGTCTCCTTTAAGTGAGTGGTTGAGTATGGTTGAAACTGCACCCGCCCACAACTATCTGTCTTTCATGGCCGCACTCTTCAAAATTATGCGGTTCAATACAAATCTGCGAACAAAGGCACATGAGAAATTTTAATCCAATGAGAAGACTCATTAGAATTGGAAGCGACATGAGAGTCATTCAAAGCATCCATAACAACTTATCTGTCCTTTGACGTTAAAGGTCTGTTTGAGAGAGCGATGCCACTTTCAAAAGGAGGAGTGACAAAGGGAGATGATGAATGGATCTGTAATAAACTGTATTTTTAAAAATTGTGAAAACTATTATGATAACTTTCGTTTGTCGTCCAATTCAAAACAAAGAAATAACTGAGTTGTTTGGTAAAACACCGTGCGGTAAAAGTTCAGCAACGACACTACTAATTCAAATCAAACATTTGAAGAAATCTTATAACAACAATACTACTAAACGCATGCCAAGTTCTGATCCACAAAACAACAAAAATATTGTTATGGTAACACCTCAAAACAAAAAAAAACTACTCAAAAACATCTATCTAAAAAATATCCGCACATTTTTTAATCAAAATATATGAGTGGGGCTTCTACATGTATTTATAATAAAAAATATTAT
Source organism: Dactylorhiza incarnata (assembly GCA_033032865.1). NCBI lineage: Eukaryota > Viridiplantae > Streptophyta > Magnoliopsida > Asparagales > Orchidaceae > Dactylorhiza > Dactylorhiza incarnata. The sequence continues at coordinate 2,984,512 of JAWHQI010000046.1, read as the reverse complement.
AGAAAACGAAGCAATGTAGCAGATCCACAAAAAAGCCATGGACGGCAGCCTGGAGGAGAAAGTGTGGGATGGGCTCGAAGGCGACCGAAATCTAGGAAGAAAGGAGTATGAGTTGGAAAATATCCACATTGATAAGAATAATGTGAATATGTTCACAAAGTGCCTAACCTTGGATATGTTCACAAAGTGCGGGTGAGTTTTTGTCAGAGTGCAGATGACATGATCACCACACGTGAAAGTGTATGTCCTTTTTTATATTTTGGGATAGAGGGGGAGATTGTTGGGTCTTGCCCGTGAACCAACAAATCAACTAGACTTAAGGATTTTTATATGCTTTGCTTCTTCCACAATCCCAATTTGTATCGTGTCCATGACTCCTTTAAAAAATAAGGGCTCAACCACAAATTGTACTCTCCATCCTTCGGTCTCTTACTCTAGTCACATAACCGACATCCTACTCTCTCTCAACCACTCTTGGCAGCTTCATCGTCCGGAGAAGACAAAGAAGGTTGATCAAACACCTTGCACCAAAATGCCTCTTACTTTCTACCCTATCTGACCAATTTCACTGTTTCTCATCCAGAGAAGAGGAAGCACTACATCCGCCATTGCAATCCCTTTCTTCCTCAAAAGGTTCTCTTGGCCATGTTCTTGCAGTGATTTAGTGGAGAATATTTTTGATGGGGATCGATGAGACGGTGGAGCACGAGTTTTAGTTCCATTCATGATTGATTTGTCACTACCATATTTGGCGTTGCCCGATGAATGATCCGAGCCCGCGGTTGCATCCGGATCGACGTTTCAATACTTTTCATGTATTTGTTTTATTTTTGTAGTATTTTATTTCGTGAGATCGGACAACATAACTGACAGTCTGGTGGAAGAAGCAAAACCAAATGTATATTCACTAGCTTGTAGAACTAGGAATTCTAAGCCAAAGAAGATTTGCAAATTGAAATTTCTATGCTTTATTATGTTTAATGTCAGCTCACTTAATTTCACAATTTTCATATTATGAAAGGCCTTTATGTAAAAATGGCTATAGTTAAATTTATTCCTTAGGGGGAAGTAAATGAAGGAAAACAATAACCTAATGTTTCTCTTCTAATTTGTAAGAAACTTCTCTAAGACAATAACACAGATGAGCATAATGTCATTAAAGATCATTCCCTACATCGTCTTCCGAGTAATCATGCTCGTTGCCCATGCATCGGCCTATTCTGCATGATTAACATATTATCACAATGAAATTAACAATGTATTGCAAAATTTTTGTTTGAACTTAATTCGCATTGAAAGAATGTATTGATGAACTTGAATAGAGATTAGTTATGATGCTTTTATACTAAAAAAAAGAATGTTGATTTCGTGGTACAAAAATTTTATTTTTGAATTTATCCTAATGCTTGCATATTAATGAATGATGATGTACGTGTTAAGGAATATATTTATAAATGGTAACGGGTTCATAACGGGTCGTCGGAGATTTAAGGGTTCGTACTATAAATACCCCTGCTGGGGGCAACATGTCGACCGTTCCATACTAGACGGTCACACGGGATGCTTCAAGCACTCCAACATTCTCGAAGTTCTTTCGTTGGTATGCCCTAGCCCCACTCCCGTGCAAACGTCTGCCACCGTCTAGCCTTCTTCCCTCCCGATCGCTGCTCCAGGAGGGTTCTCCCCTTCGCTTGCCGTCGAACGAGGAGAAGAAGACATCGCCCATCTCCCCCACTGCGATCGAGAAGAAGTCATCAACTACTTTCGTTTTCGGCATTCCCAAGCAACGATCCCGCCGCCGCTGCCGTGATCGAAGGAGAAGTCGCTGCCGCTTGTCTTCGTGTATCCCAATTGCTGCTCCAGGCGCGCATCATCCCGTCGATTGTAGAAGCCGTCGTTGCGGCGTTTCTTCTTCCCGATCGCTGCTCTTCGTCGCTCATCGATCGAGAAGGAGATCCATCCCGTCGCCGTCGGAAATCGCGCCCTCCCGCTCCGACCCCGACGGTGCTGCCGCTCGACGCCGCTGTCGTTCGTTTCCCCACCAGCCGTATATACGATCGGATAATTAACTGCATATACTATAGGATAACCAGCCATATATACGATCGTTGCTCACCGTCGCTCCAGATCTGTTGTCGCCGCCGCCGTTTTCCCGTTCCAGGTCGGATCTCCTCTTGTGGAGAAAAGTTGTCTGCCGACCACAAGGAGCCAGTTTTTGCAAAGGATCTGGAAAGGCGTTTCACAATGTCAAAGGGAAACAATTTGCCTCTCCTGTGCCGATGATCAAACTGGAGTTCTAAAATTCTGAATTCAGCGCCTAGAAATAGAACACCCAGTTCGGTATGAAGTATTTGAATATTTTTTATACACTGCAGTTCGATTTTGCAGATTATGAAGGAGGAGAAGATTAGACTCAGTGGATCAGCGACGGAGATTTTTGTCGTGATTACCTCCTCAACTGTCTCTCCAACACACTTCTCCAACACATTGACAGAGACCTATGACAAACTGAAGACTTCAAAGGAGATCTGGTTCGCTCTGGAAGAACAGTTTAAGGAAGAATAGAACATGTCCAAGACGCACATGGTGGACAAATTCATGACGTTCACATTCTCTGAAGACAGGGAGATTCTGCCACCGGTTGCAGATCTTGAGAATCTAGTGACAATGCTCAATGGTGAGAACGTCCCTCTGCCAGATGGGTTCGTTGCTGGAGCCATTATTTTCAAGCTCCCCTCGGCATGGTATTCATTCAAGATTGAGATGTATCGGAGGAAGTCTCAGGTCAGTCTCAAAGACCTGTAGCGGTTTATCTGCATTGAGGACGAGAACCGGACTAGGCATGCCTTAGAGACAGTTAGTAAGCAGAACTCTGCTGCTAACATAGTCACGCATCCTAAGCGCAAGCCTAAGCCTGGGAAGCCTAAACCGCAGACCAGTGCACCCGCAGTTGTGGACACTAGCAAAAAGATCAAGAAATTCAAAGGCAAGTGCTACAACTGCAACAAGTGGGGTCACTGTGCTTCCGAGTGCAGACAACCTAAGAAAGGAGAATCCAGCACACCCAGGACTGATAACAAAGAAAATATGCTTCATCAGACTGTGCCTACCCACTTTGTTGCCATGGTGGGGAAAGGTCAGACCAGTAAAGAGTGGTAGCTAGATTCAGGTGCCACATGTCATGTCTGCAATAATTCGGCTTTTCTGAAGGATCTCACTGCAGCGAATGAAACTGTGACTGTTACAAATGGAGCCACTGCTCAGGTACTCCAGACTGAGATTGCAGATCTGCTACTTTCTTCGGGTACGCATTTAATTTTAGAAAATATTAAATTTATACCGTCATTAGCTGCTAATTTAGTTTCAATTACTCTGTTATGCAATGCTGGTATGTCGTTTAACATTAGTGGCGGTAGAGTAACTTTAATGGTTAACTCTCATTGTTTTGGTAGTGCACATGTCTTAAATGGGATGTATATGTTAAGTCTAACAAACGAAGTAGTAAACCAAGTTAGTTCAAAATTGATAGATCCTAAAACTTTACATGCAAGACTATGACATGTGAACCTTTTAGTCAGGTTTCTAGGAGCACACAGTTACTAGAGTTAATACATTTCGATATTTATAATTATAAAAATTTTGTCACAAGAGGAGGTCGGAAGTATCTGATAACTTTTATCGACGATTACTCTAAATTTAGTCATATTTATCTCCTTAAATCCAAAGATGAAGCTTTTGAAAAATTTCGTATTTTCAAAAATAGGGTAGAAAATTAACTTGACATGAAAATTAAAAGGCTAAGAAGTGATAAAAGAGGAGAATATTTATCAGGTGAATTTAGAGATTTTCTTGCCAACAATGACATTATCCCTGAAACTACCGCCCCGTATTCACCTCAATCCAACAGTATCGCTGAGTGGAAAAATAATACTTCAACAGAAATGTTGAGTTCCATGTTGTTGACTGCTGGCATGCCTGCGGCTTATTGGGGTGAAGCTGTTCTCACCTCAAATCACATTCTTAATAAAGTTCCTCATGCAAAGTTGAAACAAACTTATGAGTTTTGGTTTAAGTGACCTTCTAGATTTGATAATCTTAAAAACTTGAGGGTTTATCGCTTATGTGAGGATACCTGACCCTAAGAGATCTAAGATTGGACCTAGGACAAACACTTATGTCTATTTAGGATGTGCAGATGATAGTGCTGCAGACAGATTTCTAGATCTCTCAACTAATACAGTCATAAAATCTAGAAATGCAATTTTCTTTGAGGATAAGTCCCTTAAAGATAAAAATCTGACTCTTCCAGGTCTGCCAGCTACCAGTCCTGAAACTTTTGTTGAGACTGAACCAAGAATCTCTGACACTGAGCCGATAAACACTAGGGTTTTGGAGCTAACAAGGTTATCTAATAGAGAAAAAATGTCTAGAAGCTTCGGTACAGACTTTGTAACTTACCAAGTTGAAGCTGATCCATCTACCCATAAGAAAGCGATGCGATCTAGGGATTCTCTATTATGGAATGAAGTCATCGATGATGAGATGAACTCTCTCATTCAAAACCACACATGGACTTTAGTTGGCCTGCCCAAAGGGGCTAGAACCATATGGAACAAGTGGGTTCTGAAGAAGAAACTAAATCCTGATGGGAGTATTGCTAAATACAAAACACGTCTAGTTGTCAAAGGCTACACTCAAGTGAGTGATATAGACTACTTTGATATATACTCTCCTGTTTATCACATTGCGACGATTATGATTCTTCTTGCTATAGCATCTATTGAACATCTTACCATTCATCAGATGGATGTCAAGACTGCATTTTTAAATGGAGATCTGACTGAGGAGATCTACATGCTCCAATCTGAAGGGTTTATCATATAAGGTCTAGAAAATAAGGTCTGTAAGTTGATTAAGACATGCTAATTCTGGGTACTGATCAGTCTGAGGTGGAAGATGTAAAAGTTACCTTGAAGGAACAATTTAACATGACAGACTTAGGCGTGGTGAAAACCATCCTAGGAATGGAAGTGAACTTCACTGAGAAGAGTATTACCATAAGTCAGAGTTACTATATCAGAAATCTACTGAAAAAGTGGGGTTATGATAAAAACAAAAAGATTAAGACTCCATACGATTATAATAATAGACTGAAACTTAATGACGGTTCACATATCAAACAGTTGGAATACTCCAAACTTGTAGGAAGTCTCATGTTTGCTACTACCTGCACTAGACCTGACATAACATTTATGATCGACATGTTAAGTAGATTCACTAGTAACCCTGGAAAAGATCACTGAGACGCCTTAGAAAGGATAATGAGATACCTAAAGTACACTGAAAAGTATGTTTTATTTTACAGTGGACATCCTCCTGTGCTTGAAGGTATTTTGACGCCTCCTGATGCTCAGATATTGGTGACAGTAGATCCACTAGTGGTTTTATCTTTACACTAAGAGGAGCTGCTGTAGCTTGGAAGTCTAAGAGGCAGATGTGCATTGCACTATCCTCCATGGAATCAGAACTTTATGCTCTAGCTTCAGCAGCAGAAGAAGCAGAGTGGATTATGGATCTGATAATGGACATTCCAATGACGAGTCTAAAAATGAACTCTATATCAATATTTTGTGATAATCTAGCCATAAAAACCATTGCAACTAATACTCTGTTCAATGGAAAACGGAGGCAACTATAGATGAAATAGGCCTGGTTGACCTATCTCACTAGTCAGAGGATCATATCTCTACTAGACGTGAGATCAAAAGAAAATGTAGCAGATATCCTTACCAAGGGTTTATGTAAGGTTCTTACATCTAAAACAACGGAGGAGATGAGATTAAAGTCTATCTAGTAAGACTTAATATCTGTTTTATGTTTAAGATTTTAGAACCGAAATCTGCTTACATTCAAACATCTAGATTGAGTACACTAAAGTATTTCAGATGCTACCTGATGAAAGCTTGAGATTGAATAATTATTAGTCATTCCAAAATTGATGATTTACACAATTATTTCTATTCAAAGGTTGAATTTGGTATCATTCCAAAAAGGAGTACTGAAGTTACTGGTTTGTATCCTGATATTAGGATTATTAATCATATCATTCCAAACTTGATAATATAGTGGTCATAACTTGTTGTATCATTCCAAACTTGATGGTATAATACAATTGTGAAATGGTTAATAATAATTATAATAGTTGAAGGAATATAGTTTTGATTTTATAAAAATCAAATATTCTAATTTTGTGTAAATTAGATAGATATGCTGATATATGAATCTATCTTCCTGGTTAGAGTAGTACGTTCTTTCTTTGCTAAAAACTAATCACTTTAATTTGATAGCAAATGTCTGAATTCATAGAGTTTAATCTCATGACATTCTTATTGTAAATGCTTGCAGATCAAAAAGATTATGGAGGAGAGAAAGCTGATTTGGACCCGGACAATGACGATCTGATGTTAGAATAGACTGAAGATCAGTTATATGTTTTTGAGTTTTTCAGTTCTTTTCTTTCATGCTTGGAACTCTAATTTGGGTTTAGATTTTTCTAAAACTCGTATTATGTTTCTGAAAAATTCAATTTTGTCGTGATTTGCTTATTTAAGTTTAATCTGTTATGTGATACCTTTTATATAAATATAGGGGGAGAATGTTAAGGAATATATTTATAAATGGTAACGGGTCCATAACGGGTCGTCGTGATTTAGGGTTTCACCCTATAAATACCCCTACTGGGGGCAACACGTGGACCGTTCCAAACTAGACGATCACACGGGATGCTTTGAGCACTCCAACAACACACACGTAGATAATATTATTTGGATGTATATATATGATGCAAGCGATGATTCAAGCAATAAGATAATGTAAGCGATTACACAAATATGTAAATAATGGAATATTGACTTTAAATGACTATAAAAGGAGAAGTGGTCTTCATTTGGAAGACATTTGGTTCTGAAATAATATCTTGAGTTCTCTTCTCTTGTGTGTTTGTGTTATTGATTTGCCCATTCTCTCTGCTCTTTTCTTGCTTGATGCTACCATATTACACTTGTCTGCTGCCCCTTGTTGTACAAGATAAAAATTAAAATTCCATTAAGAGATCTCAACCTAATCATTCTAGGAGTGGATGTGATCCATGAAATGTTCTTTTGTCGCGAGTCTTCAATCAATTTTTGGTGCATTGAAGGTTTATTTTGAGGCATGTGGAAAGGAAGTCAAGGCATGCAAAGGATTGGCCTAGGAAAATATCTGAAGTAGTGTCATAGACATAGTATGACATAGCAAGAAGTTTGTAGTCTTGTAAAACTTTAAATTGTGTCATGTTGTTTGGCAAATGATAGGTGGTATTATAGAAATATCTTTCCCAACAAAGAGAGACACCATTGACAAGGTTTATCTATACAAAAATATGTAAATGTCATTTTAAGTCAATGATTGATGCCTTCAATTTATCTATCGAGTTGGGGTGATATGCATAGCTTGGCTTTAGTGTGGTGATATAGAGATTGAATATTTTCTACAAGGAGATGAAAGAGATATGATCATTACTGTTGATGATGCTTTTATGCATGTCGTATAATTTGATCATTGATTGAACAAAGATGTCAGCGGCGATGTTGGAAAAAATGGAGTTGCACTGATAGAGTTAGGGAGGTTTGTGATGAAACACTTGAGATTTCTTTGGAAAATTGTTTTAGAATGGGCAAAGGTTATAGTAAGTCGACAAGAGATTGGCTCGTCGCATTAATTGTTGGAAGACCAAAAACTTAGTGATCTAAAAAGTTCTAATTAACTAAAAGAATCAGAGGATGCTAACAAGAGTTCAGATAAGTATTGTCAATATGGTTGCTGTGGTTTTCAATAAATATATATCTACTGAGATGAGATTTGTAGGGAAAAATGTGATTATGATAGTAGATGAGGTCAAGATTTACTCGACAGTGAGGGAAATCAATTGCATGAGTTGTGAGCGTAATGTTGGGGTAAAACTGCAATAAGTGAATATTTTGGATAGTATCGTCAACACAATTACAAAATTGAAAGTGGGGAGTGTTGAAATTATCGAGTCAATGTCGGTCTTGTAGTGCCTTTATGTATTTGGGGTTTAGTCTCACACCGCCTAACGGTATTTTATGTCATGTTGTAAGTCCTATATAATGCCCCTTGTGGGATGAATAAACCAAGCATTTCTATTTTTCCTCTTTCAACATGGTATCAGAGCCAAAGATCTGAAACCCTAAAACCTTTTTTTTCTTCCTCTTTCCCGTGAGCTGCCTCTCCGCCTCTCGATCCTATCGGCCGACTCCTCTGCTAGCGCTCCGGCTCAGTCATCTCGTCCCGCTTCCGTCGACGTGATCGACTTATGTATCCGTCGATGGGAGTGGTTCTGTTCCGCTAGTCGAAGCCCGTCGTGCTCGAGAACCAGAGCAGAGTTGTCGATCCCGGCGGCCATCGTTGCTCCCGTCGCTTCTTCTCCCGTCGTTCCTGGCGGCCATCGTTGCTCCCGTCGCTTCTTCTCCCGTCGTTCCTGGCGGCCATCGTTGCTCCCGTCGCTTCTTCTCCCGTCGTTCCTGGCGGCCATCGTTGCTCCCGTTCCAGGAGGGACCTGTTGCTGCTCTCGTTCCTGGATCCCGCCGACTGTGCCCGCTGCGGCTTCTTGTTCTGCCGCTGCCGCTACCGCTGCCGCTGCTATGATCTGCGGCTGCACAAACAGATCTTCTGCTGTGTTTCCTCCCGCAGCTGCTGTGCCGGAGCTGGCTCGCTATCACTCGTTGTTGTTGATCTCGTCCAGCTTCTCCTTCGCTGATCTGTTTGTGCTTGCTTCCTGTTGATTCCAGCGGCCGCATCCCCTTCTTGGGTGCTGATCTCTCTTTGATGATGCATCTTTGTGGTAGTTTAAGTTGTCTTTATGTGTCTTTCATTGTCCGTTGTTCGTATTTACTTTGTTTGGTCTAGTTTACGCCTATATGCACGTGTTCTCCACGTGAGGGGGAGTGTTGGGATGAAGACGACTCGGATGATCTTTCCCGACTTTTCGCTTTAGTTCCACACGGCCTCTAGGCTTGTTGTATGTGTGTTTGTGTCTCCCCAGTTTGTCTTTCGATTGGTCATGTGTTGAGGAGAGATTATGTTGGTGTTCTTGTCTCATCGAGTTGTGTCGTGTGAGACCGTGTCGTGTGAGACTGTGTCGTGTGGGACCGCCCTTCTTGCGGATTATCCCCGATGGATTATCCCCGATCACTCGTTTGATGATTTGCTCCACATCTTTCGTTCTCTTCGCATGTTGTGTGTGTATGTGATGTTGGTTGACCGCTTTTCCAGCGAGGCCGCGTCGTGTGTGGGTCCCGCGTCGTGTGTGGGTCAGTGTCGTGTGTGGCTATGTCCCCGACTTGATTCCCCGGTTTGGAATTCCCTGGTGGCTCGTCTGATGTTTGTCCCGCATCATCTACGTCCATTGTCGTTATTTGTTGTGTCCAAGCTGAAGGGTCCCCCCTTCAGCTTGAGGGGGAGTGTTGGAATTATCGAGTCAATGTCGGTCTTGTAGTGTCTTTATGTATTTGGGGTTTAGTCCCACACCGCCTAACGGTGTTTTATGTCATGTTGTAAGTCCTATATAATGCCCCCTTGTGGGATGAATAAACCAAGCATTTCTATTTTTCCTCTTTCAACAGGGAGAAAAATTTTGGAGTATGGAGAAGGGCGATATCAAGGGGGCATGATAACTTGATTGTTAGATTGGATTTATAGATGATGCGGTAGGTATATGTTGGAATGTATGAGTTTTATATTAATATATCGGTCTATTATAGTCTTTAGGACTAGTTGGGTTTAGTCCCACATCTTGTGTCGGTCTTTGTGAGTCCATGTATTTCCTATATAAAGCCTATATGAGGATGAATAAAATTACACCTTCAGTTTCTTTTATTCTCTTCTAACATGGTATCAGAGTCAGGTTAATAATTTCCTGCTTGTAGAAACCCAAGTTCTTTCCATCGTATGTGGCGGCTGCTAGTCTGGCCGGCTGCTGCTGCTTTAATGTAGCCCTGTTTCGTCGTTCTTCTGCTGCTAATGGACGGAGGTTTCCGTTTCTTCTTCTCTCGCGTGCATCGTCATCGACGTCCATCTTCGTTCTCTCGCTGCTCACCGACGATGACTTCCGCTCCTTTCGTCAATCCTGCTTGACGTTCCCATCGCAACTTCTGATGCTACTTCCGCTGGCCCTTTTCGACGCTCCTGCTGCTTCCAATCGAAGATCTCGTCGAGGTCATGCCGGCCTGCTGTCTCTGTGGCTCTCGATGATGAATCTCTCCTCCTCTGATCTCGTCGTTCCCCTCGCTGGAGTCTTCGATCCTAGTTGCAAACCCCTTCAGGAGTTTCGATCTCGCCTCCTCTTCCTGCTGCTGAAGATGGCCCCGTCTACTGTTTCCTGCGACTGTTCCTTGCTCGCATCTGTCGACTCCTACTGCTTTGGTGACCGCAACAACTGTTGCTTACTGTTGAGATCCCTCGATATACTTTGGATTGACTCCAACTGCATCCAGCTGTCTTCTTTCGCTCGTCGCTGCTTTCCGACAACTCCAGCTACCTCCCGTCGCAGTCCCCCCTTTTTTGGGTGGTAGTATCCCGTCAGCGATGATGAGTCTGTGTGGTAGTTCTTTTTGTTGTTTGTTATGCGTTTTATTTGGTTGCTAGTCTTTGTTTTTTGTGCGTCTAGTCATGCTTTGGCCTCCATGCACGCGTGTCCTACGTGAGGGGGAGTGTTTGGGATGAGGGTGACTCAGATGATCTTTCCCGACTTTTCGCCTTCATTTCACACGGCCTCCAGGCTTATGTCATATGTGTCTCCCCGTATTTTCTTTCGATTGGTCGTGTGTTGGGGGAGCGATTGATGTTGGTGCTTGAAATCTCACCAGGTTGTGTCGTGTAGGTACCGTGCCGTGTGAGATTGTGACGTGTGTGACCGCTCTTGTGCGGATGTGTACCCGACAGATTATCCCCGACGGATTATCCCCGGTGCCCGTTTGATGATTTGCTCCTCATTTTTTCGTTCTCTTTCGCATGTTGTGTGTTTAGGTGATGTTGGTTGACCGGTTTCCTGCGAGTCCACGTCGTGTGTGGGTCCTGCGTTGTGTGTGGGTCAGCGTCGTGTGTGGCTATGTCCCCGGCTTGATTTCCCGGTTTGGAATTTCCTCCGGTGGCTCGTCTGATGTTTTGTCCCACATCGCCTACCTCCTTTGCCGTTATTTGATGTGTCCAAGCTGAATGGTCCCCCTTCAACTTGAGGGGGAGTGTTGGAATGTATGAGTTTTATATTAGTATATCGGTCTATTATAGTCTTTAGGACTAGTTGTGTTTAGTCCCACATCTTGTGTCGATTTTTGTGAGTCCATGTATTTCTTATATAAAGCCCCTATGAGGATGAATAAAATTATGTCTTCTATTTCTTTTCTTCTCTTCCAACAGTATACCTCATGAATTTGTGGAGTCAAGATGTAGTGTCTACGCTCGCAAACTACCTTAATGATGGCATATGTTTCAAGGGTGTAGATGAAGATTACTTGCATATGAGATTATAATTTGTGGTTGTATAAGGAGTGTGTGCCCATTTTGGGATATGATTGTGCCAACGACGACCACACATGTGTCAATGTAGATGATGAAGGACGAGTTGAATTTGGAGAGTTGGAGGATGTGCATCTTTACGAGTACTTATCTGAGATTATCAAAGGAAATTTTGGCAGATCCCAAGGATCCAAGTGAGTGAGCAGTGATGGTGCCATAGTTTTGAATGATGTATGGTAATACCCAACAAGGCTGAGGTTGCCCCAAATTGCTTGTAAATTTTTTTGTGTTGGACAATCAATAATGGAGGTGAGTTTGAAGGGATCACTTTGGATGTTGTTCAAGCTGTTGTTGTCCAAAGGGGTTCTTAAATTTTTGACAAAATATTGTGTTTTGATTGGGGTTTGAAGAACATGAGCAAGATGGTCCAATAAGGCATCCAAAGGGACTGTAAACCAGTACATTAATAAAGCAGATTAGGACAAATTGACGAGCATGTAGGATTGTTCGATCATTTCTTCTTGAAATGTCAAATTCATGTTTGTCTGTCTAAAATGCATTGAAGAAAAACTCATTATGGTATATTTAAGTGCAGAAGACAATTAAATGTATGTGGTCTAAATGTAAGTGGATTTGATGGAAACTCGAGAAAAAGTCAAGCTTGTAAAAGTAGGTGGTGTTGTGGAGTGGCAAGTAGTTCAGCAGTATTGGGGATGGGAAAATAGTCTATCATCGTAATTATATTATATTGAGGGAGGCAGCACATACATCAAGAGCCATCCTTTTTGCGTACTAATAACATATGGACGACGAGCAGGAGCCAGTGTTCGGTCTAGTAATGTTATTCATAAGCATGACAACTTATTGCTCAGTTCTGACATTTGAAAGTGATTTAGCAATAAGGGGGAGTGTTGAAATCTTATTTGTCCATGGAGATGGAACACAAGATTACTTGTCATTGTGACTTTCTAACAAAGCAGTGATCAGGAAGCATAAAAAGAGACTGGAATTACACTGGTAGAGAAGTTAGATAATTGAAGAGTTTATTTGCTAAAGATCCCTCCAGAGTTTATTCTAAAGATCCCTCCTTTTTCCGAAGAGATGTGAAGAATCACTCCCTTTAGCACACTATGATCAAGAAGCTCGAGGTGGAAGCTCTAGAAACTATGGTCACAAACTTGTTAACAGATTTCGAAGGTCTTTCCTCACTTTGTTTATATGATTTATATATATAGACTAGAGCGTGAGATTCATGCTAGAATATAAGTGCATAAATTGTAATAAGACTTGTTAGAACATATAAAAGCCCATGTATAAAAAACCCATGTATAAAAAACCCATGTATAAAGACCCTTTTGGCCCTTTCCACTTTAGGCTCCTTTAGTCCCACATTGCCTATTCTCTTTTTTTCCTTTCTCCCTTGTCCTATTTAAGGACTTATTTTTCTTGTATTATGTTAGATAACAGATTCATTAGTTGAATAGTCCAAAGAGTGGTTTCCATCTTTGTTCTTCTACATGGTATCAGAGCTAGGTTCCGACCCTGTTATTTTCGGTTGATGCTTTGCTCCCGGCTCTCCCACTCGCCACCTCCCACTCGCCACTTGCTGCCCTTACCTCTCCCCTCTAGCCTTCTAGCCCACCCCTCTAGTCAGCCCTCGACTCGTGATGAATAGTAAAATATACGTATTTTCTATATAGTTTCTTATATAGTTTTATACAAATTTGTAATATTTCATGCAAATTATTGAATAAATAATTTGTTTTTACTAATATTTATATTTTTATATATTTATATGTAAAAATAACCTTTTTAGTATATATAAATATATAAAACTATATAATGTACATGTAAATATATATATATATATATGTAAATGTATATTTTAAGTATTTAAAAAATATGTAAATATAAATAAAAACTATAATATATTTATATATATATTAAGTTAATAAAAATCGTTTTTATTATTATTAAGTTATTTTATAATTAAAGTTAATATATATAATAAATCTGTAAATATATATAATATATATAAATATGTTCTTTGGTTTACACATAAGTGCAGTTGGTCAAGTGGAGAAGGTTCCTGTTAATTTGAACAAGGGGAGACCCAGGATCGAAACCTGGCCAGCTCAATTTTGCCAGAATTTAATCCATCCAGCTGTCCCGCTGCCCGCGCCCATCCCCTGCTGCCCGCTGCCCGCGCCCGCCAGCTCAACCCGCTAGCCCGACCTGCAAGCTCCACGCGCCTGCCCGCTAGCCAGCAACCCGCTACCCGCCAGAAGCTTCCATCCAGCTGTCCCGCACCCAACTCCGACCCGCCAGCTGCAAGCTTCTATCCGCACTCCAGTCAACCCGCCAGCTCGAGTCAACCTGCCAGCACTCCCACCAACTGCCTTCCTTCTAGAACCTCTCAAACCCTCTATCCGCACCCCATAATTTTGCTATAAATAGAGGCCTCCCCCTCACTATTTTGCCCCTCTTGGATTGCCCTTTTTTGGGTGATCTTCCACAATATTTCTCCACGATAGTTTTTGTATTTTATTTTTGTATTTTTCTTTTTGTAATTTCTTTATTAATGTTGTAATTTTATTTTTTCTTGTTTTGTTATGTAACCTTATTAAATGTTGTAATGTTTAAATGTTGTAATTTTATTTCGTGTAACCCCCTTTATTATGACAATTAATAAATTTAGTTTTCTATTTCGTGCATTTTTAAATTTCGTAGCGTAGTTTTATTTCCCGCAATTTCATATCCGTCATGCATTTTAATTTCTAATTTAGTTTCAATTCCGCACTGCATTTCAATTTATAACCTTAGTTTCATATCCGCACTTCAATTTTGCAATTTTTCTTTCTTTATCTAAGTTTATTCGTTGCCATAACATTGGTTTTCGTTTAGATTCAAATTTATTCGTCTATTTAATTTTTCGTTCTTTTCCTCCTTGACACGGTAAATTAGAGCGGAATATTAGGTGTGCGTTTAAAATTGTTTCAAAACATCGTTTTTCTCGTGTTTTCAAAGCATCGTTTTAAATGTTGTAGTTTTTGGCGCGGTTCACAATTTCTAATCCTTTTTAGGATTGTGTTCCACCTTTGTTTATGTTTTATTTTCTCTCTCCTTGTTTCCCCTTGTCATCTCTTTGTGTTGTAATATTTTGGCTTAATAAAATAGATAAGTGTTTTTGTTATTGTTCATCAAGTTCTTCATCTTGTTCTTCTATTGTTCTTCATGTTGTTCTTTTTTTTCTTTTGTTTTGTTTTTCCTTTTTTGTAATCTTTTTCATGTCATGTTTTTTTGTTTTTAATTTTTGTAAGTGTGCGTGTGTATGAGAGTAGTTTTACTTATTTGTATTTTTCTTTTAATTTTAGTTTATTTCATGTAGAGTGTGTGTGTGTATGAGATTAGTTTAATGCTTTGATAATTAGATTTTATGGCTTTCATAATTAGCTTTTCATGCTTTCTTTAAAGCTTTCATAGGTAGATTTTAATGCTTTCTTTAAAGCTTTCATAACCTAGATTTACCGCTTTCTTTATAGCTTTCATAACTTAGCCTTTTTTGTCTTTTCTATCGCATTTCTTGGTTTTTGCTAAACGCACACCAAGCCCGCGATTGTTATCATTTTTGTTTTCAAATTAATGCACTTATCATCTTTTTAATATCCGATAAAACAATAGCCGTAGCTCGAAGTACGACCTTGATATGATTTTTATCATATATACTACACGCGATAGGTGCGCTTGCCTCCTACGTCGTTTATTTTCCTATCAAGTTTTTGGCGCCGTTGCCGGGGATTTTTGTCGATATTTTGAAAAGAGGAAACCCCGTTGCTTTTACCTTATTATTTCTACATTTTCTTCTTTGCTTTTCATCTTAAAGATTTTCTTTATTAATTTTGTTTTTTTCTTATGTTTTAATATAAATTTGAATATGCGTATTTCAAAAATAATGAAAATACATTTAGAAAACTCCAAAAAAATATATATGGTTTTACTTTATATATATATATATATATTTCATCTTTTTTGTGATATAGAAAAAACCAAAAATCATAAATGTTCTTTTTACTTTGTTTTTCTCTTTCTTGTTCTTATTATTTTTGTTCCTTTTTTAGTATCATTATGTATAAAAATGTACATATAAGAAAAATCCAAAAAAATAATAATATAATTATGTATCTTTCTTTTTGTAAATATCTTTTTCCTTTTTTTTCTTTCTTTCTTATTTTTATTTTTAGGTTTTATATATGTAAATTATATATGTAAATATTTGGCTAAATTTTTAAAAAATAAAAAAAAATGATGATGGAAAAACTAAAAAAATCCCACAAAAAATTAATTAAGTATTTTTTGCTTTCTTATTTTTTCTTTTTTTCCTCTTTCCTTTTTCTTGCTTTTCTTTTTTGTTAAGTATTTATATATATTTTTATCATATTAAAAATCCAAAAAAAAATGATGATGAAAATATTGAAAAATAAAAAAAAATATGTTTTGTTTTCTTTCTTTGTTTTTTTTTCTCTTTTTTAAGTTTTATTACTTATTAAGTTTAATTTTGTATATAAATATGCATAAAAAAATGGTATGATATCTATTTTATTTTCATTAAGATTATATTTGCATATTTAAACAAAACAAAATAATACTCTAATTAAAATGATAAAATAATGAAAAATTTTGAAACATAAATCAAAAAGAATTTTTGGAATTTTTGAGATAGAATAATAGTTAGTTTTCTCGAAGTAGGATTATTCGACAGACTCGAAAGGAGATTTTTGTCGATATTTTGAAAAGGGGAAACCCTATTACTTTTATCCTTTCATTTCACTTCTTCTTCTTTGTTTTTTTATTTTAAAGTTTCTCTTTATTTTTTATTTTTATTAAGTATAAAGGTTTTTATATATATGCATATTTTAATAATGATGAAATTATATTTAGAAAACTCTCCAAAAAATATATATGTAGTTTGCTTTATGTATATATGTTTTATTTTTTGTAACTTAGAAAAATAAGACAAACAAATAAAAAACTTATAAACTTATATATATATATATGTATATGATTTTATCATTCTTACCCCCCCTTCTTTGTAAATAACCATTATTATTATATTTTAACATCTTTTGCAGGTAATTATTCTGGTCATCCCGTCTCCAAAATAGGGGCGTGCTTTTTCCCCCTGCTTTTTCCCTCGTATTTTTCTTTTTATTATGCTTTTGTATATATATATAAGATTGTTCCTCATACTTACTTCAACATTGGGGACAATGTTGATCTTTAAGTATGAGGGTGTTTTCCCTCTTTTTGTAATTATTTTTGCCCCTCCCATATTAGAAAAAACAAAAAAAAATTTATATGTAAAATGTGTTGCAACATCTTTGTAATAATGACATAACAAAAATGTGTTGCAACATCTTTGTTCCTCTTTTTATTTCTCTTTTCTTTTTGTAAAAATTTATTAATATGTAAATAGGGTATAGTGTGATGTTTTCCCCATTTTTAATTATTGTCCCCCATTTTTACTTAGAAAAAACCAAAAAATGACAAAATAAATAAAATAGCAAAATTTGTTACAACATAAAAAATTATTTGTTATAACATAACAAAATTTGTTATGACATAATAAATTATGTTGCAACATCTTTGTCCCTCTTATAAATGTTTATGTCCCTCTTATAAATGTTTATAAATTATGTTGCAACATCTTTGCAACATCTTTGTCCCTCTTACATAAAATTTAAAAAATTCAAAAAAACATTAATTAACTTAGAAAAAACACAAAAAAAAAATTTTATAAATGTTTTATGTTTATGTCTTTTATTTGTATATAAAAATCCTTATTTATAATAATAAATCAAAATCCAAAAAAAATGATGAAAAGTTTTACTAAAAAATTTTGTTATAACAAAATTCACAAAAATTTTGTCATAACATACAAAAAATATATGTCTTTCTCTTTCTTTTTCTTTCTTTTCCCTTTTTTTTAGTATTAATGTAAATATATATGTATTTACATATGTATTTTGTTATAAATCAAAATCCAAAAAAAAAATGATGATGAAAAATGTACTTAAAAATTTGTTATAACAAAATTCATTTTGTCATAACACCAAAAATGTTTTTCCTTCTCTTTTTTTTTTCTTTTCCTCTTTTATTAATGTACATTTCTTTAAAAAAATCAAAAAATTTTGATGAAAAAAAAATCATTAGGAAAAAACCAAAAAAATTTATTTTGTATGTATTTTTTCATTTTTATTCTATCTTTGTTTCTTTTCTTTTATTAAGTATTTATATATGTATTTTGTTATAAAAAATAAAAAATAATAATATATATATCTTAAAAACTCCAAAAAATGATGAAAAAAACTTATAAAAAAAATCCAAAAAAAGAATAAAACCCCTACTTTGCTTTTTGTTACTTCTAATGCTAGGTTAGGTTTATCTTTAAGCGTTTTTCATTATTTTTGATTTACTAAAACCATTTTATTTGTATCATAGTTTGTAGGTATAAATTTTTGGAATTTTAGTAGTAAAAAATATTTTGTGATTTTAATTCAATTTGAGAACAAAATTTTTAGCACTACCTCGAGTTAACCCTAAATAGATTCGCTTTTGTATTAAATTGGCAAACCTTTTTTAGATTCAATTATTCTAACTCGAAACTTGTGAAACTTTAGGAATATTCTAATCTACTAAATTTTGCTCTCAAATCCTTTTTTATTATTCTAGTTTTTCTTTTGAAACCCTCACCCCTTTAGCTTGGCATAAAAAAGTAAAAGAAGAAGTTTTAAAAGAAATCCTGTGTCAATGGGAATAAAAAGATTCCGTAAACACAGGCACCCAATATTGTTAAAAGAAATCCCGTGTCAATGGGAATAAAAAATAAAACTCCGTAAACACGGGTATTGGGTTAAGTTTAAAAAGATTTCAATTATCCCCCGTAAACCAACGCTGAGAATCAAAGCAAAACCACCAAAATGGTGGGGTGAGAGGATAAGATCCATCACCCCTAAATCCAAGCACTCTTCTTTTTTGCCAAAGCTTTTTTTTTTCCCTACCCCTTAGCCACAAAAATTGTAAGCTAGATTTTAATTTAAAAAGTTTGCGAGAGCATAATTGGTAGGTTTTATTTATTCTTAAAAATTTTCTTTAAAAAGTTAAAGTTTTATATAATTCTACTCTAATTAAAGGCGCCAAAGACTGCAATATTCGACGCTATTTAACTAACTTTAGAAGTCTCGCTAAAACTTTTTCGCTCTTTTTAAATCATCTTCATAATTTAGGACTTACCTCTTTAAATTCCCTAAAATTTATTTCAAACTTACTTTTGATTAAATAAAAACTTTAGTAAATTAGAAATTTTATTAAACGTCTTATAGGTATCCCTTACTTTTGCTCTGGAATAGCAAAAGCTTAAGTATGAGGGTGTTTGATGAATAGTAAAATATACGTATTTTCTATATAGTTTCTTATATAGTTTTATACAAATTTGTAATATTTCATGCAAATTATTGAATAAATAATTTGTTTTTACTAATATTTATATTTTTATATATTTATATGTAAAAATAACCTTTTTAGTATATATAAATATATAAAACTATATAATGTACATGTAAATATATATATATATATATATGTAAATGTATATTTTAAGTATTTAAAAAAATATGTAAATATAAATAAAAACTATAATATATTTATATATATATTAAGTTAATAAAAATCATTTTTATTATTATTAAGTTATTTTATAATTAAAGTTAATATATATAATAAATCTGTAAATATATATAATATATATAAATATGTTCTTTGGTTTACACATAAGTGCAGTTGGTCGAGTGGAGAAGGTTCCTGTTAATTTGAACAAGGGGAGACCCAGGATCGAAACCTGGCCAGCTCAATTTTGCCAGAATTTAATCCATCCAGCTGTCCCGCTGCCCGCGCCCGTCCCCTGCTGCCCGCGCCCGCCAGCTCAACCCGCTAGCCCGACCTGCAAGCTCCACGCGCCTGCCCGCTAGCCAGCAACCCGCTACCCGCCAGAAGCTTCCATCCAGCTGTCCCGCACCCAACTCCGACCCGCCAGCTGCAAGCTTCTATCCGCACTCCAGTCAACCCGCCAGCTCGAGTCTACCTGCCAGCACTCCCACCAGCTGCCTTCCTTCTAGAACCTCTCAAACCCTCTATCCGCACCCCATAATTTTGCTATAAATAGAGGCCTCCCCCCTCACTATTTTGCCCCTCTTGGATTGCCCTTTTTTGGGTGATCTTCCACAATATTTCTCCACGATAGTTTTTGTATTTTATTTTTGTATTTTTCTTTTTGTAATTTCTTTATTAATGTTGTAATTTTTATTTTTTCTTGTTTTGTTATGTAACCTTATTAAATGTTGTAATGTTTAAAATGTTGTAATTTTATTTCGTGTAACCCCCTTTATTATGACAATTAATAAATTTAGTTTTCTATTTCGTGCATTTTTTAATTTCGTAGCGTAGTTTTATTTCCCGCAATTTCATATCCGTCATGCATTTTAATTTCTAATTTAGTTTCAATTCCGCACTGCATTTCAATTTATAACCTTAGTTTCATATCCGCACTTCAATTTTGCAATTTTTCTTTCTTTATCTAAGTTTATTCGTTGCCATAACATTGGTTTTCGTTTAGATTCAAATTTATTCGTCTATTTAATTTTTCGTTCTTTTCCTCCTTGACACGGTAAATTAGAGCGGAATATTAGGTGTGCGTTTAAAATTGTTTCAAAACATCGTTTTTCTCGTGTTTTCAAAGCATCGTTTTAAATGTTGTAGTTTTTGGCGCGGTTCACAATTTCTAATCATTTTTAGGATTGTGTTCCACCTTTGTTTATGTTTTATTTTCTCTCTCCTTGTTTCCCCTTGTCATCTCTCTGTGTTGTAATATTTTGGCTTAATAAAATAGATAAGTGTTTTTGTTATTGTTCATCAAGTTCTTCATCTTGTTCTTCTATTGTTCTTCATGTTGTTCATTTTTTTCTTTTTTTTGTTTTTCCTTTTTTGTAATCTTTTTCATGTCATGTTTTTTTGTTTTTAATTTTTGTAAGTGTGTGTGTGTATGAGAGTAGTTTTACTTATTTGTATTTTTCTTTTAATTTTAGTTTATTTCATGTAGAGTGTGTGTGTATGAGATTAGTTTAATGCTTTGATAATTAGATTTTATGGCTTTCATAATTAGCTTTTCATGCTTTCTTTAAAACTTTCATAGGTAGATTTTAATGCTTTCTTTAAAGCTTTCATAACCTAGATTTACCGCTTTCTTTAAAGCTTTCATAACCTAGATTTACCGCTTTCTTTATAGCTTTCATAACTTAGTCTTTTTTGTTTTTTCTATCGCTTTTCTTGGTTTTTGCTAAACGCACACCAAGCCCGCGATTGTTATCATTTTGTTTTCAAATTAATGCACTTATCATCTTTTTAATATCCGATAAAACAATAGCCGTAGCTCGAAGTAACAATACTCGACGGGACCCAGGACTAAATACGACCTTGATATGATTTTTATCATATATACTACACGCGATAGGTGCGCTTGCCTCCTACGTCATTTATTTTCCTATCAACTCGCCAGCCCCTCTAGCCCCTCTAGCCAGACCCACTCGCCAACCCCACTCGCCAGCTCTCCCCTCTAGCCAACCCCCTCCCACTCGCCAACCCCTCTGGCCACTCCCACTCGCCAGCTCTCCCCTCTAGCCAACCCCCTCCCACTCGCCAACCCCTCTGGCCACTCCCACTCGCCAGCTCTCCCCTCTAGCCAGCCCCCCCACTCGCTAGCTCTCCCCTCTAGCCAGCCCCCCACTCGCCAGCCCCTCTAGCCACTCTCACTCGCCAGCTCTCCCCTTTAGCCAGCCCACCCCCACTCGCCAGCCCCACTCGCCAGCCCCACGGCTCTCCCCTCTAGCCAGGCCCCCACTTGCTGCCCCCACCTCTTTCGGCAATGGGAACTGTTGCAGCCCCCACTTTTTCCACTCTTCCGGCTATTGCTACCGCCCCCTTTCCTGATCCTCGGGATGAGCTCAGGATTACTACCATCTCCCTTGCCGGGAAGGAGAACTTTGTGGAATGGGTTCATTCCGTTCGCCGGGTCCTTCAGACTAAAGGTCTCCTTCACCATCTTACCCGCAACCCTTCTATTGACCCTACTGAGAATTGGCTTCGCGATGATGGTCGCGTCCAATCTTGGCTTTTGAATTCCATGGAGGGTGAACCGTACCGGATGGCTATGTATCATGACACTGCCAAAACTATGTGGGATGAGCTACATTCCCTATACTCTGGAAAAGATAGCCTCCAACACCTCTTTGACATCTTTCTTGCTCTACAACTGCTTGACCCCGGGCTCGATGGGGATCTGACCCATCTGTTGCCTAGTCTAAGACCCTTGTGGAGGCCTGGATACAACATCAACCTTCTACTACGGACCTCGCAACTCAACGGGCTCAGAAGGAAGCTGTTGGTATTGCCTTAATGATGGCCCGAGTTCCTCCTCATCTCCACAGTGTTCGAGCAAACATTCTCTCCTCTCCTACTATACCTTCTCTTTCTGATGTTTGCTCCATGTTGCTTAAGGTGACGCCACCTACTGCCCTTCCAACCCCGTCTCCTGTGCTCCTTCATCACGGTTCAGATCACAAACCCCCACCTGTTCCCTCTCGGGGTGGCCGCTCTAATACACGAGGGAGTGGTCGTGGCAACCGTCATCGCCCTAAAGGTCCGAACACCCGTCTTTACACCTTTTGTGGTCGGGAGGGTCACACAGAAGCAGTATGTTATAGGAAACATGAGTTTCCACCACAACATGGTTCCTCCCTACCCCATGCCTCCACTGCTCGTGAGACTGCCTCTTCTCACCATGACATTGATGCCTTAAGGGGAGAACAACAGCCGCTGCGTGGTCTGATGTCCCTGCCATCTTCCTCTGGTTCTTCTGTTTCCCATACAGGTATCTCCTGTTTCACCCATAACCCCTCCTGAATTTTGGATTCCGGTGCAACCAACCACATCACTCCTCAGAAGCCGGCTCTGTATTTGGACTCTCCATGGCCAAAGTTTATTACCGTGGCTAATGATGACATTACTCCTGTTACTGGTTGTGGCGATATGATGCTTATTTCAACTATCCCGTTGAAATATGTTCTTCATATTCCAGGCTCTCACTTTAATCTGCTTTCTGTCAGTCGTCTCACCAATGATAATGATTGTCTTATTACTTTTTCTTCATCTACTTTTCTTATGCAGGATCGACAGACTCGAAATATCATTGGTAAAGGGCGGCTGTCTAACGGGCTCTATATCTTGAGTCCGCCTGCTCCTGTGCTATCTTCCATTAGTTCTGTTGACTGACACCGTCGCCTTGGTCATGCTCGGCTTCCAATCCTTCAGAAGGCTCTGTCGGACTATCATTTCTCTTCTTTCGACTGTGAATCTTGTATTTACGGAAAGCAGCATCGCTCTGTTTTTCTTCCTAGTTGTACTCGAAGTATTGCCCCATTTGATTTAGTGCATTCTGATATTTGGGGACCTTACAAAACTCCAAGTCTTTTTGGCTATCGTTACTTTTATTGATGATTACTCCCGCATGACATGGTTATATATGATGCATGATCGCTCTGAACTCCTGTCTATTTTTCATTCTTTTGCCGCTGAAACCACCACCCAATTTTCTCGCAACATTAAAGTACTTCGTACTGACAATGCCCGTGAATACACTAGTCATGACTTCCAACAGTTCTGCAGGTCCTTGGGGACTATTCACCAAACCTCCTGTTCTTATACGCCACAACAAAATGGCGTCGCTGAACGAAAGAATCGGCACCTTCTCGAAGTGGCCCGATCTCTCCTCTTTCAGATGCACGTCCCTACTTACTACTGGAATTTTGCTATCTCCACTGCATGCTACCTTATCAACTGCATGCCCTCCTCGGTCCTCAACTTCTCCACCCCCTTCTCTCTCTTATTCCCTGAGCGCGAACCATTTCCCTTAACTTCACGAGTCTTTGGCTGCGTCTGCTTCGTCCTTCATCTCGGACCTCCTGTTGACAAATTAGCCCCACGTGCAACTCGCTCCATGTTCGTTGGGTACTCCCGGACTCAAAAAGGCTACATTTGTTATTCTCCCTCTACCCGAAAACTGATTACGTCTGCGGACGTTACTTTCCTTGAACAACAGTCTTTTCATGACACCGCCCCCATGACACCGTCTTCCCCTCGTGATCTCCCACGTCCTGTTGTTCCTACCACATCCCCGTTACCACCTCTTCTCCCAACACCTCCTCCTCTTCGTGTCTATTCTCGTCGCTCCCCTCGACATAGTGCCTCGCAACAGCCCCTGCCGACCACGGATGCTCCGCTTCCTGCTGATCCTCCCGCACCTTCCACCGCACATCCTCTTTCCAACTATGTCTCCTTACACCGGCTGTCTCCTGATTTGCAGAGGTTTGCGACTTCTTTGTCCTCTATTTCCTATCCCTCTTCTGTGCAGGACACTCTTCAACATCCCGGGTGGCGGGCCGCCATGGATGAAGAAATGACGACCCTCTGGGCGAACAACACATGGGACCTTGTTCCCCCTCCTCCTGACCAGTCCCTGGTTAGCTGCAAGTGGATCTTCACTGTCAAATATCATCCCGATGGGCGGGTTGATCGCCTTAAGGCTCGTCTGGTCGCTCGTGGATTCACTAAACAACATGGTATTGATTATGAGGAAACCTTCTCTCCGGTTGCCAAGCTCAACACTGTTAGCCTGCTCATATCTCTTGCGGTCCATCGACATTGGCCGCTACACCAGCTTGACATCAAGAATGTCTTCCTCAATGACGATCTGCTGGAAACGGTTTATATGCAACAACCTCTTGGTTATGCAACCACGGGGGATTCCCTAGTGTGTCACCTGAAGAAATCCTTATACGGCCTCAAACAGTCTTCCCGGGCATGGTTTGAGAAATTTAGTCGAGTGGTTCGGGAGTGTGGCTTTACCCAAAGCTCAACAGATTTCTCATTGTTTACCCGTCGACGTCCCTCCAGAACTGTTATTCTCCTGGTCTATGTTGATGACATTCTTGTCACGGGAGATGACCTTGCTGGCATTGTTCACATCAAGAAGCATCTTTCCTCTCAATTTCACACCAAGGACCTAGGTCGGCTACGGTATTTCCTAGGGATTGAGATCGCTCGACGACTGGATGGTTTGGTTCTCTCTCAGTGAAAATATTGTCTTGATCTCCTCCATGATGCTGGCTACTCTGGGTGTAAACCTGTAGACACACCCATGGATACAAACCATCAACTGAGTTCTCACGGATCGGACTCAGATATGCTCCTTCCTAATCCAGATTATTATCGACGCCTCGTGGGCAAGCTTATCTATCTGTCTGTCACACGTCCAGATATCTCCTTTGCGGTTGGTGTGGTCAGCTGCTTCATGCATGCTCCCCGGACTTCCCACCTTCAAGCCGTCGAACGAATTCTTAGATACTTAAAGAATGCTCCTGGACAAGGCCTGGTATACAAGCCTTCCACCTCTCTATCCCTTGTGGCATACTGTGATGCTGATTATGCTGGGTCTCTCGGTGATCGTCGCTCAACCAGCGGTTACTGCATATACTTTGGTGGAAATCTAGTTACCTGGCGAAGCAAGAAGCAAACGGTGGTTGCTCGCTCCTCCGCTGAAGCTGAGTATCGTTTCATGGCCGATGTCGTCTCTGAACTCACCTGGCTTGAGAGTCTCCTCACTGATTTAGGAGTCCAGCTTCCAGCTCCGGCAATACTCTTTTGTGATAGTCAAGCTGCCATACATATTGCTAAAAATCTTGTGTTTCACGAACGCACCAAACATATCGATGTTGACTGTCACTTTGTCTGGGAAAAGGTTCGACTTCAGAAAGTTTGTATTCATCATGTTCCTGTTGCTGATCAAGTCTCTGATGTTCTTACAAAAGCTCTACCTCGCTCTCTATACCAGAAGTGCCTTTCCAAGCTTGGTGCCTACGACTTGTATGCTCCAGCTTGCGGGGGAGTGTTAGAATATATAAAAGCCCATGTATAAAAAGCCCATGTATAAAAAGCCCATGTATAAAGGCCCTTTTGACCCTTTCCTCCTTTGGCTCCTTTAGTCCCACATTGCCTATTCTCTTTTTCTTCTTTCTCCCTTGTCCTATTTAAGGACTTATTCTTCTTGTATTATGTTAGATAACAGATTCATCAGTTGAATAGTCCAAAGAGTGGTTTCCATCTCTGTTCTTCTACAAGACTCTCATGGAAAATCTATTGAAACATGTCAGAATATACATTTTCTCAATGAGAAAGGCGGAGAGATCTACACTGATCTTTATTGTGCTTTACTAATGTATCTCGACGGGTAGTTAAATAGTTGAATGGAGCCTTGTAGACCCACTGCATTGCTAAATGCTTACCATACTTCTGAATATCCAATATTTGTGATTGTTCCATAATGAATAGTCTTTGGTGCCCATTGGAACATCATGTCACCAACTTGATGTGAGTAGTAAAATTCATTACCGCCCCGGGAGCATCATTTTAGGAGAAACTCACAACTGAGGAGCCACCTCTTTGGACTATTGATTAGATGGGTAAACTCTTCTATGTTCAGGGCCATTGTTGGGGGATTTTTAGAATGCATTCTCATCGACCTGCGTACATATTATGTATTCTCAAAGTTGGTGACTCAAAAGGGTCTGTGGAGTTTTTTGAGGATGGACAAATCGAAGTCCATTACTATCTCAGTTTGTTAGATAAAGTAGGTGGCCACATGCCCCAGGTTGAGTAATTAGTTTCCCTTATGCCTTTTTAATAATTTCTTGTTTGGAAGATTGGCTATATACTCATCTAGAATGGTATGTCTTGACAAAGGATTTCTCGTTCTGTGGGTTAACTTACTGTTGTGTTTATTAGAACGTCACTCTTCCGTTTTAATAAGTAAACTTAAGTAGTGCGAGAAGAACAATTAATAAACGTCACAAAATAATGATAATCAGATAAAGAGATTATAGGAGAAGGTCTCCAAACATCTATGTGAATAACATAAAAAAAACATACTAGGAGATGAAAAGTAAGTTGGACTATGTCGTACATGTTTCGATAGTTTACATACATTACAAACAAAATTACTTATAGAGCTGGAAAATATAGGAAAAATCTTGAGAAGATAACTTGCGGAGGGGTGTCTGAGACGATTTCACGGTTGCATATCCTCAGAAGAGGGGTAAGAGTACTTTAGAGAGCTTGGTGAGCTTGTTGGTCCAAGATGTATATGTACTCGTAGTTTAAGGATGTGCTCCAGTGACTAATAGATAGAAATTTTTGAGGTAATGTAGGATCATATAAAATCGATGTGATGGACATGACAAAGGAACATAAGATAGTCTCATTGCCCGCAATGGAAGAAAAAGAGCCCTTGGTGGCAATAACTTTATCAAGACCTGAAATTGAGGTGTATGAGGTAAAACTTGATGATGCATCAGTCATGTGATCAGTCACACCATAATGGATGATGCACTCAGATTGGATTGCGGAAGCAGATTGTGCGCTTGGTGTACTTGTGTTTGCGAAAGCAGCGATGGAAGAATTGGGCAGACGCCGCAGGGCATCAAGTTCTTCGGTGGAAAAACCTTCAAAGCGGAGCTTATTAGTATTGGCTTCAATAACATAAGCAGCGGAAGGATGATTGGGCTGTCTAGGACCACCACGTCCACGTCTACTGCTATCTTTCCGCGAGGGGCATGGTGAGGAGACAACCTCTGGATCCAGCTCTGTCTGCGAACTCTACCTGCCGTCATCTTCTCGCGACCATGAGCTCCGCCATCGAACTCTATTTCAGTAACCAAGAGCTCTGCTTTGGCTGACGAGACGCGAGATCTGGACGCAAACTGTAAACACGATTGGGAGTTTTGTTCCTGTGAGCTCTACTCCAGCGATCTCCATTCCCGCGAGCTTCGGCCCTGCGAGTCCCTTCCGGATTCCCACGAGCTCCTGTGAGCTCTATTCCAGCGAGCTCACTTCCCGCAAGATCATTCTTGCGAGCTTCAATTTGCAGTTTGGAATATCTAAATGGCGGGCTCCTCAAATTCGAGTGTTCAGATACCCTCTCCTATTATAAACCCTCTAGTTAATGATTATTCGCGGACCCATGGTTCCTTCGAATCTTTCTGGATTGCCACCGTGCCTTTGGACAGTTCCAATTATTTTGAATAGTCCTGGGCAGCGTACCATATCATTCACAGTCATCAATTGTATGGGTACATTGATGGGATCGAGAGACTTATCCTCCAATTAATAGTTCTACCCAAGTGTATGGGCTCACTCAGCGTCTTCTCGAACTCAAACAAAGATCCTCTAGTGTTGTCGCATACCTCTCAGAGTTTGAGCGCCTCTATCAAGAACTTGACTACTTTGATGACTTCACCCTAACATGCGTTGTTGACGCCCGTGTATTAAATGCCAAGGAGGACCGCAATCGTCTTCATGTCTTCATGTCTTCCTTGTGGGCGTCACTATGGACTTCGATACGGTCCGCATGCATGTACTAAAACGTCAGCCTCTTCCCTCTCTTTGGGAAGCATTCAACATGGTCTTGAGTGACGAAGATCGCCGACGCACTCTCAATTTCGACAGGGTACTTGATTGTTCTGCACCTGTTGGCATTGGTCGAGGCCTTCCTCTGGTCCACATGTTCAGATGTGCGATCACTGTGGCAAACAAGGTCATCTTTGGGACTCCTGGTTTCATTCACAGGCAGAGCTCGCAGGTGTGAGGAGGTCAGGATCTATTGCAAAGCTCGCCGGTATTGCAGATGGAGCTCGCAGACACGCGAGGTTCAGGCGAGCGGTGGGGCGTCAAAAAAATCTATAATGGCAACTGACCAGAATCGTGTACGGCTAATCATTTTCTCCTTGTTTCCCATTGTGTCGCCCCTCCCTTGTGTCGTCCAAAAAATCTATAAAGGCAGCTGACCAAGATCGTGTACGACCAATTCAACTCGGACAACCATCATATACGGCCAATTATAGCTGTCCAAGATGGTCTCCCTAAGCATGCTTTATTATAAATAGAAGAGGCGGGCTGGTTTGACGGCTATCACAAATTTTGGAGAGCTTCTTCCTTAATCCGCCGGCATATGCGGTGCCGACATCTAGGTATTATTGTTTCTTGACATTTTCTCCTTGTTTCCCATTGTGCCACCCCTCCCTTCATTGTTTTCCTGCAGTCACCTCATCCACACAGACACCAAATCCTCTTCTAACCCTAAAATCAAACAGCCGACCACCTCTAAACTCCTCACAATTGCAGCCACCACCTCCCTGTTGGTGCTTCCATGGTGATCTGGAAGTGGTCAAATATCTAGTCTCACTGCCAACGCGATATGAGCCTATAGGGTCGCACATAAAAGTGCTTGGAGAAATTGGATAAAGAATTGAGTTGGTCTTGCTCATATTGGATGTGAGTAGAGGATCATTCTTTTGACTGTTTGGAATTAAGTTGAGAATGTCTCAACGGGAAATCGTTTAAAGTGTTTAAACGATTGGACTTATACTAGACAAATTCGGCTAAAGTGTTTAACCGAACTGGGTCAAAATTCGGCTAATAGGTTTGGACGAATTCGGCTAAAGTGTTTAGACGATTTCGGCTAAGTCAAAATTCGACTAAATGGTTTAAACGAATTTTATTTATATATATAGCCGAATTGGTATAGTCGAATTCGTCTATAGGGTATAGGCGAATTCGTTTAAAGGGGTTTAGTCGAACTGTTTTTTTTTTCATTCGTCGAACGCACATTGTTGCGGGTTCGTCGAACGCAAGTTGTTGCGGGTTCGTCGAACGCAGGTTTCTGCTGGTTCGTCGAACGCAGGTTTCTGCTGGTTCGTCGAATACAAGTTTCTGCTGGTTCGTCGAACGCAAGTTGTTGCGGGTCCGTCGAACGTAGTTTTCTGCGGGTTCGTCGAACGCAGGTTTCTGCCGGTTCGTCGAACGCAAGTTGTTGCGGGTTCGTCGAACGCAGGTTTCTGCTGGTTTGTCGAACGCAAGTTGTTGCGGGTTCGTCGAACGCAGATTGTTGCGGGTTCGTCGAACGCAAGTTGTTGCGGGTTCGTCGAACGCAACTTTATATAAATCAGTTTGCGATTTAGGTTTCCAGACTCCTGACGGCTGACCTTTTACGGTTTACGGAAGACGGAAATTTGGACCGACCCTTTGTGCGATTTGAGAGAGCAGTGCCGGAATCGTTCCGCTAGAGCTTTTCTCCTCTTCCGACAGTCGCCGCCTCTTCCTGTAATCGAACCTAGTAGTTCGTGGAAGACGTTGACGTTTCTTCTTCTTAACTTAGTTCTTGTGCGACAAGAAGCTAGGGTTCTCCTTCGCTTGTGTGGACTTCTGTAGAGGTGTGGACACAATTCTGCACTTACTCCTCCGACGAGCAGTCCATTGTTGACGGAGCAGATAGGAAGATCAGAGCAAGGACTTGGAATAGGATTCCGAATTCTAGAAGAATTTTTCTTGGACCTTTTGATTGAGTGCTGACTCAATCCCGTGAAGGTAATTTTGTTGCCTCTATTTCTTGATTCATGATTTTAGCAAGATTCATATGTCTCTTTGGGTTGTTCTTGATATATTCCGCTGCGCACATATGATGTGTATACCCTTAAGGAAAACCCAACAGTGGTATCAGAGCCAGGTTTTTGCTAATTCCGTGTTTCAGATATTGTTCCCTTCGCAGTAATCGTCTGTCTCTATGATAGTTTGTGAAACTAAAGACTAGAGAGACGAGCTTGTCTACTGCAATAAGGGTGTTTGCTTTTGCTAGCATCCGGTACATGTAAATCCGAAGGTTTAGAAATATTCTAAATATTCAGATTTAATCCATATCATCAAGTGTTGATGGTTTTGTGCATCTGGAATTTATCCGGGTTTTGCTTGGTCTGTTTGTATATTGTGTGCACATTGATTAAATGTTAATCACGATGAAATGTTCATCAATTGAAAGATAAAATTCCTTATTTAATATTAAGTATTTGGATGCCTTCCGGTGGATGACACTCTTCCTGCCTCGATCGATGAAGTGTGGGCTTGCCAAAGCAAGGTGCATTAATCTATCTTGGTAAGGGTGCGAGCGGATAATTGTGATATCCCACTGTCGACATCGGGTCCAACTTAACTAAGTGACCTCAAAGGTTGAGTGCTTAGAGACATAGGGTTGGCATGCACCATATGATGGATGCGAATAAAGAGTTATTCACTAACCATACACGAGTTGCATAGTGATGCAATTGGCAAGTGTTGCCTACCTAAATAACCACATCGTGAGAGAAACGCCAAAGCGGACTCATTGTGTTGGTGAAATACAGATCTTGTCCACTAAGAGAGTAGCTCTTATAAACTCTCTGAATCGATATTAAGGGTTATCGATTTGATTAAAATAGTGGGAGCTCTTTTAATAGAAGTTCTTATTAAAGTAAAATGTATTTTGAAATATAGTACTGAGAATCTTTTGCAAATTTATTGTAGAATGTCCATGGCAAATACATCTCACTCCACGTTGTCCTTGAGAAGGATAAGCTCAATGAGACGAACTTCCTCGACTGGTACAGGAACCTGAGAATTGTTCTCAGGCAAGAGCGCAAGCTCTATGTCTTGGAAGGTGAAGCCCCCACAGAGCCGGTCGGAAATGCTCCGAGAGCAGATAAAGATGCTTACAAGAAGTATCAGGATGATACCTTGGATGTGGAATGCCTCATGCTTGCTACCATGTCCTCTGAGCTTCAGAAGCAACACGAGAGCATGTGTGGTTATGAGATAATCGGGCACCTCAAGAAAATGTTCGAGGGGCAAGCCCGCCAAGAGAGGTTTGACATATTCAAGGCATTGTTTCAGTGCAAAATGAGAGTTCGAGACTCAGTAGGGACTCACGTACTCAAGATGATTGGGTATATAGAGAACCTTGAAAAACTGGGTTTTCCCTTGGGCCAAGAGTTGGCCACGGATCTGATCCTGCAATCGTTGCCGGACAGTTATGAGCAGTTCGTCTTAAACTATAACATGAATGAAATAGAAAAGACACTGCCCGAGCTCCTTGACATGTTGAGAACTGTCGAGAACAATATGAAGAAGGCCAAGCCTGCCAGCCCCATACTGATGGTGCATAAGAGCAAGGGCAAGGCCAAGGGATCTAAGAAGACGAAGATTGGATCTAAGTCTCCTCTTAATCCCAAGTCTTCTGCACTGAAAAGTAAAGGTCTGGCGAAAGAAGGAAAGTGTCACCACTGCGGTAAGGCAGGGCATTGGAGGCGGAACTGTCCCTCTATATTGAGGATCTGCAAAAGAAGAAAGGAAGTATGACTTCCACTTCAGGTATTTACGTTATAGAGATAAATTTTTCTGCTCCTTCATCTTGGGTATTGGATACCGGATGTGGTTCTCACATTTGTACAAATGTGCAGGAACTGAGAAGGAGAAGAATGCTGGGTAAAGGGGAGGTGGACCTGCGCGTCGGGAATGGAGCAAGAGTTGCTGTCGTCGCCGTTGGTGTCTACTGTCTTTCTTTGCCCACTGGGCTTGTAATAGAACTAAATAATTGTTATTATGTTCCAGCCATAACTAGAAACATTATATCCATTTCATGTCTTGACATGAAGGGTTTTTCGTTTATAATTAAGAACAATTGTTGTTCGATTTTTATGAATGATGTTTGTTATGGTGTAGCCCAATTGTTTAATGGTTTATATGTTTTGAACTTAGACCATCCGATCTATAATGTAGAAAATAATAAAAGACTAAGAATAAATGACTCGAATCCTACATACCTTTGACATTGTCGTTTGGGTCATATAAACGAGAAACGCATATCCAAGCTCCATAGAGATGGACTACTGGACTCATTTGATTATGAATCATTTGAGAGATGCGAGTCTTGCTTATTGGGCAAAATAACTAAAGCCCCTTTCACTGGTCATACTAAGAGGGCAGATGATCTCTTGGGTGTCATACATAGTGATGTGTGCGGACCCATGAGTTCTATGGCTAGAGGTGGATTCCACTACTTCGTTACATTTACTGATGATTTAAGTAGATACGGATACGTGTTTCTTATGAAGAACAAATTCGAGACCTTTGAAAAGTTCAAAGAGTTTAAGAATGAAGTAGAGAACTAACTGGGAAAAAGGATAAAAGCACTCCGATCTGATCGAGGTGGAATATTTGAGTCAGGAGTTCCGTGATCATCTGAAAGAGTGGTATTGTATCACAACTCACCCCACCCAGAACACCGCAACATAATGGTGTCTCTGAGAGGAGGAATCGTACTCTGTTAGACATGGTGCGGTCGATGTTGAGTCATGCAGATCTGCCCGTTTCCTTTTGGGGTTTTGCTCTAGAGACTGCTGCTTTTACACTAAATCGAGTTCCGACGAAAACGGTTCAAAAGACACCATATGAGATATGGACTGGGAAGCGTCCTAGTATGTCTTTCATTAAGATTTGGGGTTGTGAGGCATACGTATGACGTCAAATGTTTGACAAGCTGGAACCCAAATCAGATAAGTGTTATCTTGTGGGATATCCTAGGGAAATCAAAGGGTATTACTTCTACCCGCCGTCCGAGGGCAAAGTGTTTGTCGCAAGGACTGACGTCTTTTTGGAGAAAGAGTTCTTATCCAGAAAGACTGAAAAGGTGGAACTTGAAGAGGTTCAAGAACCACAAACAATGAATGAACGTGAATTGGAACCTGAGCAAGGACTACAAAATGTTGTAGCCGGAGAACCTGCTCAAGAAACACAAGTCCTACGTAGATCTGATAGACCAAGATTTGAGCCTGAGAGATATGGATTTCTCGTGTCTCAAATAGGTAGTGTGTTGCTTATGGATCATGATGATGAGCCTGCAACCTATCAAGAGGCTATGTGTGAACCTGACTCCGAGAAGTGGCTTGAGGCCATGAAATCTGAAATGGACTCCATGTATACAAATCAAGTTTGGACCTTGGTGGAACCACCTGAAGGGGTATGACCCATAGGGTGCAAGTGGGTCTTCAAGAAGAAGATTGACATGGATGAGAATGTACAGACATTCAAAGGCCGGCTGGTGGCTAAAGGTTTCAGACAAATTCATGGTGTTGACTATGATGAAACCTTTTCCCCTGTAGCTATGGTCAAGTCCATCGGAATTCTACTTGCTATTGCTGCGTATT
This sequence comes from Dactylorhiza incarnata, assembly GCA_033032865.1. NCBI lineage: Eukaryota > Viridiplantae > Streptophyta > Magnoliopsida > Asparagales > Orchidaceae > Dactylorhiza > Dactylorhiza incarnata. The sequence goes on along the minus strand of JAWHQI010000046.1, from coordinate 2,950,709 downwards.
ATGACTACGAGATCTGGCAAATGGATGTCAAAACGGCTTTCCTTAATGAAAATCTCCTTGAGGAAGTGCATATGACACAACCCGAGGGTTTTGTATCTCCAAGTGAAGCCACTAAAATATGCAAGTTGAATCGATCCATTTATGGATTGAAACAAGCTTCTCGAAGTTGGAATCTGCGTTTTGATGAGAAGATCAAAGAGTTTGGTTTCATCAAAGAACTAAGACGAGCCTTGTGTTTACAAGAAGATTAGTGGGAGCATTGTTGTCTTCCTGATATTGTATGTAGATGACATACTGCTGATCGGGAATGACATTCCAACCCTGCAAGATGTTAAGAACAGGCTAGGGGACTGCTTTTCTATGAAGGACTTGGGTGAAGCGACTTACATACTTGGTATTAAGAACTATAGAGATAGATCGAAGAAGTTGCTGAGTTTGACCCAGAGTACATACATTGACATGGTGTTGAAACGGTTCAACATGCTTGAGTCCAAGAAAGGATTCTTACCCATGTCATATGGTGTGAGTCTCTCTAAGGACCAGTGTCCGAAATCTTTGGAAGATAAGGACCGCATGAAGTTGGTTCCATATGCCTCGACAATTGGATTGATCATGTATGCAATGTTGTGTACTCGACCCGATGTCTCATATGCTTTGAGCATGACGAGCAGGTATCAGTCTGATCCTGGTGAGAGTCACTGGATTGCTGTCAAGAATATCCTAAAGTACTTGAGAAGGACTAATGATACGTTCTTGGTATATGGTGGAGAGGAAGAGCTCGTTGTAAGTGGTTACACGGATGCTAGCTTCCAAACTGATATGGACGATTCAAAGTTCCAGTCAGGTTTTGTATTTTGCCTTAATGGAGGAGCTGTAAGTTGGAAGAGTTCAAAGCAGGAGACAGTTGCCGATTCTACGACAGAAGCCGAGTATATTACTGCCGCAAATGCGGCAAAGGAGGCTGTGTGGATTAGGAAATTCATCGGCGAGCTAGATGTAGTTCCTAGCATTGTTGATCCCGTAGTTCTCTACTGTGACAACAACGATGCTATTGCACAAGCTAAGGAACCTAGATCTCATCAGCGCTCCAAGCACATACTTCGGCGGTTCCATCTTATTCGAGAGATTGTCGATCGAGGAGATGTGAACATTTGTAGAGTACCAACTGAAGAGAACATAGCGGATCCACTGACGAAGCCTCTTGCACAAAGGAAGCATGATGGTCATGTTAGATCAATGGGTATTAGATACCTGAATGATCGTCTTTAGTGAGAGCCTTGTGGATTGTATGTTTGTTGGTTGTTTATTCATTTGATGAATTGTGATATGTACTGTATGTTTCATTTTACATTTATGCAAGTTCTTTTATTATGTCAATTGTTTCTATATGATAGACTAATTAACATAATGAATGCCCTTAGAATGTTTGCTTCCATAGAAATTCAAGTACGTGACTTGAATGTGAGGGCCTATGTTTATATGAAGCTTCATTCTTAAATGGTCCCTGGTCGAGGTATCATCCTAGAAATTAGGGCGAGGATGAGACCGTAAGACTAGCATGTGCGTTGACTGATGACCGGTTCTCACAGGTCAAGATATTGTGATATCAAGTCATCACATGGGTACCTGTTAAGAACAAATTGTACTGGACAAACCCACCGTGAGACTACTTTGTGGATTGTTATATGAACGTGTCACAAGTAGGTCTCAAGTGACAATGGTGTTTGTGGTCCTTTGACCTGAAGTCACAGCATTTATCGGGTGAGGAAGAGCGTACTTTGATGCCATCTAAAGTCTTCTCTTGAGAAAGGTTGACGATAAGGGTGGTTGTTGGGTATGTTACGAATCATTTGGATGTTTGTGTGTGAGCAGAAATGGGATTTGTCCTCCTGTATGACAGGAGTTACATCCATGAGCCCCTTGATGGAATGAGACTGAGAAATGCATGACCATGCTTGGTTGAGGCAATATATGATATTGAGCTCACCATTTTCAGACAGTCTTTTCTAGATCAGGAAACTGGGATTGAACAATTATGAAGGTGACACGGTCCATGCCTCTAGTTCTATCCGGATGTAAAGGACAAAGGGGCATGACAACACTGATACATTGGTCATGACATGCTTGTTGAGTTATGAACTCTTATTGCTTGGGTAGCAATGATGCATTGCTAGATGCCGCTCATTGTTTGTGAGATTTTATTTGATACGTTCAAGATCAAGTGGGAGACTGTTGGTGCTTCCATGGTGATCTGGAAGTGGTCAAATATCTAGTCTCACTGCCAACGCGATATGAGCCTATAGGGTCGCACATAAAAGTGCTTGGAGAAATTGGATAAAGAATTGAGTTGGTCTTGCTCATATTGGATGTGAGTAGAGGATCATTCTTTTGACTGTTTGGAATTAAGTTGAGAATGTCTCAACGGGAAATCGTTTAAAGTGTTTAAACGATTGAACTTATACTAGACAAATTCGGCTAAAGTGTTTAACCGAACTGGGTCAAAATTCGGCTAATAGGTTTGGACGAATTCGGCTAAAGTATTTAGACGATTTCGGCTAAGTCAAAATTCGACTAAATGGTTTAAACGAATTTTATTTATATATATACCCGAATTGGTATAGTCGAATTCGTCTATAGGGTATAGGCGAATTCGTTTAAAGGGTTTAGTCGAACTGTTTTATTTCATTCGTCGAACGCAGATTGTTGCCGGTTCGTCGAACGCAAGTTGTTGCGGGTTCGTCGAACGCAGGTTTCTGCTGGTTCGTCGAACGCAGGTTTCTGCTGGTTCGTCGAACGCAAGTTTCTGCTGGTTCGTCGAACGCAAGTTGTTGCGGGTTCGTCGAACGTAGTTTTCTGCGGGTTCGTCGAACGCAGGTTTTTGCCGGTTCGTCGAACGCAAGTTGTTGCGGGTTCGTCGAACGCAGGTTTCTGCTGGTTCGTCGAACGCAAGTTGTTGCGGGTTCGTCGAACGCAGATGTTGCGGGTTCGTCGAACGCAAGTTGTTGCGGGTTCGTCGAACGCAGCTTTATATAAATCAGTTTGCGATTTAGGTTTCCAGACTCCTGACGGCTGACCTTTTACGGTTTACGGAAGACGGAAATTTGGACCGACCCCTTGTGCGATTTGAGAGAGCAGTGCCGAAATCGTTCCGCTAGAGCTTTTCTCCTCTTCCGACAGTCGCCGCCTCTTCCTGTAATCTAACCTAGCAGTTCGTGGAAGACGTTGACGTTTCTTCTTCTCCAACCTAGTTCTTGTGCGACAAGAAGCTAGGGTTCTCCTTCGCTTGTGTGGACTTCTGTAGAGGTGTGGACACAATTCTGCACTTACTCCTCCGACGAGCAGTCCATTGTTGACGGAGCAGATAGGAAGATCAGAGCAAAGACTTGGAATAGGATTCCGAATCCTAGAAGAATTTTTCTTGGACCTTTTGATTGAGTGCTGACTCAATCCCGTGAAGGTAATTTTGTTGCCTCTATTTCTTGATTCATGATTTTAGCAAGATCCATATGTCTCTTTGGGTTGTTCTTGATATATTCCACTGCGCACATATGATGTGTATACCCTTAAGGAAAACCCAACACTCCCAGCCTCCAAACCACAACACAATCTCCACACAACAGCCATCCACTGCCTGGATCTACCCCATCACATATCTGTCTATTGCCTAGACCATCCCAGCACAGCCACCTCTCCATCCAAGCTTCCTCCTACAGCAGCCTATAGTCTCTCCCAGGCCACGTTCCTCCGAGTATCGCCACGTTCCTCCGAGTATCGCCACGCCCCGGTTTACCTTCCAACCATTTACCCTCTCAGCTCCGACCCCCTTCCAGCATCCCCCTGCAGTTTGGCCACCATTTCAGAACAGTCCAGCAGCCCGCCTCCCATTTCCCAGCATGTAACCACCCCGAACAGCCCCCCAACAACCCCACCTTCCCTTCCTAGGCCACTCGCAGCCGTATAGCATCCCCCGACAGCCATCTGACCCCTCCACGGCCATCGGATCTCCACCTTCCACCACGTAGACCCCCTTTCCTAGGGAGTATCTACTAGTTTGGTTTCATTATATTCAATATCGTTGTACGAATTTGGACTCATATATGATTATGGATGTTTTGCTTTGCTATTATATTATCTGTGATTAATCTTGACTTGCAAGGCCTTTATTGTCTGCGTATATTAGTTTTGGCACTCCAATCGGAGGAAAGCCTAGCTTGCTTGCTTGTTAAAATCATCAGAGCACTACTTATGTTGTGTTTAATTTTTATGCATTAATTATTATTTGCAAAACCGTCGGATCACTCTTCACACGCATGCATCATCATAAGGTTAGATAAACTTTATTTCTCCTACACTGCACCTAGGGTTTGCATTATTTATAGTTCACTCACACATCCCTATCCTGCGTGAGTAGGGGGGGGGGGGGGGGTTGAAGAGCATGCAGGAACTGCATGCATATGTGCTAATATTTAGTGTCTGTGTGTATTTCATTGTAATTCAAACACAGCAATTGTAAATTTGATATAAGGGTACTCCAAAATAGTGTAGATTAATGCAATGAGAGAAGGCTTACTATGAATTAGGCGTTGTATGTGAAGCTTCTAGTGCAGTTCTCTCTATTCATCCTTTTGGATTATAAATAAGATTTTCGAAAGTGATCTCATGTGGGAAAAGAAATAAATAATGTCCTGAATATTTAACTGGACCGCTACTCGCCATTCTGAACTGGATTCCTACAGAAATAGTACTAACATTTTATGGGTTATAATCATTATTGCTAGTAATTACATAGACTTCAGCTAGAAATCATGGAAGAACTTTAGAAACAAGAACAAGAAAGAAATAATGATTTGGTTTGTTGCAATTCATCTTCCTCAGCCGGCTATGTTGTGCACCTCATGTGCATGCAAATCATTAACATTACGCCTTTTGTTTTCTATGTTGATCTTGATTGATATATCGTCTCTGTCTGTACTCTCACGAAAATATGCAGCCCTTCCGAGTTCTTCTACCTCCTCAATAACAAGTTCCAGTTTTGCAGCTATCTCAACCAACAAGGATGCAAATGCTGCAAATGGGAGTGCCTCTGAGAACTCGAGGCTAGTTATCGCAATCTTACTTAGCGTTGGCCGTAGTTGTTTTTGGTCGTTCGTCTCTTTCGCTTGGTTTGCTACCCTGCTTCTCTTCCATTGTAGCAGTACTGATGAGTCCGTTTTAAGTGAAGGCAGAGTAACAGCCGAAGAAATCTCCTTCTCGTGCTTCAGTGCTGCGACCTTGCGGGCATTTTTCGAGCCAAGGAAGAGACGTGGGTGCGATTTGATTGCTGAATTGAGGTCCCGCAAGGCTTCATGGAGATGGTCGGAGAGAGCATCGTGAGAGAATTGGCGGTGGGTAGTTATGCTGCTGGCTAGCTCGACTAATACCTTGGACACTTCTGATGCAACTCGCATGCACGGATCTCGGAACAATAATCTCACAGCTTTGGGAGCCTGTAACAAATGAATCATTGTTTAGTTAGTGGGAGAAAAAGGAGAATCATAGTATGAAATGTTTGGAGTCAAGAAGGTAGGTTGGCCAACTTTTTTCTGTTTGATTTCTGTTGAAGTGTATTAGAATGTGTCATGGGCTTATGATTTGGAGTGTATTATAAGGTAGTTTGCTCTCATGTTGGTTCATTGTTACACGATGAGTGAACCCCCTTGAATCTACAACAAAACATACATAGTATCATGTCTACCCCCAAAGACACCCTCGAAGAGTCTGTGAGTGAATTTGGGAACCACAGTGAATGTTGATATAATTATATGTAATTTGTAGTAATTAATTAATATTTATTAATGAGTCAATGTTAATTAATTAATATTGATGATTTTAATTATATTAATTAAATATTTTCTTATTATGCGTGCCCTCTCCATCTATATAAGCGGAGGAGTAGGTATGGGTTAATGATCTTTGGATCCCTTGTCGTTTTGACTCTCATTTGGAGAGTACTTTGGAGGAGCATCTGAGAGCCAGGTGAGGGCTTGCATCCCGAGTTATATCTTGTTACTATCATGTTAACGTAATTTTGCTCTTGAGTGCTCCCTTTTGCAATCAATTTGAGTGTTCTCTCTTCCAATCACTGATTTTTCTTCTTAGTAACGATGGTTTGATTTGCCGCTCTCTGGCAGCTGTCCCCGTAGTTGCCGAGTACCAGCGCATCGATAGACAAGGCTCTCCTTTTTCAGCAAATCCACGTCACTCTCCACAATCTCAATGCTCGGCCAAATAATCTTGATGAGATCGACATGCTCGCGCCAATTGCCAAAGCATCATCACTCCTCCCACCCACCTCATTTCCAGATTTAGCCGCCCTTGCACCATTTGCAACCAATACACCTACTGACTTGAACATCTGCTCCCCGCATCTGCCTCATACCCTACAGTACCCACAAGCTCCCCACCCACGAGGTCTGTTCTCCACGAAAACAATAGACAACACCCAAGACATCCCTCGCAATATGTTACAAGACACCCCCAAACCCGTCGTCTTCCTCGACAGCTTCGACCTATGACACACCCCAATCCATGACAACAACGTTGAACTCACCTTCTATACTGCCCTAACGACGTCCGTCCCACAAAAGACGAACCGATATGACAATCACTCGTGCCTTCCACTCTGGTCAGAATTGTGTCACTTTCGGGAAGGAATCTTCAACGCCCCGTGACATCGACTTCTTTGCTCCGCTCGTTGCCACCGCAACGTCCTCCTAGCCTCCGTCCATTACATCCCCACCCCAGCAACACTTTCCTATCGTCGACCAAGCCACACCAATTTTGTATCAAGATCCTCTCCATTTGAGTCCAAATGGATAGTATCCATTTAACAATCTAGATTAATTCGTGGCTGATCCGACGGGTTCACTAATCTCATCCATTTATATTTTTCCTTTAATCAAAAACTTATGCACCTTTAGATAAAGTGAGAATCAATCATCACCATGAAATGGACCTCCATTTGGGGTCCCAAATGGAAAGGATCCCGATGCCACCAATTCTGCCCCTAGCTCTTGCACTTTGCCGTCTCCACGTAGCAATGTTCTATTACCTACTCCGCCCATGCCGAAGACCATCACCAACAAACCCAACAACCTTTTTGCGTCGTGGACTCCACTAAAAACCCATTCCCTGCCCCTTTTTAATGCATCTCCACCATCGTATCGTCCCCCTCTTACACAATCCTCAACTTTTTCTAATACTCACGCCAGCCTTCACCCTTCCCTAAAATTCCCATTCAAATTTCAACTCCCAAATTTCCACCTATTTGGTTCCATCATTGGCTGCCAATTCACAACTCCCCCTATATACTTTCGCATTGAAATAATTATACCAAAACTCCACCCAACTCTCTTCTAACGTTGTAAAAATCATCATCACTCCTTCTTGTCTCAGGCCTCGCACGCCGTCTTCATTTCGTTAATCATTTCTCCAATGGCCGCTTGCCCCCACTCCACTCCGACACATCTTCTGTTCCATGGCTCTTCAATCACCGCCATTGTAATGTTGTGTAGTGGTTGCTGCCTCTCATCCAGCTTATATACACCGCTGAAATTATTAAAGATCCAGACAAGATTTGGGGACTCGACCTTGAGGGTAATTGAGGTTAAAGTCAATTTTCAAGGGTGGAATAGTTTTACGCACACACTCGAGCAAACACTTGAGCAAACCCCCTTGCATCTACAATAGAACATGCAAAACGACGTGCCCACACCTGACGACACCCTCAAAGAGCCTTAGGAGCGAATTTGGGAACCACCCTGAATGTTGATATATAATTATATGTAATTTGTAGTAATTAATTAGCATTAGTTAATGAGTTGATATTAATTAATTAATATTGATTATAATAATTAAAATATTAAAAAAAAAGTCTTATTGGGCGCACCCACCCCATCTATATAAGGGGAGGGATAGGTATGGGCTAATGATCTTTGGATCCCTTGTCTTTATGGCTCTCATTTGAAGAGAATTCTTTAGAGGACCCTGTGAAGTTTTCGGGACCGATGGAGCACTAAGACAAGAGCACCAAGTAATGAACAGGAAACACTTGACTTCTATAGAGTTGCTTAAATGTTACAAGTTACAATTGAACAAGACTGAAACCAAGTTGCATACAACTTGATTTACAACAGCCAAAGTAGAAGAAATAATAACTGGTCGCGGACGGTGTCCGCTTCTCCTCCACAACACACCACACAGGTGTCACTCGCTGCTCGCTAATGCCCGACGTTAACTCCTAACCCCCCGGTTAGCCTACTCGCAAGCTCTTTGCTCGCACTCGCAGCTTACTAGCCGCACTCGCACTCGCTGACCGCTTGTCGCACTCGCTGGCCGCTTGTCGCACTCGCGTACTTAACGCCTGGCGTTAAGTACTTAACGCTCCGCGTTAGCTCGCGAGTACTCTCTCTCAAGAGACCTTCTCTAAGCCACTCGCCGAACTCGCTCCGAGTTCCTTTCTATCTCGCTCAAATTAGTATATCATTTTGAGGGGGGGGGGGGGAGTCTGCCCTCCTATTTATAGGAAAAAGGAGAGACCTTCTAGAAGCCGAGTTAAAGCCTGCGTTAGCTCACTTCAAAATCTAACACTCCCCCTTGAAGTGAGCTCCGGAAACAACTCCAAGTAGCGAGCGAAGCCTCCTGAACGGCCCCACAGAAAGGGGCTTCGTGAATATATCTGCAAGGTTGTCTTCGCTCCGCACATGCTCCATTGCAATCAAGCCACCCAACACCTTCTCTCTGATGAAGTGATGCCCAATCTCTATGTGCTTTGTTCTTGCGTGACACACTGGGTTGATTACCAGTTTCAAGACACTCTCATTGTCCCCGCGAAGCACAGTAGGTTCGCTGACCTTCTCGTCCACATCTTCCACCAGTCTCCTCAGCCAGACACACTCCTGAGCTGCTAAGGACGACGCTTACTCAGCCTCAGTGGTGGAAAGGGAGATAGAGTCCTGCTTCTTGCTACACCACGAGATGACAGCAGCTCCACACATAAACACGTAACCTAATGTCGACTTGCGATCATCAACATCACCTGCGTAGTCTGCATCTGTGTACCCATGCAGCTTGAAATCAGACTTCTCTTCATAACACAACCCCATCTCAAGGGTTTCCTTTACATACTTCAAAATCCTTTTGGCTGCCTCCAGATGAGGCTTTCGCGTCTCCTGCATGTACAGACTAACTCGGCCGACGGCAAAAACTATGTCTGGCCTCGTGATAGTCAGGTAGATAAGACTCTCCATTAGTGCCCGGAAGATCTTCGGATCAAGAAGAATCCTCCCTTCCTCCTTCCGAAGTTTCAGCCCAGCCTCCAGAGGAACAGAACTGCTCTTCCCTTCCTTCATGCCGAATCTCTCGACAATCTTCTCAGCATATGCCCTCTGGGAAATGAGCAGACCGCCTCTTATCTTCCCAACTTGAAAGCCATGGAAATGGTGCAGTTCACCAAGATCCTTCATCTCAAATCAGATGGATAGCTGCCGTCTCAATGCCGCGACCTCCTCCCTGTTGTTCCCTGTCACAATCATGTCGTCGACGTGCAGTAGCACCAGCACATGAAGATCTCCACTCTTCTTCACGAACATGCTAGAGTCTGAGTCTGAGGCATCATAACCACAGAACTGCAGGTACTCCGCAATCTTCCCATACCAGGCTCTCGACGCCTGTTTCAGCCCGTAGAGGGTCTTCTTCAGCTTGCACACATGATGTGGAAATGACTTAGACACGTATCCAGGTGATTACACCATGAATATGTCCTTGTCAATCTCACTATACAGGAACACATTCTTCAAATTAAGCTGTCACAACTTCCAACCTCGACACGCCGCCAGAGCAATAACCGTCCTCACCGACGTCATCTTCGCCACATGACTAAACGTCTCCTCGTAGTCCTCTCCATAGGTTTGCGAGAAACCCTGAGCGACAAATCTCGCCTTGTACCGCTCTACTTCTCCATCAACTCCCTTTTTTACCTTGTACACCCACTTGCAGGTGACGGGTTTAATGCCTTCAACCATGGGAACAAGGTCCCAGGTCTCGTTTTTCTTCAAGGCCTCCATCTCTTTATTCACGGCCACGTCCCACTCCTTAATGCCAACAACATCTTCAAAGCGGGTTGGTTCCCTCTCGTCGAGTGGTCCTGCAAAGAAGCAAGAGACCAAACTCACGAAGTTCCCCTCCTTATAGCGAGCAGGCGGGACGATGGTTCGCTTCGACCTCCTCAAGTCTTGGCCACTTTCTACCACCCCGGTAGACTCCTCCTTTTCGGTTCTTCTCCCAACATCTATTGAAGCACCGCTCCCCCTGCTTCTAGAGCATGAAGCCCCCCTGAGCCAGATGGCGATGGGGTACTGGGCGATAGCTCCAACTCCACTAGTAGAGCCCTCAGTGACTCTCTCTTCTCTCCTGCTTGAATCTCCACTCTCCGGCAGCACCACAAAAGAGACTTCTTGGTACGAGATCAGTTCGTCAAACACTACGTCGCGCGAGACGACGAACTTGTGGGTCTGCGGATCCATGCACTTCCACCCCTTCTTCCGCTCATCGTAGCCGATGAAGACACACTTCCGTGCTTTCGGCTCCAACTTGGTTCTCTGAGCATCCGGGACGTGCACGAAGCAGATTGAACCAAATACTCTCATGTGAACCACGTTTGGTTTCTCCCTGAACATAAGCTGGTGTGGAGACACCATCCTGTTGGGACTCAGTGGTAGCCTGTTGATTACGTGGGTATCACAAGTCATTCCCTCCGCCCATAAGGCCTTGGGAATGCCCTTGACATGTAACCAGCTCCTGGTTGTCTCCACCAGATGGAAGATCTTCCTCTCTGCGACCCCATTTTGCTGAGGGGTGTATGCGCAAGAGAGCTCCCGCCGAATGCTGAACTTCCTGCAGAAAGAAGCAAACCCATTAGAGGTAAAATCCCTCTCATTGTCACTTCTCAGCTTCTTCACCCTCAGGTTCAGCCTCCCCTCCACAAGTTCCTTCCACTCCTGGAACTTCACAAATACTTCTGATTTATCCCTCAGAAAGTATACCCACGTATAGCGGGTGTAATCATCCACCAGAACCATCGCATACTTATTTCCTCTATAAGTAAGAATGACGCACGACCCCATCACATCAACATATACGCACTCAAGAGGTGCCTTACACCTGGTCTCCGACTTGTTAAACGGAAGTCGATGTGACTTTCCATATTGGCAACCCTCACACACATGGCCATCGCCGTAGGAAGAGAGATTAGGCAGGACAGACACAAGGCCCTTCGCAGCCATCATCTTCAACTTGTCCATCCCCACATGACCTAGCCTCTCATGCCAGATCGCAGCTCTGTCGTTTGTCCTCAGCTTGTCCACATAGGCATTTGCAGACAGAACATACAAATCCTTCACCCTTCTCCCGGTGAGTGTGATGTCAGCATCAACAGACGACAAGTTCTTCAGGAACTTCACCTCCTTTGGTCCAAACAACACGTGGTATCCAGCATCCACTGCGTTTGCAACCTAGAAGAGGTTCTTCTTCATGCTAGGCACGCGATACACACTCTTCAGTGTCACAGGCTTCTCTTCACTCCCAATGGATATCATCCCTTCTTTCTCAATTGGATGCACCGTATCATCCGCAGTGATGATAGTATCTGACCCTTCATATGCCTTCAGAGAGGCAAACTTAGAGACATCTCCAGTGAGATGGTGCCCTCAGACTGAGTCCACAATCTAGTCATTCTCGAAGTTGATGGAAGCTAAAACATCGACTGACGTTACAGTCATCTCAGCCAGGAAGCAGTTGTATCCTCCTTCACCACCTGGTGACCACCTCTCGCCCCACCTCTCCAGCGGCCTCCTTCCTTCTTAGCAACATGACCGACCTTCAGAATGGTCCGACAGTCCTTTGTCATGTGCCCGTACTTCTTACAGGCAAAGCAAAGAGTTTTCCCCTTATCGTCGCGAGCAGGGAGGAACTTCCCTTTATCTACTTGGGAGGATGTTGACGGTCCATCTCCGGAGTTCTTGTTCCTCTTGTCTCAGGACTTCTTCTTTCCTGAGAACAACACCTCGCTATCTCTCCCTGAGATAGATACTCCAGCCATCTGCTTCGCCAAGCTCTCCTGTGACGACAGCAGGTTCTCTAGCTTCAGTAAGGAAGGCTGAGTTGCCCATCCTTGCACAGAAGTAACAAACGGAACATACTCCTTCTGCATACCTCAGAGTATATGCCTCGTCAACTTTGCCTCAGAGATCGGCTCATCAGGATCCAAAGCCGATATCTCAGCACACAGGTTCTTCACCTTCAGGAAGAAGGTGGATATTGACATCCCCTCTTGAGTGGACCGCGCCAACTCATTCTCCAGAAATTATAGTCGTGCTACATTCTTCTTGTTGAATAGCCCATCAAGAGCTTTTCAGATCTTAGACGCTGACTTGCAACCCATGATGTGGTTGAACAAGTCAGGCGCAATAACTCTCTTCAGAGTGAACTCCGCTTTGGCGTTGGTCTTCCTCCAAGCCCTCACTATTTGAGCATTATCTTCGGTTGCTACAACTTCCTCCTTTTCATCTCCACCAACAACCTCCCAAAGGTCCTCTCCGAGTAGGTAGCTCTCCATACAAGACTTCAATTTCTTGTAGTTTGTCTGAGTAAGCAACTCAATGCCAAGTCCTCTCGCATAACCTCCTCCGACGTCCATCTTGGTTACTCAGTGCTTGATCCAACCTACCTCTGATACCATGTGAAGTTTTCGGGACCGATGGAGCACAAAGACAAGAACACTAAGTAATGAACAAGAAACACTTGACTTCTATAGAGTTTCTTAAATGTTACAAGTTACAATTGAACAGGACTGAAAACAAGTTACAGACAACTTGATTTACAACAGCAAAAGTAGAAGAAATAATAACTGGTCGTGGACGGTGTCCGCTTCTCCTCCACAGCACACCACACAGGTGCCACTCGCTGCTCTCTAACGCCCGACGTTAACTCTTAACGCCCCGCGTTAGCCTACTCGCAAGTTCTCTGCTCGCACTCGCAGCTCACTAGCCGCACTCGCACTCGCTGACCGCTAATCGCACTCGCGCACTTAACGCCTGGCGTTAAGTACTTAATGCTCTGCGTTAGCTCACGAGTACTCTCTCTCAAGAGACCTTCTCTAAGCCACTCGCCGAACTCGCTCCGAGTTCTCTGCTATCTCGCTAAAATTAGTGATGGCGTACGGTCGCACGCGCATGTTTATTCCCGCAGGAGGCGGTGATCGGCGACCCGGTTGGGCGATCCGAGTCCGCGGATGCGCCCGGAGGGTCGTTCCGAGCTGGATCCATATATATCTTTGTTATCTTATGCTGCGTTTAGCCCCGATCGGCTCGGACACTTGCGGCCGTCCGATCGGGAGCCCTAATTTTAATTAAGTTTAATTCCTGCTGTCCTCCTATAAATAGAGGGGTTTTGATGTTAAGATGGGAGATTGGTGTTGCCCTAGAGCAGCCGTCCGGTCCAGTTTTGGTGATCCCGCTTCCTGCGCTCATACCGCCCCTGCTGCTGCTGTACCGCATCCTACCCAGCGCCGAACCAGTAAGCCCGACCTCTCCTCCCTCCATTCCTTCGCCCTTCTCCCTCTCCCCGTGTAGCCCGATCTCTCCTCCCTCCACCCCTCCGCCCTTCTCCTTCCCCCCCGTACAGCCCGACGACCTCTCCTCCACCCCATCGCCCTTTTCCCTCTCCCGTACAGCCCGACGACCCCTTTCCCCCTTCCCCGTTCCGTCCTCCGGCAGCCCCCACACTCATCCCGTCGCCCCCACGCCCTCCCAACAGCAGCCGTCCAACCCTCCAACCCTGCTCCGTTTCCCCGACCTCCACATCCCGCAACCCCCACCCATTCCGTGGAACCACCATTCCAGACGGAGGCTCGCTCGCCGCGGATCTCCCCTCTAAGTCAAGCCGCCTCGTACAGGAGCGATCCAAGGTATATCGGTGTTTGGTTTATTATTGGACTTCTTGTGTTGAACTACTGTGGTGGATGTTATTTTATATGCTATTGTGTTGCTTGCGAACGATTTGCGGGACCTTTACCGGCGCACTTCAGCCGATTTGCACCTCGTCTCGTTGGTTGATCTAGATTGTTTCTTAGCATTAACATTTACTCTTAATCGTGTGATTGCGCCTAAAGCTTCGTGGAATTATTTGCTAGTAGATCTTGATTTGCAATTGCTTCAAGAACACACGTGCACCCAAATTCATATTACTCCCCAAGAGTCGCATTTAGGAGTGTCTGCATTTATCGCCGGTCTACCACTGCATCATTTGGTATCAGAGGAAGGTTACGCATTTCATTGCATGCTCCGTAGTGGTAGGGTCTATAGAAAACCAATGCCTGTTCAGAATAACACCGATGATCGGGCCGCCAGTTCGAATTCGGACATGACGGCCGCCGAGTTTCAGCGCTTAGTCCTGGAACAATTCACCACCATTAAGAACGACATCGCTAGGGTCAACACTAGAGTCGATCAGATAGGGTCCCCTAGAGGTCCGGCACCGGCACCACGTTATGAGGAACCCTTGGAGGACCCACGGGATGCTCCTCTCCCACGTGATCGACGAGCGAGAGAGATACCACATCGGGTCCCTGCACCACGTCATGAGGAACCCTTGGATGACCCACGGGAGGCTTCTCCTCCTATTGACCGACGTGCACGAGAGATACCACGCCGGGACCCAGCCCCTCGAAGACGGACTCCTGAGCCGGCATATGATTATCGTCGGGACCCCGCTCCTCGGAGACGGACCCCCGAGCCTGCATTTGATTATCGTCGTCACCCTAGGCCACCATACGAGCCTCGTCCGCCGCCGGTCCACCGTGGTCGCGGACCACCCGCGCGACACGAGTACGATTTCGAAGAGCCATATGACGACTATGTGGAGCCCCGTCGGGAGCGCACCCCGGTAGAGGACGATCTCATTCGGCGTCTTCGAATTGACGCTCCCACCTTCGACGGTCACCTAGACCCGAAGGCCTTTAGTGACTGGCTCCTAGATATGGATCACTTCTTTGACTGGTACGAGATGCAGGATGAGCGACGAGTTCGGTTCGCTAAGATGAAACTGATTGGCCAGGCAAAAATGTTCTGGCTCAGCGTAGAGAGATCTCTGGAGAGGGGTGGGTACTATCCCATCACTAGGTGGGCGGAGATGAAACAACGATTGAGGGACAAATACCTCCCCGATTCTTATCGAGATCAGCTTCTTGACCAACTCCATGCGTTACGGCAGGGGTCGTTATCCGTTGCCGAATATATGACACGATTCGACGAGTTGATAGTGAGGAGCGACATTTGGGAGGAGCCTATTGTGACCGCATCTAAGTTTAGAGCTGGGCTTAGGGCTGAGATTCGGAGAGAGCTCATCCCACACCGCATAGAGACAGTCGAGCAGGTATTCCAGCTCGCGCTTGAGTATGAGAGCTATCTGCGCCTCCCGGGATCGAGACAAACCACACACCGCCCCGATGCCCCGCCTCGCACCACCACGGATGCGAAGGGGAAGGCTTTAGTTCCGGCTGCCCCTAGGGCCGGGCCTGGTCAGTGCTTTCAATGTTTGGGCAGAGGACACCTTGCTGCTCAATGCCCTACGAGGAACCTGTTGATCGGGGACGATGGCGAGGAGAGCACTGAGTTAGATGAGGTTGTGGTCGAGGAGATCACAGCAGAGGTGGAGGACGGTTGGGAGAGTGACGCAGAGAGATCATTAGGACTGGGCGTCATACGTCGCCTCCTGCACACCCCTCGCTCCGAGGAGGATTGGCGCCGCACATCGATATTCTATACATATTTTCAGAGTGCGGGCGGACCCTGCAAGCTTGCCATAGACAACGGTAGTTGCGTGAACATTGTGGCAAAGAAAGGCTTAGAAAGGATGCAGCTAGCTGCTGAGCCACATCCCCACCCATATCGCGTCCACTGGGTGGACAAGTCCGCCATCCAGGTCACACAGAGATGTCTTGTGCCGATCCGTTTAGCGTCCGTTGAGGACAAAGTGTGGTGCGACGTCATCCCGATGGACGTCGCACATGTCCTGCTAGGCCGCCCCTGGTTGTACGATCGCGACGCCACGTGTTATGGCCGTTCCAACACGTGCGTCTTCTTTGACAAGGGGCGGAAGATCACCCTCACCCCGACCCAGCCCAGGGACCCACCCAAGGGCCAGGTTGAGTCGTCTATTAGCGCCGGGTCCTCCAGGCCCGTACACATTGTGAGGAAGAGTGATTTTCTTCGAGAGAGTTTAGATATGGGGATGATGTACGTGGTGGTAGCCGCCGTGGCCTCTGACTCCACCACTGATCCTGAGAGTGTAGATCCGGATATCCGTCGCCTGCTGGACGAGTACACTGACATTATGCCGGAGGAGCTCCCCGACGAGCTCCCCCCTATGAGAGATATCCAGCACGCCATAGACCTGATCCCAGGGGCATCCTTGCCCAACCTTCCCCACTATCGGTTGAATCCGACTGAGCATGTTGAGCTGAAGCGACAGGTGGACGATCTTCTGCGGAAGAAATTTATTTTTCGAGAGCCTGAGCCCGTGTGCCGTCCCTGCCCTTCTTACCCCGAAGAAGGATGGGAGCTGGCGCATGTGTATCGATAGTCGCGCCATCAATAAGATTACGGTGAAATATCGCTTCCCGATCCCCCGCCTCGATGACCTCCTCGATGCGATGGCTGGCGCCCAGGTCTTTACGAAGATCGACCTGAGGAGCGGGTACCATCAGATTAGAGTCCGGGAGGGTGATGAGTGGAAGACGGCTTTTAAAACAAAAGATGGCCTATACGAATGGTTAGTTATGCCGTTCGGACTCTCGAACGCACCGAGCACATTTATGAGGGTGATGACACAGATTCTCCGGCCCTACATGGGCAAGTTCCTTGTGGTGTACTTCGATGACATACTGATTTATAGTCAGGGACGCACGGAGCACCTGGGTCACATTCTTCTAGTATTCGACCTCCTTCGACAGGAACACCTGTATGTTAACCTGAAGAAGTGTTCGTTCCTGTCCACGTCGGTCCATTTTCTCGGATATATTGTATCTCAGTCCGGCATCTCGGTTGACCCAGATAAGGTCAAATCGATTCGTGAGTGGCCCGTTCCGGCCAACATTCACGAGGCGCGGAGCTTCCATGGTCTGGCCACCTTCTACCGGAGGTTTGTCCGTGGGTTTAGCTCGATTATGGCCCCTATTACGAGTTGCCTTCGCAAGGGCGACTTCGTTTGGACTCCCGCGGCCACCAGAGCATTTGAAGACATTAAGGAGAGACTCTCGTCAGCACCGGTTTTGCGCCTCCCAGATTTTTCCAAGGCATTTGAGGTCGCTTGTGCAAGACCAATGCTCCGGATGCTGAATGAAGGAAGCATGGTTATGTGCACATAAATCAAAATGGATTCTTGAGTCTGCCCTCTCTGATGTCTTTGACTTTGATTTGAGGGCATGATTCCGCAGCAAACGTGACGGTATAGGGGGCCACTATTTCAGTGGTAATCTGTGAGCAGCCACTTTGTGCATCTATTGTCAAAGGTTCGGTCTTTCTCCTCTGAGAGAAGCCACTTTGGGCATAGGGCCAAAGGTTAGGTCTGTTTCCAATCTTCCCCCGCCCATACCCCCAATGATTGGGGACTATATGGGTTATGTTGTTGTTGTTGTATTTGAGGTCGCTTGTGACGCTTCTGGAGTAGGTATTGGTGGAGTGCTGAGCCAGGAGGGTCATCCAGTCGCGTACTTCAGCGAGAAGCTAAATGAGGCCCGACAGAGGTATTCCAATTACGATCGAGAGTTCTATGCCGTGGTACAGGCGCTCCGATATTGGCGTCACTATCTCCTACATAAGGAGTTCGTCCTGTATTCGGATCATCAGGCCCTGCGATATTTAGACTCGCAGAAGAAGTTAGGACATCGTCACGCAAAATGGGTGGAGTTCATGCAGGAGTACCACTATGTTCTCAAGCACCGAGCTGGTGTTGAGAACAAACCGGCAGATGCGTTGAGTCGCCGGGTCACCATTCTTCACACCATGAGCGCGCGAGTGGAGGGATTCGAGCGGATCCGCCATGATTATCCCGAGTGCCCCGATTTTGGCGACATTTACTCCGCGTTGTCGAGGGACCCCCCCGAGCCCCGCGAGGGTTTCCTCATTTTGGAGGGTTATCTGTTCTTTGAGTCACGTCTCTGCGTACCTCAGACGTCTCTGCGGGATTTCCTTGTCTGGGAGTTACATGCGGGCGGCGCCGCGGGACACTTCGGGCGCGACAAGACGATTGCGTTAGTGGAGGACCGTTTCTTCTGGCCTGGCCTGAAGAGGGATGTTACGCGGATCGTTCGTCATTGCCGCACTTGCCAGACAGCCAAGGGTTCTCGACAGTCTACGGGTCTGTACACCCCTCTGCCCATCCCCCACAGACCTTGGGTGGACATTAGCCTGGATTTCGTTCTAGGACTTCCACGCACGTCGCGGAAGTTTGATTCGATCTTTGTCGTTGTAGACCGCTTCTCGAAGATGGCCCACTTTATTCCATGTCATAGGACATACGACGCCCCCCACGTGGCGGCCCTGTTCTTCAGGGAGGTATTCAAGTATCATGGGTTACCTACATCTATCGTCTCCGACCGCGACGTTCGTTTTATGAGTTATTTTTGGAAGACGTTGTGGAAGAAGACCGGTACGACACTGAAGTTTTCCACCGCCTATCACCCACAGACGGATGGACAGACAGAGGTTGTCAACCGTAGTCTGGGGACCTTGTTGCGTTGTCTCGTTGGGGATAGTCCTGCCTCGTGGGACTCGGTCTTGCCCATAGCGGAGTTTGCATACAATAGCTCGGTTAACAAGACCACAGGATTGAGTCCATTCCATGTCATGTTAGGTTACGAGCCTAGGAAACCTGTTGACTTAGTAGATGTCCCGTTGGAAGCTAGGCCTAGTGAGTCCGCCGAGTCATTCATTCAGCATATACACGCACTACATGAAGCAATTCGAAGAAAGATCGCAGCCAATAATGATATCTACAAGGCTCAAGCCGATCGGCACAGGAGGGAGCAGATATTTGATGTTGGGGAGCAAGTTATGACACGCCTTCGACCTGAGAGGCTCCCCCAGGGGGCAGCGAAGAAGTTAAGTGCTCGTCGGATGGGCCCCTATACAGTCACTCGACGGGTCGGCGCGAATGCATATGAGGTTGACATACCACCCACAATGGGGATTCACCGAGTGTTCAATGTAGAAGACCTGGCCCCATACTTTGAGGAGCGAGTGTACGAGGACCCCTATTCCCCACCCCCCACTGAGCCACAGTTCGACCCTCATCCACCCAGTGCCACTACACCCACCCTACCCAGGCAGTCGCCGGTGGTAGAGCACAGTTTAGCGGATCCCCCCTCTCGACCGGCCGGCCCAGCTGCACAACATTCTGATGGAGATACTTTGATACGACAGACGCCTGCATCCACTGGAGACGCGTTACGGATCGTTGGTCATGACTTCACAGCGACGGGCGGCTCGATGGTCCTACGGTACTTGGTTCATTGGCATGCCCGCCCAGCTTCTGACGACGCATGGATTTCTGTTGAGGAGCTCGAGAGACTCGCCCCTGACCTTCGCCGAGAGTACGATCATCTTCACTCACCGGAGATGAGTGCTTTCAAGTCGGGGGGAGTTGATGGCGTACGGTCGCACGCGCATGTTTATTCCCGCAGGAGGCGGTGATCGGCGACCCGGTTGGGCGATCCGAGTCCGCGGATGCGCCCGGAGGGTCGTTCCGAGCTGGATCCATATATATCTTTGTTATCTTATGCTGCGTTTAGCCCCGATCGGCTCGGACACTTGCGGCCGTCCGATCGGGAGCCCTAATTTTAATTAAGTTTAATTCCTGCTGTCCTCCTATAAATAGAGGGGTTTTGATGTTAAGATGGGAGATTGGTGTTGCCCTAGAGCAGCCGTCCGGTCCAGTTTTGGTGATCCCGCTTCCTGCGCTCGTAACGCCCCTGCTGCTGCTGTACCGCATCCTACCCAGCGCCGAACCAGTAAGCCCGACCTCTCCTCCCTCCATTCCTTCGCCCTTCTCCCTCTCCCCGTGTAGCCCGATCTCTCCTCCCTCCACCCCTCCGCCCTTCTCCTTCCCCCCCGTACAGCCCGACGACCTCTCCTCCACCCCATCGCCCTTTTCCCTCTCCCGTACAGCCCGACGACCCCTTCCCCCTTCCCCGTTCCGTCCTCCGGCAGCCCCCACACTCATCCCGTCGCCCCCACGCCCTCCCAACAGCAGCCGTCCAACCCTCCAACCCTGCTCCGTTTCCCCGACCTCCACATCCCGCAACCCCCACCCATTCCGTGGAACCACCATTCCAGACGGAGGCTCGCTCGCCGCGGATCTCCCCTCTAAGTCAAGCCGCCTCGTACAGGAGCGATCCAAGGTATATCAGTGTTTGGTTTATTATTGGACTTCTTGTGTTGAACTACTGTGGTGGATGTTATTTTATATGCTATTGTGTTGCTTGCGAACGATTTGCGGGACCTTTACCGGCGCACTTCAGCCGATTTGCACCTCGTCTCGTTGGTTGATCTAGATTGTTTCTTAGCATTGACATTTACTCTTAATCGTGTGATTGCGCCTAAAGCTTCGTGGAATTATTTGCTAGTAGATCTTGATTTGCAATTGCTTCAAGAACACACGTGCACCCAAATTCATATTACTCCCCAAGAGTCGCATTTAGGAGTGTCTGCATTTATCGCCGGTCTACCACTGCATCAATTAGTATATCATTTTGAGGGGGGTCTGCCCTCCTATTTATAGGAAAAAGAGAGACCTTCTAGAAGCCGAGCTAACGCCTGCGTTAGCTCTAACGCTGGACGTTAGCTCACTTCAAAATCTAACATTACCTCCGAGAGCTAGACGGAGCTTGTCTCCCGAGTTGTACCATGTTACTATCATGTTAATGCAATTTCGCCCTTGAGTGTTTTCTCTCTCTCTCCCAATCAAGTGAAGTTCTTAATAACTTCAAAGTTAGAGAGTTCTCACATGCGGGTTGGGGGGGGGGGGGGGGGGGGGGGGTACCAACTGGCTTGCCCTCTCCTATAGCTAATTTATTGTGTTTAAAAGGCGATTTTATGACCTGTGTATCATGCCTAACTTTGATTAACTTCGGTTCACACTCTTAACATTTTTTTTCTTTACCTTACATTATGGAGGAGAAAGACTGAGAAAGGCTTAAACAGAGAAACCTTTTTATTCATCATGAAATAAAAGCAAACATGTATGAAAAAGTGAAGCCATCATCTACTACCTTGATCTCTGAGTGAAGACAGCCGTGAAGGGCCACAGCAGTGTACCCAAAATGTCGAAGAACTGCTCCGAGCGTCACATACTGTTGCCATGGATACTTGTGGCAGTGTCTTGCGGGCCTCGGTTCCCAGCTTGCGAAGGTTGCCTGGCAGAAGCTAACTATTACCATTAAGTATAACAACAACAACACTCAAGCCTTTATACTATTACCATTAAGTATAAAAGAGTAATTACGAAATGCTCCCTCTAACTTTGTATAATTACTGAGATCTCTCTTCTATCTTTCAAAATTACAAATTCTTCCCCCATTGAGTTTACATTTTTAATGTACATGTACAAAAAAAAGACCTTGTAGACCACTCGAGGGGATTATTTTTGGGTACATGCATGTTAATATTGTAAACTTAGAGAAGAGGTTTTGATGATTTTGAAAATAGAGGGGCGAGAGAACAACTTACTAGTGTCTCATCACTAGATTTTGAGTCCAATACTGCCCTGTAGCCATTGTATATTGGATCCTCAGAATCATCTTCATCAATTATCTCGTCTTTGCCATGGAAATACTCGTTCACAGAATCTGCAAGGCTCACTTCTTAATTATTTCTCTTTCGTATGATACTGAAAAAAATAGATTCTGATGCTAACTCCAGTTACCTTCTATTGATTTTGCTAATACTTCAAACTTTCTGGCTGTAGAACTCTCTAGATGTTCGCCAGACCAATTGGGGAAGATAAGAAGGCTCATGAGAAGACAGATGCCGCAGCCAATGGCGATGGTGTAGAGGCGTTCCCGTGCCATGCGCATCACATTTTGCACGCGATAGCTAGATACCGTTATTAGATTGAAGGTTAGTAGAAAAATCACCACTCCGTAGTCATAGTTCTTCTTTATAGAGGGGAAGAACCTCAAGTACGTAGACGAGAAGCCTATAAACAATGAATCAAGAGCAATCCCATAAGTTTGTTCCTAAAAACAGTGGAAATTCATGGCCCTTAGAAGATAGATAGGAGATTCAGTTAGTTCAATTGGACTAGTTTCCCCTCAGACATATTAGGGTCACTCGTTGTTAATGCCTATAAGTCTCAAGTTATGAAAACATCATTAGGCGAACTAAATGATAAGTAGAGGTCCCGAACAGTCCCAAAAGCTGTTAAATGAAAAACTCATGGCAGAGCGCTGCGTATTGAGCATGTCACCGCTTTTCTCATGGTTCGAATTATGTTCAATTCCGCCTTCGCTGAGGTTTCAGGTCCTACATTTTCATATCAACCTCATAAAGTACGCTGAAATTATATTGAGGCATACCTACTAAAAACACAGATGCCCCTATGAAAACGGCATGTAAAGCTCTCCCCGTCTCTTCTGCCATGAACTCTATGAAAAACGCCAAGGACACGGCGCACAATGTCCCGAGCCCTCGATTCAACCCCTTGCACAGGGTTGCACCTATCACAGAAAATTGAATTCATGAACCTCTGATCAATTCGACATATAGAACGAATGTTTCGCTTCACCTGCGGTGAACTCGAGCACCACAACCACGGTGATCACTGCCCACATTGCGTTCTGCCCGACTCCTTGGAAGAGAGGCTCCAAGAGGTACAGAAATGAAACCAGAGTCAAGGCCAGGCCGACCTTGAGGGCATGAATGACCCGCCTTGGGTCATCTCTTCCCACCTTCCATATGTTTCTGCAAATGGAATTTGGAAGTTTTCTCAGTTTCTTCATGATTATATTTCGCCGTGTGCTGATGCTGGTGTCTTTGTTCAGATCACCTTCCATGGCCATTGGCATCAGAGGAGAAACTTAAAGAATGGCTATGGTTGAAGAAATCATTTGAATTTATATCAGGAAATTCGGAGGCTTGGGCCATCAGGTGATGGCAGGTGCAGTTGAGCATCATTTTCTCTCAACAAAGGAAGCAACTTTGAGAGTTAAAATTGAGTTGTGGTTCACATGGTTCCTGCCAGTAGGAAGAAATTCAGCAGCATTGTGCTTCTTTCCCTTCCACTCAAGGGCAAACCAATACTGAATAAAAGGTAATACTATAAACCTCAGTAGTTTTTTTTTTTTGTAAATCTTTTATTTGAACAAATTAAATATTTTATTTATTTAAACACTAAAGGCTAGAGGCAATGAAGATTGATAGACTATCTATTTAATATCTGAAAAGGATAGTTAATTATTGCATTGTCAAAAATATTGAAGAAAAGCTCACGGGGATCTCAACTGTGCAGAGCAGCTCTGTCATGAACTGGTTCGTCCCTATTGCTTTTAATTTTAGGCACGAATGCTGCTACACTTTTCACGCAATTAATTATTGTAGGCTTTCCCGTGCATGCCGTTGCACACATTCCATGCAGATTACGGGACTGCTTCATGCCGTCCATCGCAGTTTCTGACTTTGGAACCGCGGGGGTTTGGTTTCTGCTACGATGCCAACGGAGGTCTTACGGTGGAGCCACCAAGGTTGTCACTGTTATCACCGAGTATTAACTAAGGGCGCTGCTATTAGCACCGCAGTTTTGGCTAGTCGCACCGCAGTTTCTCCTAATTTTTTGCGCCTTTTGGAAATACACCTTGTACATTTATTTTTAGAAAAATTGTCCAACACGAAAGTTGTAGATTTCGACGAGATCTACAACTTTCGTGTTGAACACTTTTCCTAAAAATGCATGTACAAGGCGTATTTCCAAAAGGCACGAAACATGAGAGTATTTCCAAAGTACGCCTTGTACATGCATTTTTAGGAAAATTGTTGAACACGAAAGTTGTAGATCTCGTCGAAATCTACAACTTTCATGTTGGACAATTTTCCTAAAAATGCATGTACAAGGTGTATTTCCAAAAGACACGAAAAATTAGAAGAAAATACAGTGCGACTAGCCAAAACTACGATGCTAATAGCAGCGCCCTTAAATAAAGAGCATTTATATTAGCTTCTCATTTATATATATTAGCATCCCATAAAATACATCAAATAACACACAATTTTTAATACCCTACTCTTATACTCTCACCCAGCACCAACTCGCGACTAAGGGTGAAAGTCGGAACCAACCGAACCGCATAACCGAACCGAGCCAAATCAAATCGTACGGTATGGTTTTAGTAGCCTGCGATTCGGCCACGATTTCATTTTTTGAAAAATCGTGTGGTTCGGTTCACGGTTCGGAATGTCGAACCGAGTCGAACTGAACCGAATCATATTAGCTTTAATAATATTTTATTCTATTAGTCTGTTACAAGTTACAATTTACATAGAACAGATAGAAGTCTTTGTTTTTGGTTTTCACTACACAACAACAACAACAGAACCCATATAGTCCCCAATCATTGGGGGTATGGGCGGGGGAAGATTGGAAACAGACCTAACCTGTGGCACTATGCACAAAGTGGCTTCTCTCAGAGGAGAAAGACCTAACCTTTGGCAATAAATGCACAAAGTGACTGCTCACATAGTACCACTGAAATAGTGGCCCCATATACCGTTGCGTTTGCTGCGGAATCATGCCCTCAAATCAAAGCCAAAGACATCAGAGAGGGCAGACCCAAGAATCTATTTTGATTTATGTGCACATAACCATGCTTCATTCAGATTTATGAGCATCGGTGAAGCACTTTGACATTCAGAGCACTGTTTTCGGTTCACTAATAAGCTAAAATATTACGAGCAGGGACGGCTAATCAGTACTCGAGCGGTTTTCTCTTTTCTTTTAATTATTAAACCACTCAAACCGAATCGAATTCAATGGTGTGCGCGGTTCAGTTTCAGATTTTTGGAACCACATGCAGGTGGTTCTGTTAGCGGCTTTGATCAAAAACTGAATCAAACCAAACCGTTGCAGTCCTACCCGTGACCTCCGCACCCACGCTCACTGCTCATCCCCATCGTTCCCGACGTTGCTTCCGTCGCTAATGACATCACGCCCACCGTCTTCATCTCGGGCGACTCTTCCGACGGAGGTTGTGTCCATTTTTGGCGACTGAGTGGAAGCTCCAATGATTTTCGCGCGACGTAAGTTTGTTTCACCTCCGGCGTTGACCCTGTAAATTCGGCGGAGGTGCTAGGGTAAGCTTATGTTTTCTCCCTTTGACACTCCATTCCTTTCCCATTTTAGGCTAATTATGATTTATGTTGATCCATAGGCCTTTACCGAAACTTGCAAGTCGGATTCGTAGTCCATGTACCCCCTTACACAAGGTTTCAAAAATCAGTCCGTGTGGAGCTCAGCTCTTGACTTTGGAGGGGAAGTTCCTATACACTTTCGGGTAAGAGGTGAGGCCTCCACGTTGCAGCCCAATGTCATGTTTGTAGGCAATTGAAAGACTCTTCAACCCAATCTAGTCTCAATCAACTTTTGAATCGAACACTAGACAAGTAGTCTTCGGTCCTCTTTGGTCCGAACATTTGGGACCCGGAATTTCTTGGTTCCAGCACTTTGGTGCGGTGAACTTGGTCCATGATCGAAGGAAGAACCTCTGGCGCGAGGTCCAATGGCGAATGAAGACGAGAGGGAGTTGGAGATTGACAATCAACGAGCTCCGAGCGAGTTCGTCACCAAGGCTGATCTCGCAGATTTTAAGGAAGGGATGATGGTCGATGGAGACACTACAAGCTCTCTTAACACAGCCTGTCGAGCTCGCAGCGGCCTCGCCGCCAACTATTACCCAAGCTGGAGGTGTCGAGCCATCACGACGACCTGGAAAAGAGGTCGCCGCCTCGCCCGACGAGGAGCGAGCCTTTTTTGACCGAAGTCGGGATGAGCATGTATACCTTATATTATCTATTTTGATGTACCATATATATTTGATGGCTGTCCCTCGTTGATATTTATTGCTTCCGCATATTCTAATTAACTCTGTGAGATGTGCTGTGTAATGATGTATTGATCTTGCAAAGCGAAGGTTTCAGTAAACGGGTCGTGGACTAGGTGAGAGGGTTGGATCGTCTATCGAGAAGCGATATTTTTGTTGGGACGTTCGTCTTAGGCATAAGGACTGCCCTGATTTATAAAAAAAGGGTTCTTACATATAGAGATGTCCATGTTTCTGCAACATGCTTGTAAAACCTTGTCCAATGTAAGACTATTGATGATACAGACGATACTTACGTAAGATTAGTAGAATGAGGTGATTTCTATTTATGAATCCAATAAAAATAAATTTTGGCTTTGCAGATGACATTGAATAAATAGGAAGAAAATGTCAAACATTAATTTCTTGAAAGTTCAAATAATGTTATATTGTAGCAAGCTGCGATCACAACTGTCATATCGGATAATAACATTCATTTTTCAAATGGGCCTAAATCACTATACAATCAAGAGATTTTAACATCGTTCCGTCTGAAGCTGCCGAACATTGCATCACATATTTTTTTTTGTGATTTTCAAGTTAAGAGTAGAGATCTTTCTGTATTTGTGGACCACCATACCTCCCTTATCAAGGTTTGACCAATTACTCGAAACTCACAATGTATATCGTCAAGTACATCTAACACCGCCATAATATGTTCGGGCAAATAACCTGGCATTTGCTCACATACTTCATCACACAATTGCATGTTCTTCAATGGAGTTCTAAATTTATAATTTATCCTCATACATGCTGCCAACTTTGTACTTGTTTTTAGCTATTTTGTTTTTTTTTTCTTCCATCAAAACATGTTCAAAACAGGATACTTCAAGTATTGTTGATTTCCAATCTTCTTTATATTCTATGAAACTTCATTGGTCTTCCTTTAAACTCTAAAGGTACTAACGGTTCTATAGTTTGGCTTGATGACGAATCAACTATTTCTTGGAGAATATGTTTTCTTTCTTTCTGTTGATGTTCATTGGAATTAGTAAATATCAAGACAATTGTTTCAAGCTCAATGCTTATATCATTTGAAACATCAATCTCTTTTTTCGTATGTTTGTGTTTCGTGCAAAGACAGCTCTGCTTTCGTTGCATATGTACCAACAATAGCAGAAAATACTTAGATTGAGGCATGTATGGTAATAGCTCATGTGCAAATGTAAGCATTCATGAGCTTGCTTAAATTGCACACATTTCTTGATCAAATCTTCTTCTTGCTTAATGCACTATAAGGATTTAAGAGAGCCATGCATCAACAAGTCAGTGTATAAAGAACGGGTATACTCGTCGCTAACTTTGATACAACTTTGCTCAAACGATCTCTTAATATTAATATGTAGAAGTTTGAGCATTTGATCAAATCTCTTCTCTATTGGTGTCAAATTTCTAATAAAAACTTCCAAAATTTTGTTTAACTGTCTGCGAGCACTTTCGACTCTTTTTTTTTACTTGAACTACATAAATATAGGTACTTATCCACCCATGTCGAAACAAAAAAAAAGACATTGTATAGTTATAGCATGATGGGGTAACATATGCCAATGTTTCAGGATAACCCTCGGAAAACTCAACCGCAAGAGTACTGAATGTCATATATAAATCACACCGATTTTAATTCAATCCATCGTTGTCACGCAGACATAAGCAATTCAAATTATTTACCTTTGCTAAAATTTTTTTGCAATTTGCCAATATATTTCTGTGTACATGACATAAGATATTTTTGGAGTTGAGAAATGATGTATTAATGACATTAATCAAAGTCAACTCTCTGTGACACCAATGCAACTAGTAATAAAATTGGTTCAACCATTGACTTGAAACATTCAATTGCTCACCTATAATTGACCTCATTTTCATTTGACATCAACTTAAAACAAGAAAAAAAGACTGGTATATGGAAGTGACTCTAATTATACATAACAATGGCATTTGATTCATGTTCGTCTTATAGGTGCAATCTAGTTGGAAAACAATTAGAAATATATTACTAAGTTAATTTGACAGAGACTGAATGAACAAAAAAAAACTATGCAATCGAGAGTACTTTCAAGTACTTTGATGTTGATTCACTTGTACAGAAATAGTATCTGCATCAACAAATTAATTCCTTATTTGTAACCTCACACTCTAATTATAAATGATCTTTATGTTTATAGTATCAGCAATACTACTTTTCTTTATGACGACTAAGATTTTCGGTGGCTTTACTCCTAAACTATTCATCTCACTAATTTTTCCTCTTGCTTATCCAACCTTCATGCAAATGTAAGCATTTCCAAATGAATACTCATGTGATTACATTCCTTGAATATTACATTAATCTTTCATTCATCATCATTTTGCTAATTTTTGTCTTTCAATGAAAAGTGGGAAATTACACTGCTTATTTGTTGATCTTCAAATCAGTCTATTTACTCATCCCTTTTTTTTATCACCTCGATAATGACCTCTATCACACCCTAAGAGGGCACAAGATTTTTGTTGACTCCTAAGCATATCAAAACCTCTTATTATTACAACAAAACCCAAACTTCGACGAGCGTTTCAAACCCCGCTTAATTAAGGCTTCTCTTGAAGAAAATGTTTAGTCTTTCTCAAAATGACTACCCACATCAATGTCAATAT
Source organism: Dactylorhiza incarnata (assembly GCA_033032865.1). Taxonomy (NCBI): domain Eukaryota; kingdom Viridiplantae; phylum Streptophyta; class Magnoliopsida; order Asparagales; family Orchidaceae; genus Dactylorhiza; species Dactylorhiza incarnata. Next base: position 2,921,854 of record JAWHQI010000046.1, on the reverse strand, counting down.
TTTTAGGCAAATCTTCAATTGGGTAATTTTCATCTTTTGAATGTCATTACCAATCAACAACTTGATATTGCTACTTTCCTCCATGCTGAAAAATGATAATAACAATAAAGCTTCACAAAAATCAGGACAACTAGTGTAGCCGTGTTCATAAAAATCGGGCCCGGTCCCGGGATAGCATGCCTCGGGCTCTGGGGGCCTACCCCATATAGGGCGATTGTCCGGGCCGGGCAAAGCCCAATTTTTCTGGCCTGCGTTGAGACCGGGACAGGGCAAAGCCCGACCCCCCATCCAACGACTCTTAGAGCCGTTGGATCAACGACTCTTAGAGCCATTTAAGAGCCATTGCTGCATGGCGGCGCTGCCATGCAGCATGCTCCCTATGGCAGCCTAGAGCCTAGGCCCCAAATTAAATATTTTTTTTTTATTTTTAAAAAAACTTACAAGTTATAAATAAACCCCTCTCCAACCGCCCCTCTCTCTCCTATTCTTTCTCTCTCTCAAGTGTGAGCACCAACGTCGAATATGACATCATATATCATCCTCGAAGACATCATCGTCTACAGCTGCGCATGAAGCGGTGGAGCACAAGCATACGACTCCAGTATGAGAGCATTTTGAGAAAGTACGGGTCGACGGTGAGCACAAGGCGAAATACAAATTATATTCGAAATTGCTGACCCTAAGTGACAACTCGACACCGGCAAGACACATCAAATCTTGCATTTTGAAACAAGCTCCCGAGTCTAGTCAGACGCAAATATCGAGAGCCTGCCAAATTTGGGCCTGCAACCCAATGCTAAAAATAGTTCTGTCGTTTTTTTTCGCTCTTGTGCTCTTGTGTGCTAACGAATTATCCACCATTGGCGGCAACTCCGTCGATATGTCAGAACACAGATCATGGAGCTCCAGCTTTCTCTAGCACTGCAGCCCGTTCCTGCTGTGGAACGACGAACTTCCATTGCTTGCTGATTCGCGTCAGGGGTTTCTTCTTCACACCTGATAGCCCGTCCCAGGGTTTCTCTGATTTGGACAACATCGTCGACGACGAATACAATAACGAAGTTCTTCACGAAGAGCGAAACTGTGACGAGCTTGATTTCACGGAGAGCAAAACTGTGGTTTGGTCTGCACATAGCCAAACTTGATTTTCGCATTGCCAAATTTGATTTGCATATATAATTACTCTAAATTAAATTAATTATTTGATGTGCGGATAACCAATCTTAATTCCAATCAACTTCATCCTTCCGGCGCAGTCAGACCACGATCATCGCCCTTCCGTTATAGATCCGTAGGTTAGGCGTTGAACTCAGCTGTTCTCTTCGCCGTCGCGAACCTGATTCTACGCCGCCGGATTTCCATCGCCGCCACTGAATCTACATCTCCTTCCCCTTTGCCGTCGGATCTGCCCGATCTACTTGCAGGTTACTCTCTCTCTCTCTCTCTCTCTCTCTCTCTCTCCTCTCTCTCTCTCTCTCTCGCGCGCGCGCGCGCGCGCGGTCTCATTTATCATTTATTTCCTTACTCTACCACGCCGCTGCTCTTCACCGCCTTGTCGCCGCTCCGGCAACCCTTATTGCCTCTGGTAATCTCTCCATCCCCTGATCCCAAATTCTGCCTAGGGTCGTCCCTTCTTGCACGGTCGCACATCTCTCCCTCCTGTTCTCACTTCTCCATCTTCTCTTCCCACCCTATAATCTTCTAATTCATCCCCTCTCCTGATCTATGATCTTCTAACTCCATTCCACCGTACCCCTGGTTCCCATCTTCTGGCCATGAGGTCCCTAACTCCCTCCTTATCTTCTCATGCTGAATTTTCACCGCTTATTCTTTTTTCCTTTTGCTGTGGATTTTGCATTCACGGCCGCCACCTCCCTCCTTATGCATTCCTGGATGGAGGACCACAGTCACTGCTCATCCCAGCCTTCAGGCCTAGTTCCCAGCTTGCCCGATCCCGTCCCAACTTTCTCTTATCTGCACCGAGCCGAGCTGGTGCAATGAGAGAACCCCAGGCAGGGCTCTAGTTAGTTGATTTGTATTTCTTTTAAGGCCTCTAGGGGCATCGAAGAGTCTCTTCGGTGAGTTTTGGATGTCACCATTGCGGCATCCCATAGAGAGCTCAGCCTCTGTGAAACCCCTCCTCTTTGATCTTCCCCTCTTTGATCTTCCTAAGGAGTGACGAGTGATTCTTATTTGGAGTGGTGGATGTTGCCTCATCTCTCCCAATTGCGAAATTTGTATCCTTTCCTCCCCTTCTCTTTATTTTAATATTTTTTGCAACATTTTTGTCAGTTTTCTCTATTGTTTCTCGAGTTATTGGTTGTTTGGAGTGGTGAGCTTTGCCTTGTAGCTCATTTTATATTTGAGCTATTGGTTGTTTGGAGATATCCTCCTGAACATTGCTTCTTATTGACAGCTCGTCGAACCTAGTCATATATTCTGAAAAATGGGTCCCATGATGAAGAGAATAAAGCTGGTGAAGGAGTTGTTCTCGCGAAGACACCGGGAGATACTTCTCCTTAAGCCTATGCTTCATTTCTTCGCAATGAGAGACGGAGCGGCGGCTTGCGGGTTCAATCAATCTCTCTAGTCTGGTCCAATAAATATTGGCATGCCCGACTAACTTCATCTTAGGGAGGCACACGTAGGCGGTGCTCATTGCTCATCTTGTACTAGTCGAAGTAGTGGTTCATGTCCGATTGCCAGTCACTAAAGGTCTTTGGGTCCGGATGACCGTCGAAGGATGGAGCGTCAATGCGAATTCGTCTCGTAATCTTGCCATCATGATGTTGATCCCGTGATGGCACTCTAATAATCACAATAATATACTTTATTGCCGTCGTATTGTGCGGCGACGTCGATATGATATCTATGTTAAGGATCTTGATTTCACCGGTAATCATCCCGATAGTAATGCAGCCTCATAGGGGAGGGCCATTACGCGTCCATCAAAGGTAAGATCTGAGCCCTCTACAAGGGGTCGTGAACCCCTCGTAGAAGGGTGCCTCACTTGACGCTCAAGGGGATCATGGCACTTTTGGGTCTCATCACGACGCTCAGTTTGAGGTTGGATACATTCTGTTGACCTGAAGTTTTAGGTAGTCAGACCTGAAGTTTTACGCTGCTCGAGATCGTCAACCAGAGTGGTGAAAGCCCCCAACTGAGTGCTTATACCCATTCAACTGATCGAATAACATTTGGATGTCAACGAAAGGTACTTTGATACTCGGGCTAGGGGCCTGACCATCTAGGATGCTAGGATTGCCATAAAAATTCTGAAGACCTTACCATTGCGAAGCTTAAAATTACCCTGAACCTAGAGCTCTAATACCAAATCTGACGCAAGGATTTCTAGAAGAAACATGGGGTTGCTAATTGTTGGAATCAAACCCTAATGCCTTAGCGAAGGTAATTTGAGCTACGGATACCACTTAAAACATATTGTGTTCTTCTTTATAACAGTCCTCCCTAATACAATAATGAAGCAAGCTCAACTCCAATGCCTTTAAGGGGAATTTTGTGAACTACATCAACAATTGGCTAAACTCATGCTGGATGGACAGCAACAACAGATGCCATGAAGAAGGCTGCAGCAAGAACCTTGTAGGGTTTTCCTTTTATGGATCTCATAATCAATATCACCATAAATTATTAAGATGAACAAAAGAAAATGAAAATGCTGATGGTATAGAATGGTGATCAATATTCTATTAATTTTACAAAAAAAGTGCTTGTATCTAGTTTCAGAAGCTCATGCTGGTGACAAGTGTGTGGTTGTATCATTCCAAGATAAGCTCATCCGGATGAGCAATTTATCCTGCTAAAAGAATTTTTGTTTCTTCTAGTGATATGAGGTTTTTGTTATCGATGCAGGTGAAGTTGAAGCTATAATCCCTTTTAGTAGTAAGACTTCTTTTGCCAACAAAGACAACATCTAGGGATCTGCGTAAGACAACTACAATGCATCTAGGGCAAGAAATGATATCTTTAATAGTGAATCAGATGATAAATGTTCCCGTGATGATCATGAAGAAGTTGCGAATAATGATGATCAAGATGCTAAGGTTGGAAGTGAGGGTCTGGAAAATATGAAATATGTCGAGGATGTTGCCGTATTTCGTGATTTTGTCCCCTGTATCGGAAAGATATCTTCAATATGAAAAGTATTTGAATTAACTGAAACTTCTGCCAGAGGGGCATTTTTTGGAGTTTGATGATCCATCAGTTGGTTGTTTGGGTCATTGTTACGCACATGCAATGACATCGACATGAAGCATTTTATTACGTTCATTATGTATTTTTATTTTTAGGGGTATTATGGTAATTTGTAAGCGAGTCATACTTCTTATATAAGGAGGAAACATGTGAGTCTTAGGGATCTTTGGATCATTGAGTTTTGGGATCTCTCATTTTGGAGAGAGACTTTAAGGAGGAACCAACCTTCTGAGGTTAGAAACGAGTATCCCTTGTGAATTGTATTCGGTTTTTAAGTTCGATTGCAATCAAATTTCTGTGTTAGTAACATTGGTCTGATCTGTCGTTTCCGACCGCTCTTAGTCGTCGGCTTCCCGTCCATCTATGGACTCATCCAGGAGATGCGTCGATTAATAACTTAGCTCCCTCGATCTCGCGTCGTTCGATCCCTAGTCGACAACAGTGAGCGTGAGTGTCCACCACACCGCCATTCTCTACGCCTTCCATTTGCTTGCCCGCGTTTGCCCGCAACCTGTGACTCCGACCGGAGGGCTCGATGAGTTCCTACACCTGCGACTCCGACCTTTGCTCCCGACTTCTCGCTCTACTGCGGATCCCGCTTCCGTGTCCGACTCTGACTGCAGAGGCTGCACACCGCTACGACTAGAGATCCCGCACAAGCGCCATTCAGATCGACAGATTCTTACACTATTGTGACCTTCTAGCGCCTTCCATCTAGACATCTACTGCTTTCGCAACTGCTAGTGGACCCCCACTGCTTTTTCACCCTCTCCTTATGCTAAAGTCCCGTCAATCGATGGAAACCCGTATGGAATCTTTGGAACATGCCTTCACCACCATCAACACTCACCTCAAGGCCCAAGCCGAGTAGTTCAAATCGATTATGGCACAACTCTGTAAGTAATCCATCTGCAATTTCACGGAAGACATCGCTAAAGGAGAAGTGCATCCTCCGCCTTCCCCCGCATTGACATCCAACATTCAACGAAACAGTCCCCCTGGGTTGGATTGCTCGCGAGCAATATTTTGACATTAACCAGATCACCTAGGCCCAAAAGGTCTCTGCATCCCTCATTGGAATGGAAGGGTCCACACTTCACAGGGTCCTTTGGCTCCTGTAGTCCTCTACCGGCCTCACATGGGCATCTCTCATGGAGGCGCTTATTCAGCGCTACGATCACCGCTACTCCGATAACGCGATTGAATACCTTTGCGGTGTCCGCTAGACGGCCTCCATTGACTCTTACTTGGATGAATTTATTGAGGTGGTCACACACGTTTTGGGTCTTCCTCCCGACCACTACTTATCTATTTTATGCATGACTTGCAATCGCATATCCGAGTTCACTTCCACACCCTCCATCCATTTACTATCAACCAAGCCCTGTCCTCTCCCTACTCGTGGAGGCCGAATTCCTTGCGACCTTCACGGGCCCTCGTTCTATCTCTATTCCCTCCAAGCCCCTCTATCAACCATACTTTGCCCATCCTCATAAACCTCCAACACCACCACCTTTTCTACCTCGCCTACCCATTGTGCCTCCACATAACAACCATCCTATCTCTACTCACTGCCTTTCCAACCAAGAGTATCACGACTTTCGGAGTAAGGACTTGTGCTCCCGTTGCATGCAACTCTACTCTCCTACTCATGATTGTACTGTCAAAGATTTATGCGTCATCATCGGTGATGACTTGGAGGAGATCGACATAGCTAACTTTGACGCCCTTGAGATCAATGATACACTACTAGACAGCCCTGAACACCTCATCGACAGTCAACCCGCAGATGTACCACTATTAGACAGTGGGCGGCGCTCAACCTTGAGGTTAAGGTCGATTTTCAGGCAGGATATATTGTTATGCACATGCGACGACATCGACATGGAGCATTTTATTTTGTATGATCATTATGTAATTTCATTTTTAGGGGTATTATGGTAATTTGTAAGCGAGTCATCCTTCCTATATAAAGAGGAAACCTGTGAGTCTTAGAGATCATTGGATCATTAGGTTTTGAGATCTCTCATTTGGGAGAGGGACTTCAATGAGGAACTAACCTCCCGAGGTTAAGCATGAGTATCCCTAGTGAATTGTATCCGGTTTTCAAGTTCGATTGCAATCAAATTTCTGTGTTAGTAACAGTCCTCCCCTTCCCTGTTCATTTATTGAACTAATTGATTGGAAAAAAGATTGGATATACCACAAAAAAACAAAATGTCGAGGGAGAGCTCTATATGTGCCAATGTTGCTGCAAATGTGGCTTGTAAATTTGTGTATAAAGGTCAAATCACTTTCTTTGGTGATATCAAATATTTTTCTTGGGGACAATAGAACCACCAAGAGAAGAGACTATTTCTTCTGCATTTACCCACTATATAGGGTTGGAACCTTCATGGGATGTGAGTTGTCACAACTTGGATTTCATTTGAAATTTTTTTGCTGATTGTTTTTTTCGATGGCAGCTTTTTGAAGCCACAAATCTCCAATTTTGAATCAGAAAGATGTATAAGTACAATGCCATGCATGTAAGATATCATGTGGTGAATTGGAAATGTGTTTCCGTCATTGGTATTGGTGGGGTTTTATATGACTAAATGTGTTGAGTTGGTTGTGGAGGTTGGTGCAAGCTGTAAAGTATCTGATAGGTTGGAGGGAGTCGTGGGCATTAGGACCGGGCCCATCAGGCCGGCCTGGGCCCGGCCCGGTAAAAGACCGAAAGGCCCGGGCCTGAAAAAGCCCGCTCCAGGCCCGGGCCGGGCTTTGGGGGCCTAACAAGGCCCCCATTCTGGTTAGCTGCCCGGCCTGGTGCCCAGCCCGGGCAAAGCCCGGGCAAAGCCCAGGCCCTAGGCCCGGCCTAAGACCAGGCCGGGCAAAGCCCGGGCCAGGCCTGGAAAAGCCTGGCCCGGCTTTGTGCCGTTGATCAACGGCTCCCAAAGGAGCCGTTGATCATTCCGTTGATCAACGGGCTCCTTTGGGAGCCGTTGATCAACACACAACGGCTCTCTCTTAAAGAGAGAGCCGTTGTGTTCCTTCCTGGCAGCTGCCAGGAAATTAATTCCTGGCAGCTGCCAGGAAATGACAGCCTAGCCTAGGCGTAGGCTGCCAAAAAATTGGCAGCCTATGCCTAGGCTAGTGAATTTTTTTTTTAAAAATTAAGTTTTTATTTTTTATAAATCTCTCATTCCCTCCCCCTCCCCCCCCTTACCCGATCCCTTCCCTCTCTCTCTCATACTCTCTCTCCTCTTTATCTCTCACTCTCTCTCATTCTCTCTCTCCTCTTTATCTCTCACTCTCTCTCATTCTCTCTCTAAATTTTTGAGAAATGGCGTCTTCGTCCTCTATGCCTTCGTCCTCCGCATCGACTGCGCAGGAAATTGTGGAGCATAAGCACACAGCTCCAGTCTGGGAGCACTTTGAGAAAGTGCGGATCGGCACCGAATTTAAGGCGAAGTGCAAACATTGTTCGAAGCTGCTAACCGTTAGCGGAAATTCAACGCTCGCCCGACATATCAAATCATGTCTGGCTAAGCAAGCCCCGGAGGCCACTCAAGCGCAAATTTCTGCAGGCGGGCAAATCTGGACGTATGATCAGATGCGTCAACGAGAGCTTCAAATGAGGAACGTCATTAGACGTGGATTGCCGCTCGGGCACTACGACCATGAGGAGGAAACTGAATACATACACGAAGGGCTACAACCAAAATATCAACAGGTAAGTAGATCAACACTTAAGCGTGATGCATTTAAATCTTATATGCAAGCGAAACAGGACTTAATAAATTATTTAGAAACTTACGACGGCAGAGTTAGTCTGACGAGTGACGTTTGGAGTAGCAATATAAAAGCAGGCGTATCGTATATATATATATTACTTGTCATTGGATCGATTCCGATTCATGGAACTTAAATAAACGTATTATATGTTTTGAGTATTTCGAATATCCACATACTGGTCAAGCTATTTATCACGTAATTTCAAAATGTATTCGCGAATTTAAAATTAAAGATAAAATATTAAGTATTTCTTTCGATAACGCTAGCAATAATACGGTCGCAATCGATTATTTAAAACGTGATTTGAGACCAATATTAAGTGGGATATTTTTTCATACACGATGCGTATGCCATGTTTTAAATTTAATTGTGCAGGATAGTTTATCGTATATGGAACCCTATATTAATAAAATGCGTATTATGTTAAAATATATTTATACTTCTAAAAAACGTAAACAAGATTTTAAAAAATTTGTAAATGCACAAGGGCTTAAATTTTTAAAACCTCAATTTGATATGCCTATAAGATGGAATTCAACATATCAAATGATAAAAAGAGCAGTGCGACAAAAAACACAACTAATGGAATTTTATAGTATGTGCGAAGTTCATAATTTTCAAGATTCTGATTGGGATGTAATTGAAAATTATATGGAATTATTAGAAGTTTTTTATAGATCGACGACAATTTTATCTGACGTTTATTATCCTACTAGTTCACTCGTTATCGAAAATTTTGTATTAATTACAGAAAAATTTAAAGCTTATAAAAAATATGAAGGTTGGCGTCCGTTAATTCAAATAATGGAAGAAATTTTTTTAAAATATTATAAAGAAATGCCAGCTATGTTTTCATGCGCCGCAGCGTTAAATCCTTTAATTGGCGTAGATGGCGTAGAAAATCTTATAGAAGAAATAAACAATAATTTAAACTTATGTGGAACCTATCAATTTTATGATAATATAAGTGTTTCAAAATTTAATACTGATTTTACAGAATTTTATAATTATTACGATCAATTATATGGATCGCGGCCTAGAGAAGAAAGCACCCAACCAAAAACCAAAGATATCCTAAAAAACAAGATTTTAGAGTTAGCCGCCCGGAAAAAACAACGAACTTCTAGTACTTTAAATGAATTAGGATTATATACGAAAACACAATTTCAAGAGTTTATGAGTTCAAATGAGATAGAAAATTTTGATGTTTTACAATGGTGGAAAAATAAAATTAATATATATCCTGTTATGGCCTTTATGGCCAGAGATTTACTAACAATCCAAGCTAGTACTGTAGCTTCGGAGTCTGCATTTTCTTTGAGTGGCAGGATTCTGACTGACCGAAGGAGCCGCCTAAGCGACGACACTTTGGAAATGTGCATATGCTACAAAAACCACTTGGATGCTATGAAGAGGAGGCAGCATGTCGCATCGATCGAAGATAGCTCATCCGACGTTGACGATGAGCTAGGCGGCCTAAATTTGGGCACAGAAGATCAAGCCTGAACGTCATTTCAAATCAAGACTAATATTGTATTATTCTAGATTTTTTAATAGTCAAATATTTGTACTCGTTTTTTTTTTTGTTAAATCTATGTACTTAATTTTTTAATAGTCAAATCTATGTACTTAATTTTTATTGTCGCATATTTTTGTAATTAATATTTTTATCAATAATAAAAAAAAATCATTATCATTTTGTCACATTTTTTTGTATGGTACTTAATTTTTTTCATTAATATATATAATGTTATTATTATTATATTTATATAATTTTATATTTATATTATTATATAAAATAAATTTTAAAAAGAAAATTAAATATGCCGGGCCAGACCCAGGCCCGGCCTGGGCCTGGCCCGGCCTGCAAGGCCTTGGTAGGCCTCCTCCTCAAGAGGAGGCCTGGGCCCGGCCTGGGCCTGGCAAAAACCAGGCCCAAGCCCGGGCTTTTTCCAAAAAGCCCGGGCCCGGCATGCCCGGGCCCAGCCTGGGCCTGGTAGGCTTTTTGCCCAGAACTAGGAGGTATGGTGTAGGTCAATAAACTTGCCCCCCTTGCAATTTGACTTGATCCATGGCTTGGCAGGGAAGCTGATTGGAAAGACTACCTCACAACATATGTCAAGGTGCATGGTTGACACAACTCAGGAAGAAGATGTTGGAGAGGCTGGTGCTGCGATTGGTGAACATCTTGAATGGGGATTAATACGAATGCACTATGGAAGACTGCACCAGCGTGGAGAGCGTGCCTTGACGGTTAACGAAAAGGAAAGCGTCAAAACACATACCAATGAAGGCGCTGCACTCGTTCCAAGTAGATAAGTGGTGGTTGATGTGCATCCATTAGGTCCATGCTAGGGCACTGCCGTCCATAGAAAGGAAAACATGAGCAGGTGCTTTTCTTCGAGTATGCGGTGGTAGGATAAATTTGGTTTGCTCTAAAGATTCAGTAGATGAGTTCAAATCCATCAAAATGCGAGAAGTCAAGGCATATGGAGCGCGGTTGCAGGTGTTGGGTGTTGTCGTGGTGGTGTAGTCTGCCATGTTTCTAGGTGAGGTGTTTATGGTTGGTCATGGGAGGAAGCCATTTTTATTGTTGATGGGATGAAGTGCGATGGTTGGGGGCTTGGAGCTTGTCGAAGTTAGCCTCAATAGAGAGCAGTGAGTTGACGATGGAGGAGAGGAAGGGGTTGATGCAATTAATGCGGTCGATATTGGTGGAGAACTGTGCGGGAGTGGTGATGTTGATATCATGGAAGCGTGCAATTGTGTCCTCCAGCTTTTTGAACATAAGACCACCCACTATTGTTGCGAAAGACATTTGACATGTAAAATTTTGATTCGATTTCTTTCGGACAATATATGAAACTCTAATATTTTCTTTTTGAGTAAGAGAAAAGATCCATGAGGGTTGATTGGTTGAAGAAATTAAATATTAGGGTTTAAAAGGTTATGGTTCTGTTCCCTTAGGCTGAGATAGTTATTTCCTTTATGTAATGTTAAACAATACAAGGGTGCAAAAATAATGTACATCAGGTTTAAAATAGTATTAAATGTACAAGTTTTGGTGAGTTGCTTTGTTCGGTTCCGAGTAGTTGTGATGGAGGTCACCGGCCTACACGAGATTATTTCCGCAAGAGGCGGTGAACCTATTTTCTTTCGTGCGATCTGAGTCCACGGTTGCGCCCGGACAGTCGTTTCAAGTCGTTTTGATATATTATTTTATGTATTTTGAGTTGTATTTGACACCCGATCGAATCAGACGATATGAGGCGTCTGATTCGGGTGCCATAATTTAGTCATGAGTATATATATGTGCAGGCGTTGGTTGTCGTGGGTATCGAAGGTTGGTTGCAGTTTTGCAAACCATCAGTCTCCGTTCTTCCCGGTGCGACGCCGGAAGTCCTCCCCTGGTGTGACTCCAAGGTAAATCCCCCTCCTCCCTCTCCTCCTACCAGTCTGCCGCCTCCCTCTAGCCGTAAGTCCTCCTTCCCCTGCGTCCACTCCCCCCGTCATTCACCCCTTCCCCAGCTGACCCAGGTCAAAACGCTAACTCCCCGTCTATCCGTTGCAATCCTCCGCCCGCCCAGAATCTCCTCCCAACTCTGTTTACCAACAACTGAACCCTCCCAACCTAGTTTTCTGGTAGTCGATCCTTCTCATTGTACTCAGAGCGTTGCTCCTTTTGATTTAGTACATTCTGATATCTGGGGTTCCTACAAAACCGCTAGTATATCTGGCTATCGCTACTTTATTACGTTTATTTATGATTATTCACGCATGACTTGGTTATATATGATGCATGATCGCTCTGAGCTTCTGTCCATTTTCCGCTCCTTTACTGCAGAAACTCAAACACACTTTTCCCGCACTATCAAAATTCTTCGCACTGATAATGCCCACAAATATATCGGGCATGCTTTTCAGGAGTTCTGCACCTCGTTGGGCATCATCCACCAAACCTCTTGTGCTCATACGCCACAACAGAATGACGTTGCTGAGCGGAAGAACCGCAACCTTCTAGAAGTAGCTCGACCTCTCCTATTCCAGTTGCAGGTCCCCACTACCTATTGAAATTTCACTGTCTCCACTGCTTGTTATCTCATCAACCGCATGCCCTCATCCGTTCTCCAATTTGCGACGTCATTCTCTCTCTTATTTCCTGACCGCCCTCCCTTCCCTCTGACCCCACGGGTCTTTGGCTGCGTCTGCTTTGTTTATCATCTGGGTCCTCCCGTTGACAAGCTGGCCCCTCGTGTCACTCGCCACATGTTTGTTGGGTATTCGCGCACCCAGAAGGGCTATATCTGTTACTCTCCCTCCACTCAGAAGTTGATCACGTCTGTAACAATCCTAAAATATTGCACTTTATAATAACAATAATAATAATATAATAGATTTCCCCCCCTCTCTCTCCCGATTAAAACCGCCCCCCGGTCTAAACTTCCCGCAAACCGCAGCTAGGGCGTCGTCTCCCGCTCCAGTCTCGCGTGCGCAACGCAGCCGCCGACGCCTGCTCCTCCTCCCGCTCGACCCGTCGGCGCCTCCTGCTCCCCTCCTCGTTGGCGCGCCTCCTTCTCCCCCTCTTCTGGACGCCGACAGCAGCAAGGGCTCCTTCTCCCGCCCTCTTCTTCTTCTCCTCCGGCTGATAGGGGTAAGAAAACTCTAAATTTCCTGTTATTCCGGTTTCGAAACCGTGGTTCTAAGCTATCCTCCACTGTCTTTCTCTTTTTTCAAGTGTAGGTTGCCCCGTCCCTCTCCCGTTGTGCATTTCGGCGGTGGTTTCCGCGAGGAACGTCTAGGGTTTGCTCGGATCCGCCCGATTTGGACTTCTTGAGGCCCGATCTAGTCTCCGTGGGTAAGAACTTCTCCTCTCCTGCGATTTCAGAATTTTTGCCCTAGCGTTCGTGTAATTCTCGCTTTCCGATCGACGTAAAATTTATCGATCCCTCTTGGGGTGGTGGTTTACTCGACTAATCCTAAGTTTTATTCGGTTTTCGGTGCCGTGCATCGAATGTAGCGGTGGAATCGCTCAAGGCCCTTTCCGAATTAGGGTTCCCGGATCCAACAGCCGCCAAAACCTGCTGATCTCTTGTGGTAATCGCTTCTCCCCTCTTTGCCGAGGGAGGTATATTCCTTAATTTGCCCCTTGAATTATTTTACGCAACAGAGTCACATGTGTGCGCGTAGGATTAAGCGTTGAAACAAATATTTCATGTGAACGCATCTTGAACAGGTTCCGTTAGAGTGTTGACCTTGCCTCTTAGCCGCCGCCTTCAAGTCCGGCTCCTCCTTAAGGCAAGTAGAGAAAACTCTCTCGCTTGCAAACAAGTTTTATTTAAGTCACACTTGTACCGTACTAGCCCTCACTTGAATTTATTTCTTGCAGATAAGTAAGCTCATTAGACAATGAAAAGGGAATGTGTCGTTTGATGTGACACCGGAAAATGAGTTTACACTTGAAATGGTAACAGAAACCAATAAGGGTCCGTTCGGATCGCGAGTTTTGGTTTTGAGGAATTGGAATTCAGTAAAACAAAAAACCAATAGGTTTTGGTTTTGACTGAATTCAATTGTTGTTGTTCGGTTCTAGTAAATTATTACAAGAATTGGAATTAAGTAAATTAGGGCTAGGCGGCCTCTTCCCTTTTTCCTCGCCGACCGTCGTCCTCAATCGTTGTCGTAGACGATGAGGCGAGCTCCGCCCTGGAGTTTGACCTTCTTTGAAATATATTAACTGGAACGAATAAATCGCCGTCGTTTCTCGGATCAAAAAGGGGTTGGAAGATAAATCCTAGCACTAATTCCCGATGAAAGAGATACAAAGCAAGCTGAGGAAGAAGAAAAGGAGAATGAAGAAGAGAATGATGCGGAAGAAGATGAGAAAGAAAAAGAAGAAGAGGAGAAAAAAGAAAGAAGAAAAAACTCAGGTGGAGGAAGAAGAGGAAGAAGAAACTCATGAGGAAGAAGAAACTCAGGTGGAGGAAGAAGAGGAAGAAGAAACTCAGGTGGAGGAAGAAGAGGAAGAAGGTGGCGAACTCGCTCATCGAAAGCCCCGACAGCCATGGCTTCGCTGGTTCCTTCGCAAATGGCAAAACCGCTGAAAACTTGTCGAGAGAGACAAGAATTGCGGACAGGAAAAAATGAAAACCCAAGGTTTTACAGAATTCCAAATCTCGCGCCAAATCCTTCCAACCGAACATTAGAAAAGAATTATTAATACCCAAAACCAATTCCTAAAGTCTATTTCCGTCCAACCGAACGGACCATAAGGGAATCTTGCGAGCAGCGGTAGCTTAAGCCTTGCATCTACTCCCATGCTAGAATCTTGTACATCAAATGACGACACACACGCCTTTCATTGATTTCTGCTTATACGTTCGTGTTTAGGCTAAACTCCGGAGTAGGCTAAAAATTTACTAAAGAATCTCAGTTAGTCTCTGGCATACTTTACTCACTTTTTTGTAACAGCCCAGGCCCATCTAGTCCTGGACTGTTAAGCGCCGACCCGACAAGTCCGAGCGCCCGGGCTGCAGCCCGCTTAGCACACCCCAACCCTTCTCTGAGCCTGTTTCTCAGCTACAGCGGGGTGTTGGTAGCGGGGATCGAACACCCGACCTACCCTTGATGAGCCTCTTCAAACATGACTCATCACTGACTGAGCTTTTATTAACTTTAATCTCTGTTATTGATCTTGTTCTGAGGCTTTTCCTTCTGTTTGGATTTGCCTTAGGGTTCGTGACTGCGCCGCCTACTTCCTGAGCTGTTCCTCGCCCAGCTCCCGTCTGTCGGAGGTTTACTTTCTTTGTAGTTGCTGCATCAGGTCCTTTGTATCTTGTTTCTTTTACTTTTGGATTTGTCTTTCCTGTACTAGTTACTTTCGGGCATTTTCCTTGTATCGTGGACAACTCTTAGGATGGTACGGATGTATTTCAGCATTATATAAATGTTCATTTTGTTTCTGCGGTTTACTACCATCTACTTTTACATCATAATTATAGCATGAGAATTGATCAAAGTGCATGAGCATCACTTTTAATTCAAGCTTCTGCATAATAAATCAAACTGGTATTGTTTTTTTCAAAATCTAATTATTTTCTAGAGATATTTTGGAATTACAGCTCCCGCCTGGCAGACATGGTTTCTCTTTGCCCATGTCTGCGGCATCACGACCCGCTCGTAGCGCACTCTGACAATTGTTATGAGACGGGTCGTGACAGTTGGTATCAGAGCTAGGTTTAGCATCTAAAGATAAAGTATTTTAAGCTTTTCATATATTTTGAAATCTATTATGTAAATATACGCGCATGCATCATTTCCTCACTCACCTTGTCGTTGTCTGTTGTTCGAGGCTGAAACACGCACACACTCACCCATAAGCATGAGTAGTATGCGTACAAATGTTAAGGGAGTATGGGCAAATTTAACATTTATATGCATATGAATTATATGCAACAGACAACGAATGTACACACATGGATTTTACAAATCATCGTCTTACCGCATGTGATCATATCGCCGCACTTGCATCTGCATGGTCGTCACTTAGAGTTGTCCAATGAAAATGCTGTAACTACTACTTGAATTGCTTATCCAACAGTATTAGATTGCTATGACCTGTAATCTCAACCCTCAAGCTTAACTTAGCCGTTGTCTCACTCGGTTCTTCTGTGTTTCTTTCTAGATGGCTTCTAAGCGACCACAGCGCAAGAAGGCTACACCTTCTGCAGGGGAAGCCCCTCTAGGTGAAATGGTCCAACTTTTGAAGCAGCTCATGGAGCGTGTCACCCGTCTGGAAGGGGATCGCCAAGCTCCTGATCCAGGTTCTGGTTCTGGCAGCGCAGGGACGTCTGGAGTAGCTGTCACCATCACCCCTCCTGCATCTGATGCTGTAGTGACCCCGACCGTGACCACTCCGGCTGCTCTTCCTTTGACGATGGCTGACACTCTGGCTTTCAAGAGGCTAAATCCGCCTGCCTACAACGGCAACCGCGACTACTTCGTGATCACGGAATGGATCTCCCAGATGGAGAAGCACTTCGAGTATGTCATAGTTCCTGAAGCCCAGAAGGTCCTTCTTGCGGCCTATCAGCTGACCGAGGACGCCTATACTTGGTGGCTCCAGCACCGCAGCCTCCACGAATCTACCACCCTAACTTGGGGGCAGTTCAAGGACGCTCTGATGGAGAACTTCCTCTCTTCTGTGGAGCGGGACAAGTTAGCAGAGAGATTCTTGTCCCTTCAGCAGCCTGGCAGGACAGTGACAGAGTATGCGCAGGAGTTCTCCCGCCTATCCCTCCTTGCTGCGGAGTTCGTGCCGGATGAAGCCAAGAAGATCAGTCGTTTCGTGAAGGGACTTCGCCATGACATTCGCCAGCATGTGGTAGCACACGACGCCAGCACCTATGCAGAGACCGTGGGAGCCGCCATGCGGGCGGAAGCTATTGAGTTGGATCGTACTGGAAAGAAAGCCCAGCACGGAACAAGCAATGCCGCTGCATCCGACCTCAAGCGCAGGAGTGCTCCACCTCAGGAGCAAGGCTCCAGGTCCATGGAGGTGTGTGCTTACTGCCACAAGGTGGGCCATACCGCCCAAGTCTGCCGGTCTCTCCTAAAGAAGCAGAAGACAGCCGCTCCTGCACAGCCTCTGATGACACTTGCCTCCGCCTCCACCGTTTGTGCCTACTGCAAGTTGCCGGGCCATCAACTGAGGGATTGCCGCCGTAAGCAGAAGGCCTGTTTCAAGTGTGGGCAAGTGGGTCATCTCAAGTTCGACTGCCCCATGAGGGAAGGCCCGGTCACTACTCAGCCACTGTAGGCTAACCCCGGAGCCCAGAATATGGGCAAGGCTGTGCTGAATATCCTTACTCAAGGCGAGGCGCTCGCTTCCACGGACGTCATCTCAGTACGTATGTGTTGTTTTATTTTTTTCTACAAGTATTTATGTATGCTTTATTATCAGATACAACCGGAATTGCGGTTATAACTGCTATTCGTTTTAGGGAGATTTAGAGTCAGAAACAAGTGGTTGCAGATTCTCTTTGATTCTGGCGCATCTCACTCCTTTATTGCTCGCCATATCGTGGACCTGCATGGTTGACCCACTTCACCTCTGGAGGCCCCTTTTGAGATTTCTGTGCCGGGTCATCAGCACCTATCAACTAGGGGTATCCCCAATTGCCCAATCTTGCTCGAAGAATTGCAAGTCTTTGCGGATCTCATAATTCTGGAGATGTCTGAGTTCGACGTGATTTTGGGAATGGATTGGCTGGTTGCATATCGAGTGAAGCTGGATTGCGCGGCAAAGAGGATCAATCTCAGCATCTGTGGCAAGGATTACAGTGTTCACGTGCAGACCCGCGGCCATCTGAAGGTAATTTCTGTTGTACGCGCCACTCGGTTGCTCAATCAAGGATGCACTGCTGGATTTATCTACGCTTCTCATTCGGAGGTTGCTGCTCCTCCACTCGAGTCTATTCCAGTGGTTTCTGAATTTCCCGACGTGTTCCCTGCCAAATTGCCTGGGATGCCTCCAGATCGAGAGATAGAGTTCTCTATTGACGTGGAACCTGGGACGCGCCCCATTTCTAAGGCTCCTTACCGAATGGCCCCGCGCGAGTTGGAAGAACTTCGGTTGCAGCTGGACGAAATGCTTGAACTTGGTTACATTCGTCCCAGCACTTCTCCTTGGGGAGCCCCCGTCCTCTTCGTGAAGAAGAAAGATGGTTCCTTGAGGCTTTGTATCGACTACCGAGAGTTGAACAAAGTTACAGTGAAGAATAAGTACCCTATCCCTCGCGTGGATAATCTTTTTGACCAGCTTAAGGGCAGTAGGGTATTCTCCAAGATAGATCTCAGAACGGGCTACTACCAGTTGAAGACCAAGGAGTCCGACATTCCCAAGACCGCTTTCAGGACTCGGTATGGACTCTTTGAATCTTTGGTGATGTCCATGGGTCTGACTAATGCCCCATCTTGGTTCATGGATTTGATGAACCGGGTGTTCCGCGAGTTCCTGGATTTGTTCGTCATCATTTTCATAGACGACATCCTGGTCTACTCCAAGACCCGAGAAGAGCATGCAGACCATCTCAGGCTCGTCCTCTCAACTCTTCGCCAGCACCAGCTCTACGCCAAATTGTCAAAGTGTGAATTCTGGCTGGATCGTGTTGCTTTTCTGGGGCATGTTATTTCTGGGGATGGGCTAGCTGTTGACCCCGCCAAAATCTCCGTAGTAGTGGACTGGAAGCGACCTTCTACCCCTACTGAGATCCGCAGTTTCCTGGGTTTGGCTGGTTACTACCGACGCTTCGTAAAAGGTTTCTCTTCTCTTGCTGCTCCTCTGACACAGTTGACTCAGAAGCATGCCAGGTTCGAGTGGACAGATCAGTGTGAGCAATCCTTCTCTGAATTGAAGCAACGGTTGTGTTCAGCGCCAGTGTTAGCTCTTCCTTCTGAGGGTTTGGATTTTTCTGTGTATACCGACACTTCCGGAGTGGGTCTGGGTGGTGTCCTGATGCAGGAGGACCGTGTTATTGCCTATGGGTCGAGGCAGTTGAAGATCCATGAGCGCAATTACCCTACTCACGATTTGGAGTTTGCCGCGGTGGTTTTTGCCTTGAAACTTTGGCGTCATTATCTCTATGGTGTGAAGTGCCACTTCTACACCGATCACCAGCTTAAAGTATATTTTTGTTCAGAAGGACCTCAATCTTCGGCAGAGGCGATGGCTCGAGTTTGTAGCGGATTATGACTTGCAGATCACTTATGTGCCCGGTAAAGCCAATTCAGTGGCAGATGCACTGAGCCGACATGCTACGGCTGCCGCCTGCACCCGTATGTCAGCATCCCTTGCAGCCTTGATAGATGACCTCGACCGGATGGACATATCCATCGCACCTGAGGGTCACGGAGGAGTTTCCGTTCCGTTGTGGGTAGAGCAGGTGAAGGATTTGCAGCCATCTGATCCAGAACTCCAGCGTATCCGTCGGCAGGTGGAACTTGGTACTCTCCCAGATTTCTCCATCACTGATGACATCCTGCGATTCCGAGGTCGCCTTTGTATCCCTGATGTTCCTGAGTTATTGGATAGCTTGTGCCGAGAAGCTCATGAGTCCCGCACCTCTGGTCATCCCGACAATAATAAGATGTACCATGATTTGAAGCAGATCGTGTGGTGGCCGGGTATGAAAAATTATATTGCTCGTTTCATCTCCCGATGCCTGACATGCCAGAAGGTGAAAGCCCAGCGTCAGCGTCCGGGTGGTCTTTTGCAGCCTCTGCCTATCCCAGAGTGGAAATGGGAAGACATCTCTATGGATTTCATCACTGGACTGCCCCGTACTCCGAGAGGTCATGATGCGGTTTGGGTTATTGTGGACCGCTTGACTAAAGTAGCTCACTTCATCCCGTACAAGGAAGGTCATCCCACCGAGAAGATGGCTCGGATCTATGTTTCTGAGATAGTTAGACTTCATGGGATCCCCCTGCGGATTGTTTCTGATCGTGACTCGAGATTTGTATCGCACTTCTGGAAGGAATTCCAGCAAGCTCTGGGCACTGAGCTCAACCTGAGCACCGCTTACCATCCGACTACTGATGGCCAGACCGAAAGGGTGAATCAGATTCTTGAAGACATGCTGCGGTGTTATATTCTAGACTATAAGGGAGCTTGGGATGAGCACTTGCCATTGGTTGAATTCGCCTACAACAACAGCTATCAGGAGAGCCTCAAGATGGCCCCCTTCGAGGCGTTGTATGGGCGTCGCTGTAGGACCCCTCTCTACTGGTCAGAAGTTGGTGAAAAAGTTGTGTTGGGTCCTGAGCTACTTCAGGAAATGGAAGAGGCCACCAAGAAGACTCGTCTTCAGCTTAGCCGTGCCGTCGAGAGGCAGAGGAAGTATGCTAATCAGCGTCGCCGTCCGTTGGAGTTTGCGGTGGGTGATCGTGTGTTCTTGAAGGTTTCTCCTACTCCTGGGTGAAGCGTTTCGGCCGCCACCATAAGCTCAGCCCGAGATTCGTGGGACCGTATGTTATTTCAGAGCGGGTTGGAGGATCTGCTTACCGCCTGGATCTACTTGATTCCTTGGCCAGTGTTCATAATGTCTTCCACGTCAGCCAGCTTCGGAAGTACATCCATGATCCCACCCGCGTCATTGAGGAAGTTCCAGTGATTCCTGAAGCTAATCTGTCCTATCCAGTCGAACCTGCCAAGATCGTGGAGTATCAAGAGCGCAAGCTTCGAAAGAGAACCATTCCTATGGTGAAGGTACTTTGGATGCATGGCAAGTCTGAGGAGTTCACTTGGGAGCTCGAAGCTGACATGCGTAGCAAGTATCCACATATCTTTTCTTAATCCTGGTATGTCTCCGCTCTTGTTCCTCTCTCTATTTAAGTGCCTTGTCAGTTAGTCCTCTTGACATGAATTGCAAACCTTGTTGGAATGAATGTCATCCTAATTTTTTTCGGCGTAAGAGAATTCTCAGAAGTTTCGGGACGAAACTTTTTAAGTAGGGGAGAATGTAGCAATCCTTAAATATTGCACTTTATAATAATAATATAATAGATTTCCCCCCCCCCCTCTCTCTCCCGATTAAAACCGCCCCCCGGTCTAAACTTCCCGCAAACCGCAGCTAGGGCGTCGTCTCCCGCTCCCGTCTCGCGTGCGCAACGCAGCCGCCGACGCCTGCTCCTCCTCCCGCTCGACCCGTCGGCGCCTCCTGCTCCCCTCCTCGTCGGCGCCGCCTCCTTCTCCCCCTCTTCTGGACGCCGACAGCAGCAAGGGCTCCTTCTCCCGCGCTCTTCTTCTTCTCCTCCGGCTGATAGGGGTAAGAAAACCCTAAATTTCCTATTATTCCGGTTTCGAAACCGTGGTTCTAAGCTATCCTCCACCGTCTTTCTCTTTTTTCAAGTGTAGGTTGCCCCGTCCCTCTCCCGTTGTGCATTTCGGCGGTGGTTTCCGCGAGGAACGTCTAGGGTTTGCTCGGATCCGCCCGATTTGGACTTCTTGAGGCCCGATCTAGTCTCCGTGGGTAAGAACTTCTCCTCTCCTGCGATTTCAGAATTTTTGCCCTAGCGTTCGTGTAATTCTCGCTTTCCGATCGACGTAAAATTCATCGATCCCTCTTGGGGTGGTGGTTTACTCGACTAAGCCTAAGTTTTATACGGTTTTCGGTGCCGTGCATCGAATGTAGCGGTGGAATCGCTCAAGGCCCTCTCCGAATTAGGGTTCCCGGATCCAACAGCCGCCAAAACCTTCGGATCTCTTGTGGTAATCGCTTCTCCCCTCTTTGCCGAGGGAGGTATATTCCTTAATTTGCCCCTTGAATTATTTTACGCAACAGAGTCACATGTGTGCGCGTAGGATTAAGCGTTGAAACAAATATTTCATGTGAACGCATCTTGAACAGGTTCCGTTAGAGTGTTGACCTTGCCTCTTAGCCGCCGCCTTCAAGCCTGGCTCCTCCTTAAGGCAAGTAAAGAAAACTCTCTCGCTTGCAAACAAGTTTTATTTAAGTCACACTTGTACCGTACTAGCCCTCACTTGAATTTATTACTTGTAGATAAGTAAGCTCATTAGACGTCATAGGAAAACAATGAAAAGGGAATGTGTCGTTTGATGTGACACCGGAAAATGAGTTTACACTTGAAATGGTAACAGAAACCAATAAGGGAATCTTGCGAGCAGCGGTAGCTTAAGCCTTGCATCTACTCCCATGCTAGAATCTTGTACATCAAATGACGACACACACGCCTTTCATTGATTTCTGCTTATACGTTCGTGTTTAGGCTAAACTCCGGAGTAGGCTAAAAATTTACTAAAGAATCTCAGTTAGTCTCTGACATACTTTACTGCTATGCTTGTTTCCCAGTTTACTTGTTTATTTTATTAACTTGAATCTCTGTTATTGATCTTGTTCTGAGGCTTTTCCTTCTGTTTGGATTTGCCTTAGGGTTCGTGACTGCGCCGCCTACTTCCTGAGCTGTTCCTCGCCCAGCTCCCGTCTGTCGGAGGTTTACTTTCTTTGTAGTTACTGCATCAGTTCCTTTGTATCTTGTTTCTTTTACTTTTGGATTTGTCTTTCCTGTACTAGTTACTTTCGGGCATTTTCCTTGTATCGTGGACAACTCTTAGGATGGTACGGATGTATTTCAGCATTATATAAATGTTCATTTTGTTTCTGCGGTTTACTAGCATCTACTTTTGCATCATAATTATAGCATGAGAATTGATCAAAGTGCATGAGCATTACTTTTAATTCAAGCTTTCGCATAATAAATCAAACTGGTATTGTTTTTTTTCAAAATCTAATTATTTTCTACAGATATTTTGGAATTACAGCTCCCGCCTGGCAGACATGGTTTCTCTTTGCCCATGTCTGCGGCATCACGACCCGCCCGTAGCGCACTCTGACAATTGTTATGAGACGGGTCGTGACAACGTCTGTTAATGTAACTTTCATGGAAAATCAGTCTTTCCATCCATCTGTCACCACGTCAACACCCCTTCCTGATCTCTCACGTCCTCTTGTTTCTACCAACTCTCCTTTATCACCTTTACTACCGACACCATCGCCTGCCTCGGCTCCTCTTCTTCGTGTCTACTCTCGCCGTTATCCTCGATTCGATGCCCCACGACAGCCCCCGTCTACTACTGATCCTCCCCGACTGCTGATTCGACCACACCCTCCACCGCGCATCCTATGTCGAATTGTCTCCTTGCACCGTTTCTACTCCGATGTGCGCAGGTTTGCGACCTCCTTGTCTTCTATTTCTACTCCCTCTTCTGTGTAGGAAGCTCTTCAGCATCCCGGTTGGCGGGCGACAATAAATGAGGAAATGGCTGCGCTCTGGGCCAATCTCACGTGAGACCTTGTTCCCCTTCCCCTTAACCATTCCATGGTTAGTTGTAAGTAAGTCTTCACCGTGAAGTATCATCCTGATGGGACGATTGATCGCCCAAAGCCCGCCTTGTTGCTCGCGGTTTTACTCAACAACACAACCTTGATTATGAGGAGACCTTCTCTCCTGTTGCCATGCTCAATATCGTTCATGTCTTAATCTCTCTTGTTGTCCATCGTTAGTGGCCGTTGCATTAGCTCGACATCAATAATGCCTTTCTTAATTACAATCTTGTGGAGACTGTGTATATGCAACAACCTCCTGGTTATGCAACCACGGGGGAGTCCCTAGTCTGTCATCTGATGAAATCTCCACGGGCGTGGTTTGATAAGTTTAGCCGGGTGGTTCGTGATTATGGCTTCACCCGGAGATCGACAGACTTCTCCCTGTTTGTCCGTCGACGTCCATCAGGCATAGTGATTCTTCTGGTCTATGTTGATGATATTCTTGTCACGGGTGATAATCTTCCTGACATTACTCGAATCATGAAGCACCTAGCCTTTCATTTCCAAACTAAAGGCTCTGGTACTTCTTGGGGATTGAGGTAGCTCAACGACCTGATGGTCTTGTCCAGTCTCAGCGAAAATACTGCCTTGATCTACTTCATGATGCCGACTACTCTGGGTGTAAGCCTGTGGATACACCTATGAATGCCAATCACCAGCTCTGTGCTCATGGTTCGGACTCTGATCAACTTCTCCCTAATTCGAAGTATTATCGTCGTCTCGTTGACAAACTTATCTATCTTACTGAGTTACTGTCACACAACCCGATATATCCTTTGTGGTATGTGTGGTCAGTCACTTCATGCATGCTCCGCGGACCTCCCATCTTCAGGTAGTCGATCATATTCTTAGATATTTGAAGATTGCTCCGGGTCAGGGGCTGGTATACAATCCTTCCACTTCTCTCTTTCTCATTGCATACTGTGATGCTGATTATGCTGGGTCCATCGATGATCGTCGACCCATTAACTACACGTATTTTGGCGGAAATTTGGTTACCAGTCAAAGCAAGAAGCAGACTGTGGTTGCTCGCTCCTCTGCTGAAGCAGAATATCGTTCCATGGTTGCCGCCGTTTCATCACTCACATGGCTAGAGAGTCTCCTTACTGATTTAGAATTCAAACTTCCATCACCGACCGTTTTCTTTTGTGATAGCCAGGCTGCTATTCATATTACTGAAAATTCTGTGTTTCATGAGTACCCAAAACACGTCGAAGTCGACTGTCATTTTGTCCGAGAAAAAGGTTCAACTTTGAAGATTGATTTTACGACATGTACCAGTTGCGGATCAAGTTTCAGATGTTTTTACTAAGGTCTTGCCTCGCTCGCTATACCAGCAGTGTCTTTTCAAGCTTCATGCCTACGACTTGTATGCTCCAGCTTGCGGGGGAGTGTTGGAGAAGACCCATAAATAGTTTAGTCATTGACATTATACTTGACCCATGTATAAATGGCCCATTGGGCCATCTCTCTCTTAGGCTCCTTTAGTCAAAGCCCACATCTTAGATTCATTCTTGCTTTTTCTCCCTCTATCTATATAAGGAGCCTCTTGTACATGTGTTATATATTTATATATATATATATAAAGGAGAATATTTTATTTGCCCGTTTATTTATTCTCGAACTCCTGGTTCCGTACAAACGATAATCTAGGCAAATCTAAGCTACTGCCGTAACTCTTCTTCCCAAATCTAATCTCCAAGTTCAATTCTTGATTATAAACCTATTCTCTACAAAGCCAATGGCAAGAACATTACTTGTAGGATTACAAATTTTTCCTCATCATAATCTCCTCCTTCCTGGTGCCTTCTTTTTTGATAGCTATTATATGAGAATATTCTTTTGTCTTCTTAGCTTACAAATGGATTCCAGAAATGCAATTCTACTCATAAATTATGTGCTGAACTTTATATTAGGAAAGCCTTCGATTATGACGAAAATGGTATCATTTTGAGCCTTCTTGAATCCGATTTTCTCAGTAGATGAATTAGATTAAGGCTTGCATTAATGTTGTTAACACATTATTTTAATTACAACAACAACAACACTCAAGCCTTTATCCTACTATAGTGGGGTCGGCTATATGGATCTTTTGTCGTCATTGTGCCCTATCTTTAGTCATAATCTCACTAATGCCTAAGTACATCATGTCTTTCCTTATAGTCTCATTCCAAGTCTTTATTGGTCTACCCCTCCCCCGTTTAACATGCCTAGTGACTAAACTCTCACAACGCCTAACAGGTGCCTCTAATGGTATCCTTTGTACGTGTCCAAACCATATTAGTCGAGCTTCTCGCATTTTCTTTGCAATTGGTGCCACTCCTGTCTTATCCCTGATACATTCATTCCTAATTTTATCCAGTCTTGTGTGTCCACACTCCACACATCCACCTAAGCATTCTCATCTCCGCAACTCCCATTTTTTGCTCATGTACACAATTCACTGCCCAACACTCGGAACCATAGAGCATCGCTGGTCTAATTGCAGTACGACAAAATTTGCCTTTAAGTTTTAATGGTACTTTACGATCACATAAGATCCCTGACGCGCCTCTCCACTTCAACCAACCTACTTGGATCCTATGTATCACATCTTCGACCCCTCCAGCTTTTTGAACAATCGATCTAAGATATTTAAAGCACTCACTGCGGGAAATATCTTGATCACCCAACTTAATAACGAAGTCATCCGTCCTTCTTGCACTGCTAAATTTAAGCTCCATATACTCCTTTCCCCTGCTCAACCTAAAACCCTTCTTTTATAAAGTGTCTCGCCAAGATTCAAGTTTCGTGTTTACACCCTCGCGCGTCTCATCGACCAAAACGATTTCATCCGCAAAGAATAAACACCAAGGTATTGCTCGTTGGATATGTCCGGTGAGCTCATCTAAGATAAGGGTAAAGAGATAAGGGCTTAAAGCTGAACTTTGATGTAAGCCAACAGTGATAGGGAATTTCTGTGTTAATCCTTCAAATGTCCTCACCCTCGTCACTGAATTTGTATACATATCTTTGATTGTCAATGTATGATACATTTACACCTTTTTTCTAAGACTCTTCATAAGATCTCTCTTGGAACCCTATCATAAGCCTTCTTAAGATCGATAAACAGCATATGCAAATCTTGTTTTCTTTCTCGATAGTTGTCAATGAGTTTCCTCAAGAGATGTATAGCTTCCATGGTCTACCGCCTTGACATGAATCCAAATTGATTCTCTGAGATGCTAGTCTCCTGTCTTACTCTTCTTTCTATTACTCGTTCCCATAGTTTCATGGTATGACTCATTAATTTAATTCCTCTGTAATTAACACAATTTTGTATATCATTTGTTCTTATACAAAGGTACCAAAATACTTTCTCTCAATTGGTCCGACATCCTCTTTGACTTCAAATATTTTAATTATTTTATATGGTTAATTACCGGGACCTCCCCTGGGAGTTTTCATAATTACAGGTTGCACCCCTCTATCTTTTGAAATTACATTTATCTCCCCTCTAAATTTTCACAGTTTACAAAAATGCCCATTTCGTTATAAATATGGATGAGAAATGATTAAATCAGCCAAATTATTTTATGATATTCAATTTTATCCTTTGTAATGACTCAACATTGTAAGGTGTGACCTTATCCTTTAGAAATATAGATGGAAAGTGATAAAATATGCCAAATTATTTTATGATACTCTAATTTTACCCTTTGTCATAACTATACATTGAAAAGGGTGTGTTACATTTTACTCTTTGTAATGAATCTAGAATCATTATAAAAGGATAAAATTGAAATATCATAAACTAGGGAAACTTAGAGGGGAGGTAAATGTAATTTTGAAAGATATAGGGGTGCAACCTGTAATTATGCGAACTCCCAGGGGAGCTCCCAGTAATTAACCCTATATATATATTATCACATTATGTTGGTTGTTTCTTGTCAGTTGTTGAGAATATGTCGCTAGCCCATTGTGCGATGTAAGTCATTCCTAATATGACCTTAAATCAATCTTAAGATTTTTGAAAATTTTCTCACCTCTTTTTACTTTGTGCTACAATCTGTTGACACTCAATTGTTGCTCTCTTACTCTTCCTCCTTGTCTCTTTATCTTCACTTCGTGCATTCTCATCGCTTTCGACTTCCTGAGTCCTGCCTCATAAAATTTTTAGCCACTTGAAATCATTTCACATCAACCCAAAATTGAAGAATTTCAAGTCTGCTCGAACCCTGCTTGAGCTCGGTAGATTTTTTGTCGGCTTGAAGCTCGATCAATAACAACCCTACCCATATATGGCCAAAAGATGCACAACTTATCCATGAATATTTGGTGGAGCCTTCTTATGAAAATAGTGACATTAAAAGATGATAATTTTATTGGATATATCATATATGTGATTTATTGAATAATTGGGATATACATTTGCGATATCCAAGTTCTGTGTATTTTTATTTTTTAGCTATGCAAAAAATCAAATATCCTATCTTCAATTTTCTTACCTTTTCACGAAGGAATTCACTGATCCTCCTGTCTTGTCGTGTCAAAATGTTTGTGTAGTCATTTTTCATGGTCATCATCAGATTCTTACCAGAAAATATGAACTTTGTTGTTATATTGTTTGCCCGCATCTCAGCTTGAGTTTCTGCTTTGTACTTGCTAATTTCCTATTAAACGTCATTTCAGGTATTTCTTACTTTTTAGTTTTTCCTCGTTACTTCTTAGTAAAAGAGGAAAAGTTCTTAGCATTCTAGATCTGAATGGCTGAATATGAACATTCTTTTCTACAGACGAAACAGTGAATTCTTGCTCTGTAAACTGTGTGATGAATAAACTCTCAGATGTCACTTCTACTCATTGGTCTTTAACCACGTCGCCTTCCACTGGTGGAAGAAACATTAAGGTGACAAATGTATATATATGGGACATGGATGAGACTCTAATATTGTTGAAGTCATTACTGGATGGGACATATGCACAGGCCTTTGGTGGTATAAAAGACTCTAGTAAAGGAATAGAAATTGGGAAACTATGGGAAAAGCTAATTCTTCAAGTTTGTGATGAACATTTCTTCTATGAGCAAGTATGTAACTTGGATCCGTTTTATTTTACGCTCTTCTTATTTACCGTGGCTCTTTACATCCATTCATGTATGAAATGTTTCCACCTACCTTTAGAACTCATCTCTACAAATTCAATTAGTGCTACAATTGAGGAGTTTCTTCTGATTTTAAATGATTAATTATGTAAATGTATAGTTCGACCTAGTTGGCACTCTTTATGATGAAGATCGCATTTCACTGGCAGGCCGACCCTTATCTGAACCCGCCTGAGTCTACATACGCGGTAGGTGGAGTTAGAATTGTCGCATGGACGATTCAAATCCGTAGTCACGTTCAGAGTGATGCGAAGGGGATATAATGGAGCCTTAACCGCGGCTGCCTAAGCGGAACTTGCTCGTTAGAGGAGAGAACTAGAACTTTTCATTCATGCAAATACACGACTCTTAAGGGTCTATTTATAGGACCCATGAGTGGAAAACCCGTAATTACATCAAACATTAAAATATTAGAGATAAACCCACAATGCGACTAGACTAGACTTGATAAACCTATGACGCGACTAGACTAGACTTGATAAACCCATGACGCGACTAAACTAGACTCGATAAACCTATGACGCGACTAGACTTGATTTGATACAATATGATTACATCAACCCATTAAAATGTTCAAGATAAACATATGACGGGACTTGACTTCAATAATAATAATAATATAATAGGACTAGATATATTAAAATACTAAGGCGGTGCACGTTGCACATAACATTACTCCCGCCGTCCAAAATGAGCATGACCTCAAGCTCAAGAGAGGTCAATGGTGGTGCAACTGCATCCTACGCCCTCG
This sequence comes from Dactylorhiza incarnata, assembly GCA_033032865.1. Lineage (NCBI taxonomy): Eukaryota > Viridiplantae > Streptophyta > Magnoliopsida > Asparagales > Orchidaceae > Dactylorhiza > Dactylorhiza incarnata. The sequence continues at coordinate 2,893,065 of JAWHQI010000046.1, read as the reverse complement.
TCGTCAGAGTCCTCGACGTGCAAGTAGAAAAGCTTGTTGCGCCTGTGACCGTGAGTGTACAGCTCATCGCAGTTAAACACAATCCCTGGGTGCGTCGTTGCAACATATCGGCCCAAGATAATCGTCGGACCGGTGGGGATGGATGACCCTTGATACAGTCCTGCTGAATGTCGTTGTTGGTGAGCAGGTAGGCCTCCTGTGCCAGCTGGAGGCGACGGTCGCAGAGCCTAACCAGACTCATAGCAATTACTAAGCTGGAGGGGCCTCAAATTTGACATCCAGTCGCAGACGGTCGCAAAGTCCGGCGGTGATAATGGCGACCCGCATTTCTGGGGCAAGAGTGACATGCGCCAAAAGAAGCTGAAATTGTTCCAGGTACTCATCCACGGATCCCATTTGTTGTAAAGACGTGAGTTCGCCGAGGGGGTTGCTGCGGATAGGAGGACCGAAACGCAAGTTGCAGAACCGCTTGAAGTCTTCCCACATCAAACTCGACTGGTCGGTGAGGAGACGAGAAGCCCATAACAGAGCAGAGTCGAGTAGGTGGAAGGATACTAGATGAATTCGTTCTGCTACCGGTGTTTGATGGCGTCAAAAGAATTGGTCACATTTTGTGAGCCATCCCAAAGGGTCCGTCTTGCCATCGTACGTTGGAAAATCCAATCTGATGTAGCGCGGTAGTGCAACCGTGTCAGGACGGACGAGGGTCAATTGCGGTGGCTCGTGGTGGGTAAGTGGCGGTTGCGGCGCCGACACCGACATCTGACTGCTGCTCGTTTGATCCGTAGGCGGGGTAGTGATGACCGTAAGGGTTGCTGTCAACTCATTAAACTTAAGGGTAAGTATGAAAATATCGTCCCGATGACGTGCGTCGGCATCCCGCTGGCGCGTTTCAGCGTCCAGAAGGCACGTCTCCAAAGTGGTCATGAATGTGTGGATCCGAGAGCCTCCATGAGATTGGGTGAGATGTCCATATTATGAGCGGGGCGAGAGAAGGAGCAGGTGGCAGGACGGTGTGAGTCAGACGAAGTGAGTGGAATAGAGGTGTTGGAATCGGAAGTGCCAAGAGAGCCACGATGTTTCCCAATATTGACAGCGAAATAAACCCCCTAACAGACACGAAATAAATCCCCGAACAACTTCCATGAGATTTAAAAAGAGGGGCAAATTAATAAAAAAGTTAGCCGGCGATCTTCAGAATAAAATAGAGTGTGCAATAGGAAATTAATAACCGGTGTTTTGAGGCATGGAGAGGGGCGGATATGAGAGAATTAAAATAAAAGAAGGGGGGGGGGCGGCTCGAGGAGATGACGTGAAGGTAGACGGACATGGTGGCTCGTGCAGGTAAACGAACGGGATATGAGAAAATTAAAAGCTTTGGTGGGATATCGGGGGAGGCGTGTGGAAAGAGCGATGCAGGTGTGGATGTCGTGAACAGGGAGCAGCGTCGATGAAGATGGAGGGAGTCGGCGCGCTTGTCGACGAGGATGGATGGTCGAAGGGCTGGACGGAGAAGAAGTGTGCGTCTGCTGATGTTGAAAATGGGGAACGATGCGGAAGTGGTGGAAAACGGAGGATGCAATCTGCTCGAAGCTGGACAGGGGGAGTGTTGGCGAAGGCAGAAGGAGCAGCGGTTGCGGAAAAGTGTACGGAAGGTGCGTCAAGGAAGTAGGAGGGAGTCGTCATTTGGCGGGGGGAAATGAGCAATGGACTGACAAGAACAAGGCTAGCCGGAGGATAGGAACCTATCTCTGATATCAAAGTTGTTATGGGTCTACTCGGAGGAGGCCAGATGGGTGATCGGAGGAGCGAAGGGGATACATTGGAGCCTTAACCACGGCTGCCTAAGCGGGACTTCCTCGTTAGAGGAGAGAGCTATCAATTATCTCACATGGGGGATAAGAACTAGAACTTTTCATTCATGCAGATACAAGACTCTTAATGGTCTATTTATAGGACCCCCGAGTGGCTTACCCGTAATTACATCAAATATTAAAATATTAAAGATAAACCTACGACGCGACTAGACTTAACTAGACTTGATAAACCTATGACGCGGCTAGACTTGACTTGATACAATATGATTACATCAACCCATTAAAATATTCAAAATAACCATACAACGCGACTAGACTTCAATAATAATAATTGTATAATAGGACTAGATATATTAAAATACTAAGGCAGGGCATGTTGCCCATAACAGTTTGTCGCGGCCAGTCATAGCCGTTCGTCATGAGTTCTTAGCCTATAAATTGGATTGTACGGGCTGATTTCTGGGCATTGTATAATTTGGACAAAATTTCCGGTTCTTACGATCTCTCCATGGTACTAACAACGTGGAACTGTAGGTGCCGAAGCCTATTGCCCCCTCCCCCTTCCCCTTGTCCGACCACCACCTCTCCCCCACCTTCTCCGGCTATCGGAATCCACCATTCATAGCACCGGCTAGCCATTCACCACCCTCCTCCACCACTTACTTCCAACATAACTACCTATAACCATTACTAACCACCTACCACCTTCATAACCACTTAATAATTATCATTTTCCCCACAAATCATAAAGATAGCCACCCATAACCTCATCTGATTCTTCTTCCTTGTGCATTCCAGTCCACCGGCCTCCCCTCAAAGCCACTATAACTGCCTTCCCAACCATGTAACCCTACGTACCAACATCAAGCACTCTCCAGCCAACCAGCTGAAGATTCCTTTTTCCAGAACTCCTTTTTATCAATGAATTAAACCCTGTATAATCCTAGATGTGCCTTATTCTTTTCCAATTCCTGTCCCGTGAACTGGATTGACCGCAACTCACTGATTTCTTCCTGCAGTCCTCCTTCACCCCCAAATTGTCCTTGCTGACACACTTTCTCTCCCTTCCAACTGCCCCGGCCACCCCCAACAGCCTCTGGTCACCCTCCAACAGCCCGGTTGACAGCTCCATTGCCCAAAAATATTCACTGTTCACTGATTTCAGCCTCCTGTCCACCGAGTCTCTACCACTGCTCTGGACGGAAACTGCTGCCTGGAATGCTCGCAATACTTGATTTCCCTCACTGGTCAGTGACTGACAGCATCTTCTCCATCTCAAATTGGACCTGTCGATCACTTAACTGCCTCTCCCAATATCCCCATCACCTCCCCACTCCACTATACCCCTCGGATCCTGCTCCTACAGCAACCAGCCCCCAGAAAGGCCTGAAATCAGTGCAGAAATACATCAATTTGGCTGTCCAGCCACTGAATCAGCCCCATCCTACCCTTCTTTGGACTTCTATTATTTGTGTAAGTTCTTATTTGAAGTCTTTATTACTCATTGTTGAATATTTGTGAACAATCATGTTATTTTAAACATTAATTTGTATTTATTCGTCCAATACATATTCTATTTGCGGGATTTATTCTCCTAGTATTTTATCGAAACACTTCTTCTTTAGTTTAATTGGCTCTTGTTTGTGTTTCTAACGTCCAATCTTTACTGTGAATGCTTGTGAACTCTACTAATAATTTCAGAATTTATTGTAATTATTTGCCAGATAATTGTGTGAACATTGCATCATTTAGATCCCTCAACGACACTACACTTGCATTCATCCATTAGAGTTTCGTTAGTGCATACTCACACCATGACCTTCACCTCATCCCATGCCACTTTAATTTTAGATATTAATGACCTTGCTAAAGGTTGCAAACATCTACAAGTCTGCTAGCTAAGAGGGTTAGTGCACACTATAATTCATTTCATATATTATGCTTCTACAAGGTTTGATGCTTCTGTTAGTTTTATGTTTTCTATTTGCTCAAGCTGTACAAGTTCAGCGTAAATTCTCTTCCTTGGTGGGTTTGAACCAACATTACATGCGAGGCTATTTTTTTATCGTCTATCATACTTATGGTCCGTTTGGCTCTCCGGCGGCATTCCGGTGAGGGATCAAACTCACCGGAGTTTGCGACTAGAGGGAAGGGACGGGGTCTGAGACGCTCCGTTTTGGAGCTTTTTGCTCAGGAAACCGGGAGCATGCGCCACCAGTGGCGGAAAAATAAACGCCCCGGGGCGCGCCGCCGTTGGTGTTTGCTCCCGCACTGGAAGCCCGCCGGAGAGCCAAACGGACCCTTAATTACCACCATTAGCTTTATCCAACTGTTTTGATTTTTTTAGAAACCATCATTTTAGATTCATTTTTTGATGAGCATTGCATGCAATATTAAAGCCCATCTATGATTATTTAAATAACTTATATTCTATGTAACACTGATACTTCCTCGAGTGTCGTATACCTGTACCTTGCACATTTTTGGTACCGGTATGTACCTGATACTCGGTGGATACACTTGCTAGTCTAGTCTGCAAATACATTTGGGCGTACCAGCTCGTTCAGGATATTGTGGTAGGAGTTTCTTTTTTTAAAGTAAACAAAAGACTTCTTTTGTTGTCTTTTGTAGTATTATTCGTTGTCTTTTGTAGTATTATTCGTGCCTATTTTGGTCAAGTCAATAATTCATTTCTTATATAGACATATTTTTTAATAGTTTATCCATCTCCTCCCAAACCGATTTTCAAAATATTTTCTAATCCAACTTAAGGTACATAAGCATCAACCAAATTTATAATGATCTCATGATATTTAACTTAATAATCACCTTATCTCATTAACCTGAATAAATTATCTTTCAACTATATGTCCACCATTATCTCTATCCCATTTCTATTGTTAGTCTTTTCAACATACAATAACTTATACCTTTTATATTATTATTGTTGCTTTCCTTTAGTTTCTTGCACACAAGTATTATTTATTTTTTTCTTATCATGTCCACCAATTTGACATCCCTTTCAAACCCTCCAAATTCATGTACCAAATCATATCTTTAATTTTAGACCTGGTCAATTTTGCTCACTCATTATAGTAGGGTTAAGTTGTCGCCTCTTGTGGAGAACATCCTTGCCAATCTTTGCTTCTTTCTATCACATCACGATTAGATTAAATTGTGTGGCTTACTTACATGTGGTATTCTTGCAAAGCTTTGCCTAATTCACAACACAAATCTATGTAGGTCATGACGTTTTTTCCTAGCATTAGTGAAATTTAAGTTTGGTTTCGTTTCATGCATTTTGACATAAGTTTTGCAATTGAATGTTCACTGTTGAGTGCACAAGAGATGGATCAAACCATCAACCTGGATAAAATGGATCAAAGTTGGGGGAAGAGAGCTTCCCACAGTTTCCTCTGTGACCGCTAATAGTGCCGACCACGAAAGATCGAGCGATGGAGGAGAGAAGGGAGCTTTTCCATACTGGTGAGTGACTCTGATACCAATATGTCGTGTGCCCGAGAGATGGATCAGGTCACTGACCTTGATGGAGATGGATTGAAGCTAGGGGAAGAGAACTTCTCCCATAGTTGCCTCTATGAGACCCAATAATGCTGACCATGAGATCAAGCAATGATGGAATGGCGGTCTTGACTCTTGGTGGTGGTCATGACAGGGAAGGTGGGGGCTAGGAAAAAAAACTTTCATAGTCCTTTCATTTACACTCCACTTTTAATATTCTCCTTGTACATATATATCCAAGTTAGAAAATCAGAAGTTGCTGAAAAATAAAAATAGGAAAATAAGAAAATACCGTAATTAAGGTAACATTGTTTTTGAAATTGAATGGCACGAATTTCAAATACTGAAGCCTACCGCTTCGCGTCCATCACAAGTTGTTGTTGGTACCATGACGGTTGTACGTGTGCCCCCCAAGCGTATCCGCAATATTCACCTAGTTTGGGATGGACAATGGCTGTATTGAAGTGGATTACCTTAGACATGATAAAATGGGATCCTTTTCAGATTTAAGAAAGCTGGTTCAACTTTATTGTGCTGCAAGTAGTTGCACATAACATGGAGCGCCTTTATAGAACTAAGATATAAAATAAGCATATCACATTGAATTTAATTTGAATGAATATGCAAATCATAAAGGCGTACCAAATTGTTAGGGCAAGGTTATATAATGATTATGTGAAATCGATGTTTTCTCAAGTCTCAACTGACATTCTCTGATGCATTTGACAGATTGAAGACTACAATGAACCTTTTCTCTCATTTTTGAGTGATTATGATGATGGGAAAGACCTTTCTGGGTGTGACTTCACCAATGATGGCTTAAGTTTTCCTTGCGACGACTCTAATAAAAGGAAACTTGCATATAGGCACCGTGCTATAGCAAATAAGTATTCAAAGGTGCTGATAGTAGATACCTATGGCTCTATCGGGGTTTTGTTTTAGTAAGTTAAAGGCTTCTTTCTATTATTGTGGCTTCATGATACATGCTTTTTCCATTTTAGCTTTCTAATAGTTGGTATACTTTAGTTCCTCTGTTTTAATTATTAATGCTAAGATGACCTTACTATTAAATAATATGCATACTTTATATAAAATGGATAATTATCATTTACATCCAGAAATTTAGTTAAATATTATAGCCCGTAAGTTCAAATACGCACCTTATTTTATATGATCCATACTTTGTTAATTTAAAGTTAAAAAGATTTTTCCCTTAAAAGATGATAGAAGGTATATTTGATATTTTCTAAATAAATACCAGATAAAAATCTATACACATACATGTAATGCAATTTTTCAACTCAATATGGAGGTGAATTGTAATGTCCTTGCCCATATATGAGGAGTTTCTCATACTCAATATCTACACTGCTTTTCACGATGATGTCTGAACTGAGAGGGACTCTTGTGAAGGTTGTCAAGACAAAAGTTTGACCATCTTCACTGAGGAGTAAATGAAAGAATTCCTTTCATAAGGAGTGTATCCAGGATAATCTTTGTATAAGAAGACATACTCTTGGGGACAATTGACCAGTGTACATTACATTGAAAGTTAATAGAGCGGAGATCACCCAAATTTATGTAGAGTTTATCATACTCAATATCTACAACATTTTCATGATGTAGTTTGAGCTGAGGGCCACGCTCATCAAGGTTCTTCTCTTGACAAAAGTTTTCCCAACTTCACCGAGGAGGAAATGAAATAATTCATTTTCATAAGCAGTGTATCCAGGATAATCTTCGTGAAAGTAGGGCTACACTTGGGGACAATTGACCGGTGTACATAACATAAAAGTTAATAGAGCAAATATCTCCCAAATTCACATTTATTCAAACCAAAGCACTTCCAAACTTGATTATACATATTGTTTCGATCTCTTTAGTATGTGTTTTCTTACAATAAATTTTGTATAATTATTTCAGGCTATATTTTTCTTATTTCATATTACAAAGATTGTTAAAATCTTCAACAAATTTATGATTGTTTTATGCTTTTAATGTAAATTTATTAAATATATTTTGTAATATATTTGTACATGTTAATAATATTTTATTTTGATACTCTTCGAATTTATTGAGATATACATGACTTAATTTTTGTTTTCTTATTATGTTAATTTTTAGAACATATTATTATACAAAGTGTATATAAAAATAAATTGTTTATTATTAAGATATGAAAATCCAATATTTTAAAATATCTCTGATATATCTTCGACTTCCAACATCCGACATCTTAAAATTCAATCCGACATGAAGCTAAAATCAAATATTTACCACCTTGAGTGGGATGTAGGAAGATTAAGATGATGCCTAAATGAAATATAAAGGATTACATGCAACTGTGCTTGCAATAATAAGATATTAATAAATTGAACCACACATCACAAGGGGATACAACTTCTAAGAGATGGAATCAAAGTAATAGTGTGTACTTAGAGCGTACGGACTTATAAATGCTTTAGCGAAATAAGCCCCACAAATCATAAAATATCTTAGTTCAAATGTTACTAGGAAATATCCATGAAATGTGAAAATTCATACAACATTCAACAAAAAATTCACATCCACAAACTGAACTTACAACAAATAGAAGGCTTTGGGAAAAGAGAAGCTTGGAGGATGTAGTTTTGGGTGTTCGACGGTGGTATTCCCCAGAGAAGTGTTGACGTCGGTGCGAGATGAGTTTGCGGGAGGGACTTAGTGGATTGGATTTGGGTTGTGGAAGGAGTTCACTGTCTATGGAGTGGTCATAGAAACTGTTGTTGGGGAGTGGGTTTGAATATCTGACTTCTATGTGTAGAAGGGGGTTCAATTAGGGCTCTGAATGGAATTTTTGTGTGTGTGTGGGGGGGGGGGGGGGGGGTTGGCCTGCTGGCTGGGAAGTAGAGAAGTCTCAGTTAGGCTTTGGATGGAGACATGGATGTTTGGAAGGGGCCGACGGCCTGCATGTTAGGATCTGAGGAGTAAGGAAGGCTCGGTTTGAGGGGCACTTACTAGGAAATTTCTGCAGTAGTGAGGAAGACAAAGATAGGAAGGTTACGGCAAGAATAAAAATGGGACATGGGAGGTTAGAACTAGGCGGGGAGTGGGTGATTATTGTTGTAGACCAAAAGGAGGATTTCTTCTCAAGCTCTCGATCCTTGGGGGATCCTTCTATCCATATTGTAGAAAACCGCAATGCGTGTGTATATCTTTTTTTTGTATACAAAGGAGAGTACATATTTATAGGAGAGAGATGAGAGAGAGAAATCCTATACACAATGTGGGACTAAAGAGAAAAAGAGGAGGAGTTAATGGGCCACCAAATGGGCCAAATACATGGGCTATTTCAACACTCCCCCGCAAGCTGGAGCGTACAAATCGTATGCGCCAAGCTTGGATAAGCATTCATAGAAGGGGGTACTGGACAGTGCCTTTGTGAGGACATCCGCAACTTGTTCAGTACCAGGAACATGCTTTAGCTCGATTTTCTTCATTTGTACTTTTTCACGGATAAAGTGACAGTCGACTTCGATATGCTTGGTTCTTTCGTGGAAGACTGGGTTCTTGGCAATATGTATAGCAGCCTGACTGTCGCAAAGAAGAAGAGCAGGAGCAGGAAGTTTTACCCCAAGATCTGTGAGAAGACTTTCAAGCCATGTAAGTTCAGAGACCACAGATGCCATTGCCCTATATTCTGCTTCTGCTGAGGAGCGCGCAACCACTGCTTGTTTCTTGCTACGCCAGGTAATTAGATGTCCTCCAAAGTACGTACAGAAGCCACTGGTTGACCGACGATCATCCAGAGAGCCGGCATAGTCAGCATCAGAGTATGCCACCAGTGTTGGAGTTGATGATGAGGTCTTGTATACCAAGCCTTGACCAGGAGCAGCTTTTAGATATCGGAGAATCCGTTCCACAGCCTGAAGATGAGATGAACGAGGAGCGTGCATGTAACGGCTGACAATACCGACAGCGAAGGAGATATCTGGTCTTGTAACAGTCAGATAGATCAATTTTCCTACCAGTCGGCGATAGTACTCCGGGTTCTGGAGCAATAGATCAGAGTCAGAGGACTGAGCACAAATCTTGTGATTTGCGTCCATTGGAGTGTTGATGGGTTTGCAGCCGGAGTAGCCTGCATCATGAAGAAGATCGAGGCAATACTTTCTCTGAGATAGAACAAGGCCATCTGGTCGCCTGGCTACCTCCAGGCCCAGGAAGTAATGAAGATTCCCCAGATCTTTTGTTTGGAACACGGAGCTGAGTTGTTGCTTGATCGCCTGAATTCCTTTTAAGTCGTTGCCTGTGATAATGATATCATCAACGTAGACTAGAAGGAGAACAGTGCCTGTTGCCTGATGGCGAGTAAACAGGGAGAAGTCCGCCGAGCTCCGAGTAAATCCTGCTTCACGAAGGACCTTGCTGAGCTTGTCGAACCATGCTCGAGGAGACTGTTTGAGACCATAGAGAGACCGCAAAAGGTGACAGACTTTCTGGGTTCGAGACTCCCCCGTGGTCTCAAACCCGGGCGGCTGCTGCATGTACACTGTTTCAGTGAGATCACCGTTTAAGAAGGCGTTTTTAATGTCCAGTTGATGTAATGTCCATTGGCGGTGCACAGCAACGGAGAGAAGAACCCGTACTGTGTTTAGTTTGGCGACGGGAGAGAATGTTTCGTCGTAGTCCAAACCTTGTTGCTGGGTGTAGCCGCGAGCCACCAGGCGAGCTTTTAAGCGGTCAATGGTCCCATCCGCAGCATGCTTGATGACAAAGACCCATTTGCAACCAACAATTTTCTGGCCAGGGGGAAGATCCACCAGTTGCCAGGTCTGATTTGCCCATAATGCGGTCATTTCTTCTTCCATGGCGGCGCGCCAGCCAGGATGTTGAAGAGCCTCCTGCACAGAGTTAGGAACTGCAACGGACGATAAAGAAGTGGCTAGAGTACGAAGAGGAGGGGAGAGACGATGCAGTGATACGTAGCTTGCCATTGGATGAGCGGTGGATTCTGTTACCGGATCAGCAGGACTTGGAGCACCAGAGGACGAGGACGACTGCGCAGGGGCAACGGGGCGGGAGTTGCGACGGGAATAGACTTGGATAAAGGGTGGCCGGTCGGTAGGCGGAGTAGGCAGTGGTTCAGGGAGAGGTGTTGGAGGAGGTGTGTTAACCGGGAGGATGGGTCGCATGACAGGTTGTGGGAGAGTAGGTGATGTAGAAGGAGTTGTTGGAGCAGGAAAGAATGGCAGGTCTTCCCGGAAGGTAACGTCAGCAGACACCGATATTTTCCGAGTGAGAGGGGAATAACAGACGTATCCCTTCTGAGTATGGGAGTAGCCAACAAATATTTGCTTAGTCGCTCTGGGATCGAGTTTATCCGTAGTTGGTCCCATGGAGTGAACGTAACAAGTACACCCGAAGATGCGAGGTGTGAGCGGGAAGGCAGGAGTAGAGGGAAAGAGAAGGCTGAACGGACTGGCATTGTTGAGTACGGATGAGGGAAGGCGGTTAATAATGAAGCAGGCGGTAGAGATTGCAAAATTCCAATAGATCTTTGGAACGTTCATGTGAATCATGATCGAGCGTGCCATATCAAGTAGATGCCGGTTCTTTCGTTCTGCCACACCGTTTTGTTGAGGAGTGTAGGCACATGAGGTTTGATGAATAATCCCGAATTCAGAGCAGAGGCCCGAAAACTCATTGCCTGTGTATTCGCGAGCATTATCGGTGCGTAGCGTCTTGATGGTGGTGGAGAATTGAGTGCGGGTTTCAAGGATAAATGCTTTAAACACACGAGGTAATTCCGAGCGTTCGCGAAGTAAGTATAGCCATGTTGTACGGGAGTAATCATCAATAAATGTAATGAAATAACGGAATCCAGAAATACTACAAATTTTATATGGTCCCCAAATATCTGAATGGATAAGATCAAAAGGAGCGGAGCTCCGAGTACAATTTGCAGGAAAGGATGAACGCGGCTGCTTGCCGAAAATACACGATTCACATTGAAAAACATGAAAAGATACATCGGGTAGTGCCTTCTGGAGGATGGGGAGGGGAGCATGGCCGAGACGCTGATGCCAGTCAGCAGAAGAGACAGAGGAGAGGATGGTGGGAGAGTCGTCGAGAAGGTAGAGCCCGTTGCGCAGCTGTCCTTTACCAATGGTAGTCCCCGTCCGTCGATCCTGTATCAGAAAAGAAGAGCGTAAAAAAGTGACGGAGCAATCCAAATCAGTAGTGAGGCGGCCAACAGAGAGTAAGTTAAATGGGGAGCCCGGAACATGGAGTGCCGAGCGGAGAGAAATGGATGGGCTTAGAGAGAGGTCAGCAGAGCCGGACACAGGGACAGTCGCTCCATTGGCCACAGTGATACACTTCGGATGAGGAGCACCCGAATACATTGGTGGTTGAAGAGAGGTGATATGATGAGTGGCACCCGAATCCACTATCCATCGAGGACTAGTGGAGAGACAAACGATACCTGGGCTGGAGACAGAGGCGACCGAGGCAGGTGGAGTCAACATCCCTTGGAGTTGCTGGAACTGTAGGCGGAGAGCCTCAAGGTCGGCACGAGAGGCCGAGGAGCTATCTTCAATGACTGCAGCAGTCGGTCGTGGAGGAGGAGGAGGGTTGCCAGTCTTCCGAAAGCAGGTGGACTCATAATGTCCATCGCGACCACAGAACGAGCACTTCGGCCGTCCTCGTCCACCACGGCCCCTACCACGGTAGGCCGACCGACCTCCTCGGCTAGAAGGAGGAGGAAATGAAGGAGCAGGGATATTTTGTAGAAGAGCCGGTGAAGGAGGAGCAGGGGCCTCTGGAGGTTGTGATACTTTGAGTAGCATGGAGCAGACAGCCGATAAGGAGGGAGTGGGAGTCGAGGCCAAGACTTGTGCCCGAATACTCAGAAGATGTGGAGGAACACGGGCCATTAGCATAGCAATGCAGACGGCCTCTCTTTGCGCGCGCTGAGTGGCAAGATCAGAGGTGGGCGGCTGGTGTTGAAGCCATGCTTCGGAGAGTGACTTGACCCGAGCAACCACCGAGGTAATGTTTGGTCCACCGGTGTCCAGAGCCTGAAGGTCAGAGATAATGTCGAAGAGACTCTGAAGGCTGTCCTTGCCGGAGTATAAAGAATGGAGCTCATCCCACATCCCTTTGGCCGTGGGTAGGTACATGACCATTTCATATGGTTCGCCCTCCAACGAGTTAAGGATCCACGTCTGGACTCGACCATCATTCTTGAGCCACTCAGGAGGAGTAGAATCTGGGGGGTCATTGGTAAGATGAGCCAAAAGACCCTTGGCCTGGAGGACCCGGCGGATTGAGTGACCCCAAGGAATGAAATTTTTCTTCCCGGAGAGGGAGAGAGTAGTAATCCGCAATTCATCACGGAGCTCATTCGGAGATTGTTGGTGGGCGATCTCAGGAGGCAAAGTTGAGGAGTTTTCAGACGAGCCCATAGTAGCAGAGAATGCAGCTGCGGTTTGAAGAGATCGCGGCGGTTGGAGAACAGCTTACTGAAGAAGAGACTCGGCGTTCTGCGACTAGGGCTAGCGGGCTGCGACCACTGTTGAGAAAGGCCGCAGGAGATCGCTGGGTTGAAGCGGTCAGCAGAAGACGCAGCGATTTTGAGAGCGCTGGTGCGGCGAGTAGAAGAGCAGCGGCTTCAGAGGAGCAGAGATCGCAGCGACTTGGAAGAGGTCGCAGCGGCTAGAAGGATCCGCAGCTTTCGATCGCACGAGAGCTCGATAGAGGCCGACTGCGAGCTGTACGAAGAGGCCGACTGCGAACAGTCGGGAGCTGCGATCGTTGAGAGGGTGATGCGGCGAGCTGCGAGAGATCGATGCGGTCGTGAGAGATCGATGCGAGATCGTCGCGAGCTGCTGAGAGGTCGATGCGAGAGATCGATGCGAGATCGTCGATGCGAGATCGTCGATGCTGAGATCGTCGATGCGAGATCGTCGATGCGAGATCGTCGATGCTGAGAGGTCGATGCGAGATCGTCGATGCTGAGAGATCGATGCGAGATCGTCGCGTGCTGCTGAGAGGTCGATGCGAGATCGATTCTTGAGAGATCGATGCGAGCTGCGAGATCGATGCGAGCTGTTGAGAGATCGATTCGAGCTTGATGCGAGATCGATGCTAGAGAGATCGATGCGAGCTGCGGTCTTGCCGGCGCGGGCTGTGCAGCAGAGGAGGTCCCACAAGTGGCGAAGCCTATAAAGGCGACTGAGAGCGGAGAAGCGGAGGCGAGGGAGTCACGCAGGGGAGCGGGCAGCGATCGCCAAAACCCGAGACCGCACGGCTTGCGGTCAGAAGGAGGCGGGCGGTTTGAATAGAGGAAAATTCTCTTCCTCTGATACCATGTAGAAAACCGCAATGCGTGTGTATATCTTTTTTTTGTATACAAAGGAGAGTACATATTTATAGGAGAGAGATGAGAGAGAGAAATCCTATACACAATGTGGGACTAAAGAGAAAAAGAGGAGGAGTTAATGGGCCACCAAATGGGCCAAATACATGGGCTATTTCAACACATATTTATAAAACACAGAACCATTATGACATGTCATGATCTTCCGATCATACTAGTTGTAAAATTATGTCCAAAATGAAATTACAAAATTACAAAAACAACTAAAAAAATTCTGTGCCAATCTGCATGGCATGACCGGATCAATCACCACTTCCTTGCTTGACACATGTTGACCATTACGGGTTGTGTGTCGTGGTCCCTATCACAATGTCAGTTTGAAAATATGATATACTATTATTGTATACTAACTTCCATTAAATATATAACTTTCCTCTAATTTTCAAATCTCTAGCGGTTAAAATTTCTCTTAGCATAGTATAAATCATGCGTAAAAGATTTGTTTAGTGTTTTTCTACTAATGCATAGTGACATTCATGTCTCAATCAACTTTTATACCCTCTTTAGAAGACCACAATTTTGTTTTGATTGCTAGCTAGGTGATTGTGAAAATTTTGAATTCTAGCATTAACATTATTATCCTTGTTATTTTTTATACCAATTATTTTGAGTTGGCTTATAAATATTCAATTTTCATTTGTTGGATTCATTTAATTAGTTTTAGTGTAATTTCTTTTGAACTCTTATTTTAATTCGTTGGATTCATTTAATTAGTTTTTGGACAAGTTTTATGGTTGATTATCAATATAATATCGACCCTCAATCTTCCTCACCCTAGCTTAGGACTAACATCGACTGTTTTGATAGAACAATTTGCTAATGACTTGCAAGGAAAAATGACTCATCTTCTTAAGCGAGGAGTATTGGTAAAAGATGACCTTTGCAGAAGATTTACCAATGGACTTGATATTTTTTTTTGTTTCTTTTCCTTTATTGCATATATGGCTTCCATTTATTCTTGTTCATGTGACATAACTTATTACTGAAAAAAGGATTTGTAATTAATTAAAACAATAGGAAGTCCTATATATGCATAGGAGGAGAGGGATACATGAGATATAAGAAGTAAAACATTATAAAACAATAAATACTATCAAATTCTAACACCCCCTCAAGTTGGGCCTATAATATTCATCATACCCAACTTGACGATAATCTTCCCAGAGACACTCACACTCAACCCCTTGGTGAGAATATCATCAAGTTGTCTATCAGATGGAATAAACAACGTACAAACAATTCCTCTCTCAATGTTCTCTTTGATAAAGTGTATGCTCACTTCAATATGTTTGATGCGGTCATATTGGACAGGACTGTGTGCGATGTTGATGGCTGCCTTGTTGTCATAATATGGTCTGATAGGTTCTCCCTTAGCAAGACCAAAATCACTCATCATGGAGCATATCCAAGCCTTTATAAATTCTGTGAG
The DNA here is from genome assembly GCA_033032865.1 of Dactylorhiza incarnata. NCBI lineage: Eukaryota > Viridiplantae > Streptophyta > Magnoliopsida > Asparagales > Orchidaceae > Dactylorhiza > Dactylorhiza incarnata. Next base: position 2,877,875 of record JAWHQI010000046.1, on the reverse strand, counting down.
CCATGGCTCTGAACTCTGCTTCAACACTTGATTGGGAAATGACATGTTTTTTACTCCTCCAGGTGATGAGATTCCCACCAACTAGAGAGAAATATCCTAATGTAGATCTTTGATCTTCAGGATAGCTAGCCCAATCTGCATTTGTATAAACATCAATTTTTTATTCATCATTCAAGGAGAATAGAATGCCGCTTCTTGGAGACGTCTTGAGGTATCTTAGGATTCTGTGGGCTGCATCCAAATGTTAGGTCTTTGTTACGCGCATATATTGGCTGCTAACTCCCACCTCATAAGAGATATTAGAGCACGTATTGAAATGTAGATAAGCCTCTCGACCAATCTCTATAATCCAGTGTTGTTCTCAATGAATTCTCCGACATCCCCTTCTAATTTGTGGTCGGCTTCATTTAGGATGTCAGCAAGTTTACACTCACTTATCCCTGATGTCTCAAGAAAATCAGGGATGTACTTTATCTATGAGATGAAAATCTCATGCTTTGATCCAACAACTTAAATCCGTAAGAAGTACTTGAGTTTTTCCAAGTCTTTCACCTCAAACTCCCTTGACAGTCTTTTCTTTAGGGTTTGGATCTCATCCACATCATCCCTCGTTATAACAATACCATCCACATGTACAACAAGAGCTGCCAATTTACATGTCATGTGCTTGATGAACAATTTATAATAAACATCACCCTGATTATAACCAAATGATGTCATAGACTGCTTAAGGTCGTATAGTGCTTTCTTAAACTTGCAGACTTTCCCTTCTAATCCCCTGGGAGCAAGCCTGTGTGGTGGACATTGACCTCCTCTTCTAAGTTTCCATGAATAAACATATTCTTCACAACTAGCCTGCTTAGGTCCCATCCTTTACAAGCAGCACAAGAGAGTAAGACCCTTATAGAATTCATCTTCGCCACAATAATATAGGTTGTTGGATCTTATAGCGCCCTTAGAGGGGGGCGGGGGGGGGGGGGGGGGGGGGGGGGTGAATAAGGGGTTTACAATTTTTTGAGTAAAACTGAGAGATTTATAGAAAATCAAAACTTTTTGATTCTGTTGCTAACGCTGACATTAAGAGTTAACGCTGGGCGTTGACTCTCCAGAAATTTAGGCTTCATAGAATTATGACAAAGTGATTTTACTTATGAAATCTCAAATGAAATACAATTCCAGAAAATCAGAGATAATGAAAATGAATATTATATATCAAAGAGAATTTCAAAGATAAAATTTCAATAACGCTTGAAATTAAAGGCGACAAGGTAAAAAACATTTGTTGTTCCTTCACCGGTCCTTCTCTCAAGGACCGGTTGGCTATAACCTATCTTTTCCCAGATAAGGCCTCTAGCCACCCCCTAGATCTACCCTTGACCTAGTCGCCACGCACAAGGTGGCGATTTTCCCCCTAAACTGAACCCGGCCTAGTCGTCACACGCAAGACGGCGAATTCACTATCGTTACAAGAAAATAATGAAATGATAAAAGTAAATTCAGAATAAAAGACTCCCTATATTGAAGAGCTCTGAAGGAGATGTTGAAGACACGCAAAGACCATCGTCGGAGTTGAAGCGAGCGTACTTCTTCAAATTTGACCGATGGAAATCTCTTTCTCACTCTTGTTCCTCAATGGTGGTGTTGAGAGTGCTCTCTGAATTCAGGGATGAAATGCTCTCTCAGAAGATTGGAATGAAGGCTTGAAAGTTCTCTATTTGTGCAACGAAATTAGCTCTTTAAATAGGCACAGGAGCTAACGCCGGGCGTTAAGAAGTTAACGTCAGCGTTAGTGATCGTGTACGGTCGTGACTGAGATCGTGCAACCGTCGAGATCGTGGCAGATCATTGACTCAATGCCTGCGTTAGCTCCAACGTTGGCGTTGTCTCTGGCTTCTCGACGTTATTTCTTCTCTATGTCATTCCCTTCTCGACGTCATCCCAACTCGACGATAAGTTAACGCGGGGCGTTAACTACTAACGTGGGGCGTTAGCTCTCTGTTCAGAGAATCGCCATCAATCAACATCCTGTTCATGAGGTTATTTAACTATAGTATCTGCACACTATAAACACAAACAAGATCAAATACATAGTGTGATTTGTTATTCTCAAACTAAGAGATGTGGAACACAGACTCCAACAATCTCCCTTTTTTGATAATATCAAATCCACTAATAAGAAATTTTTTTGTGGAGGCTGGCTTGGGACACTGTCACGTTGTCCCTACTCGAACTTGGCTCGCCCGACAGGGTCTCACGGCGGAGCTGGAGTGTCCATGGGGTTGCCAGCAACCTGAAAACCACGAGCATATTATTGGTGACTGCACTTGGCTTCAGGCGATCGGCCATGCGTTACTTTGATGGGGTATTCACTTACCCGTGGTCCGGAGATGGGCGGACTTGATTGCTCTAATTGTCCACGTGAAATCCATCCTTTGTTATACGGTGTACCAAAGTTGGCGAGCCCGCAACGTGAAAGTTCACAACTGGGAGTATGGCACCCCGGTGGTGGTGGCGTGATGACTATCATTGAGAACATCACCTGTGCAATTGATTATCTGCTTCGTGGGTACTGTGGCACTAATCAGCCCAACTGGCTGACTTTGCCTTCTGTTTTATCCCCCCCGGATGGATAAAGCTCGCTCGGGACAATATGGGTGACATGACCCTTGTCGTGGGAATGCTTCTAACCCACTGAGATCCAAGCTGGGTCGAGCTCCAGGCTCTTTTGGCCCCCAAACATTTATTCAATCGGGTTCGAGCTCCGGGCTCTTTTGGCCCCCAAACATTTATTCAATTGGCTATGCTTGAAGCCAATGACGCTATCATTGAAGGGGATTATCAAAATCTAATTGAGCTTTACAAGCGGCGGAGTTAGACCGCTCCTTGGACTAGATGGACAATGATGGTGTGGACATATCTGTCTTGACGAGCTTCTCTTGCGTCCCGTTTCACCCTGTAATATAGGGTAGGCTGAGTGGTGAAAACCTATGTTGCACAACTAGTGGACAGTGAGGTTACCCTAAACCCAGTATGTCACTCATGCATAGACGACGACAATAATTAATTAATTAATAAGAATATTTAGCCCACGTAAAAGATTGTAAGAAGCACATGCGAAATTGAATTTCTCTAGGGCAAAGAGGCTATGGATTTCCACCGCACAGAGGGTCGTAACTAAGCGCGCTGCGAATAATTCCGTCCTGCGAATCACAAGGTCATCTAAACAATATTCCGCAATACCAATTATCCAAGCAATATTAAGATCCAAACAAGGTAGATTATTATTAAGAAACAAGAGTTTGTACAACAAGAAAACTCACAAAAGTATGAGGGTTGCCCGAGGTATGGAGATCCGGTGAATCTCAGCGCGGTGGTGACGATCCGGAAGGGAATATGGGCTGTAATGGTAGGATCTAGCTGTTTAAGGTGGTGTCGGGGTTGTAGAGGGTAGATCTGGGCTAGCGGCTCGTGGAGAATTCATGGGAGGGGCGGCAATGGAATAGGGGAGGCCGGCGAGTATGCTGGACATGGGCGGTGGAAGCAAGGTAGCAGGGAGGAGGCGGAGGTGGCTGTTGGGGGGGCTGGATCTGGACGGACTGGATGGACAGCATGGTAGTAGGGAGGTGGCGAAGGTGCCTGTTGGGGGACTGGATCTGGGCAGACTGGATGGACAATAGGGTAGTAGGGAGGAGGCGAAGGTGGCTGTTGGGGGCTGGATCTGGGCGGACTGGATGGACAGCAGGGTGGGCGGCAGTTTTGGGGAAAACAGAGGGGTGGCTAGGGCTAGAGATGGTGAAAAATGAAAGCTAGGGTTAGATAATACCTTGGGGAGGAAGAAGAACACCTAGGAGTCATCATCTAGAGCTTCACAAAGTCGTCACCATGATGGGATCGCCGAAATACGGGAATAGATTTCTCCAAATTCTGCAATAGCGTTGGCAACCCCCATGTCTTCCTATTTATAATAAAAACACACTTAGGGCACTCGGCATCAATGACTAGGATTAACCATGGATGCAGAGGGCCCGATTACAATAAATATAACTCAAAAATAACAATTTAATATATGAAATCGTAAGTAAACGACGGACCAGACGCATCCGTGAAGTTGGATAATCGATCCAGAGATGTCATATATGGCAAGTGGCCAGTTGGTCCCGAACGGGACCAAAACTCGTCCTCCGCCGCAGGTCTGCGTCTCTGTTCCGCATCGCCATGTTACTAGAGACGCCAACCGGGTTGCTTATTTTTGTGCGAAGTTTTCTATGAATGGTTATTTTAGGTGGGAAATAAGTGATTGTGCTAATCCAGAGTTTCTTGAGCTTGTCAAGAATGACCTGAATAACATGATATTGTTGTCGTGCCCTGTATCTTTCCGTTTTCTTTTCTCTTCTTTTAAATGCAAATGCACTTTTCAAAAAAAATATTCGTTGATTTTTTAAGATTAAGGGTGATAGAATGAGACCATGAAAGGTAATTGGAGCCATCCAATCATATAGTAGCGATCTGAGGAGTGTTATGCTTTGTTGCACCGACACTTCAAAATGCCCAGCGTGTCGGTATCGGACTCTCCGACACGCATCGGACTCTCCGACACTTCAGAACACTATAACGGCCACTATGTGTGATGTTTTATTTTTAAAATTTAGGTACTATAGTGAACAATGACTCAATGAAGATTCTTCTAGAATTTCTCCATACAAGGATAGTGAAATCATTCAAGAAACCAAAAAATACTTTAAGAAGTACTTTCCTAACATTGAGGATCGCACCAAGGTGAATTTAGAGTATGCAAATTTTGCTTATATAAATGGAGAATTTAGAGAATTTGATTCAGTTCACGGTCGATTTTCGATGGATCATAAGGCTTGGTGGGTTATTCATGGTGCAAGTGCACCTATGCTACAATGTTTTGCCATAAAGTTTCTTGCACAACCATCTTCTTCATCATGTGCCGAGAGGAATAGGAGTACGTACTCCTTCATAATTATAAAAAATAAATATTTAATATACATGTCCCAACGTGTCGGAATATGGTATTTTTTGAGAATTGACGAGTCGCGTGTCGTGTCGTGTCGCGTGTCGGTGCAACATAGGTGTTATGGTCATGATTAGTCCAGATAGATCCAATGGGTGTCAAGGGAGAAGGAAAGATACCAACTCCAGATGTGGTAACAAGTGAGTCAACACTCTCCGACATGATTCGAAATAGAAATCAAGAAATCACCCAAAGATTGATAAAAAGGGATAAACTACGGTTTTCTCATGCAAAGAGGGAAACCCTAAATCCAACAACGCTAACGATCTAACCGATATCCAAAAGATATCAAGATATATAATAGAGGAGAGGAAGGACCATCTCCTCAAATATGGTGGAGATCGGGGCCAAAGTAGCGTGATTAAGCACCCATCCCGAAGGATTCAACGCCTGGCTGCAAGGATCGGCAAAGAACCGCGCAAATAGGGGGGAAGAGGAGTTGTGGATCTGGTGAGAGAAGGGCTTAGGAACCGATTGGAAGAAGAGCTGATCGGCAGAGGAAATGAAGCAGTCGACGGTTGGGTCATGCACATCAGATACGTAAGACGACCGAGAGGCGGAAGACGGGTCATGGGATTTTTCTTGGCTTTGACACCATGTTGAAAAAAGGATTTGTAATTAATTAAATCATTAACTCTTTCACATAGGAGAAGAGGGTTGCAAGAGATGTAACATGTAAGGAAGTAAACCATTATAAAACAACAAATACTACCAAAAACTAATACTTATTTATGTCGTGACATTCTCAAATTCTGAAACTTAAAATATTTTCTTTATTGATTCGGTAGAGAACGCCATGATTAAACCATATATATATTCAAGCTATACTAATTTAAGGCTAAGATTTTAGAACCTGAAAAATGATATTTCTTGGTTACTGCAGGGTTTACATAATGTACTAGACCAAAACATGATTAAACAATGGGAGGATCTCTATAAGTTGACAGATGACTATACAGATGGATGGCTTTCCTCGGGTAAATGAAATGTTTGCTAGCATGTTTCTTAACTTAAGCTTTTAACACCTGTTACTAGTGGTTTCAATTTCATGCTCAGCATTCCCCTTAGTTAAGTTTTGGATCATAAAATCACGTTAAGATACAATTTATTATTCTCTGATACTAGAGATTCACAGGGAAAATTGTTAAGGAAATATTTATCTCAATTAATTAAATTCATAAAACTTATCTAATGTATGAGCATTGTTGTTATTGATAGTTTGTTACTGCCCGTAGGTGTCACATGATAATTTTGTTTTCACTTATTTTACATATTAAAAATGAAATCATCATTTTGAGGAATTTTTGAGGTGGTCCGTGAGTTTGAACAAAATTAATGTCTAAATGCATCCAAAATTCTAACCAAATATTGATCTTAAAATTTCCACCGTTTGCTAAAAACATGTTTTTTTAATTTTAAACAACTAAATGAGCCGTAAATATGGGTAAATAGACAATGATATTTTGATAAATGCTTGAAGTAGGCAAATGATACTGATAAATGGTTTTGAAGTCTTCTTATGAATTAAATCAAAGTTCAACAATATTATCATCATCATCAGCTTTATCCCAATTATTTGGGTTTTGGCTTTATAAATCCATGTTTTTCGTTTGTTTCCATAGAGTGTTCTACTTAAAAAGCAAATGTTTTTGAAAATTCATCAATGTTAATTTGTGTCTACCCATTCTTTTCCCTAGGCCCTAAACACTACATTTATTTACTTGTTCATGGTGTATCTTCTGCCCTTCATTATAGCACTCAAATCAGTACAACATCATTGATTTAATTGAAATTTATATAAAATGTATCTCTTAGTCTCAATGATATGTATTATCGTATAATCTGCATACACTTCTTTATTTTAACCACATAGCCCTTAACTCTAGATGTTGCCCTCATCTATATTCCTATTAGTCTGGATAATCAATCTAATGTACTCGAACTTATAGCATCTAAATGTCTCTTTATCTTAAAATAAATTGCTAATTGTTAATATCACATCCACTAAAATTGCATATCATGCACTCGGTCTTTGTTTTACTAATTCAAAACGATCATATTTTAAAGAATATCTTTTATAATGAATAAAAAGCATGAGTATCCGTCTCTTTTCTCCTTTATCCTTTCTCATGAGAAATCATTACAATCTTGCCTGTTGGAGTTGGATAAAAGAATTCAAGACTAGAGGGGTCGAGCAAGCACCTGGTGGATGACACCATTAAATTCATCACAATTATCCAATTAGATAAATGACAACTCAAATGTGGTGTTATATTCTAGATTTTCTGTTGTCTCAACTAAAAAGCGTGCATGAGGGGCCTACACTCTTTCCTCTAGTATCATTACATGGAAATTATTATTTTCTTACACTCCCCTCTCAAGCTGGAGTCAAGATGTGCGAGTGCCAAACTTGTTTCTGATATAATCGATATGACTTCTTTGTAGTGCCTTTGTAAAAATGTATGTTTACTGATAGTTGTCATCACATGCTTAGTCAAAATAACACCATTCATAGTTTTTTTCTAACACAGTGGTAGTCAACATCAACGTGTTTAGTACATTCATGTAATATAAGATTCATGGCAATATGCATAGATGCATGCCAATTCAATTGCAGACTCCAAGCACTACCCCGTTTTACTTCATTACCTGTTCGAGTCAAACATTTCACATGTAATAATATATTACTTCGTACTCTCCCTACGGACCAAATTGCTTCCTATGAACGCATTATATCCTACAATAGACCTCTTATAAAACGGGAAAACTTTCCAATCTGCATCCAAATACTTTTTTATATACTTTTTTATCTTCTTATGACCCTTATCCTTCACACACTCCCCACTCTCGGGTTTCCTTTCAAGTATCCCCAAGTACCCATTGAGGTCCAATAACATCAATTTCAAGTGTCTTGGAATTTAGAACATAACTTCTGAATGTTCCAATACAAAATTATGATCATCTTGGAGGTCTAGGATGATAAGGAACCAACCCAGGACAACGAGAAGGCCTTTAATGTGCCTAAGGGTGACATTATCATCAAATATTCTGATGAAGGGAACCTATTGGTGATCATAAGAGTTTTGAGCAGATTCAGGCAGATGATCATAAGAGTTTGAAGAGGCATTAATACTATGTTTGCATTTCATTTTTTATGAAGTAATCTTAAGGTGTTTGTTTGTGCTGAAATTTTAAAATTATAATTTTATATATTAACGGTAATCTCTTAAAAGGAAACATCAATTTAGGTTTTCTTTATATAAAGAATAATTCAAGATCTTATTAACAAGATTGAAGGCATGTGTATACGGTTAAGGTAACTTGTACAGAGGCCCATACATTGGCCCAGTTTGAGCCCATTGCATCCTTAGGGATTAGTCACACATTTCAGAATGAAGTTTAGGCTCCGCCCATTCTTCCTATATATTTTTACAAATACTTGTAACCATGTAGATGATTTTATGAGAGTATTAATTTATTGATTTTCTCTCTTCAGTTGTGAATTTCTGCATGGTATCAGAGGGAGACGAGTCATGAAGTTTTTTTGGGGTTCACACTCGTTTCTGGCTTGAGGCCGTGCTCTCTCTTACCATTTGTTGCACCTCTGCGGAGTCCCGCTTGAGTCCGCAGCTCTGTGACCTCCTGCTCCCTCTGCGTGGTTCCTCCAACTTCCTGCTCCTTTTATAAGCTGATTACAGTGTCTGCTCACCCCTTGTCTAATTATGTTTCATTGCATCGACTGTCTCCGGTGTTTCACAAATTTGCGACCTTTCTGTCGTCTATCTCCACTCCTACTTCTCTGCAGAGGCTCTTCATCATCTGGGGCGGCGGGCGGCTGTGGATAAGGAAAAGACTGCTCTCTGGGCCAATCAAACTTGGGATCTTGTCCCTCTTCCTCCTGGCCAGACATGTGTGGGTTATAAGTGGGTGTTCGCCTTCAAGCATGGTCCAGATGGGACAGTTAAATGTCTTAAAGCTCGTCTTGTGGTCTATGGTTTTACTTAGCAACACGTTCTCGATTACGACGAGACCTTCTCACCCATTGCAAAGTTAAATATTGTCTGTGTCTTAATCTCCCTAGTTGTTCATCGTCATTGACAGTTGCATCAATTGGACGTCAAAAATGCCTTTCTGAATGATGATCTCGTTGAGACTGTCTACATGCAACAACTTCCCGGCTTTGAGACCACGAGGGAGTCTCTTGTATGTCACCTCAAGAAATCTCTCCATGGTCTCAAACAGTCACCTCGGGCTTGGTTTGACAAGTTCAATCGGGTTGTTCATAATGTTGGGTTTACTTGAAGATCGATCGACTTCTCTCTATTCACTCGTCACCGCCCGACAGGTACAATGATACTCTTGGTGTATGTTGATGATATTTTAATTATGGGCGATGATCTCGAAGGCATACACATGATCAAGAGCACTTGGCCTCCGCATTTCATACCAAAGATTTGGGAAATCTCCGATACTTTTTCGGTATCGAGGTAGCACGCCATCCTGATGGCTTATCCTATCTCAACGGAAGTAATGTCTTGATCTTCTTCATGACTTTGGCTACTCTGGATGTAAGCCCGCTGACATACCCATGGATGTCAACCACAAGCTCTGTGCACATACCTTTGATTCTGATCTGCTCCTTCCAAACTCAGAGTACTATCGTCGTCTTGTGGAGAAGCTGATTGATAGACGCTAATCCCACGTTCGTAGAATTAGCTGATACTCTTTTCTATAGATGAATTAATCAATTGATCCTATCATTCATAACATATGAGATGAATCTATCTCATGTCGTATTCTTAAGGGTCTTTTTGATTACTCATACTCTTTATCTATTATCTTACCAATGAGATTATGGATGATCTTTCCTATTCTATGTTAAATTATACTAGAAGAAAGTTTTTGATATAATTTAATAGTGGGGAGTTTAATAGTGGGGAAGTAGTAGTAATTTAGAAATAACTTTTGAATGTAGAAACACCTAGATAATCTATATGATCCTTGATTCCTACCTCTCTTCTCTCAATTCCTTCTAGACTGCAGAGATTTCACGATTATATCAACTTCTCTCTCGAGCAAATTAATACTAAGTTTAGGTTGATCAATTTGGATTTCTCCTAAATCAAACCCCTAAAACTTGCTTTATTGAAAAGTAATTCTCTCTTTTTGACACTAACACGAAGGATTTATGTCTAACTATTTCTAGATTAGCATGCAACTCCCTTTATTTATACTAGATCTATTCAACTCTAGGATTTCTCAATCACAGGAGTATGAAATCATACAAGAGTTAAAAATCTGGATTAATAACTGTTGAGTTTGCGTTATCGTAATTTTATGTTGCGTAGTATTATTTATTGTTGTTCGGGTTATCTATATATACCCGAGTGTTGTATTGGAATAGTAACATCTCTCATTTTTAGCGACATTTCATCATGGTATCAGAGCCTTAGGGCTTCCCCGATACCGATCTCCTCGTTTCCGCGACTGCGCCGCTAACACCGCCTCGCCTCACCCGATCCGCCTCGCTCGACCCTCGACTCGCTCGATCCGCCTCTTCCGGCGTCTCCTCCCGCTAGCCAGCGTCCAGGCGTCTCCTCCCGCTAGCCCGCGTCCAGGCGTCTCCTCCCGCTAGCCCGCGTCCAGGCGTCGAGGGCTCGTCCCGCCTCTTCCTCCGGGCTTCTTCTTCCCGTTCTTTTTTCTCCAGTTTTCTTCCTCTCACCTTTTCTTCCTCCTCCGCCTAGGAGTCAGTCCGACTCCACCTCGCTTTATTCCGTTTTTTGGACACCGGAGATGCAATCGTCCGTTTGATGCCATTTCCGGTGTCTGCTCCCTTTTTTTCTCTCCTCCCTCTTTATATGAGGCAGCCCTAGTTTCTATCTAGGCATTTTTTTGTTCTCCCGGTTCCCTCGATTTGTATTCTTGGTTACCATGGCCGGAACAGATGGATCTCCCGCTATGTCTTCTACCACCGGTGCTTCCGTGTCCCCCGCTACACCCAATGTTTTCTCCCGTCCTGGATATGATCACAATACTCCTCAGATCACGACGATTCGCCTGGATGGTACAAATTATCTCCCGTGGTCTCGGGCTGTTGCCCTCGCTTTGAAGAGCAGGAGACTGTTTGGGTATGTCATGGGTACTACACCTACCCCTACCTCGGATTCCCCGGATTGGGCGCAATGGGAATCGGAGAATTCCCTCGTCATGTCTTGGTTGACGAACTCCATGATTGATTCCATTGCCCGCAACTACCTGTTCCTTGATACTGCCGCCGATATTTGGCGAAGAGCCGAGACTACTTATTCGGGCCAGGGCAATGCTGCCCAGATATTTCAGCTGCGCAGAAAGATTTTCCTCTTACGTCAAGGCGACCGTCCCCCGTCGGCCTACTATCTCGAGTTCACCCAGTTATATCAGGAATATGATCATTTCGACTCGCTCACTCTTGTGTCCCCGGAGGATGAAGTTCTTGTCCGTACGCGAGAAGATCGGAATAGAGTTTTTGAGTTCCTTCACGGTTTGCATCGGGATTTCGACCACATCAGTGTGCAGATCCTTGGCCGCTCCCCTTTGCCCTCTCTTCCTGAGGTTTTCAGTCTGGTTCAGCAGGAATTTGATAGGCGACAAACTTGGACTCCCGATCCTCCTCCAGATGGTTTTGCTTTGGCGGCCCAAACTGGGCCTCGGGGACCTCGTGATTCTAGATCAAAGCCCAGTGACAAGGATCACCTGCTCTGTGACTATTGCGGGAAGGCTCGCCATACACGAGAAACTTGCTTTCGTCTTCATGGGTTTCCTGCACCCCGTGGTGGACCTCCCTCTCGTGGAGGTCGTGGTTTCGGCCGTACCTCTGGTCGTCCTCCTCAGCCCCGCTCCGCGCATCTGTCCGAAAGTTTTGAAGAGCCGCAGCCTCCTTCTGTCTTGCCTACTCCGACATTGACTCTCTCTGCCGATGAGGTGCTTGCCTTCCGTCGCTTGATGCAGGGATAGTCACCGGAGTCCCCTGCCCCATCGTCTTCGTAAGCCCATCAGGGGCCACCAGGTGCTCATGTTGCTTCCACTCGCCCCTCTACTCACTGGATCATTGACTCTGGAGCAACAAACCATATGACCAGCTCTTCCTCAGGTTTTGTGTCCTACTCTCCATTGTCAGGTCGTGAAAAGGTGAGCATCGCTGATGGGTCCCTTTCCCCGATTGCCGGGAAGGGTTCCATCCCGTGCTTCCTCCTTCACCCTTTCCTCTGTTCTTCACGTCCCAAACTTCACTCGGAATCTTCTTTCCATTAGTCATTTAACCAATTCGTTGAACTGTTCCGTAACTTTTTTTTCCTTCCTCTTGCCTTTTTCAGGACCTGAAGACGGGAACGGTGATTGGAACTGGTAAACTGGTGAATGGGCTCTACGTGTTCGATTCCTCTGCCCCGATTTCCTCTCCCCAGGCCCTTCATGCGGATCAGGCTGCCACCTTAGTGTCCTGGCACTGTCGGCTGGGACATCCGTCTATCGTTTCTATGAAACACTTATTTCCTGTTTTGTCATCTGATGTACTTCGTAATTTTCATTGTGATGCTTGTGACCTTAGTAAACATCATCGTACTTCCTTTCAGCATGTTTCTTCTCGCAGTACTGCTCCTTTCCATTTGATACATAGTGATGTGTGGGGGCCTTGCCCGGTTGCGTCTATTTCTGGTTGTTGTTGGTTTGTGACGTTCATCGATTGTTTTTCGCGTACCACGTGGGTTTACTTGATTAAGGCAAAAAGTGAAGTGTTCTCCTTGTTTCGACGTTTTCATAATATGGTCTCCACCCAGTTTGCGACCCCCATAAAAATTCTCCGCACTGATAATGGTCGGGAATTCATGGATTCGGCTTTCGAGCAATACTTGGCCGATCACGGGATCATTCATCAGACATCATGTGTCTACTCCCCCGCTCAAAATGGAGTGGCGGAACGAAAAAATCGCCACCTCCTGGAAGTTGCTCGATGTCTTCTCCTTCACATGCATCTTCCAAAGTACTACTGGGGCGATGCGGTTCTCACCGCGGCGTATCTTATCAACCGTATGCCTTCACGTGTTCTCGGTTTCGAAACTCCCCTTACCATGCTTGGCGTGCCACCTACCACTCTACAACCTTGTGTCTTTGGATGTGTTTGCTTTGTCCACATCTACCACCGCTCGAAACTTGATGCCCGTGCGCACAAGTGTGTGTTCATCGGATATTCCCCTACTCAAAAAGGGTATAAATGTTATGACCCTGTCAGCAAGAAGGTTTTCGTCACCATGGATGTCACGTTCCGTGAATCCGAGAGTTATTACGGGTCCTCACTTCAGGGGGGGCCCTCTCCTACGTCGGAAGTGAATTCCCCTTTTTCTCTGGAGATCATCCCTTTACCTATTCCTCCCGCATATCATCCCACTCTACCTACTCCCGCTAGCCCATATGTCCCACCTGTAGAGGTCCAGGTCCATAAACCCCTACAGGTTTACTCTCGTCGGACAAAGGTTTCAAACACGCGGCCTAACATCTGGATATCAGATCACCCACCTGACCCGTCGGAAGGTACTCCTACGCGGCACCCTATATCTCAATTCGTGTCTTATACTTCTCTAACAACCTCCCATAGAGTGTTTGTTTCCTCTTTGTCTTCTGTTTTTGTCCCAACTTCGTGGCAGGATGCCATTTCCGATGACAGATGGAAGTTGGCCATGTTTGAAGAAATGAATGCCCTGGAGAAGAACAACACATGGGATTTGGTTCAATTACCTCCAGGAAAGAAAGTGGTGGGATGCAAATGGGTGTTCGCTGTCAAACAGAATCCCTCGGGAGTTGTGGAACGATACAAGGCAAGGCTGGTGGCGAGAGGCTACTCTCAGACGGAGGGTATTGATTACCAGGAGACGTTTGCTCATGTTGCTAAGATGAACTCAATCAGGATCCTTATTTCTTGCGCTGCTTGCAAGGGGTGGAAACTTTGCCAATTAGATGTCAAGAACGCCTACCTTCATGGCGATCTCGAAGAAGAGGTGTACATGGCTCTTCCTCCGGGGCTCACTCCACAGGGATCCACAGGGAAAGTGTGCAAGTTAAAGAGGCCGCTATACGGCCTAAAACAATCAGCCAGAGCTTGGTTTGGAAGGTTCCACAAAGCCATGCATAGTTTCAGATACAACCAGAGCAATGCAGACCATACTATGTTTACAAGAATCAGCAAAGGGAAATTGGCAGTCCTAATAGTTTATGTGGACGATATTATAATAACTGGGGATGACGACGTGGAGATTCAGGCCCTTAAGGGAAAATTAGCTAAGGAATTCGATGTGAAAGACTTGGGGGACCTCAAGTACTTCTTAGGCATTGAGGTTGCGAGGTCAAAGCACGGTATTTTCTTATCTCAAAGGAAATATACGCTCGATCTTCTTGATGCTACCGGGATGAGTGGTTGTAGACCTGCCGATACCCCAATCGAGACCAACCACAAGCTAGGTAGGGATGATGGTGATGTGATTGAAGATATCCCCGGTTTCCAGAGGCTGGTTGGGAAATTAATCTACTTATCACACACTCGACCTGATATTTCTTATGCAGTGGGAGTTCTCAGTCAGTTCATGCACACTCCCAAGACCCGACATGTTGACGCTGCGCATCGGGTCCTCAGATACCTCAAGTCCTCACCAGGGAAGGGCATTCTATTCTCCAAAAATGAAAAATTGACTATTGAAGTCTATACTGATGCAGATTGGGCTGGATCGCCATCTGACAGACGTTCCACCTCGGGATATTGTGTTATGGTCGGAGGAAATCTAGTTAGCTGGAGGAGCAAGAAGCAACATGTTGTTGCCAGATCGAGTGCTGAGGCCGAGTTTAGGGCGATGGCCCATGGCATTTGTGAAGGACTATGGATCTCTACCATCCTTGGGGAACTGGGTTTGAAGAGGAATGAGCCTGTCAGGTTGTATTGCGATAATAAAGCGGCGATTTCTATAGCGCACAATCCAGTACAGCATGATCGCACGAAGCACATCGAGATCGACAGACATTTCATTAAGGAGAATATTGACAGGGGGACAATGGTTACCCCATTCGTACCATCTGATCAACAGTTGGCTGATGTTCTCACGAAGGGTTTGAGCTTCAATATGTTCAATAATCTTATCGGCAAGTTTGGCATGGCTGACATTACACGCCCAACTTGAGGGGGGGTGTTGAGTTTGCGTTATCGTAATTTTATGTTGCGTAGTATTATTTATTGTTGTTCGGGTTATCTATATATACCCGAGTGTTGTATTGGAATAGTAACATCTCTCATTTTTAGCGACATTTCATCAATAACTCTAGCGAATTCAACATGCATAGGTAAATTGTAGAGAGAAGTGAGAGCTGAAAGAAAAACAAAATCAATTAACATAATACATCAATCTAAGGTTCTTACATCCAAACATTAAAAGAGATTTAGTCCCAATCCATAGAAATTATAAGGAAAAAAGAAGAAAATAGAATTGAATGGAAACATTACAAGTTTTTCTTCAAAGTCTCCTTCTCCAAAAATGTTCTCTTCCTCCAGGATTTTTGAAATCAGCCTCTACCCAAAAACTCCTTTTTTCAACCATGAATCTCCTTTTTATACCCAAGGCAGAATAGGCAGAAAAATAGTTGTACACGACTGTGTCCAGGCTATGTGCATCAGTGTAGAAATGGTTATGTCGAGGGTCGTGTCGGTTCAGTAGCCATGTTCCTGGAGACGCCTTGGTTATTGGCCGTGTTCAGCCATGGGATCTTCATCCGCCGAGTATTTCACCTATGCACATGGGAGTTGTACCCATGTGTGTTCGTGGGCGTGTCTTCAGACCATATCACACAGCCGTGTTAATTAAATAGGGAAGCCATGTTGCGCTCGGGAGTTGACTCTGTTCTGAAGGAAAGATGAACACGATTATGCACCCAACCTTGTTGATTTGGCTGTGTCAAATAAATAGGCAAATCGTGCCTTTCTCTGGATTTCTTCTTAGACTGAAAGAGAATGGAATACGACCGTGTCAGTACCCGTGTAGGAAGCCGTGTCAGTACCCGTGCAGGAAGCCGTGTCAGTACCCGTGTAGGAAACAATGTAGAATTAATTCTTCACAAAAATGTCGTTTCCTCGTACAAAATGCTCTTGAATTCATTTCTCAAGTCAAAATGAGTAATGCAAATTAAAACTTATGCATTCGACTATTATTGATTATGATATTTAACTGGGTAGCTGATTATGAAATATCTATTTAACATAGCAGATACACCTTAGTAATTAAAGATCATTTGATGATATTTAGCTATTATGCGGCCATGCGGGAGTATGTGACAATACTTAAAAATTTGTACTAAAAAAATTAGTGTGCCGAGTAAAAGTCAATAGAGGAGATACAATTTAGTTTTAGCAAACCATTATATAGATTCAGAAGTACTCTCCCCCATACCCAAACCTTGCAATGTCCCAAATGCAAAAAGATAAAGCTAAATAAGTTAGGAAATGGTAGTTGATAACAAAGCAGAAACACAGTTTTTAGGAAGCAAAACAACGTATACTAGCATCCACTGTAATAAAACTCAAATACAAGTTCTAGTATAGGTTTTAAGTTATACAATCACATAACAACAGTATAAAGTACATCACAATCAAGAAAACACAAATAAAAGAGGCAGTGATACTAATCAAAAAGTATGGTATCTTGGTGATAGTGGTCGATCGCGGCGACGTCTTCCAGTATGGTGGGGAGGGGGTGGCATAGCTACATCGAAGTGGTCACATATCTGATAGAGAGCATCCTGGGTCCACTGACTGTACTCCTCGTATGACTGATGTAATTCGTGTTGATTGAGCAAAATGTCCAATTGGTTATAGTAAATGTGGGAGAATATATTAGTCATCGCCTCCTGATTTCGCTCGATCCTGCCCAGTCGCTGAGTCATGTCCATCCTAAAGAAGGTGTAGGACTCGAACTGCTCATCATAGGATTGTTGAGTAGCATGTGACGAAGATTCATCGTAAGATGAATAGTGGACATGAGGGCTGACATCATGCTCCTCACCTCCACCTTCCTCTCCCTCTTCTTCTTCCTCAGAATCTGGGGATGGCTCCCGTCGTGCAATATAATAAACTGGACCCTCCGCTCTAGGGCGCACTCGCACTATCTGTAAGGATCGAAGAGTAGACATAGTAATAGGGACAGTGCGAGCGGTAACTTCCATCGGTGGAAGGGAATTGAATATACCCATACCCTTAATGATCCTGGTGATATATGGTGCTACACAAATGGAACCCACCCGGCCTTGTTCGGCTTGATGACGAATGAAGGTGGCAAGGAGATATCCTAAGTGTAATGGAGATCACTCTATCATACTATAGAGGTAAACGATATTGCTCCGATTGACCACGCCAGAGCTCTCTCCCCGCCCACTCAAAGTGTGGCTCAAAATGTGATGGATATAGTGTAGGACGGGGTCGCGCAAGGAAGAGGTTTTAGACCGCTTCGCCTCGTAAGCTGAACTGAGAGTGAGTCTACGCCATACGGAATAGGGGGCAATGGAAATAGGGAGTCCATAACTAAGTGGATAATAGAGCGGACTATCAAGTAAATCCGCATCATATAGCTGAAGAAAAACAGTGAACTCACGCAAAGTGTCCGTGTAGGTATTACCGTTGACACGGAATGAAATGGTGGCGTTAACAACAAAAATAGAAGAGTCACCGTCGTTAGCAACATACGTCAAATTCATGGTGAAGGTGGAAAGGAATTCAAGAGTGACCTCCTTATACCCAATTTCATCAATTCCAAAAAATGCTTCCCAATTACTATGCGAAATGAAACCTCTAACTTCATCTGCTAACTGAATTTGCTCTAGAACAGCCCAATCGAAGCGGCGGCAGTATTGAAACTTCTTCGATCGGAGCCGCTCAAATCTTGCAAGATGAGTTGAATCCTCAAATCTGAGCATGTCCACTTCCGACCGTACTCCGTCAGCGAGCGTAGTGGGGTTACTCGAGCGGCGGCCTCCCGATCGTTGGCGAGTAGTAGACATAATGAGGAGATCCTGTAGTAATAAGTAAAGAGAAGACTCAAAATTTTTGTTGTAAATTTTTCTGGAAGAAATGTTGGAGAAATAGAAAACGTAGGTGTAGGGAATCCTCATCTAAAGTGGATGGATTAAGATGATATTTACCTTAGACAGTAGATCGAGCCGCGAGTAGTAGGGATATGCGAAATTTTTTCGATTTGGAGCTCCCGGGAGTGAGATCGGGAATAAAAATGGAAGAGGGGGTGTATCCTGGTGAGGGGCACGACAAGGAGGCCTAAGGGATTGTTTCACGAGGAAGATGAAGTGAAAAGCCCACTTTTCAGTTTTTTTTTAAATAAACTTTACCTGACACGGCTTCGCACCAAGCCGTGTCTATACCTGTGTTCCACCTTAATGAATAGTTCCTGGACAACGGAACAGGGACACGACATGGAACGGAACCAGAGCAGGTGTGTATTCACCCGCTCCTTTCCTCTCGCGTGAATACTCCTGGTCTTCGCGTGAAACCTTTCCGGTCTTCGCGTGAACTCTCCCGGCCTCACACAAAATCTCCCACAACAGTACTCGCCAAACAAGCCTGTGAGCTCGCCACTCTGTTCTCCCAACACCGATCGGGATCGACTCCCCCCTACCGTTGAGGCCTCCCCACGGGCTTTTATAGATTTTTATGGAAGGCGTAGGTCTCGCTCCAGGAACTCGCATCATCTCGACTTCCGCTTGTGATCCACAACTCGCAGCTTCTGCTCAACGAAACGCACTGATCCCTACCAATGTGAGCTCGTTGATCCAATCACACTCACTGCTCCACTTGAATTACTTTACCTGAGGCCTTCCCTTGTTGTTGTCACCTCTCGCGGTTTGGTAAAGGTCCCATGAGCAAATATCCTACAAATAGAGATCTCGCGAGCGTCTATTTGCAAACTCCTCTCCATTCCAATCTCTGTATGCGCCTGCGATTTCTCCATCCCGATAAATTACTCTGTCGCTTCTTCAAACTTGTCGATCTGCGTGCGAACCCTATGCATACGAGCTCTCACCGACCCTACATGTTACGACCTCCTCAAGCTCTGCCTGGAGATCACAACCTGTCTTCGCGCCTGTGTCTTACGAGCTCGCATAAGCTCCTCACAGAGCTCACATTACCTCCTTGACCTTATTTAACTAGCTCGTCGAGCTCCTATCGCTGGTCTATGGCGACACCTCCAACCACTCCTGCTCATACACCCACAATTATTTCCAATGCGTCTAGAAATCTCGGGATGACGTCCAAAATAACAGTCCCAAATTTTTCCGATTGGAGTGTCTCCTTCACCTTTCTTTTCTGCTCTCAACACAAACAATATCATCTCACTGACGCTCTTCCTGTCCCCGCGTCTCCCAACTATGCTGACTCGGGACGTCAGTGATGCGCTTGTTTGCTCCGGCTTACAAACAACAATCTCTCTGATGAATGTTTGTTTATCATCCGCCATGATGACACCGTGAAGGCGACAAAAGATCACCTTGTTTCCCTTTACTACAAGGGTGCTAAAACCTCCTGTATCTGCACCCTCTACTCTGATCTCTTCGCCCGACCAATACTCTCACGATGCTGCATATCAAGAAGTTCAATCTCTCGACGCAAAACTTCTCCAACATTGGCTCTTTTCTGCTGACCTTGCAACTCAATAGAAACATTTTCAAGAACTCCTTGCGGTTTGCTATCTACTTCGTCTTTCAGATACCTACGAGATGATCCGCCAACAGATCTTGGGAGAACCCGACACTCCCGTCTTGGTTGCCATTGCCACTCGCATATTTGTTGTCACCAACCTCCTGCGACAACCTCCGATTGTATCTCCTCCATCCTCAAATAATTATGATCACGTGGCAGGTCGCGGAGCTCATCGTGTCTGTGGAGACCACACTTGGGGCCGTGGGGGAAATCACCCCCTTTGCTCATATTGTGGGAAGCTTGGACATCTGGTCGGGCGTTGCTTTGCGAAGCACCCTCACCTTCGTTTGCAGGCTCATCTCAGTACTACAGAGTTTGAGTCTTCTTCGCCCCCATTCTCTTCGCAGCCAGGTTCCGACCGATGGTTCTCTTCGGCGGATATTGAGACCATCCTCAGTGCTTCCAAGCAAGGTTCCTCAATTGCCACCTCTTCAGGTAGCACATATGTTGCTACGCAAGGTAAGTTACTCATCGACTCCGGTGCCATTAATCATATTACTGGGAATTCTCTTGTCTTCTCTCACCTCGAGAAGCACGATCAGTTATCATTGGTTTTTGTAGTTGATGGCTCTCCTACTCCAGTTTGTGGGACTGGAGTCGTCACTGCCAACTCTCTTCTCCAGCTGGACGACACTCTCTTCGTCCCAAATTTTCCTTACAATTTGTTATCCAACAGTCCTCTTTCACGGAAATTACAATGCTCTATCTTATTTTCTCATACTGTTTGTTATTTTCAGGACGATTGCTACTGGGACTGAATGTTGTGGTCTTTATTACCTCGACGATCTACCTAATTTCTCAGCATTTACAGTCTCCACTTCTCTGCTCCAGTGGCATCATCAACTGTTCATCCTCCGCTACGTCTCTCCACCAGCTCATGTCTTCTTTAAAGTCAGACTACTCCATTTTAGAATGTGAGGCTTGCCAATATGACAAGCATCACCGTATTTCTTTACCTGCTAAGTTTTGTAAGTGTTTTGTTCGTCCGTTTGACCTTGTTCACTCGGGCATCTGGGCTTCTAATCTCACCAAGTCTGTTGGTCGGGGAAGTCTGTACTTTGTAACTTTTATTGATGATTTTTCTTGATGTACTTATGTGTATCTTTTAAAGGAACGCTATGAACTTTTCTGTGTTTTCTAAATTTTATCATGAAATTCGAACGTAGTTTTTTTTTTCAATTTGGTTTACCTCTAAAAATTATTCGAATTGATAATGCGAAAAAATATATGAGCGAACATTTCCCTCCTTTTGTACTTCTAACGATATTATTCATCAGACCACTTGTGTGCATATGTCCCAACAAAATGGAGTGACGGAGAGGAAGAATCGTCATCTCCTCGACATTGTTCAGACACTCCTTTTGTCAAATAAATGTTTCAAGCCCATATTGGGGTCATGCTATCCTCGTTTCTTGTTTTCTCATTAACCGTCTACCTTTTTCCACTCTTTGGAGTAAGCCACAGTTTTCTCTTCTTTACCTAGATGAGACACCGTTTTACCTTACCCCTCGTGTGTTTGGTTGTACCACCTTTGTCCGCACTCCGACATCTGGTCGAGGCAAACTCTCCGCTCGCCACCAAATATATCTTCGTAGGGTACTCCCCAACTCAGAAAGGATATCGGTGTTTTGACCCTATCTCCAAACGTCAATTTGTCTCTGCTGATGTTACATTTTTTTAGTCTACCCCCTATTTTTTCACGAATGGTGGGACACTGCCTCGTGAGGTCCAGCTCCTACCTCCTCGTCTCCTCCTACCTATGTTTTATTTTTCCCTATCATTCATGTGCCTCCACCAGATATCCCACAACTGACACCACCTAATGAACATATGCCTCTTGTCTCACTCTTTCCTTATCATTATCATCGTCATCCCGCATCCCGCCAAATCCTCGCTCCCTAAATTTCAGAGTCCCCGCTGCCAGTTCCTAGACCAATTCTCTCCTCTTCAGAAGGTTCCTTCACCTCAACAGACTCCGATCTGGATATTCTCATTGCTCTGTGCAAGGGAGTAAGGGGGAGTACTCAACCTCTGATTAGTAATGTTATGTCTTATGCAAATCTTAGTCCTTTCAGCATATTTGCTCTGACACTCTCTACCAACATCGATACAAGGCTCGTCTAGTTGCAAATGAGTTCACTCAGACTTACGATGTTGATTTCTTTGACATATTCTTTCCAATTACTCGTATCAGTACTATCCTGGTACTCCTCTTCGTTGTTGTCAACAAGAATAGGTAAATTAGTCAGATTGTTGTCAAAAATGTCTTCCTCTATGGTGATCTGCACGAAAAATTCTATATGGAGCAACATCCTGGTTATGTTGCTGAGAATATCAAGTATGTAAACTTCGAAAGGCCATTTATGGTCTAAAGCAAACCCTCAAGCGTGGTTTGACAAATTCAGTCAGGTCGTCTCTACTATTAGTTTTTTTAGAAGTACTGCTGATCACTCTCTCTTTATACGAAAACCAACCACAAACTGGTTATTATTGTTGTTTATGTTGATGACATTCTTCTTACTGGAGATGACTCTTCCGGAATAGAGAAAACTATGAAATATCTTTGTGAACATTTTGTCACTAAAGATATGGGTCCTTCCAGATAATTCTTCGGAATTGAAATTGCAAGACGCAATAACTCTATTGTTCTCTCCCAACGCAAGTATGTCTTAGATCTACTCAACGAAATCGGTCTCCTTGGCGCTAAATATGCTCGAAATCCTATGATTGCGGGTGTTAACAAACTCTGGGATGAGACATCCCCTCTTCTTCAAGATATTACTCGTTATAAGTGACTGGTCGGCAAACTTATCTATCTTACCGTAACTAGAATCTGACATATCTTAATGGAAAGGTCGGTCAATTCATGCAAGTTCCCAAAAAGTGTCAACTTGAAGCTACCTTAAAAATATTAGAATACATCAAAGGGTCTCTCGGAAAAGGTCTATTGTTTAAAAGAAACAATCATTTACGCATTGAAGCATATTCTGATGTTAGCTATGCAAGTGACAAAGGAGATCGGAAATCCACTTTTGGATTTTGCACGTTTGTCAGAGAAAATCTTATCACTTGGAAAAGCAAGAAACAAGCAGTGGTATCCAAGTCAAGTGCAGAAGCTGAATACAAAAGTATGGCGCAGACTGCTTGTGAGTTAAAGTGGTTGAGAACACTTCTAAAAAACTTGGGAGAAATCTATGATTATTCTCTACCGATGTTTTGTGATAATAAAATTGCCGATTATTCCATTAAAGAACAAAAGATATTGAAGTTGATTATCACTTCATCGGAGAGGAAGTTATCAAAAAACAAATATGCACCCCTTTTGTTTCTTCAGAGAAAGAGTTGGCTAACATCATCAACAAATCAATTTCATCTTTTCAGATGTGTCAAGTTGGGAATAATCGACAGAATAAGCAGTGGTATCGACAGATATGCTCCAACTTGAAGTGGGGTGTTAAAGCCCCAAAAGGGTCCATTTGTATATTTTCTCTCTCTTTTATTTAGTCTCACATTTATATTTGTATAATCTTCCTCCTCTATTCTATATACAGAGGGGTATTCCCATGTAATAGTTAAGATTTTTTTGGAATAATATTTATTTAATATTTCAAATTCTCTCATTCACATTGGTTTTACTTTAACGTCTTCTAATTGGAATACATATACTTTTAAAAGAACTCTTGGCCATCAATCAAGTTTAAAAGTGTCCTAAGATTCAAGCACCTACAACAACAACAACACTCAAGCCTTTATCCCACCATAGTGGGGTCGGCTATATGGATCCTCTGCCTCCATTGTGCCCCATCTTTAATCATAGTCTCACTAATGCCTAAGTACATCATGTCTTTCCTTATAGTTTCATTCCAAGTCTTTTTTGGTCTACCCCTCCCCCGTTTAACATGTCTAGTGACTAAACTCTCACAACGCCAAACAGGTGCCTCTAATGGTCTCTTATATACATGTCTGAACCATCTTAAACGAGCTTCTCGCATCTTAAGATTCAGGCACCTATTGATAGAAATTTTACTCGTAATTCTATAGTAATGTGAAAGTTGTCTAAAACAATAGTTTTTTGTTTAATTTGTATTTTTTGTTAGCCGGGTGTTGTGTTCCCGACCGAGTTACCTTTTATGCATGAGTCAATCAATTCTTCGTATCTTTTCTCTATTCGCGTTATTATATTTCGTGTAAGTTTGGAGTCAGCCCAAGTATTTTGTATTCTCTTATTTAAAGGCAATTGGGATAAGTGAAATGGCAAGCAAGTATTTAGTCTATTGTTTCTCCCTTAAATGTGATTTGGGTTGCTCTCTCTCTCCGACACACACCTCATAAGCAATCACGGTTCCGGTCCATTGTATCCTCTCTTCCATCGTCTCCACCCCGGCCACCCTCTAGCGAAACGATCAACATTATACATGTTGACCCATAACAAACATGGTATCAAAGCTTCAGACTTGTTCTATAGTCCTTTGCTTTCCGCTACCCACCAAAACCTTCCATTCCTTGCAGATTTTAGCATCTGGCGGCTTCCATTCCTTCCAGTCTACTCGCCCTTTTATATCTGAGCTTTCTCCCTGTGATTTGAGTCCATTCAGACAGGATTGTGAGGCTCCAACATCTAGACACTACCGTGAAGCTTAGTGGGACCGCACTCCCTCTGTGCAGCCCCATGCTATCGCCTCCCTTCAGCCCCTCCCGGTCGTCAATCTCCCAAACCAGCCTAGTTCCACTAGAACCAACAGTTTCGACGCCCGCTTCGATGGAGAGTTACCTGCCTTTTCCCCATCGTCGACATGCAACAACCATATCATTCACCTCCCCACAACAGACAACTCTTTCAGTTGTCGATGTGCGTTGTCGAGAGAAACAAAGTGTCGTTGTCTTCATCATTTCTCCTCACGTAGGCAACAACACACTCCTCGTCATGTTCATCCCATCTCCTCGAGCCAACCCCCATAGAAGCAGGTCGCCCTAGGTCGTTCTCTCGAGATCAACGCAACAATGTCACGTTCGTCCCACTCCTGCCTATATAAGTGAATGATAGTGAGTCTTTTATGCATCTTAGATCACTTGACTTTAGGCTCTATTTAGAGAGAAGAATCTTAGAGGGATCCTGCTCTCAAGAAATTAGGTCAAGCTTTTCTCGAAATCTTATATCTACTTCACATTAATCTACTTGTTTTCATTCGACAATAGCGGAAACTATTAGACTTTCAGACGTTAAAGACCACGAATGTCGGACGTACACTTGAAATTTTATGTAAATCGACATAGAGCTAGATTTTTGCATGTCTTGCACGACACAATCTGACTTTCAACCAACAATGAAAAAGATGAAAAAAGTTGATACAGGGGCGACTTCCCGAGCCATAAACATGTCCTCTTCACTACCTATGTAGCCTTAGGCCATTTTCATAATTATACATATCTCACTCCTGCCTATACAAGTGACTCATAGTGAGTCTTTTATGCTTCTTAGATCACTTGGCTTTAGGCGCTATTTAGAGAGAAGACTCTTAGAGTAATCCTATTCTCAAAATATTAGGTTGAGCTTGTCTCGAAGTCTTATATCTTCTTTCGCGTTAATCTACTTGTTTTCATTTGATAACAGCGGAAGCTATTAGAATTTCAGAGAAGCAAGCCTCAAACTTCTAAAAGGAGATAACCTCTTCTGGATTTCATGCTTCGCACTTTATCAATGAGTTGAATTTCAGAAGGAGAAGAATTCAGACTTCTGATTCAACATTCCTCATGTCCCAATTTATGATCCCCAAATCTAAATTTTTGCGAATGAAATCTGATTACAATGAGAATAATCCTTATGTTCTCTCTAGTGATAACTGATGCAGACTGACAAACATTGAGGCTATGGTTGCTACACGTTTAGAATATTATATTTTAGTATCTAACGTCTTCTGGTTCATATTACTTTTTTGCGTACAATTTTAAAGCTGTACTAAAAGAGTTTACTAGAGCTGTCAAATTTTTAACACGCACCTTTTTATCTTTTAATTATAAACCTCTTATTGCAGGGCATGCTTTATTGGAGCAAACTTCTGGCAAAAAAAAAACTTCTTCTCAGCCTGTAACAACTGAAAGTACACATGGTAATACTGGTATGAAATGTCAAGATATCAATATATTGGTTACATCGGGATCCTTGATTCCTAGTCTTGTCAAGTGCATGCTCTTTCGTTTGGATGATCAAATAATTCATGAAAATGGTTAGCATCCTTTACATTGTTCTCATTATTGTTTTCTTCTTTCCAAGTCCTTTACTCTGTGCACCTTTTTTCAGTAAGTTTAATATATTTTATCATTATTGTGGTCAAACATCTGTATTTATATTTCTATAATCGATAATTTTCATTTCTTCATGCGAACTTGTAAGTTTGACTTTGTTGTTCTCTTAGAATTGCTTTCACTTCTAAATTGGTCAATTTTCATATGATGCTGTACAGGTACTGAAAGTAATTTATAGTACCCAAAGTTGAGGATCAACGTTTCCAGTCAACCTATTAGAAGGTTATCTATATTGTCTTTAGTGAAATAAATCTCCTACCATATAGTCAGGAAAAATTCATGCAAATTTGTTATTTTAGTGAAAGAAATCTTCTACCATAAAGTCAGGAAAAATACGGGCAAATTTGCCTAGAAAGGAATAACAAAAGTATTGTAACAGTATGATTTTACATAAAAAATGCTCATCATGAAAAGAAATATTTTACAGCTTCAGCTAGAATGGGTAAAACTAAAGGTATTATTATATGATAAACTAAATAGAATAGCTATTTAGCTGCACAACAGTAGAAATACTTCTAATCTGCAAAAATAATCCAGTTTTTGCCCTTTTATTATAAATATAATTCATTGGATCATCCATTAGTATCATTCTTAAAAAATATATGCTTGAGAAAGAAAATCCGAATGCTAAATGACATTATAAATGTAGGAGCACGTTATCCTTTTTTTCCAGAAGGGTGCAAGTAAAATAAGTAAAAGACAACACTTTTAGCGACGTAATAAAAAAGAAATTGTCACAATAATAAGCGCAGATTCGTACGATGATCAATAATCTGAAGCACTAGAAGAAGATGGATGAAAAATTGGGATGAAATGAATGCAGACACGGAAGAAAAAGAGGATATATAGTAAAGCTAGGATTGGCCTCTTTGTCAGCTTGATATTAGGTAGAGGTGTGCAGAAGGCTTGGGTCTGCCTGACAAAAAGCCCGGTTAGGCCTGGTCCAGGCCCAAGGACCTAAGGAGGCCCTCATATTAAGGCTCTGTTTGGGACAACTTATGCTGATGAAAAAGCTGCTGATCGAATAGAGCTGATTGAATGGAGATGTTATAAAAGCAGTGATGAATAAGTTGTAGGTTGTATGGACAGTTTGTGCATAAGTGCTGATCGAAAAGATTTTTTTTATGTTAGCTGACATCTTGCGATGCTAGCCCTTCGACGGGATGAGAGGAAAGGAGAAATTGCGAGGGCGAGCGGGGGTTTCAGCGAGCGTTTATGACTTTTTTAAGAGATAAGCACTTATGGGAAGCCATAAGCTGGACCCGGACAGCTGATGAAAAAACAGCTTATCAACTATTTTAAAATAAGTGATTTTCTAACAGTTGCACAAACAAACAGCTGTAAAAATGTGTTGGTGTTTTGAATAGAGATTATTCATCAGCATAAGCTGCCCCCAAACAGAGCCTAAGTCTAAGCCTTGCTAGTGCCAACCCTGGCTAGGCCCAAACCAGGCCCGACGCTCGAGTCAGGAAGAGTCCAGCAACAGCTCTAAGAGTAGTTGTTATCAACAACTCTAAAAGCCTTTGATCTGAGGGCTCTTAGAGCCGTTGAAAATTCCAACTTGGAATTATGTCATTATGGCATTAATGCCATTATGGCTTGACAGCCTTGGCAGACAACAATTCCTTTGCTACCTGCCTCGGCCGCCAGCCGCCCAGACCTAGGGCCTCGACCGCCCAGGCCTAGGGCCTCGGTCGCCCAAGCCTAGGGCCTCGACCGCCAGCCGCCCAGGCCTAGGGCGCCCACGCCGAGGGCCTCGGCCGCCAGCCGCCCAGGCCGAGGGCCTCGGCCGCCAGCCGCCCAGGCCGAGGGCCTCGGCCGCCAGCCGCCCAGGCCGAGGGCCTCGGCCGCCAAGGTTTTCAAAAATGCGTTTTTACACGTAAGATCGTACGATCTTACGATTTTTTAGAGGGGAGCGTTTCGTGCAAGATGCAAAATCGCTGGTGTAGGATCGGCAAGATCGTCGTTCAGGATCGTCGGCAAGATCGCCGTTCAGGATCGTAAGATCGCCCGATCTTACGATCATGGGCGATCCTACTCCACGCGTAAACTTATCTCCGACCTAATTTGGATTGCAACCCACGCGTCAAATTCTTCTCGCTGGAGAGGGCCGGCCTAATTTACGCAGAGCGGCTCGACTCTTCCTCACTCGTCGATTCTCTTCCTCACTCCGTCACTCGCAGGCAAGATTGCAGGACGCTCGACGCTAGGTTTCCTCTGCATCACGCCGCTCGCCGCTCGCCGCTCGACGCTAGGCTGTTTCCTCTACCTATGCATCACAGCCGCTCGAAGTCGACGCTGCTCGGTTTCCTCTTCCTCTGCATCACAGCCGCTCGACTCTTCAAGTGTTTTCCTCTTCCTCTGCATCACGGTAAGATCGCAGACCTAATTAAATTTATTCCTCAGTTAGGTATTGAGTACAGCAATTTATCCAGGCATACAGATTCCCCTCTCGTTTATTCCTCAGTTAAGTCTTTCACTCTTTCGTCATTTCATCGTTCATATTCTTATGGTTTGATTTGTATAATTGTATTGAGTAGGTAATTAAAAAATGTCTTCAAGTGGTGCCTCTTCAAGTAGTGCAGTTGGGAGTAGCATTGCTCAAGCTCTTGCCACCACTAGCAAAGGGTCTAAAATGACCAAAAATGCTCCTGGAAGTTAAGAGTGATATTGGATGGAAGTATGACAGCCCAGTTGAAGAAGATGGGAGAAAAATAAAGTGAAAATTTTGTGAGAAAACAGTGACCGGGGGAATTTATAGATTGAAGCATCATTTGGCGGGTACTCAAAAAGACGTTGGAGCATGTAGAGCTGTTCCTGAGGAAGTGAAGAAAGAAATATGGGAGATTGTTGTTGGTTTACAACAAAAGTTATTGAAGAAAACAACCCCCCTAGTGGAAGAAGAAGAAGATGTTGGAGATTTGAAGAGGAAAAGGGAAGATAGAAGCTCAACTGAATTTTTAAGAGAAGTGGAGCAAGTTCAAATCAAACTACCATCAATTCAATTTTCAAGAAGGGATTGCATGAAGAAGCATGCAATGATATAACATCATTCATCTACAACAATGCTTTAGCATTCAATGTGGTAAAAAGTCAAAAATTTCATAAGATGTGTGAATCTATATCAAGGCATGGCTTGGGTTTTAAGCCTCCATCATATCATGATATCATAGTGAAATATCTGAAGCAACAATATCAATAAACTATGGAGAATATTTCAGAACATAGAGCTCATTGGAAGAAAATGGGATGCACTATAATGACAGATGGATGGACTGATAAAAGAAGGAGAACATTGATCAATTTCTTAGTGAATAGTTCAATGGGAACTATATTTCTTAAGTCCATTGATGCATCTCATATATCCAAAACAACAGAAAATGTCTTCAAGATGATTGACGATATTGTTGATGAGGTGGGTGAAGAGAATGTTGTCTAGGTGGTGACGGACAACGCTGCAAATTACAAAGCCGCTGGAGAAATGTTACGGTCCGTTCGGATCGCGGGCTTTGGTTTTGAAGAATTGGAATTCAGGAAAAACCAAAACCAGCAGGCTTTGGTTTTCCTGAATTCCAATTATGCTGTTCGGCTGCAGGAAGGTTTTGAGCTGCATGAATTGAAATTGGGCAATTCCGTTGTTCGGTTGCAGGATGGAATTCATTCACAGGAATTGCATAAAATTAAAAATTCTAATTAAAAGTATAAAATTTGCAGACTTAACAACAACGCAAATTTTAAAAGACTGAAATTATCCAAATATTTCGTAGTAGCATAAACATAACAACAACATGAATTAAAGATCCATCAAACACGAAATGTTCCAATAAACAACACAAAATTAAAAACAAGAATTTAAAACTACGTAATATTTAACAGTCCGCTAAGCTGCACACTAACAAAAGTACGTTGTCGTCATGCACTCATAATTCATAGAATAGAACGTGAAGCCACGTTGTCCTGAGGCGCTCTGGTAGAGACATGAACGTGTCAAACTTCAGTTGACTGGCACCTAGTAGATCCATGGCTTTCACTAATTTAAGCTCTTGGAGATCTGGTAGACAAGCAAGTGCCTCATAGATTTGAGCAGAACTTGCTACGAACGGTGCTTCGTTGCTTTTTATGATTGCGGCCGCTGCGTGCTCCATACTATCTGCCATTTTATTTATGGCGTTTGCAATTGACTCTCCAGGAGTTGCCTTCCTCTTCCTCTGCATACTGCTTCCACCTGATGAAGGCTCTGCTGCGAAGTTGCTTTCTTCACCTACTGAATCTCCATTCAGCTCATTGACTGTCTCGTTTGCTGTCGCCGCAAAAGAACCTGTTGCCTTGTCATTACCGCATAATATCCCTAAGTCCGCCCAATTAATGATTACCTTCTCTCTGTAGTGTTTCATAGTAGGATGAGCCTGCACAGAATAAGTACTCAACATGAACTAAAGTCATACAATTAAAACAAAAATATATAATGCGATAAATGAATATACCTTCACATAATTAGCTCATACTTCTTCGCTGTCAACTTTCACTATATTTCGTTCCCAATCCCATCTGAAGCCACTTGTGTCCAACATTGTGGACACCTCCCTATAATATTTATTCCATGTCTTGAGTCTGGCCATGATCTTTTTCTTGGTGAAGTCCAAATTATGAAAATCTTTCATTGCTTTAATTTCTGCTGTGAATGTCACCGCTTTCCAGCCATTCGGTGTTTTGTAACCTTTCCCATGCTCCTCTAGGAATACACCGGACATAGTGCGATCCATTTCAATTGTCCAATGTACATATGATTTTTCTTTTGCTGAATTTCTATCCATTTTAGATTATCTGCAACCATGAGTGTAATAATAAAATATTATCCTGGACATGAGCATACAAATAGATAATAAACCATGAGCATACAAATAGATAATAAACCATGAGTGTAAAAAAGATGATAAACAAGCATATGTCTAGTAATAAATCTAACTACGAGCTTGATATTCTGCAAACATTTTCATTGCTAAGTTGTCTCTAAATTGTGTCCATGCATTAGATGACTGTATCGGATTAATATTATCATCATATTCGTAGATCTCTTCTTCTTCGACAACCTCTGTAGCTAATAAGTCAGCATCTACTTCAACGAGCATTTGTGAATCAGTAGTTAGTCTCCTTTCGATTAAAAAATTATGTAAGACGCAGCATGCATTTATTATTTGCACCTGCAATTATAATTATTGGATTAGAATCTGGTGAACAATGCAAAGATGAATGCATACATACTAACTTCGCACCTGAACTTTAATATGAAAGAAAGATGGTTGTCTAAGAATCGCCCAACGTTTTTTCAACAAACCAAACGTTCTCTCTATGACATTTCGTTCTCTGGCATGACGCAAATTGAATAATTCTTTATAATTAGTCGGGTTGTTTCCTTGTGTTGACCACTCCTGTAGATGATAACGTGTAGATCGATAGGGTGCAAGGAAACCTGGACCATTGGTGTAACCGGCATCC
Organism: Dactylorhiza incarnata; assembly: GCA_033032865.1. Taxonomy (NCBI): domain Eukaryota; kingdom Viridiplantae; phylum Streptophyta; class Magnoliopsida; order Asparagales; family Orchidaceae; genus Dactylorhiza; species Dactylorhiza incarnata. Next base: position 2,846,265 of record JAWHQI010000046.1, on the reverse strand, counting down.
ACCAGGTAGTACTTTCCTATTCCATCAATATTATTTTTTGGTCATAAATTACTGAAAAAATAATTGAAAAATGAATGAAATGTTACTATCAAAACTAAGGCTTACCAATAGGTACTTCAAATCGATCTGCTCTTTCTAGCGCATCGCGTAACACTCGTGAATCTGATGATGAGTCTTCCCAACCAGGTAAAACATATAAAAATTTCATTTGGTTGTCACAAACACCCAACACATTAGTAGTTATTACTTGCTTCCGATTTCTATATCTGCCATGATCTACGGTGGGCACAGTTACTTGTACATGGGTACCATCTAATGCACCAATGCAGTCCTCGAACCATCTCCATCTATGATTTGATCTTGATTCTGGCATCTTGATATAATCTCTAGCTAATTTCAGCATCGCTCTGAGCACAATATTGAAGTGTCTACTAATAGTATCCATAGATCGAAGATGTGTAACTCCAACATCGCGAAACTTATTGTTATGTGCTATAATGTAAAGGAATAGTCCAACTGATTCTTTCACTGACACATATTTGCTTTCTTGTACTAGACCTCTAGTAGATAATATGTGACAGCTCGTGGAATGGTTGTTTACCCATACGCAGCATATTGAAGCAGTTCACTTCTGGACCTTCATATATGCGTTTGAGTAACGTGGACCTTAGTACGATATTATTTTCATGATTTACAGGTTCCAAGGGAACATACTCTAATACTAGCCAACTAGCACTGAGTGTTGTGAGATACCCACTCCACATTTCATGATGTATTCTTTAATAAGTTTCTCTCGCAACTCCGCTGGATCCATCTAAAATAGAAAGTTGTTTTAGGAGGAGCATTGAAAAACTATATTATGTAAATGCAAGTACTCAACCATAGAAATAAGAAGACAAAATATTTTACAAGCACAGAGGGGTGCAAGTGGGGGAGTAGTAAGAGCATGTGATCATGTGGTGCTAGTGGAGTAACAGGATCAGAAGGGTGCTGGTGGTGGAGTAAATGAAATTATTTTACAGAAAACACAATGCATTATGAGTTATACCCCTCCTCATCTCATCTTGTACTTCCAACACCTTATTTTTATCACCTAACTGCATATTCTTGGTTATGTTGATCAAAAAATTATTTGACAAAAAATTATTTGGTTAAGGAGCTACAGTTGTACATATAAGATTTTCCAACTCGAAACAAGAATGAGAACAAAGCCCCAGAACAAATTTCAGCTGCATCAGAAAAAATGAGAATAAAACAACGAGATGGAGAACAAATTTTGTGGGGTTTAATATAATTTTTTCTGTTTGTACATATTATACAAGAATGGAGAACAAAGCCCCAGAACAAAGAACAAAGCACCAGATAAAAGAAGCGTTAAACAGAAAATAAACAAAAATATTATACCTTATGATGAAGACGAGGAAGACCGGCTGGAATGAACTCGTTCCTACCGAAAACTTGGCCTGCAACAGAACATAAAACAAAAGACTGAGAATGGAGGAGAAGAAATAGAAAGATCTGGAAAAAACTAGAGATGAGGAGAAAGATGAAGAGTAGAGGAAGAGAACTGGGCGAATGCAGGGTCGCGACAACTCACCGCCGGCGAAATCGCTGGGAGGATGAAGATCGTGAGTGAAGATGAAATCGCGGCGAAATCGCTCCAGGAGTTGCTTCCGTGAAAACCTAGCAGCGGGGGCAAGAATTGGGCAAAGGCAGTGCTTAAAACCCAGGGTTTTACGCAAAACCATTTCCACGTGCAATTCCAACGAACCGAACGGCTGAAAGGCTTTACTTATTATGAAAACCAAAATCACGGGTTCAAAACCACGGAACCGAACGGACCGTTAATGTTAAAGAGGAAAAGATTATATTGGACTTCATGTGCTGCTCATTGTATTGATTTGATGCTAGAGGATTTTGAGAAGAAGATACAAGTGCATCATGATACAATTCCTAAAGCAAAGAGAATCACGACATATATTTATTCCAGAACATCCCTCATATCTTTATTGAAAACCTTCACTAAGGACAGAGATTTGGTGAGACCGGCAATGACACGTTTCGCCACTTCATACTTAACTTTGGGCTGCCTTCATGAGAACAAACTTGCTTTGATAAGAATGTTCAATTCAGATGAATGGAAAGCTAGCTGATCTGCATGTACAAGTGAAGGAAAACTAATTGAGGAAGTGGTGATGGATAGAGATTTTTGGAAGAAAATTGTCATTTGCTTGAAGGGTGCTTATCCCTTAATGAAGGTGCTTCGTTTGGTTGATTCAGATGAGAAGCCTGCTATGGGATATATATGAGGAAATGGATCGAGCAAAAGAACGCATTGCTCATGCCTTTAATGGTGTGCAAAAATTGTAAGTCAATTAGTTTCTTTTTTTAAGTATTATAGATATGAGATTTTTTCCTTATATACTAATTCCAGTATTTGTAATGATTAGTTATTAACCAGTTTGGGATGTGATTGATGCTCGATGGGACAAACAATTGCACATACCATTACATGCTGCAGGTTATTATCTAAACCCTTAATTTCACTATAGTCCGTCATTTAAAGCTGATTATGAGGTGAAGCGAGGACTATATGACTGTTTAGAAAGAATGACCGGGGGAGATATTGATGAAATTTCAAAGATTGATGCCCAATTGGAGGATTTTAAGAATAGGAAAAAATTCTTTGGCTCTATAGTAGCCAAAACTGGTATTAATATCAAAACTCCGGCGGCATGGTGGGATTCTTATGGAGAAGAACATCCGGAACTACAAAATTTTGCGATACGTGTATTGAGCTTGACGTGCAGTTCTTCTGGATGTGAGCGAAACTGGAGTGCATTTGAAAGGGTATAATTACAATTTTATTAAATATCTGTAATCACCATTCACCAAAAGTATTGTATACTAATTGATTTTTTTTCTAGGTACACACAAAAAGAAGAAATCGTTTGAAGCAAAAGACAATGAATGATGTTGTCTTTGTGATGGCGAATTCTCGTTTGACCAATAGCAAGTTGAAGAAAACTCATGCACATAATTTTGATGATATTCCATCCGATAATGAGTGGATTGTTGCCGATGAAGATGATGAAGATCTTGACATAGAGCCTCTGGATATTGAAGAGGACCAAGAGGTAGCTGCTCACATAGGGGGAGAAGAACAAGATCTTGGGATATATGAAGGCGACGAAGATGCTTCATTAGGCAATTTGGAGGACTTTAGCTTAGATGACTTATTTTTATTTTGAATGAGGTAAATTACTATGCAGTTGAACTTTTTACTAATTATTATTTACTAATTACTATGCAGTTGAACTTTCTTTATATATATATATTGCTTTATGATTGTTGATCTACTAGATATTTTTATATATAAATTAGATTTTTTTTTTTAATTTTGTATAATAAGTAAGATCTTACAGTTTCGTGTCGATCCCACGTTTTACGATCGTACCACTGCCGACCGATCTTATGTAAGATCTCGATCCTGACAAGCTTGTCGGCCGCCAGCCGCCCAGGCCGAGGGCCTCGGCCGCCAGCCGCCCAGGCCGAGGGCCTCGGCCGCCAGCCGCCCAGCCCAGGCCTAGGGCCTCGGCCGCCCAGCCCAGGCCTAGGGCCTCGGCCGTCTGCCGCCCAGGCCTAGGGCCTCGGACGCCTGCTGCCCAGGCCTAGGGCCTCAGACGCCCAGGCATAGGGCCTAGTTTTTTTTTTTTTTTTCAAAAATTTTAAATTCCTATTATTTTTACTTTATTATATGTTTTAAATTTAGTTTTTAATATTAATAAAATTAAAATCTAAAGTTTTAGAATGAAAATTTAGTACTAATTTATTAAATTACTTAAATAATAAAAAAATCATGCCCGATCTAAGTTTGGGCCGGCCAGGCCTTTAACCCCCCTTAGGAAGAGTGACTTGGGCATATAAAAGCCCGGGCCCGGCACACCCGGACTTAGCCTGTGCTTGCCGAGCTTTTTGTGCACCTATTATTAGGAATGTATTCCTTTATGGTGACTTGGATTAAGAGAGTGGAGCAAGCATCATGTTTTGTTGCTCAAAAGGAGTTTAGTCTTATTTGTATGGTCTGAAACAATTACCAAGAGCTTGGTCCAGTAGGTTCAGTTCAGCTCTCTTACAACTTGGCATGTTGCGGAGAAGTTCAGAATTATTTTGTTTCTATCTTACTTTGAGTCACGGAAATAAATTATGTTGATTGTGTATGTTGATGGCATCATCATTGCTAGGGCTGATGAAACTAGTATCTGTCGGCTTAAAAACCATCTACATCAATAGTTTCCAACCAAGGATTTGGTAAGGTTGAAATACTTCATAGGAATTGAAGTGGATTGTGGAAAAAGGGTATATCTCAATTGAAATATGCGCGGGATACAATAGAAGAAGTTAAGACCAATGCTGATATCAGTGATTACTTAGAAAATTGAATTTCCTCACAAGCACATGAGATATTTCATTTGTTGTTAGTGTGGTTAGTCATTTTCTCAAATTACCAGGTGAAGAACATCGGGAAGTTGTGATGGAGATCGGCATTGGAGTACGAGTTGCCAGTCGGCGCGGCCCACTTTCGTATATTCGCGCAGGAGGCGATGATCGGATCGGCGATCCGAGACCACGAGCGTCTCCGGCTCGTCGTTCTATTATTTATATGTTTTTTTTATTTGTTTCTGGTGTTTTAGGACATCGGGCATAAAGGCCAATCATAGTCGTTCACGCCTGGTGCCCAACCGCCCCTCTTGTTATAAATAGGGGCGGATGCTGCAGTTTACAGTCATTACTGATTTGTGAGAGATTTCAGACCGGCAATCATCCGTGGTGCGATGCCGCAAGCTTGGGGTGCGAAGCCTCGGTTATTTTCAGTTTTTTTTCTAAAAATCCTCATTTCCTTTGTTTAATTCACCCGTTACCGCCACCTTAAACCTCCAATGTTACCATCATCTAACCCCACGATCCCCATTCAACGGAAGAAGAAAACCGCCGAACCTCTCCTGTTCCATTTTGTCCTCGACGAAAGAACTGTGCGCCTCCATCGCAACTTCCTCTGTTCATCGTCTCTCTCGCCTTTAACCGCAGTTGAGCCGAGAGACTCCTGCGTCGTTCGACTCCATCGCAAGAGACGACTTCCTCCTCCCCAGTCGCACAAGCCACAATAGTTCTCTGGTGATTTCGACCCCTCGTTCCCGTCCAGTTCCGCTAAACATTCCCTGAACCAACCGGCTACTCACCTTTTTGTCCTCTCTGCTCGAGCCACTGAACTCACCGATCTCTTCCCTTCTCCTCCTGCTACGATCGACAGTCAGTCATCTCTCCCAGTCGCAGGCCACGAACCTTTCCTGCTCCCTGTCGCTAGACCAGTCTCAATCTGCGACATTTCTGCCACTCAGGCCACGTGAATCATCCCCTGCAAAGTCTACCTCTCAGCACAACCTTTCGTGGAACCACCTGCAGCAGCCATCGAGCCCGCACCCTTCTATTTCCTTGCTATAACCGAACCTCGTCCTCCAAAGTCCCTTTTTTCCCTTTAAATCCAATTCAACAACCACCAAATTATCCAGGAGCCTATTCAGCACCTCTTGTCGTCTTCGCAGCAGTTCCTTGTCGACACTCGTCACCATCGGATCTTCATTTCTACGTGAGTATTATTGTCGTGTGTTTATTTTTTTCTTTATTGTATATTGGATGGATATGTTATAGTTGCTTGGGTAATATAACTTGTCGCGCTATTGTTTGTTTTCCTACATCTTGTAAGTTCCCATTGGTGAAATTGTAGTAGAAATCACTCCTCATTGAAGTGAGCGTGATTTTGCTTGAATACTTGAAATTAAAATTCAGATTGTGGCAATTTGTTATGCGTATAAAATTATTGTTGCTAAGTTTTATTTACGGATTAATGTGAAATTGCCCACGCATCATTTAGGTTGGAATTGCTTGAGTCCACTGTGCATTGTTCACTTAGGATTGCATTATTGTCGGCACATTCCCGTCACACAGCCTACCCTGCGTCAAGTTGTAACTTGGATTATTTGAAAGGTGTTACTACCTGAAGATTGCTTTTTCAGAATTGAGGCTATCAACAAATTGTTGAATATATTGATGCAGATCTTGCATAATTTCCTTCAAATAGAAGATCCATTTCAAGATAATGCGTTTTACTTGGAGATAATCTATTGACGTAGGATGAATCTACAGATGATGTACGCATGATACTCTAACTCTAAATGAATGCGAGTAAGTAATTGCAAGTGCAAATGAAATTACGTGTTGACCATACTAAGGATGCAAATGAATTTATGCATGCACCCGATGAACAAGACATCTCGTCATAAACCTTATCGCTAATGTGATTCCCATGATTCAACATGCAAATAATTAAATAACAAAATTCAAAACTCACACATTTGATCATAATTAATCGCAAACATTTAAATTAAGGAAATGACAATTGCAAATTATTCGAGATTGCACTAAAATCAAATGTAAGAAAAATCTAACACATGCACTAAAATCAAATGTAAGAAAAATAAATCTAGCACATGCACTGAAATTAAGCAAGCCAAGATATTTGGACCAAAAATATTTCTAGCAATAACGGTACATCAATAAAATGCGAGGTAGTGAAAATTAAATGTAATGGCTCACCAAGAATTCCACATTGACGATGGAAATGTGGTAGGAGGGTCGGGATGGTTGTAGGAGCGTTGCTTTCGATCAAACGTGCAATTAGCTGGGAATATTGAGCTCGGGGATGCTAAGAAGGGAGGAGGGGTTGGGAGGGGAAGGAGGACAGAGAGGCTAATATGATTGTATGGGGGTTGGGACAAGGGGGAACGATGGCCGGATGGATCCGGGAGGGTTGATAGATGCTGGAGAGGCTGGGAAGGAGAATCCGGTGGCTGGGGAAGAGAAATCCGACGACTGGAGGCTCATACGACACTGTCAAGTGCAACTGGAGGTGGTGATGATGTCGAGGAGGGAATGGGAGATGGTTGTCGGTGTCTGCGAAGGCCGCGAAGGTTGTTGGAAGGTAGTTGTTGTTGTTGGCGGGGTTCAAGAGAGGGAAAGGGCCGGAGGTGGGATTGGGAGATGTAGAGGAGAGGGGCAGCGATCTGAGATGAACAGTGAGATGATTACGGACTGATGGGTCGACAGTGGCTGACGAGCAATCCCTGGATTCGACACCCTGGGGATGTCCGTTTTTAGCACCTTAACGGACCGAGCGGCCTTCTTCTATAGAAACTAACTCTCGATACCTAGGACATAACATAATAGAGGTATACATAGGTTGGGGGAGTTAGGGTAAATAAATCTGATGGTTAGGTTGGGGGAGTTAGGGTAAATAAATCTGATGGTTATGATTAAAGATTCGACTTAGTTACTGGTACTCTCAAAATATAGCTTCAAAGAATACAAAAAATCATGTTGATTCCAGACATTGTCTCCGATCATTCATCTGACGTTCCAACAAGTGTCAACTCAGTAAATCCTCAAAAGGTGCGCCATCGATCTCCATCATCTGATTTCTTCGAAATGTAAGAAACTGTTATGGCCCAACGTTGGGATCAGACATATCAGACATATCAGCGACGCACAAATCCACTCAATGATTGAGCAAGTCATGCTATCTTTATTTATTTTTCTTGGCTTTACTTTTTTCTTAGTTCAACTCACGTGTAGTATGGCCTAAGTGAGGGACATTTTAGACTATGGGTCATTCTTCCTACTTACGAGGGTCAACTCATTTGGTGATTTATGAAATGAAATATTAACTCTCTAACTCTCTCCCCCCCCCCCCCCCCTCTTCTGTCTGCACCCTAGGGCTTTCTCCATTTCACGACAACTCCACCGCTCGGAAAGCACAAGTCGTGTGTGCGTGCATCCCTCCTCCGTTGATCTCCCCTCTTCCACGCATCCATCACCATAGCTCCTCCCGACTCAAAGAAGAGGAATCCCAACCCTCTTCGTGACTTCTTCCTTGCTCTCCCCAACATGAGATCGTAAATCGGGAGCACACATCAACTTGGTATCAGATCCAAACCGCACCGACGACGACTCCTGCTATTCCCTCAATTCTTTATGTCGTCCCTACGACGTGCTGTCATCGTCGCTTCCACACGAATTGAGCCAACTCGACCTCTTGCTTCGTCCGCACGAGTTCAGCGACCTGCCCCCGACGCCCCAACCTCCTACTCTCGCTGCGTGCACACAGGGCCAGCGACCTACTTCTGATCCCAACATCCACAAAACGATTCTAGCAGCCACAACTCCATGCTCCCTACCCCAACATCCGTCGCTCGATCTCAGCAGTCTCCTTGTTCCCTCTTCCAGTGCACTGTGGTTGTCGTGTCGCATGGGCCTCTTACCGAACTCCCCAACAGTCAATCCGCGGCCTGCACCAATGGAGGAAAGCGGTCTCACGCCATCTCAAGTTATGGATATGTTTCAAAAGATGATGACAACCAACACCGAGAAGATGGATACTCTCTCTGCTCGTCTCGACAGTATGCGCCCCCCCCCCCCCCCCCCCCCCGGGCCACATCGGGCCCTTTCCGCGATGAGTTGCCAGGTCAACCTCGTTGTGACACCCTAGGCCACTGCCCAGAAGGGAGCGGCGTGCCTCGTTGTGTCAAAAACTCAAAATAGACTTCCCCATTTTTTGACGACCACGAAGACCCTCTCTCATGGCTCACGCATTGAGAACACTTCTTCGCGAAGCAACAGACACCATAGGACTTGTTTAGCATCGTCTCATTTCACCTCATAGGCTCCGCCTAGCTTTGGTTCACACAACTACGACATGAGCGACCCCATCTGACATGGGACAATTTTGAGGCCACTTGCAATTTGCATTTCAGCCCACACTTCGCAACAACCCTATCGGTAACTTCGTCTCTCTGATACAAATGGGCTCCATCGACAAGTATTTGGAGAGGTTCCAAGCCCTTTCAGCTTGTGCTCCCTCTGTGAGTCCCGAGAAACATGTCCATGTTCACGGAAGGCTTTCGCGAGTGCCTGTGTCTCGATGTGGAATTCTAGATGTCGACGGACCTCACTGCTGCAATGTGCCTCGCAAGGGTTTGCAAGAAGAGACTGTTGATGGGCCGACCGCATAGCAGACGACGGGATAGGGTCGGACCCTCCTATGGATTTAACAACCACACACCTCATACCGACATCACCTCTACCAAGGGGGCGGAGGCGGGTCGCCCCCCATTCTGACAGCGGCTCGCATCTGCCGAGATGACCAACCGTCGTGCCAAGGGACTATGTTTCAACTGCGATGACCAATACGGGCCTAGACATCTGTGCAAACGCCTCTTCTGGCTAAAGGTAGATAACCCCTCAGACGAGGAGGATGACCCAAGAGAGACAGTGATCTCCCTCAATGACATTGTTGGGCCAACTAGATCATGCTATTCTAATGCTCATCACACTTGTGGCTCATCCCTTGCTCGCGCTTATGAATCAGGGAGCACACATAGCTTCATCAACTATCCCACCACGTAGCATCTGCAACTCATGACGCCACGCTCTCACGTCAATCTTTTCGTGGCCAACAGGAACAAGATGGCGTTCCCAAGAATCTGCCCCCGAGGTCCTTATCGTGGTGGAGGGATACCACTCCCAGGTCGATCTCTTAGTAATGGACCTCCAGGAGTGAGACCCCCCCCCCCCCCCCCCCCCCCCCCGATGGAGACATTTACTTTTCACATAATGACCATAGTGGGCGCGTCGCCTCTTGCTACAGCAAGGTCGGAGTAGACAGAGCTCAACCATTTACTATAGGAATTCGGCGATACTCTTACACCGCCGCAAGTGCTTCCCCCACCTCGTCGCCAAGACCACCTCATATGTCTCATTTCGGGTATGATATTGTGGTGTCCCTTCCCTACGGTACCCCTTTCTCCATAAGGTTGAGAACAAACATTAATATCGTGCTATGCTCCAGCAAGGGATCATCTGCCGCAGTGTTTCCCCCTTTTCATCTTCAGTTCTTTTGGTGCACAAGGACAATAGTTGGCGTTTCTGAGTGGACTATCGCAAGCTGGATGCTAAGATGTTGAAGGACAAGGTCCCTATACCAGTGGTGCGGGAACTCCTGGATGAGTTGCACGGGGCCCTTTTTTCTCTAAGTTAAATCTTTGCTCAGAATACCATCAGGTGCGCATGGCTCGCCGACAAGGAGAAGACTGCGTTTCAAGCTCAGCATAGCCATTTCGAGTTCCCGGTGATGCCATTTGGGCTCACAAATGTTTCTTCCACATTCCAAGCATTGATGAATGAGGTGTTTCAGTCTCTCCTACGATGATGTGCTTGTGTTTTATGATGATATTTTGGTGTACAGTAAGGCTTGAGCTGATCACCTCGAGCATTTGCTCATCGTTTACTATGGTTGTTTGTATTTCGAGCCGACCTCTCCCCTCATTGCCACCTTCCTGGAGAGCACCCATGACCTGGACCAGTGTGTTCCACAAGACCCTCCAACACATCAGGGCAGAGTTGTTTTGGAAGGGACTTCAGAAGCGTGTTCAGGACTTCATCGCGGGATGTTCCATCTGCCAGCGGAATAAGACTGATCACCTCCTTCCGACAGGTCTCTTACAACCGTTACCGAGCCCTAACCCAAATCTGGGCCGATGCGTCTAGTGAGTTTGTGGAACGATTACTCACCTCCAATGGAAAATATATTCTCATGGTGGTCGTCGGCAGGTTCTCTAAGGGAGCGAGGGGGGGATTTCATCCCCTGGCCCGCCTCCTTACGTTGGATGTTGCTGCTCGTGTTTTCTTCGAGGGGGTGTTTCGTCTACATGACCTTCTCAAGAGCATCGCCTGGCCGGGATAAGGTGTTCACCAGCCGGTTCTGGAAGAAGCTCTTCACTCTTACCGACGCTAAGTTGGCCTTCTCCATAGCATATGACACAGTCGGATGGGCAGACCGAGGTTGTCAATCGCACAATGAAGATGAACTAGGTTTCATCACAAGGAATCGCCCCAAGGATTGGGCGCGTTCACTTCCTTGGGTGAAGTATTGTTATAACAAATCTTACCACACCACTGTGCAGACACCGTTTTGGGTCACATATGTTATGGATCCTCCCCGATTGTTGTCATATAGTAGCGAGACCGCCCTTATCGAGGGCGTTGATCGTGATCTTATTGACCATGATCTAGTCCTGATGACCGCTTGGGCTCGCCTCCACCAGGCCCAAGCCCTTATGGAGACCACCTACAACTGCGACAACCGCGAGCTCTCCTTTGTCTTACATGGCTAGGTATGATTGAAACACCGTCCTTACCGCCAGATGTCGGCCACCAAGACCTCATACAACAAATTGTGTCCCAAATACTACAGCCCATTCCAGGTGACAGAGAATTGGGAAAGTGGTCTATCAACTGCAGCTTACACCTAAGGTCAAGATTTACGATATCCTCCATGTGTCTCAGTTGAAGTCGTTCGTGGGGAGCCCCTTGCCCGATCCCTCAGTCAACTTTCCACCACAGCTTAAGGACAAGCTGGATTCCAACGGGGACGAATATGTTATTTTACCCAATGTTGGGGGTCAGATATATCAGCAACGCGCGAAGCCACCCAATGATTGAGCGAGTTTTTATGTTTATTTTTTGCATGTCTTTATTTTTTTTTGGTAACTTAACTCATTTGTAGTATGGCCGGAGTGAGGGCCGTTTTGACTATGGGTCACTCCTACTCGGGGAGGGGCAACTCATTCGGTGATTTGTGGAATGGAACCATTCATCAATTTTGCTTCAGGATTTGTTGAGCTCTTACGTGGGGGAGTTTCTTCGTGAGCTGTTATAGAATTCTATAGAAGTAGAAATTTTCCTTTTCTTTTATATTATAAACTGCTTGGGAATGAGCCCAGAATTTTTGTTATACAGAAGAAAGAGCATCCATGAAATGTGAAAAAATATTGTGTGAATCGTTGGAAGAAACCATTGTTTGTGCAGCGGCTAAGCATACGCTCAGTTGCCCACATTTGTGCTCAATTAAAAAAAAATTGCACACACCTGAGCATAACTGTGCATGTGTGAGCATACGCTCAATCATTGTGGACAGCTCACGCAATATGTTCTCATGAAATATATTAGTCTTAAATTTCCTTTTCTTAAAAGTATGAACTGCTTGAAATATTTTTTTATAACTTCTACAACTGTAATATATTTACTGATTAAGTTAAAAAATGTCAGTGTATAGCTCGTGGGAAGTTGGAAAACTCCAGTGTTTTTCGTGGATAAGGAGTCGCCTTGGAGGCGAATCGGTTCGATTCTGCGTGATTGGAGATGGAGTGGAAGAATGCGAGGCGGCAGAGAGGATGTGCTGGCCCTTCATTAAGATCGATTTCCGACCAAATGCCCCGCTTAGACTTCCAGTCCTCACTCCCAGACTCATCCAGCACTATCTGGAGGTCATTTATGGGCCCTCTTATACTGATGGCGACCCAGAGGGACAATAAGCCTTATATCTATATGCTCTGAAAGTGATTATGTATGAATGAATTTATAAACCCTAAACGTATATACTGTTAACTTTTTAGATTCATTTCCACAAAGATCTGTAGATTTTGAACATATTAAATTCAAGAGCCTGTGTTTTGTGTGATTGTGTTAATCCGTTATGAGTTCAATCGGATTATCTAAAGGCAACTCACCAAAATGCTTTCCTTTCATTTGAAAAGGCTCCGTTTGGGGCAGTTTTTCAGAAAGTAGCAGCGCAGTGCTTGTGGCAAATGCTGCTGTGGTGCTCCGCCTGTATCTGAAAGGCGCAAAATGGGTGACGTGCTCCAGTTGAAGCCACCTGGCGTCCAATGATAGGGTGTTGGTGGGTGATATGAGATTGGGTGCGAGTGCTGGTGCTGTAACAAGCACATAAGTGAAGTAGCAGACTCTGGTATCTGATTGCATGCTATGACTGCTTTAAAACAACAATAACATGCATCTGATTGCACTGAAGAGCTTAATTCACAGTTATATTCTTGTGTATACTAATGTGATCTGGATCGTTGATTGTGTATGATATGAGGGTATAAATAGTGTACACGTTGAGAAATTGTGTATGCATTATGATGGGAGTGTGTAAGCATCATGTATGGTGAGCAGCTGTGTTATCATAATTACAAGTACACCCCTCTATCTTTTGAAATTACAAAATCTCCTCCATATATTTACTTTTCATAACCAGCATGCATAAAATTACCCCCTGATGCTTTCCTTCAATGGGAGCATTTATGTGCATGCATGATATGAAATGTAAATTTATAGGGGAGGTTTCTGTAATTTCAACCTGTAATTATGCAAACTTAGATGGAAGCTTTATAAAGCAAAACTAAGCATTATTACAATGAGCCTTGACTTAATAAATCATCTGCTTGGGAGAGCGGCTGCAGATTTCTGATCCGCATCCACGGTTTTTCTCTGTTTGGAGCGGAGGTTGGCGTGGAGGATTTCAGCGCTGCCGTTGAAAATGTCGGAAATGTGCGGATTTCATCCGCGCCGAGGTTCCCGCGGTTGGGAATCAGCCTCCGCCAAAGAGAGCCTTAAACTCACATGTTTTCAAATTATAGCAGTACATAAGTGGGCTTTGTAGGAACATTTTAGCTGCGAAGTATTAGGCTTCCATAACTCCGCTTTATTTCCATGGAAATCCTTTCGCGCACAGATCCCGTCGTGTGGACCCGGCAAATTGCCGGTTTCGCATCCGCATGCCCAGGCGTGCCCGTAGTCTCTAGGCTCCGTTTGACATGGTGGTGGCAATCGTGAACGTGGTGGTTATGAACTGCCGTTCGTGAACGTCCGACCTCACTGAAGGAACTTCATCCACTTTTATGTTCAAAACTAGTTTTCTTTTCTTGGTGGCGGTCATAACCATTGTCTTGCCAAACATGCATTCTATGATAGTAGCGTTTTTGTCCAAACTCACTGAAGCAAAAAAAAACCGTGTCAAACGGAACCTTAGGGCTAATTTGGCGTGACCACGGTCATCTCCACACTGATGAAATCACGTGTGTATGGGGTGGAGGGGGCAAACCGCGGCGGTCGTGACGACGTGCCACAACTTTCTTATACCCGTTCTTATTTGATGCTCTCCCCTTACAAAACCCTCACCTCTCTCCCAAGGTGGGGCAGCAATATGCCACTCAATAAAGATCCATATGTGAGTGGAGAAACCTGAAGAGAGAGTGGAGTCAATTTACTTAAAATAATTGAATTGTTTTTTAATTTTTACTTGGGAAACTGAAGAAACATTTGTCCTACTATATTTTTCGTAGAAATCCGCTCTGTTTATGATTTGGGGGTAATCCAAAATCTATCCGTCGATCTCGAATGTTCTCTGCCCCCTTTCACCGAGCCTCCATGGTGAGTCCACACATTTGTATCCCTGGTTCTTTACATATTTCATTTTCATTGTTCCGCTCTATTGAGTTTCTGAGTATGTATTATGCGGGTGATTTGCACTCTCTGATCCTGGGTTGAGAATATGCAAAAAAAAAAATCTGTTCTAATGCCTTCTCCTCTGACTCCAGCGGAATGGAGTTCCGCTATGGAGGTGAAAATCCCGCTAAGTTTGTGCTTCTTTTATGAAATTAGGAGCGCTATGGAGGTGAAAATTTTCGACCTTTCTACCTTCTTGCTTAAAAAACAGAGCTTTGTCTTCTTAGTATGAAGCTAATGACTCCTCTGCATTTTTTTAATAATACTTAATACTTTTTTGCTTCCCTGGGAAAATCATTAACTTTCTCCTCCTAAAGGGATCCACCGCCGCCGCTTTCTGTTCGCCGCTTGGCTAGGCGGGTGGAAACATTGGTGGCCACCGCTGCTGTTTCGCTGCCGCAAAACCAGTTCCGCGGCCCGCCATTGCTGGGGCGATTTGCGGGATTTTAACATCCTACAAAACAATTGACCTATTATTATTCATGGTCTTGCTTTGATTTTGGACTTCTATTTAACCACCGAGAAAACTTGGGAGAGTCCTTGATATCCATTGATTCAGTACTTACTATGAAATGCAGTCAGTAAGGAAGATTGCTTAGTCTTTAATTCTCCATTTTCTGTACGAATTGAAGTCTGTGGTGATGGTTTGGAAGGTTTCCATTCAAGTGCATAGATCAGCTGCTTAGGCTCGCACGTATGACGGAGCGACAACGGAGGCTGGAGCTCAGGCGGCCAGCCGGATGCGCCACGCAGGAGATGTTTGGGGCTATGCTTTGTTTATGCACATTCTATAAAAATAAGTTTTTTATGTTTGAAGTTCTTATAATTCTCTCTATTGAATCACTGTAATCGCAGCCACATCATGTAGAAAATGAATCCAAAACTCCTCCAAATTGTTGCCAAAAAGCTCATGAAGAGCGCAGCAGTCTCTCAACCCAAGAATCAGATAATGCTGGTGAGTGCATAATTCCTGAACTTGTGTCACTTAATTGGTTTGCTGGTTTTTATTCATCAAATTTCGCTCGGTTGAACCGTAACTCATAGAAATATAAACGGATCGGATGAATGCGACCTGCATGCATGCAGGTCCACTCTACGCTCAGAGTTCTTTGTCCGATCGCAGCATGACCCCGCTTTCGGGAACTCCATACTTCACATCAGTTGTGGTGAAGTCTCAGATTCAGTCCCCATACCAAATGGTAAAAGATTGCATCAGGCTTCTATTTCTAAACATTTCTGATGTTCAAATGAAAACAATGAAATTACAAAAATGTCACTACCATAGTTAAAAAGCGAAATGTATATAAAATCGAAGAGTCTTTCGATCCCGGCATCAGATTCCGCCTCCGTACGTGAATTTCAAAATTCTTCGAGTCGAACACTCCGTCGCCTTCCTAAATTTTTACTTACACACTTAAGATTTAAGTATGAAAACAGGTGATTCCCAGGAGGTTTAATAAATCTCTACCAGACGCCACCCTTCAAGTGGTTCTCACACGCAAAGGGAAAGCATGGAATATGAAATACTCCGGTGAAGGAATCCTCAAGAGAATTGGGTGTGGATGGAAGGAATTTGTGCTCGACAATCATCTGAAACTCGGAGATGGGTGTGTTTTTGAGCTCATGGCCTGTGACGACAAGGAGCTGAAACTACGAGTGCAAATTCTCGACGGGCAGTTCCCCGCAGGTTTCGTCAGACGAGGTTGTGCCGATAAACCGATCTTTCTCGACTGACGAATATATATGTAGTTGACTAGTTGTATGTGCATGCAGTTGTAAATTACTTGTTTTATATGTAGTATGTAGTTGAAGGTGGTTTTTTGAGCTACTTTATGTATATATTTTTTGTTTCTATGTAGTTAGAATCTCTGCTTCCAACCCTAAATCTTTCGGAACCCTATTTAAATCTTTTGGATTGGTTATAGATAGAAGGGCCCGTAATATAAGGCTCCGTTTGGGGCAGTGGTAGCTGTCGTAAGTGAACACAGTTGCTATGAACCGTCATTCGTGAACGTCTGACCTCACCTAAGGAACTTCATTCCCTTTTATGTTCAAAACTGGTTTTATTTGCTTGGTGGCCGTCATAACCATTTTCATGCCAAACATACATTCTATGCCTGGCGGTGTTTTTGTCCAAACTCACCGGAGCAAAAACGTCGTGCCAAACTGAGCCTAAGTCAGTGCACCAGGTTTCATGACTTTCCCGATGTTAGAGTCTAAGCAGCTAACCTAAAAAAAGCTAAAATTGGTCTATTGTATCGGAGCTCATAATCTCAATGGGGGACTATATTCTTAGGCTCCGTTTTGGAGGACTTATTTTCACCAGTCAAGCGGTTACGACCGCATGAACCGGGCCTTAATTAAGGTCCGGTTCATGCGGTCGTAACCGCTTGACCGGTGAAAATAAGTCCCCCCAAACGAAGCCTTAGTATGCATGGGCGGATCTATAGAGGGGTCATAGGGACACCCCCCCCCCCCCCCCCCCCCCTCCAAACTCCTTTCACGCAGCAGGAGATAAGCTGCATAGACAAAGACGCACAAAGCATATCGATCCAACCTTGAAGCAACACTCAAAGTCTCCAGAGCGCGACATTCCTCTCTGCATCAGGCAAAAGACTTAGTTCCGTGAGCGGTGGTCTGTCACCCTCTGAGCACCTCTCTCTCTATCAACAATTGTAACGAGAGGCGGCCTGTCGCCCTCGAGTTCTTCAAAAAAGCTCTGTACAACAACCAACAAATAATGAAGGTTTAGTCGGCTCAGATCCGGCCACGTGATTTTTCACCCATTTTTCGGGTTTTCCACGTTAAAATTTTGTCTTTTCAGCTTCCCTTTTTTCTGTGACTGTTTGCGTGCTCGACCGCTCTCATGCTAAGACGGTCCAATTTAGTCTGGTCTACCGGAGCATCGAGTGATCCGCAACAGTTTGACGCTGTCTGTGGGAAAGAATTCTCCCCAAAGCTTAAAGAAGACTCTAAAGACAGTATCCTCAGCACAGCCATACTTGTGAGTAGAGACCGTGGCAGGAAAAGCCGTCTGCACAAGTAAAGGATCAATCCCCGGGGGGCATGCTGATCTAGCTCCCCTCCACTCGCTCATTAACAAACCCGAAGGAGAGCTCCCCAATACAAATGTCCAAGGCCGCAGGGCCCATCCTGACGGGGGACTTGAAGCTCAGTATCACAGCAACCACCCTGAAGCGGCATGCCATGAGCCTGCAAATACGAGGCTCACGCGTGAAGAAGTTCGTGACATAATTTTTGAAGAGCACGAACAAGCCAGACAGCGTGCCTCTTTGGCCCCTCGCCCTCTCCATCATCGCTCATCGTTCGCACCTGAGGTTCTGGCACATCTAATCCCCCTTGGCTTCAATTTCCCAAAGATTGAGACATACGACGGAGTGGGCGACCCATCGGAGTACGTCAGGCACTTCGCGATCATGATGCAACTCTACAATGCCCCAGATCCATTGTTGTGTTAGGCATTCCCGGCTACTTTGAAAGGACAGACTCGCGCTTGGATCCTATCCCTGAAGGAGGGAGAAATCAAGGATTTCGCAGTGCTGACTCAACAATTCACGGACCAGTTCATCGCTAGTGGTCGGATAGTCAAAGATCCCTCCCACCTGTTCGGGATCCGTCAGAGCGAAGGAGAAACCCTTAAAGATTTCTTCCGATGTTTCACCGCCGAAGCACGACGAATCCCTGGGATAAAACTGGAGCTCCTGCGAGGGTTTCTCCTCGGAGGACTCTGCCCTGGTGGCTTCCACTTTGCACTATTACGGGAGACTGTACCCAGCTTTCCTGATCTCATTCGACTGATCGACGCCCAGATCGCCTCTGACGAAGCAATTGAAGCACATCAACAACAGTTTGATAAAGGCATGAAAAGGCGGAGGGAGCGAGAGGCTTTTTCAGTATTCAGGAGGAACAATGAATGTCATGGAAACCCACAACCTCGGCAGCACCAAAGAAACACGCCCCTCAATACCTCTAGAACAAACATACTCTACGCAATCAAAGGTAACAAGGCGCTCCGCGAGCCCAAACCCCTCGCTAAAAACATGGGGGATCAGACAAAATATTGTGAGTTCCACCATGGAAAAGGACATGACACAGAAAATTGCTCCAAGCTTAAGGATGAAATTGAACGTCTCATAAAACGGGGCCTACTGGGAAAATTCCTACGAGGCTAGGCATTTATTTGGCCAGCAGGAGATCAACAACAACTCACCAGGAAGGACTGGGGTCAACCCTTAAGATGGACATCCCCGGAGAAAGCTTTGTACCTATCAGCGAGGCTCTATGTGAGGCCCCCATTTAGACCCCACATACATCTGTATCTAAGCTATGTTCATACATGTGTCCCAGGTTGAAGTAAGATTAGTGAATACAAAATAAAGACACATAATAAGAAATGTACTTGCATACCTTGCTTACTTGTTGAAACTGTTCTGTCTTATCCTAATCAGTTTTTTTGTTTTCGCGTATCCAAGTCATGTCCATTACCTACAAAATTTGACGACGGACTTAGTCATAAAAATATGACTAAGTGAGGGTATACCTCTTTCATTGTTATATACATTTAAAAAAACTTACACATTTCAAAACATCATTTACTAATCGTTTTCTGTCGTAGTAGTAATTTATGCAGCATATAACTATATGAACATGTTAGTACCAGTAAAACAGTATGAGCAGTATATGATCATAATCATATCATGTAACAATATAACAGTAAAACAGTGTATCCGTATAAGCAATAAATCCTTGTATCAATATATCAGTGTAAGCAATAATTCCATGTATAAGTATGTCTACATCAGTGTATCAGTTTATCATAGTAGCAGTATATCAGTCTATCAGTATAGCATTATATCAGTGTGTCCATGTATCAGTATCTATGAAAGAACATAATGACTGGGGGAAACATTTCAATAATCATAAACAGTATAAGGAGCTATAGCATTCATATGAGCTACGGAACATGTAAACGATGCAAGTATCATAACTGTATCTATATCATGGAAGCAGTGCACATACATAACTTCATGTCAGTTTTCATGTCTATAAACATTTATCCATGTACCTTTATAACTCTTTAACTCAGTATTTCCATGAACGTTTCTTTCCTTAGGATATATTAGGGGCGATTGAATTGAAATTCATTTTCATTTTTCCTTTTCTTTGGGCCCGACCCCTCTGGGTCCTGTATCCAAATCAGTACGTGCACACGCGTTTCCGCCTACGGCCAACTGACTTGGTAAACTGGCCCGACCCCTCTGGGTCCTGTATCCAAATCAGTACGTGCACACGCGTTTCCGCCTATGGCCGACTGACTTGGCAAATCATCATATTCATTTCATTCGTATGCATGCACTTCAATTCGCCCGTAATATAGCCTCGTGTCGACACGCTTACATAAAGTGAGTTATTCATTTTTATAATCCCCTCAGAAATATCATTCGACTGTTTGCTTTTTTTCAAGGCCATACAATATAGCGACATTTAGTATCAGTGATATCAACTATGCATGTAACATTCAGTATAAAAAGAGTGTTTATCTAAAAAGAAAGTAAAGCCATAAAGCATAAATGAAACAGGTAGCTCTCACCATCAGCAATTCAAGTCATTGGCATGTCTATATGGAGGTGTCATCCTTCGCGGTATCTGTATAGTATCATATAATTTAGGGCATTTATATCGGGGTTGCACCTCGCTATAGCTACAATATTGACTACTATGATTACATCACTTGGAAGCTCCTTACTCAAACCATCTAGTTTGCATACCTTAACAAAAATGGCAAGTTCAATTTAAAGATATAACCTAAGTCCACCTCACTGTTTACATAACAGCAGATGACCAAGATTAAAGCAAGGCTCAAAAACAGTAGAGAAAAATAAAGATGCCTGGCCCAAATGAAAGTGATAACCGACCAATTCAAGTAAAACCATATAGAAAATCTATTTAACCAGCCGGTCAGGTTTTTAAAGCAAAGCTCAATCCTCCTACCAGCAACCCACAACTGGAATTAGGAGCAACAACAATCGGCCATATTAAGGTTTCCCCCTTATATGCACTGAAGTGGGGTTGGGGCAGCTTACAGTAATAGCTTACTAAGATAATTTCCCTTCCAAACAGCCAAATATGCTTAATAAGAAAAGCTTGAGCTGGAGAAAATAGGAGGACAAATTCATGACTGCCATAATTGATTCCCCTTTTTCCCCCAACAACATATCAAAACGAGTTATCAGTAAAACAATAACTCCCAAAAGCAGTGATCCTTTCATACCCAGGATACTAAAAGTATCTTATATTAATGACCACTACAACTGAAACTTAGCTCTTCCAACCAGGAAAAATCCACACATGCAGCCGGCCAATTACAGCAGCCTATCAACATTAATAAACTTGCAATTTCTTTGCAAATAAGAGCAAGGCATACGGCCAACTAAAATCAACATAATCTCAACCCCCTGATTCAAATTAAGCAAACAGAGCAGTAAAATTCATTTGCTATGAAACCAGCCGACCACTAACACAAATCGATCAGTAATTAAGAGGAAGAGGAAGAAAACGAAGAGGGCTTACAGTAGGAAGAAATAGCCATAGCTGTGAAGGATTCTTTTCAACATGCCGCAAGATTCCAATATCTACCCCCCAAAGGAGAATAGCAGTCGGTCTATGGGAGAGGAGAGGAATTCCTTCATGTTCTTGCCGAGAAAGAGTGTCGATCTAGCCCTTATTCCGGCGAGAGAATCAGAAATCAGAGGAAGTATGTGACTCCTGTTGAAACCGACAACTCGGTCTCCGTGGAGTTCGGGGTCCCAAAAAAGGGGTGGTCTCACACCTACTTCTCTCGAGCCAACTCTCTAGGCAAGAGCACTTGGACTTGGAAACGGACCCTAGGCTACAGCGAGGAGGTCCCACCTCACACCCGGAAGACCTGAGAGATCTTCCCCTCCCTAGCCAATGCTGAACCAGAAGCACCAAAGGAGAGCTCTAAGGGAAGGAGAAGATCCGAAATTTGGAAATCCAGAAGTCCTCCCTCCCTTGGTGCCCCTTAGGGTCTATTTATAGGTTTTCCAAGTTGGGCTGCAAATAGCCAAAAACTGATCTGCCAGATTACCAAAATACCCTCGGATCTGGACTGCGAATAGCCAAAACTGGACTGCAAATAGCCAAATCCCGCTGTTCTGGGATACTAAACGCAGACCAACCCCCCCCCCCCCCCCCTCCTCTAGAACTGGGCGAGAGGGGTTACCTCGCAGAGCTCGGCGAGCCTCCTCGCTGGGGTGGGGCGAGACCAAGGGTCTTCCCCCTTACCAAGGTCGGGGGCGAGAGAGGGGGTCGGCCCCACTCCTCCACTCGCCCCTGGCTGGGCGCGGGCGAGAGGGGGGGCACCCGCCCCTCCCCTCTCGCCCCTAGCTGGGCGCGGGCGAGAGGGGGGGGCACCCGCCCCTCCCCTCTCGCCCCTAGCTGGGCGAGGGCGAGAGGGGGGGGCACCCGCCCCTCCCCTCTCGCCCCTAGCTGGGTGAGGGCGAGAGGGGGGGCACCCGCCCCTCCCCCTCTCGCCTCTTACTGGGCGAGGGCGAGAGGGGGGGCACCCGCCCCTCCCCTCTCGCACCTAGCACCTAGCTGGGTGAGGGCGAGAGGGGGGCACCCGCCCCTCCCCTCTCGCCCCTAGCTGGGTGAGGGCGAGAGGGGGGCACCCGCCCCTCCCCCTCTCGCCTCTTACTGGGCGAGGGCGAGAGGGGGGGCACCCGCCCCTCCCCTCTCTCCCTAAGCTGGGTGAGGGCGAGAGGGGGGGCACCCGCCCCTCCCCCTCTCGCCTCTTACTCTTCTTCTGGTGAGAGCTACGGGGGTTCGTCGGGCGATACCCAAAGGTCTTAAGACCCCTTGGGTCTAGTCGACACGTCTCGGCGGCCCTCCACGCTGGGCCTCACTCGATGGATATGGGGGTTGTACACAATCTCCGCTCTTTGCGAGGTTGGCACAACCTCAGAAAGAAAAGTCCAAGCCCAAATATCCATCGAGGGGGGGTAGAACCTCGCTCCCGAGGATCATTCGACTCACCCAGCTAGTGAGAGCCTGGAGTGAGGAGGACATCTCGGCGTTGAACTTACCCATCCGAGGATCATTCGACCCACCCAGCTAGTGAGAGCCTGGAGTGAGGAGGACATCTCGGCGTTGAACTTACCCATCCGAGGATCATTCGACCCACCCAGCTAGTGAGAGCCTAGAGTGAGGAGGACATCTCGGCGTTGAACTTACCCATCCGAGGATCATTCGACCCACCCAGCTAGTGAGAGCCTGGAGTGAGGAGGACATCTCGGCATTGAACTTACCCATCCGAGGATCATTCGACCCACCCAGCTAGTGAGAGCCTGGAGTGAGGAGGACATCTCGGCGTTGAATTTACCCATCCGAGGATCATTCGACCCACCCAGCTAGTGAGAGCCTGGAGTGAGGAGGACATCTCGGCGTTGAACTTACCCATCCGAGGATCATTCGACCCACCCAGCTAGTGAGAGCCTGGAGTGAGGAGGACATCTCGGCGTTGAACTTACCCATCCGAGGATCATTCGACCCACCCAGCTAGTGAGAGCCTGGAGTGAGGAGGACATCTCGGCGTTGAACTTACCCATCCGAGGATCATTCGACCCACCCAGCTAGTGAGAGCCTGGAGTGAGGAGGACATCTCGGCGTTGAACTTACCCATCTGAGGATCATTCGACCCACCCAGCTAGTGAGAGCTTGGAGTGAGGAGGACATCTCGGCGTTGAACTTACCCATCCGAGGATCATTCGACCCACCCAGCTAGTGAGAGCCTGGAGTGAGGAGGACATCTCGATGGCAAGCTCTTCCTTCCGAGGATCATTCGACCCACCCAGCTAGTGAGAGCCTGGAGTGAGGAGGACATCTCGGCGTTGAACTTGCCCATCCGAGGATCATTCGACCCACCCAGCTAGTGAGAGCCTGGATTGAGGAGGACATCTCGATGGCAAGCTCTTCCTTCCGAGGATCATTCGACCCACCCAGCTAGTGAGAGCCTGGAGTGAGGAGGACATCTCAGCGTTGAACTTGCCCATCCGAGGATCATTCGACCCACCCAGCTAGTGAGAGCCTGGAGTGAGGAGGACATCTCGGCGTTGAACTTACCCATCCGAGGATCATTCGACCCACCCAGCTAGTGAGAGCCTGGAGTGAGGAGGACATCTCGGCGTTGAACTTACCCATCCGAGGATCATTCGACCCACCTAGCTAGTGAGAGCCTGGAGTGAGGAGGACATCTCGATGGCAAGCTCTTCCTTCTGAAGATCATTCGACCCACCCAGCTAGTGAGAGCCTGGAGTGAGGAGGACATCTCGGCGTTGAACTTACCCATCCGAGGATCATTCGACCCACCCAGCTAGTGAGAGCCTGGAGTGAGGAGGACATCTCGGCGTTGAACTTGCCCATCCGAGGATCATTCGACCCACCCAGCTAGTGAGAGCCTGGAGTGAGGAGGACATCTCGGCGTTGAACTTGCCCATCCGAGGATCATTCGACCCACCCAGCTAGTGAGAGCCTGGAGTGAGGAGGACATCTCGGCGTTGAACTTACCCATCCGAGGATCATTCGACCCACCCAGCTAGTGAGAGCCTGGAGTGAGGAGGACGTCTCGATGGCAAGCTCTTCCTTCCGAGGATCATTCGACCCACCCAGCTAGTGAGAGCCTGGAGTGAGGAGGACATCTCGGCGTTGAACTTACCCATCCGAGGATCATTCGACCCACCCAGCTAGTGAGAGCCTGGAGTGAGGAGGACATCTCGGCGTTGAACTTACCCATCCGAGGATCATTCGACCCACCCAGCTAGTGAGAGCCTGGAGTGAGGAGGACATCTCGATGGCAAGCTCTTCCTTCCGAGGATCATTCGACCCACCCAGCTAGTGAGAGCCTGGAGTGAGGAGGACATCTCGATGGTAACTTACTAATCATATAAGCAAAATAACTTCATCCATCTAATGGGGGGATTTCCCTTGTCAAAACCTCCTGGCCCAACCAGCGAGGGGTAGAACTTGCTACAAAGGAAAACAAAAAAAAAACAAAAACTAAACACAACATACCCCCCCATGGCACTCGCCTCCCAGGCTGCTTGCGCGAGATGATCATTCCTCTGCTTCTCCTGCCACTCCCATCTGGCTCATGCTCTCCATGATCTTCTCCATCTCCTCCGCCCCCGCTTGCCAAGAGATGTTGTTGACGGCTGTGACGTAGCAGTGCCTCGCCATCCTGGGGTCTCCGCGGATCCTGACTTGGATTCCTCCGGTGTTGAACTTGAGGCACTGGTGGAAGGACGATGGTACGCATCGGAAGGCGCTGATGAGGGGTCTTCCGAAGATGGCATTATAACTGCTAGGAGCGTCAACTATGACGAACCGACAGTTCCTTGAGCCTCCCCCCATCGTCACTTGGAGTCCAACTCCACCCTCTACCTCTTTCCTTTCTCCGGAGAATCCGAATAAGGGCCCATCTGAGGCCAGCACCCTCCTTGACTCCACCTTCAACTCGTCAAATGCCTTCTTGAAAATGACGTTGACAGAGCTCCCGTTGTCAACGAGGATCCGAGAGACAGTGTAACCTTCGATGGCTGTCTGAATGACTAACGCATCACAGAATGGATCCTCGTGTTCTGGCATGTCCTTGCTTGAGAAAGTGATTTTCTCCTCTGGAGGTGGGTCCTGTGACGTTGAAGCGACGGTGCGTCGAAATACGGAGTGGAGGCTTGCCTTACGAGTGGCCTCGACCCCTACCCCCCCCCCCCCCCCCCCCCCGTGGATTACCGCGACCCATCCTTTGGCTCCTACGTCAGTTCGGTCCTCGCAGATGTCATCATCCACCACTGCTCCAGGTGGAACTTCTTCAATCCGCTCCGGCGGCTGCTGTTGTGTCTGACCTCTCGCCTCTCTCACCTCCAAGAACTCTGGGCAGGTAGTTGTTGCATGCCCCTCTGCTTGGTGGTAGTCGCAGTATGGCACCGCCCTTCCCCCCCCCCCCCCCCCTTCTCCTACGGGCTGGGATGTCTCTTGCTTCAACTCCTCCTCCTCTTCGAATCGCCATAGCTTGAGCTGGTGGGGGTAGGAGCTGCCTAGGGGCCTGCCTCCAAGGAGGAGGGTTGGGCCTCCCTTGGCCTCCGTAGAAGTTTCCCCCTCCTTGGGCGAGACCCCTCCCTTGCTCCTGACCCCCCTGGGGTCCCTGGTACCCTTGACCCCTCTGCTCTTCCCTCCTCCTTCCTTCCTGCTACCTGAGGCCACCTTGCTCTCTTGGCTCGGCCTCCACCAACTTCGCCAATTTCTTTGCCAGCCCCGGGTTTGCCGCCTCGGTGGCTACCTCCTTTGCAGCTTTTTCCATCAGGTCCTCAAAGGACAAGGGAGGCTTCCTAGTTAGGCGCATTTTGAAAAGGCTCTCTCGTAGCCCTACGGTGAAAGCCATCTGGAGGGCATACCCTGGCACCTCCTGGATGTTCTGGATCTCCTCCTGGAATCTGTCCATGTACTGGGCCAACGTCTCCTCGTGCCTCTGCTTGATCAGGAAAATGGACTCATCATTCTTCTTCCTCTTCTTGGATGTGGAGAAGCGTAGCTGGAAGCTTCGACCCAAGTCCTCGAAGCAGTAAATGGAGCCAACCGGGAGCTGGTGGAACCAGTCCCTAGCTTTGTCCCTCAGGGTGGTGGCGAAGAGACGACACTTGAACGCGTCCGTCATGGGCCTGATGGAGACGGTATCCTCGAACCACTGTAGGTGCTGGACGGGATCATCCTTCCCGGTATAGAAAGTCATGTTGGGCTCCTTGAAGCCTTTCGGGATGGGAGCCGAGAAGATCAGCTCGCTAAAGGGTGACCCCCCACTCGCCAGCTTCGCGAGCTCCACTCGCGCGACTCCTGCTCCGAGCGAGACCCCACTCACCGGGCTAGGAAAAAGCACTCTCCCGGCGAGGTCCCGCTCGCCACTCTCAGTCACTGGTTCCTTGCCTGGCCGACCCCCTGGGGCAACCTCTCCTGACCCCCCCTGGGCGAGCACTCCTTGCGACCCAGAAGGCGGTGTCTGGGGGGAGGGAGCCGAGCAGTCACCTCCCCTGGTTATGCGTTGGAGCAGCTCCATGATTCCCTTGATGGCCGCCATGAACTCTCCCCTTCCTACCACTTCACTTGGGATGTGAGACCCCTCATCGTATCCTCCTCCGAGGTCTCCTGCCATGAGATTTGGCTCAAGAACTTCTGTGCTGACCACTCTCCACGCTCACCGCACCAAAAATGTTGAAACCGACAACTCGGTCTCCGTGGAGTTCGGGGTCCCAAAAAAGGGGTGGTCTCACACCTACTTCTCTCGAGCCAACTCTCTAGGCAAGAGCACTTGGACTTGGAAACGAACCCTAGGCTACAGCGAGGAGGTCCCACCTCACACCCGGAAGACCTGAGAGATCTTCCCCTCCCTAGCCAATGCTGAACCAAAAGCACCAAAGGAGAGCTCTAAGGGAAGGAGAAGATCCGAAATTTGGAAATCCAGAAGTCCTCCCTCCTTTGGTGCCCCTTAGGGTCTATTTATAGGTTTTCCAAGTTGGGCTGCAAATAGCCAAAAACTGATCTGCCAGATTACCAAAATACCCTCGGATCTGGACTGCGAATAGCCAAAACTGGACTGCAAATAGCCAAATCCCGCTGTTCTGGGATACTAAACACAGACCAACCCCCCCCCCCCCCCTCCTCTGGAACTGGGCGAGAGGGGTTACCTCGCGGAGCTCGGCGAGCCTCCTCGCTGGGGTGGGGCGAGACCAAGGGTCTTCCCCCTTACCAAGGTCGGGGGCGAGAGAGGGGGTCGGCCCCACTCCTCCACTCGCCCCTGGCTGGGCGCGGGCGAGAGGGGGGCACCCGCCCCTCCCCTCTCGCCCCTAGCTGGGCGCGGGCGAGAGGGGGGCACCCGCCCCTCCCCTCTCGCCCCTAGCTGGGCGCGGGCGAGAGGGGGGCACCCGCCCCTCCCCTCTCGCCCCTAGCTGGGCGAGGGCGAGAGGGGGGGCACCCGCCCCTCCCCTCTCGCCCCTAGCTGGGTGAGGGCGAGAGGGGGGGCACCCTCCCCTCCCCCTCTCACCTCTTATTGGGCGAGGGCGAGAGGGGGGGCACCCGTCCCTCCCCTCTCGCCCCTAGCTGGGTGAGGGCGAGAGGGGGGGGGGGGGGCACCCGCCCCTCCCCCTCTCGCCTCTTACTGGGCGAGGGCGAGAGGGGGGGGGGGGGGGGGGGGGGCACCCGCCCCTCCCCTCTCGCCCCTAGCTGGGTGAGGGCGAGAGGGGGGGCACCCGCCCCTCCCCCTCTCGCCTCTTACTCTTCTTCTGGTGAGAGCTACGGGGGTTCGCCGGGCGATACCCAAAGGTCTTAAGACCCCTTGGGTCTAGTCGACACGTCTCGGCGGCCCTCCACGCTGGGCCTCACTCGATGGATATGGGGGTTGTACAACTCCCTTACCCTATGCGAGAACTGAAGGGTTCGGCGTGCAGGATAAGAACGATGAGAGGCTCGGTTTTGTCTACGCCGGTCCACGCACTCATGCCACCGCTTACAACTTCTCACTTCTTCTTTATTGGCACATCAATATGCCAATAATATTAGCTCACCAATATACTTAACATCACACAATTAGCAATTACCAATATTCGCTATTAGCACACCTATTTCAACTATGAATAATCAATTTCAACGCAGCGAATACGCTACTGGCACACCACAATATACTGAATTGTATAATAATTATTTGCCATATAAATCTCTTCCAAAACTTTACGTATATGCACATACCCTTCGAGCGCCGCAAAGCATCAATTAACTTTTTATTCAACCTTCAAAGTTTTGCCGAGTTAACACTGATTATATTTTCATCATAGGGGACAATTTTTAAGTAATTTTATTAATCATTTGGATCATTTCACGTTTTGGGTCGTTACACTCTATCCGCGTAACTGAAATATTTTGGATTAATAGCTTTTAAAGTTGATCATTTCAGGTCTGTGTAAGACAATCATCGTCTGCGTTATCGAAGCTACGTATCCACTTTGCCCAAATGAAAGGATGTTTATTTGCATAGACAACAACTGCCTCCGGGCAGCGCGCTGATGAACAACAACTGCCTCCGGGCAGCGCGCTGATGAACAGCAACTGCCTCCGGGCAGCGTGCTGATGAACAACAACTGCCTCCGAGCAGCGCGCTGATGAACAACAACTGCCTCCGGGCGGCGAGCTGATGAACAACAACTGCCTCCGGGCATCGCGCTGATGAACAGCAACTGCCTCCGGGCAGCGTGCTCACAGCAACCTCACACTGTCGTTGATCGAAGGTCTGCCCTTCTCTCCATAGTAGGTTATAGCGTCACCAGGGCCTGCCCCCCCCCCCCTTGCGCTCGCCAGCGGTACGAAGGTCTGCCCTTCACCGTCTCTCCGGGGACACGCCCCCGCCGCTGATCGAAGGTCCGCCCTTCTCCTCATTGTATTTCACGGTTCCGTCAGGGTCTGCCTCCCTCACGGTCGCCCAGGTTCGAAGGTCCACCCTTCACCCTCACTCTCAGTGACATCCCCCAGTTCGGTAATCCGGACCACTCACTACTCTGCTCAAAGCGTCCGCCCTTCACCCACGTAGTAGGTTCAAGCACCACCTGGGTCTCGTCCTCCAACCGCCAACATCAAAGAATCAAAACACAGTTGATCACGCAAAACATCGGTTCCAACACCACAAAAGCTCTACTATCACAAGCAAGTACTCAAAGCTAGAACAGTAGGAAAACAGTCAAACAATGCTCGAGGAGCGACCAAACATCCGCACACATAGTACAAAGCCACTACATAATGCAAATGAGCAAAGGCGGAGCCACGCCTCATCCACACCATGCACTCAGCACCTCGCATACATTACATCGAGCACACGCCTTGCGCACACCAAGTGTTTCACGCACATGCGCCAAGCATGCGTCTCGCGCACGCTCGACCTCTTATGCACACCATTCCCAGTGCGTGATGCGCCCGTATGCATTCCTCCTCCCACATCTCCAGTGCATCTTGTTACACACACAGCCGTAAGTAAGCTCTCCACCCGGTAGCTAGCCTACATTATGCACCTCTTAGATATTTTGTCATACGAACACCACCGCAAAATATTATGCCCATCGTCCAGATTTCGAGTAGAAGTCCCCGCCCTTCATTCGCTTTGGCTCGAAGTTGCGGGAACTTGAGAGGCAAATGATGGGGTCTCCTTAGAGGCGCTAACCGCACCCCATCCATAGGGGTGTGGTTATCCAAAGAACCCCCACTAACGGCGTAACTATCCGATGTATAACTGTCGCCGCCATTGCCACCATCATCGCCGTCGTTTAGCCCGGTCGTCCCCTCGCCGACCGGCGTACCCAAAGCCGTCGTGCGGGCCCATAGTAGCGTGACTTCCGCCACCACCTCGGAGAAGAGCGGTAGCCCGATCTCGGCCACCGCTCCCACCGAGGGCAGCCCGCTTTCGCTCAGATCGGGCGGCCATTTGGAAAAATCCCTTACGCCTAGATCGGGCGGCCACTTGGCCGCCCGATCTCGGCCGCCACCCCCCCCCCCCCCCCCCCCCCGCTGTGAGCGGCCTCCCTTCCGTCTAGATCAGAAGACCACTTGGCCGACCGATCTCGGTCGCCGCACCCCGCCGGGGGAAGCCTCCCTTCCGCCCAGATCGGGCGGCCAAGTAGCCGCCCGATCTAGGCGACCGCCCACGCCGGGGGCGGCCTCCCTTCCGCCCAGATCGGGCGGCCACTTGGCCGCCCGATCTCGGCCGCCGCCCCCGCCAGGGGCGGCCTCCCTTTTTGGCCGCCCGATCTCGGCCACCGCCTCCACCGGGGGCGATCTCACATCCACCTACATCGGGCGTCCATGTGGTCGCCCGATCTCGGTCGCCTCCCCCTCCGGGGGAGGCCTCCCCGCTGCCAAAGTTGGGAGACCATTTGGCCGCCCAACCCCGGTCGGGGGCCCTCTTCCCAAGCGCGCCTTTTCCTTGCGCGCCTCTTCCTTGCGCGCTCCTCAGCGCGCCTCTTCCTTGCGCGCTTCTTCCTTGCGTGTTTCTTCCTTGCGCGCTCCCAAGCGCGCCTCTTCCTTGCGCGCTCCCAAGTGCGCCTCTTCGTTGTGCGCTCCCCAGCGCGCCTCTTACTTGCGTGCCCCCAAGCGCACCTCTTCCTTGCGCGCTCCCAAGTGTGCCTCATCGTTGTGCGCTCCCCAGCGCGCCTCTTACTTGCGTGTCCCCAAGCGCGCCTCTTCCTTGCACGCTCCCAAGCACGCCTCTTTTTTGCACGCTCTCGCGAGCGCATCTTCCTTGCGCGCTCTCAAACGCGCCTCCTTTGCGCCCCCCGTTCCAAAGCACGCATCTGCGCGCTCCGCTCTCAATACCGCTCCAAAGCGCGCCTTTGCGCGCCCCGCTCAAAAGATCGCTCCAAAGTGCGCTTTCGTGCGCCCCACTCTCAAGACCGCTCCAAGCGTGCCCCCGCGTACTCAGGAACAAGCTCTCCGTGCACTCGAGAACAAGCATTTCGGCCACCAACAAGATCAGCACTCCAAACTCCTTTCACGCAGCAGGAGATAAGCCGCAGGGACAAAGACGCACAGAGCACATCGATCCAACCTTGAAGCAACAGTCAAAATCTCCAGAGTGCTTAGAGTGCAGCATTCCCCTCTGCAGCAGACAAAAGACTTAGTTTCGTGAGCGGTGACATGTCACTCTCCGAACACCTCTCAGCAATTGTAACGAGAGGCGGCCTGTCGCCCTCGAGTTCTTCAAAAAAGTTGTGTGCAACAACCAACAAATAATAAAGATTTGGTCGGCTCAGATCCGGTCACGTGATTTTTCACCCAGTTGTCGGATTTTTCACGTTAAAAAAAATGTTTTGTCAGCTTACCTTTTTTATGATTGTTTGCGCTACCGGAGCATCGAGTAATCCGCAACAGTCATATACCATCGAGTCATGGAAATTTTTTTGTAGACATATTTTAAAGAAAATTTTGATCAATTATTGAGCGCTTTAAGGAGGAATGCTGTGCTACTTTATGTACATTTTTGTTGTTGTTGTTGTTACTATAAGGAGATTTGATAGTATGTGAACATTGCATGGGATGTGGTGATTCAATCCTATAAACCTAATGGTGATCTATCTATTCCCTTTGGTGATTTCCCGGGGTTCTTCTGGAATTCCTTCTAAAGCCTGTTGAATTATTTTTATGGCTCCGTACCTAATCTTGTATTAAGGCAGTCCGAGCACTTATTAGTGAGTTATTGAGCTGTTCGCTCTCTGTTTCTTTAGAGATAAGAAAGAGAGAAGCCGGACTTGTTCTGTTGTGACAGAAGGTGAATCCGGAGTGTTTCTATTGTGCTTGTGTTGAACAACAACATGAGAAACTCCATACTCCCTTAAGTTCTCAAGGAGGGTAAGCCGCTAGGCGAAGGGGCGTAGAGCTGAGCCGCGATAGCGACGAAGGCGACTTTCTATACTAGTTGGTTGACATGAGAGTACAGATTCTAATATGGTTGAGAAGGGGCTAGGCCCAATGGCCCACTCTTGCATTACAACTAAAAAATGTCAAACAGTTTATATTGTGTGGAGAATTTAATCTAGCATTGAATTTTTCATGCACCATATATACATATTTGGGTGGCTTATGCTTGTCTGTTAGGCTCCATTTGAGGCCGTGGTGGAAAAAAATAGCGGTGGAAAATCAAAAGTGAAATTAGAGTTGTCCTAATAGTTGTTTTGAAAAAAATGTACTCTTTGTAAAATGACTAAAATTTTCATTTAAGTGATTTTCAAAAAAATGTTTATATTTTTTTTATTTTAGAAAAACAAATTTTTTATAAGAGATGTTTAATTTTTTAATAATAAAAATTTACTTTATGTTAATCATTTATCACATAAATAAATAAATATAATATAAATCAGAAATAAATGGGTTACAAAAGTTGACGAAGCAAAAATAACGAATTGATGAAGAATCGTGAATGTAAGATTTTTTATTTATTTAGATAATTTTTAAAAAGCTTTGTTGAACCAGCGGCTCAAAAAAGAACTTTCTTGTAAAAATTCTTTTGAAAAAGCATCTTATCCGAGCAATAAGAAAATGGTGGAGATAGGAATAGAGCTACCCCAAATAGAGCCTTAATTCTCATGTATGTTTAATATTATATTATATTATTTCTCTATTCATTTTTAAAAAAAAAAATTTAAAAGTATGTTATGCAATTCGAATTATATATATATATTCTCTTTCTTAGGATAGTTTTTTTATTAAAGATCACAGGCAAGCCAGGTAGGCAACAATATTAATGATGGTGGTTCCATATTAAAACACAAGAC
Source organism: Dactylorhiza incarnata (assembly GCA_033032865.1). Taxonomy (NCBI): domain Eukaryota; kingdom Viridiplantae; phylum Streptophyta; class Magnoliopsida; order Asparagales; family Orchidaceae; genus Dactylorhiza; species Dactylorhiza incarnata. Next base: position 2,813,413 of record JAWHQI010000046.1, on the reverse strand, counting down.
GTGGATTATAAACAGAAGAGACGCATCCTCCCAAAAGGCCAAAACAGAGAAATTTGACAGCTAGGCTAGCTGTTTAACGCCGCGGTAAACACACTTTTTCCCGTTAAACCACAGCCGTCCATTGCCATCGCAATAATTAATTAAACATAAAAAGGAGAGAAAAAAATAGGGAAGCCAGTAAAAAATAACTCGTCTTTCCCAAAATATTCCCGTCTTCCTTGCCCGAATCCTCCTCCTTAAAAGAAGAAGAATCCCTCGCCCACATCTCTCCTTCCACTCTGACATATCTCTCTCTCTCCCATCCATCGCAGGAGAACAAGTCCGGCTATATCGTTCCCACCGCCGGTGGAGACCACCATGCGTTAGCTGTACGATCTCCGCCGTCGAATTGGGAGTTCTCACCGCATCCTGGCCATGGAAATCCAGCGAATTCGCCTGCTCGTGCTCCTAACCCTTAGATCCTTAAGCTCTCGTGTTGCTCTAGTGGGTGGTAACCACACCGCTGCCCGATTCTGCACCCGCTAGCATTCTCCGCCGCCTACCTTGCTATATTTCATTGTCCTCTCTTTTCCCTCTACATCCTTCTTTTTCCTGGTGTAGTGAACCAGCGATCCTGTGCTCCGGCCCAGATCGGACGGATGAAGGTCTCTCCGCGCACGATCCGAAGGCCTAACGACGCACACGCAGTCGCCGAGCTCCCACGCGACGAGGTTGTGATCCCTCTCCCTGACCCCAGGCTCCTCCGCCTCATCGCCCGGTCGGTGCTCCTCGCCGTGACTATCCTTTCCCTTCCATGGCTCCGCTCGGTGCTCCTCTCCGATCCCTCGGCCAGAATTGCCGGCCTCGCAAGTAATTCAGGCCAGGACGAACTTTTCTACATGCCGAAGTTGCTCCAGGACATGCAGTCCTATGGCCTTATCCAACCTCAGGGGCGGTCGCTGTTCCTTGGAGACCCGGGGCTCCACTCCGCCATCCTCAGGCGTAATGGCGTTTTCTGCCTGCCGGAGGACAGGATCCGGCAGACCGCCGAAGGCCAGCCGCTGGATTTCGTCTTCCTCGTCACCGGAGGGTTCAGCGACCCTCACTTTCACTTAATCGACCAAATCCTGACGGTCGGAGGGGTTATCGCCTTCCGGCTCGGCGTCCATCCGGTTAAGCCCTTCAACTTACCGGCGAACTACCGGATGGTCTACATCCAGAACATCGGGCGCACGGTCATCGCCGTAAAGAAGCTCTACCATGATAACGCAGGCATCAAACGGCCGGAAAGGCGGCTTCTATCTCTCTCCGAAACGAAGGCACGCGCACTTCAAGCGATGGAGGACGCGCTCCTCGAACCGCCGGTGCTGGAGAAGCACCGGAAAAGAATAAGGTACCTGCCTGAACTCACGGGGGAATCTCTAGATAAATACCCGAGAAGGGTTTTTGTGGACATGGGATCGCCGGGGAGACTCGGCGCCGAGCGGTGGTTCAAGAAGAAATATCCGAGGAGGAATAAGGAGTTTGAAATCATAAGCGTAGATCTAGTCGACGTCCCCGCGGTGAATGCCGGGCGAAGCGGGGGCGTTGCGGAATGGCTGAGGAAGAATGTTAGGGAGAAGGAGTATGTGGTGGTGAAGGCTGATGCGGAGGCGGTGGAGGAGATGGTGAACGACGGTAGATCCATTGGGCTTGTCGACGAGTTATTTCTCGAGTGCAGAAACCAGTGGGAGAGTGGAGAGCCGGCGGGGGAGAGGAAGAGAGCTTACTGGGAGTGCTTGGCCCTCTTCGGCAAGCTCAGGGAGAGTGGAGTTGCAGTGCATCAATGGTGGGGCTACAAATAAAAACATATAAACAAATGGATCTCCTTTGTTGGGATCTCGTGCTGTAATACTTGTAAACGTTGGATGGATGGATGGACAGCAATGCTTGAGTGATCAGAATCATTATCTCATGAAAGTACTCATGTCCCTAGTCCTGAATTCCTGATTGTTATAAACTAGTAATTAATTAAAGCTTATAATAACTTTATAAAATAATAACTCCAGCTTAAACATCAGCTGATCAGCATCACATGAACGCTTCTCTTTTTTATTTGTTAATCAGAACACGTAGTTTATACGAGTGATACTGGTTGAAAATGCAGATATCATCTTCTATATTGTAAGAGGACTGTTGTAATTCCTAATCTTTATAATTGAGACAGTTGACTCTCTGTTACAAGAATTTTTAGGGAGTCAAATGTCTTTATTATGAAAAAGTAAGAGTCATAATAGTTTTTTTTTTTTAACTTACAGAGAGTTAAAAAAAAATTTCGCTACAATGTTGGGGTGTCACAGATAATTTACCCTCTTTTTACTGTTGTTCACTGCAATAGTTTGTCTGCTTTATTTTTGCCGGAGTTTAGCATGGGTGCGATTCCTCAGGAAATGGATTTCAGTTGTCTGGACAGAAAAACATACTCACTATTTGTGAGGATTTTTGACACAATGCACCATCGAACTAACTCTCCTTTCCACAAGATTCTGGGTCTTTTTCGCCGACAATCCTAATCTCAGCAGCATTTAGGAATTCCTTTTTCCCAATTTCCAGCGCTTGAGGGACGATTTCCATTTATCCATTTTTTTCCTTCCCAAGATCATGATCCTCCCGCTCGCGACGCTTCCATCTCCACTGCATTGCATTGGGGGTGTGGTGTCTGCGAACTTTCTATCTGTTTTCCCCTCCGATGTGCATGGCTTGTGAATGTTTACTGCTTGTGAAATTGAACTTGAAATGTTCTGTCCTGTGTGTGAAAAAACTATGCATTAATCCAATTTCTCCCTCTATATATGGATGTGTTTAGCTTGTGGGGCCATCTGTAATTTTGGTTTTCTGTAAAAGCAGGTAGATCCATTCTACAAGTTTGTATGCTTTGACTTGTTCTTATAGCTTTGGTCCATACCCGCGCGCATTTATACGTGCTCTGCCTGGTGATTTTACTCCAAATTATTATAACGGGTTCTTCAAAGTATACGGCGGGCTCGTGTTGATAAGGCCACATGGAGCATGACTCATTGATAAGCATGCCTCTGTTTTATGAGATGTTTATAACCTTTGTTTTAAGGTTTCTTTTTATCACTATAAGACTCGACCCTAAAGCAGTTGTGTGGACTGAGAAACATACTCACTATTTGGGCACAAGTATTTGAAAAACAAGCACTTAATATTGACAAGTCTCTCCTCACTAGAAGCAGGAGGTTATCTTCTTGCCTCTATAATCGTAGCATTTTTTTCTATCTTTCTCTTCGCAATCATAGACATCTTCGATCCATTGGTCTACATACGGAAACCTCGTTGCAAACAACATTCTGCACATTATCACATTAATATTTGATGCAGTGATCTCTTTGAGTTATCTTAGGAATCAAACAATCACATGAATGTTTTGAAAACAAAAATTGAACGAAAAAAAATGTTGTGTAAAGAGCGCAGATGTTTACGCGTTTTACAATAAGATTTTGTATTGTTGCTTTCATAATACAGTAGTTACAAGAGATTGTATTTTATGTTGGTCAAAATCTCCCCCAAAAATAAGGTATGCTCGTCAATCTGATTGATAGTCCGGACAAGTTGTCTTTTACGAGCTAGAACATTGCTCCTTTTCCGATGTGAGTGTGCACGTCGACATGCATTCAACCTCGATGATGGGAGGAGCGGCGGCCGCCCACACTCGGCCTTCAATAGGTCATCCGCCCATCTGCGCCCTGCTGCGTGGGATGGCTGGCGGCCAGATGGCGCTGGATAGGAGAGCTGAGAAGGGCCTAACGCACCATGCGGTAGGTGAGTTACCACTACCCCCACCTAAATCTTTTTCCTATACGGGTAACGGCCGGATACATTTTTCTGCTAGCTCCTGTCCACCGTCCAAGTGGAGGCAATCACCATCAAACGTGGCTCCTTTCCTGGAGTCTGAAAAGGATAAGGTGTAGTGTGGTCACGTGCACATTAAATATTGCACTATGCATATCTACCCAACTTGTTTGGGTTTTAGTGGCCCATGCGGTTTATATTATTGGAGCAATTTTTAGGTACAAGTAGCTGTGCACACTACTTAACGGTTACAGCCGTAATTATGTAAATTATGGCTGTAACCTGAAATTACGGCTGTAACCTGAAATTACGGCTGTAACTACGGCTGTAACTGTTAAGTAGCGTGCACAGCTCTGTGCACGCTACTTGTACCTAAAAATTACTCATATTATTGTACCCGGGCAAGTGTTATTAGCACCGTACTTTTGACTATCCGCAAACATAATTGTTATCTTCAAATCATTGTTTTTCAAAATTGATATCCGCAAATATAATTGTTATCCGCAAATCAATTTTTTTGAAAAATAAAAATTTGAAGAATTGCAAACATAACTGTTATCCTTTTAATCAGTTGTCAAGGGACCCATCTTTTTTACCATGTTAGAATGAGGTTAATAGTTTATTCAACCCAAAGTGAGGTATATTCTTGAATTAGGCTTAGGATCCAAATTTTCGAAAGTGTAAGTGGTCATGTCGATCGGCTGGGAGATTATTTTGATCTCCTTGGGAGACCATTTCAATCTCCTCGGAGATTTTCTTCTCACTCTTTTGTGTGTGATCTCCTGGGGATCGAAATGATTGAAAATTTGGATGAGGAGCCCGGTTTTAAAATTTTAGCTAAATCTAAAGGCGGTTTGCCGGACAAGAAAAGGCTAATAGCAGATCAAACTTGTAAAAACCACTAGGGTCCGTTCATTTGAACGGAATTGGCTATTTAGAATTAACTTTTCGACGAAAATCAATATCTACATGAATTAGCTTTGTAGAGAATTCTAATTTTGTTGTTCGGCTGTAAGATTGAATTCAGTCAACGGAATTGAAATTGAGGCACAAAAGTTGTTCGACTAAATAATGAAATTGGTATTTAAATTGACATTATACAATAATTTTATAAAACTCAAAATAGGCTTTAACGTCGAACGTATTAAATTACATAATTTGTTTTACGACGCGCGTTTTTCGCCCAAACGCAATTTTTTCGCCCAGGTGCGCATTTTTTTCTCGGGTGAAAAACGAGCGCCCGGGCGAAAAACGGGCGCTCGGCCGAAAAATGCGTGCCCGGGCGACAAAACCCGCGTCCGGGCTTGTTTTTCGCCCGGGCGCAAATTTTTCGCCCGGGCTCGATTTTTTCGCCCCACCGCGTTGATTTAGCCCGGACGCAATTTTTTCACCCAGCCGCTAATTTTTCGTGCGGGTGCGATTTTTTCGCCCAAACGCGATTTTTTCGCTCGGGCGCGATTTTTCGCCTGGGAGCATTTTTTTCGCCCGGTCGCGTTTTTTCGATGGAGCTCGTTTTTTTCGCTCGGACGCGTTTTTTTTCTCCCGGGCACGTTTTTTTCGCCGGGGCGCGTTTGTATAACCCGTAATTCATCGAGATCAGAAATGCACGAGGATAACACAGAAGACCTCCCCCACCTGGGCGAGTACAGAAGGCCTCCCCCACCTGGGCGAGTACAGAAGGCCTCCCCCACCTGGGCGAGTACAGAAGGCCTCCCCCACCTGGGCGAGTACAGAAGGCCTCCCCCACCTGGGCGAGTACAGAAGGCCTCCCCCACCTGGGCGAGTACAGAAGGCCTCCCCCACCTGGGCGAGTACAGAAGGCCTCCCCCACCTGGGCGAGTACAGAAGGCCTCCCCCACCTGGGCGAGTACAGAAGGCCTCCCCCACCTGGGCGAGTACAGAAGGCCTCCCCCACCTGGGCGAGTACAGAAGGCCTCCCCCACCTGGGCGAGTACAGAATGCCTCCCCCACCTGGGCGAGTGCAGAAGGCCTCCCCCACCTGGGCGAGTGCAGAAGGCCTCCCCCACCTGGGCGAGTCCAGAAGCCCTCCCCCACCTGGGCGAGTACAAAAGACCTATCTGCAGCCCATTTCAGAGGGCGGGAGCCGCTATCTGCAGTCCACTTCAGAAGGTGGGAGCAGCTATTCGCAGTCCATTTGGATTTGCCTATAAATAGGACCCCAAGGCAGAAGTAGAAGGCACATTCCCCCCCCCCCCCCCCCCCCCCCCCCCCTTATGGTGGGCGAGTACTGATGGGAAATTTCAAAGCACTAAAATAATAACAAAATATGATAAGCAGTTATGGCTAGAGTTGATATAGTGCAATAAAAATTCAACTAATAAAAAACCGCAAGTGCACAGTGTACAAATGTAATAACAATGCAAGTACGGGTCGATCCACAGAGAAGTTCAATTTTCTACTTTAATTCAGGCGAATTATAAATAGAAGGTTGGATTGATTTGTCTAACAAAAATGAGATCTTAATTTGAGAAAAATAATTTATGAGAAATATGTCTCGCGTGCAATTTTATTAAAAATGTTTAATAAATAATTATTGAATAAGGATTCATCACTGCATACAAGATATATAGAAGTTATATATAGAAAATTCTTTTTATATAAATCATCAAAATATTTGTATATTGCTTTCCACATATTACATCAAAATCTCTTAAGCATGTGATATATGCGAGCAAAGTAATACAAAATCTTTAATGATAAAACATGATTGAAATTCAAGAATGAGTTCAAATAAATATTTGCTTAAATCGCTACGAATATTTTGTGTGCACTCACTCCATATTACATCGAACTTTCGTAGGAATGTAACATGTGTTTTAAGCTACACAAAATATCAAAGTTATTTAATAAAATCTATGGGCATAAATATTTTCGAATGAAGCGATGAATCGTTATAATAATTATATAATAACATGATTATTTACATTGCACCCGAGACAAAAGAGGATTACTCGCGCATGATTTGTTTTACAAAAATTATAAGAGAGATCATCATAGAAGAAAATAGAAGCGAAGAAATAATTTTATTTATTCATAAACGAAGACTTACAAATTTGCGCGAAGCGCATACATGAGCTTCCTTCGAATCTCCTTCTCATACAATAACTCTCAAAAACTCACAAATAAAATGCTAGTAATCTCCTACTTTTTGCTCCAAAATTCTGATATCCCCTTCCTCCTAAATGAGGAGAATTTATAGAAAGAACATCTCCAAAATTCCATAAAAAATTGGAGCGGGAAACTAAAGAATTCGGACATCTCATGCAGCATTGGCGTTTCGGATCAAGAGCAGAAACGCCTGATCAGTATTTCCGTAATTTAATTCAGCGCCAATTAGAAGCGCTGACCAAGTCAATGTCATAGGTGTCAGAATCAACTCAGCGCCAATTAGTCCTGATTTCATTCCAACGCCCATGGTGAGTGTTGACTTGGTCAGCACCTACTACTTGGGGGCTGAAATTTAACGAGGCCATTTAATTTTAAATCGGCGCTTTGGCTTAATTGAACTCTGACTTGCTGACGTGGTTGAATGGATCGTTGGGCAGCATAGTTTTAGACGGTCATCGAAACTAGACTTTTGACGCATTTGTTTCAATATTCTTCGACGCGTGTATTCTCAGTAAACTGCGCATGTGAAAAGCATCATTTTAAATAAAATACAGCATAAAATACCATGAAATAAATGAATTTTAGTGATTTCATCAAGTACCTTGCCTGCCTCTCTTGTGCCAAGCTCAGCATTGGCTTTAGGAGAGGAAGTTCCTATAGACTTCCGGGTATGTGGCGGGACCTCCTCGTTGCAGCACGCGGGTCTTGTTTATAGCTAGGCAGGTTGGAGTGGTTTTGTATGCTCTCTAGCTTCTTATCACCTTGTCTCACGTGGGTCGATCGCTAAACGAGTAGCCTTTGGTCACCCCCAAGTCTCGAACAGGTTGGACCGGTATCCGGGTTCCAACATTTTTGGTGCGGTGAGCGTGGACTGTGACCGGAGTAAGAAACTTTAGTGTGAGACCTCACGGCGAGCCTTGATGAGAAGGGAGCGAGGCGAGTACCTGGTCAGGCGAGTTCAAATTGAGGTGAGTTCCAGCTCTGGAGAGCTCAATAAACTCGTAGTTGTTCTACTCGCAGATATTCTGCCCGCCAGCGTCCTACTCGCGAGATGCGAGGCGACCAGGAAAGAGGTATTCTACTCGCAGATATTTTGCTCGCATGTGTTCAACTCGCAGATATTCTGCTCGCAAACGTCCTACTCGCGAGATGCAAGGTGGCCAGGAAAGAGGTATTCTACTCGCAGATATTCTGCGCGCATGAGTCCTACTCGCAGATATTATGCCCGCCAGCGTCCTACTCGCGAGATGCGAGGTGGACAGGAAAGAGGTATTCTACTCACAGATATTTTACTCGCGTGAGTTCTACTCGCAGATATTCTGCCCGCCAGCGTCCTACTCGCGAGATGCGAGGCGACCAAGAAAGAGGTATTCTACTCGCAGATATTCTGCCCGCCAGCGTCCTACTCACGAAATGCGAGGCAACCAGGAAAGATGTATTCTACTCGCAGATATTCTGCCCGCATGTGTTCTACTCGCAGATATTCTGCTTGCATGTGTTCTACTCGCAAGGTGCGAGGCGACCCAATGTAAGTGACCCCTGTCCACTGACCGGGCAGCGGAACCCCCGACAACTCTGCGTAGGGGTCATAAGGTCAAAGGTGACACTTGTATTGCCCTCGTTTTCACCTCTTTTATTGCTAACGCATTTTCATACATAGTACATATTAATACTCATGGGTGCTTTGGTAAAACCCATGAGTGATATGATATGCAAATAGTGTTACTTTGACATCTTGCCCACTATGACAATCTTCATAGAGGGATCCATATGATATGGTTATGGTAGAGTGTATATTACGCAAGTCCATACCCGTGGAGGATTCTCCTTAATTCCGCGAGTTCAACTCGCGAGGTCATCGCTTCATCAGCTAAATCGAACATCCACTCAAAGGAGTGTGATGTCTTCAAGGTGATTTAGGATGTGTGATCTCACTTCTCCCCTTGGAACTTCTGGTCGAGCAACGGGATGACGTCTCGGGTTCAGTGCGCCATCCTAAGTCCAAGCCTCTGCATTGCCGGCAGAGATCAGCTCCCCCTTGCATGTTGGCCGATCTGCCCCTCGAGTACCGACTCTCTTTGCTCGTGCACTAGTTACTAGGGGAGAGAATGAAATTATATTCTCAGGTACTCTAAGTAAGTTGAAATCCTCGAGCAGAGTATTGCGGTAGACCAGGTCACTGCACGAGCTCCTCTCCTGCATACCGGCTACTTGCTCCCTCGAGTGAGTTGAAGTCCTCAAGCAGAGTGTTGTCGTAGACTAGGTCACTGCACGAGCTCCTCTCCTGCACACCGACTACTTGCCCCCTCGAGCGAGTTGAAGTCCTCGAGCAGAGTGTTGTCGTAGTCCAGGTTACTGCACGAGCTCCTCTCCTGCACACCAGCTACTTGCCCCCTCGAGCGAGTTGAAGTCCTCAAACAGAGTGTTGTCGTAGACCAGGTCACAGCACGAGCTCCTCTCCTGCATACCGGTTATTTGCCCCCTCGAGTGAGTTGAAGTCCTCAAGCAGAGTGTTGTCGTAGACTAGGTCACTGCACGAGCTCCTCTCCTACACACCGACTACTTGCCCCCTCGAGCGAATTGAAGTCCTCGAGCAGAGTGTTGTCGTAGACCAGGTCACTGCATGAGCTCCTCTCATGCACACCGGCTACTTGCCCCCTCGAGCGAGTTGAAGTCCTCGAGCAGAGTGTTACCGTAGACCAGGTCACTGCACGAGCTCCTCTCCTGCACACTGGCTACTTGCCCCCTCGAGCGAGTTGAAGTCCTCGAGCAGAGTGTTGTCGTAGACCAGGTCGCTGCACGAGCTCCTCTCCTGCACACCGACTACTTGCCCCCTCAAGCGAGTTGAAGCCCTCGAGCAGAGTGTTGTCTTAGACCAGGTCACTGCACGAGCTCCTCTCCTGCATACCGGCTACTTGCCCCCTCGAGTGAGTTGAAGTCCTCGAGCAGAGTGTTGTCGTAGACCAGGTCACTGCACGAGCTCCTCTCCTGCATACCGGCTACTTTCCCCCTCGAGTGAGTTGAAGTCCTCGAGCAGAGTGTTGTCGTAGACTAGGTCACTGCACGAGCTCCTCTCCTTCACACCGACTACTTGCCCCCTCGAGCGAGTTGAAGTCCTCGAGCAGAGTGTTGTCGTAGACCAGGTCACTGCACGAGCTCCTCTCCTACATACCGGCTACTTGCCCCCTCAAGTGAATTCTAAGTCCTCGAGTAGAGAGTTGCCACCTAGTCGATGTTATGAGCATAAAATGTTTGGCACCTCCTCCAGTTGATCTCGCTCGTCTAGCGAATGGCCTGGAGGGTGTCGAATCTTCTACACCTCCAGTTGAGCTCGCTCGTCTAGCGAATGGCCTGGAGGGTGTCGAATCTTCTCCACCTCCAGTTGAGCCTCGCTCCTGGAAGGTGTTGATTCTTCTCCACCTCCAGTTGAGCCTCACTCCTGGAGGGTGCCGACTCTTCTCCACCTCCAGTTGAGTCTCGCTCCTGGAAGGTGTTGATTCTTCTCCACCTCCAGTTGAGCCTCGTTCCTGGAGGCTGTCAACTCTTCTCCACCTCCAGTTGAGCCTCGCTCCTGGAAGGTGTCGACTCTTCTCCACCTCCAATTGAGCCTCGCTCCTGGAAGGTATCGATTCTTCTCCACCTCCAGTTGAGCCTCGCTCCTGGAGTGTGTCGACTCTTCTCCACCTCCAGTTGAGCCTCGCTCCTGGAAGGTGTTGATTCTTCTCCACCTCCAGTTGAGCCTCGCTCCTGGAGGGTGTCGAATCTTCTCCACCTCCAGTTGAGCTCGCTCGTCTAGCGAATGGCCTGGAGGGTGTCGAATCTTCTCCACCTCCAGTTGAGCTCGCAAGTCTAGCGAACGGCCTGGAGGGTGTCGTCTATTCTCCACCTCCAGTTGAGCTCGCAAGTCTAGCGAACAGCCTGGAGGGTGTCGTCTTTTCTCTACCTCCCGTTGAGCTCGCAAGTCTAGCGAACAGCCTGGAGGGTGTCGTCTCTTCTCCACCTCCAGTTGAGCTCGCTCGTCTAACGAACGATCTGGAGGGTGTCGTCTTTTCTCCACCTCCAGTTGAGCTCGGAAGTCTAGCGAACGGCATGGAGGGTGTTGTCTCTTCTCCACCTCCAGTTGAGCTCGCAAATCTAGTGAACGGCCTGGAGGGCGTCGCCTCTTCTCCACCTCCAGTTGAGCCTCGCTCCTGGAGGGTGTCGAATCTTCTCCACCACCAGTTGAGCCTCGCTCCTGGAGGGTGTCGAATCTTCTCCACCTCCAGTTGAGCTCGCTCGTCTAGTGAATGGCCTGGAGGGTGTCTACTCTTCTCTACCTTCAGTTGAGCCTTGCTCCTGGAGGGTGTCGACTCTTCTCCATCTATTTTAGTTGAATTTGCTCAGCTAGTGAAGGGCTTGAGAGGGATACTGAGTGACATGTCATCTAGTGCCCATCTCTCTGAACCACGGGTCCTACATTGTTAGCGGAGATTATGTATAACCCGTAATTCGTCGAGATCAGAAATGCACGAGGACAACACAGAAGACCTCCCCCACCTGGGCGAGTACCGAATGCCTCCCCCACCTGGGCGAGTACAGAAGGTCTCCCCCACCTGGGCGAGTACAGAAGACCTCCCCCACCTGGGCGAGTACCGAATGCCTCCCCCACCTGGGCGAGTACAGAAGGTCTCCCCCACCTGGGCGAGTACAGAAGACCTCCCCCACCTGGGCGAGCACAGAAGGCCTCCCCCACCTGGGCGAGCACAGAAGACCTCCCCCACCTGGGCGAGTACAGAAGGCCTCCCCCACTTGGGCGAGTACAGAAGACCTCCCCCACCTGGGCGAGTACAGAAGACTTCCCCCACCTGGGCGAGTACAGAAGACCTATCTGCAGCCCATTTCAGAGGGCGGGAGCCGCTATCTGCAGTCCACTTCAGAAGGCGGGAGCAGCTATTCGCAGACCATTTGGATTTGCCTATAAATAGGACCCCAAGACACAAGTAGAAGGCACCTTCACCCCCCCCCCCCCCCCCCCTTATGGTGGGCGAGTACCTTGCCTATCTCTCTTGTGTCAAGCTCAGCATTGGCTTTAGGAGGGGAAGTTCCTATAGACTTCCGGGTATGTGGCGGGACCTCCTCGCTGCAGCACGCGAGTCTTGTTTATAGGCAGGTTGGAGTGGTTTTGTATGCTCTCTAGCTTCTTATCACCTTGTCTCACGTGGGTCGATCACTAAACGAGTAGCCTTTGGTCACCCCCAAGTCTCGAACAAGTTGGACTGGTATCCGGATTCCAACAGTGTTTTTTCGCCCGGGCGTGATTTTTTCGCCCGGTAGCGCTTTTTTCGCCCGGTCACATTTTTTCGCCGGGGCGCGTTTTTTTCGCCCGGACGCGTTTTTTTTCTTCCGGGCGCGTTTTTTTCACCCGGGCGCGATTTTTTCACCCGGGAGCATTTTTTTTCTCCCGGGCGCGGTTTTTTTTCGCCCTGTGGCATTTTTTCACCGGGGCGCGTTTTTTTTGCCCGGGCGCGATTTTTTTCGCCCGGGCGCGATTTTTTCGCCCGGTAGCATTTTTTTCGCCCTGTCGCGTTTTTTCGCTAGAGCGCGTTTTTTTCGGTCGGGCGCGATTTTTTCGCCCGGGCGCGATTTTTTCGCCCGGGCGCATTTTTTTCTCCGGGGCGCGTTTTTTTTAGCCCGGACGCATTTTTTTCGTCGGGGCGCATTTTTTTTCTACCGGGCGCGTTTTTTCTCCCGGGCGCAATTATTTCACCCGGGCGCGTTTTTTCGCCTGTTGATGAGTACTTTTTGTACTCATCTTTTAGTATAAGTTTAATATATTTTTAATATGAAATTATATAGTTTTTTGTTTTTCTTATTTAATTTATTATTTTTTTTAATTTTATAAACTAACTTGAGCTTTTTCTGTGTATTTCAGGGTTTTTTGGACACATTGGACCAAAACTTCAAGTACACGCCCAAGGTCACGGGCGTGACCATGGGCGTGTAACCTGCGCGGTGTTCCAGACCTGTTTCCGCCACCACGGGGGCGTTCCGTGAAGAATTCGCCAAGTACACGCCCCAGGTTACGGGCGTGACCAAGGGCGTGACCCAATGTCACGGCCACGACCCGCTGAGACGAATCAGAACCGCTGAGATCAATACTGCCACATCAATTAAAGTTACACGCCCCAGGTCACGCCCGTGACCATGGGGCGTGTCATCCAGTTCACGGGCGTGACTAATCCCGCACTCCTTCCCGCCAAAGCTTCCCGCCAGCAGCACTTTTAAAGATTACACGCCCCAGGTCATGGGCGTGACCTAGGGCGTGACGCACCCGAAATGCCTGCATTGAAGCCTGAACGCGCCCTCTCCGCTCCAGCACCGATCACGCCCCTTACACGCCCCAGGTCACGGGCGTGACCAAGGGCGTGTAACCCAAAATTACCAGCTATAAAAAGGCAGCTCCTCCAGATGATCAAGACACCTTGTATTGGAGTCCAAGCCTCCATTTTTTGCTTATTTCCGTGTTTTTAAGTATTCTAGCTTACTTTTTCTTGCACTTGTAATTTCTCTTTCAATAGTTGTAATTCCTTTTCCTTAATTAATAAAATTTGTTGCTTTTATTCATCCATTCTTCTATTTTGTCCACCTCTCTTTTCATTAGTTATAATCTTCTAGCATAGTTACTTTTCTTATTACAACCAAATCAAATTACTTTTTTGATAGAACAATAGAGATTGTCTTGAGTAAGAGTAATCAACACGCCCGAATTTTTATACGACTTTGGTTTTTATAAAGCCTATACTGCATCTGACACGGTACACTTGTCGTTGTCGTTTGCAAGCATTGTTTTGCTCATCAAGTTTTTGGCGCCGTTGTCGGGGATCTGAGTTGATATTTCGAAAGAGAATATCTATTGGCTTTATCGTTTCCTTTCTTCTCTTATTTTTTTTTTAAAAATTTATTATGTGCAACTAAATTCCTGGAAAGAACGCTTTGGACTTGAATTCCAATCACAGCCTCTAGTACCTTGCGAGCCCTTCACCGGATTGACTTTGGGAAGTCCAGGACTAACCTTAAATCACCTAATTAAAAAATATATATCTATAATAGATTTTTATAAAAAAATATATATATAGAAAAAAAAATATTTATCTAAAGTTTTACTTTTTTCGCCTCTCTTTCCCTTTTATTTTCTTTTTTGGTTTATGACCCGACATAACTCTCCAGCTAATTTTGAATTTGGTTTTGATCCGAAAATCGAGCGCACCTTGCGGCGTCGTCTCCGATTTAGTGATCTACCAATAATTCGCGAAGAGTCAATCAGAGAGACTAACGAAGGTTTAATGGATAACCCCGACCATAATGAGGCCCCGCTACGGACCATGTCCTATTATGCGAGACCAAATTGGGAGGGAACACAATCTAGTATTATTCGCCAGGCGGTGGCGAATAATAATTTTGAAATTAAAACTAGTATCATTCAGATGGTACAGCAAACCGTCGTTTTCGATGGCTTACCGGATGAAGATCCTAATTTACATTTGTTAAATTTTTTGGAAATTTGCGATACATTTAAGATAAATGGTGTCACCGATGACGCCATTCGTTTGCGTTTATTTCTTTTCTTTGCGGACTAAGGCCAAGCAATGGTTGAGCTCTCTTCCTAGAGGTTCCATCACTACGTGGGCCGAGATGACGGAGAAATTCTTAACGAAATATTTTCCTCCGGCAAAGTCCGCTAAATTACGTACGGACATTCTCTCGTTCATGCAAATAGAATTGAAGTCTCTCTACGACACATGAGAGCGTTTCTAAGAACTTTTGCGGAGATGTCCTCACCATGCCCTTCCCATATGGCAACAAGTTCAAACTTTCTACAATGGTTTGAATCTCCAAACGAGGCAGATGATTGATGCAGCCGCGGGGGGACCCTTAATAACAAAACCCCCGAAGCTGCTCAAGAGCTTTTTGAGGAGATGGCCATGAATGCCTATAAGTAGAATGCGCCACGGTCGCGCCCTAATAAACCGACCGGACTTTTTGATGTCGAGGTCACCCCTAACTTAGCGCATCAAGTAGAAATGCTCACAAAACATTATGTGGCGGAGATGACTGCTTCCTCCGCCACAAATTGGGATAATAATAATAATTTTAATAATTTGAATAATAATTTCATTCATGAGCAAGTTGATTATATGGGGAACTCTTATCGCCATCCGTTTAACAATAGTTATAATTCGGGTTTAAGGAATCACCTAAACTTTTCATGGAGCAACCCCAATAACGCTCAACGACCACCACAAGTGAATCCTCCCGGATTCGCACCTCCACCACCACCACAAAAGCCCTCTCCGCTTGAAGAGGTCTTCACTAAGTACATTGCCTCCAATGAGTCCAATATTCGGAATCTCACCGGATCTGTCAAAAATTTGGAAAATCAAATTGGACAGCTCGCCAAAATGTTCTCTGAACGCCAGCAAGGAGCACTTCCGGGCAACACTGAGCCCAATCCGCGGGAGAGCGCCAACGCAATCACACTCCGCAACGTAAAGGAGGTAACCTCTTCAAATTTGGTCGAGCCCGAGGCAAACATTTCATTTTCTCCCCCGCAAGTTCTTTCTTCACCTGCTTTACCGTCTGCTACTTTAGCTCTGCGCATTATTAAAAATCCTTCTATTCCTTATCCTTCAAAATTTAAAGATGAGCGCAATGAGAAGCAATATAAAAAATTTATTGAAATTTTAAAACAAATCCAAATAAATGTGCCATTCTGCGAAGCAATTGCTCAAATGCCAAAGTACGCTAAATATCTAAAGGAGTTACTTTCGAACAAAACGGAACTTGAAAATTTTTCGCGTATTTCTTTAAACGCAGAGTGTTCGGCGACTTTATTAAATAAATTACCACAAAAATTAAACGACCCGGGACGGTTCTCCATCCCGTGTATGTTTGGTAATTTATCAATCAAGCACGCCTTGGCCGATCTAGGCGCTAGCATAAATTTAATGGCTTTTGCGTTATTTAAAAAGCTTGGTTTGGGCATCCCAAGCCCAACTAACATAAGCATCCAACTAGCGGATCGGTCAGTTAAATACCCAATATGGGTCATTGATGATGTGCTAGTGAAGGTTGATAAGTTTATCTTTCCGGTAGACTTTGTCATCCTCGATATTGAAGAAGACGCCGAAGTACCCCTAATACTTGGCCGACCTTTCCTAGCCACCGCTCAAGCTATAATAGCTGTAAATAACGGAAAACTTCTGCGAGTTGGAGAGGAAGAAGTTATTTTCAATGTTAATCAATATCAATGAGAAATGCACTTACTAACGACGATTCTTGTTTTATTTTAGAATCAAATTTTGAAGAAGAATTATCAACTGTTACGGAAATAATTTCCCCTCTTTATGAAAATCCGGAGTTACAAACTTTATTATGTCCTGAAGAAACGACCCGACAGACAAATTTTGAACAAAAAAATTTAAATATTTTTAAAATCAAAACATCTTATGAAGAGCCACCGAGTCTAAAATTAAAACAACTACCAGATCATTTAAAATATGTTTTTTTAGAAGAAAATTCAAAATTACCCGTGATTATTTCTTCTACGCTTAATGATTCGAAAATTTCTGAATTAATTAAAATTTTAAATAACCACCGTCTCGCAATTGCGTGGCAAATCTCTGATATAAAGGGTATAAATCCCTCATTCTGCATGCATAAAATACATCTAGAAAATAATTCTCGCGGCACTATTCAGCCTCAACGACGCCTTAACCTCAATATGAAGGACGTCGTTAAGGCCGAAATTATAAAATTACTGGACGCGAGGATTATTTACTCAATTTCTGATAGCACTTGGGTTAGCCCGGTGCAAGTCGTGCCTAAGAAGGGCGGAATTGCAGTAATTGAAAACGAAAATAACGAGTTGATTCCAACCCGTACTGTTACGGGTTGGCGGATATGCATTGATTACAGAAAATTAAATGATGCTACCCGCAAAGATCATTTTCCGTTGCCCTTCATTGACCAAATTTTAGAACGCTTATCCGGTCATTCGCACTATTGTTTTCTTGATGGTCTTTCGAGATATTTTCAAATCCCAATCGCACCCGAAGACCAAGAAAAAACCACTTTAACTTGCCCCTTCGGCACCTTCGCCTATCGGAGGATGTCGTTTGGTCTTTGTAACGCGCCAGCTACATTTCAAAGGTGTATGCTGGCAATTTTTAATGAATTAGTTGAGGACGTCATGGAAGTTTTCATAGACGATTTTCCAGTCTATGGCGATTCCTTTAAAATTTGTCTAAAAAATTTTGATCGTGTTCTTCAACGCTGCGAAGACACGAATCTGACACTAAACTGGGAGAAGTGACACTTTATGGTCCGTGAGGGATTAGTCCTCGGACATAAGGTTGTTACTAAAGGGATCGATGTCGATAGGGCCAAGATCGAAGTTATAGAAAAACTCCCTCCGCTTACTAATATCGCCATCAGATCCAACAGAGGATTGATGATCCAAAGAGATGTGCGGCACGTTCCTAACATTCGCTTCAACCTAGTTTCAGTTGGGAAGCTAGGCGATGAAGGACACTTGAGTGTCTTCAGTGGAGATTTTTGGAAATTAATCAAAGGGTCATTGGTAGTGGCCAGAGATTATAGATACACTGGCTTATACTACATGGAGGAGAGACCTAAAGCTACTTAAGCCAACACCGTTAGAGTTAGAGCATCCACATCCCTATGGCACAGAAGACTGAATCACATTAGCCAGAAGGGTCTGGATGTCTCTCCCGAAAGAAGATGATCTCTGATCTATCTGTGGATCAGTTAGAGATATGCGACCATTGCATGGTTGTGAAGCATAATAGAGTATCATTCCAGAGCCACACTTCCACCAGAAAATATGAGCCACTGGAGCTCGTACACACTGATGTATGTGGGCCATTGAAGGTCCAGACGAGAGGAGGAGCGTCTTACTTCGTAACATTCATTGATGACTATTCGAGAAAACTTTGGGTCTACGCTATTAAGAACAAAGATGAGGTTCTCGACACTTTCTGGAGGTTCTACGTTGAGGTGGAGAGGCAATCTAGAAGAAGTTAAAGTGCATCAGGTCCGACAATGGAGGAGAATATGTTGGTCTCTTTGATGAATACTACAAAGAGCAAGGGATCAGACATGAAAAGTCTCCGCCCAAGACGCCGCAACTGAATGACGTAGCAGAAAAAATGAACGAGACCTTAATGGAGAGGGTGAGGTGCATGCTATCTGAGTCAAAGCTACTTGACATGTTTTGGGGTGAGGCTTTATACATAGCTGCACACGTCATCAACCTATCTCCAAGTTATGCATTATAGGAGGATGTTCCTGATAGGGTCTGGTATGGGAAGGATCCTTCATATAGCCAATTGAGGGTCTTTGGTTGCAGAGCCTTTGTGCTCGTCCCTCGAGACAAAAGATCGAAGTTGGATTCCAAGACCCATCAGTGCATATTTTTGGGATATGGACGTAGCGACGAGTTTGACTACAGGTTCTTTGACCGTTGAGAAGTAACTTGTATGCATCCACGACGCTATATTTTGTGAGGATCAAACTATGGTTAATCCTGAGAAGATTGAGAAGGTTGACTCTCGCACTAATGCAGAGTTCCCTGTGATTGGAGGTGATGATACTGAGGAGGACGCAAAGCCTAATCCAGTGCAAGGCATTGAGCCACTTCTAGGTCATGAGGACACGACTGATGGCGATCCTACAGAGGACATCACTGATGATGTGCCTATACCAGCAGCTGAGCTCGCTCTACAGAGGTCTGATCGAGTCAGACAACCATCTTCGAGATACTCTGCTACTGAGAATATTTTGTTGACTGACGCGGGGAGCCTGAGTGCTTTGGTGAAGCAGTTCAGAGCTCAGAGAAGAAAGAGTGGATGATTGCTATGCAGGAGGAGATGTAGTTTCTGCATGAGAACCATACTTATGAGCGGGTACGATTGCCTAAGGGCAAAAATGGCTCTGAAGAATCGATTAATTTTTAGAGTAAAATAGGGAGACCCCTTGACACCACTCAGATACAAGGCAAGATTAGTGGTGAAGGGTTTTAGTCAAAAATAAGGAGTTGATTTTGATGAGATCTTCTCTCCTTTTGTGAAGATGTCATCCATCCGGGTTGTTCTTGGTCTTGTTGCAAGACTAGACCTGGAGATTGAGCAGATGAAATGTCAAGATCACCTTTTTGTATGACGATCTTGATGAGGAGCTTTATATGGAGCAGCCCGAAGGTTTCATGGTGAAAAGGAAGGAGTGTCTAGTCTGTCGCTTGAAGAAGAGCTTATATGGCCTGAAATAGGCCCCGCGATAGTGGTACAAGAAGTTTGAAACTTTTATGGGGGAGATCGAGTTCAGGAGAACCATCCTTAATCACCGCGTGTTTGTGAAGCAGTACGCTCTAGAGGATTTCAGTATTTTACTCATTTATGTTGACAACATGCTAATAATCGGGAGGAGCACTGCGCGCATTGCCGAGCTGAAGCGGTAGTTGAGCTCCACATTTGTGATGAAGAACTTGGGAGCTGCGAAGACCATCCTAGGGATGCATATTCGGAGAGATAGAGGCTCCAAGTTAATTTGGTTATCGCAGGAAAGATATATCAAAAAGGTGCTACAGAGATTTAGTATGTATCATGCAAAGAAGGTGAGCACGTCGCTTGTAACTCACTTCAGACTTACTGCTGACCAGTGTCTGAGCAAACCTGAGGAGAAAGAGGAAATGCAGAAGGTCCCCTATGCTTCTGCAGTTGGTAGTCTCATGTACGCTATGGTGTGCACACGCCTAGATATAGCGCATGTCATTGGCACTATTAGTAGGTTTCTCTTCAATCCTGGGAGAGAGCATTGGAATACTGTGAAAGGGATTCTAAGGTACCTACATGGGATGTCAGACTTGTTGTTAAGGTTTGGAGATAGTGATCCAGAGATACTGGCCTACACTGATGCTGATATGGATAGAGATTTGGACTCCAGAAGATCGACCTCTGGGTACCTGATCCTATTTGTAGAGGGAGCTGTGTCGTGGCAGTCATGACTGTAGAAGTGCGTTGCACTGTCGACTACAAAGGCAAAGTTTATAGCTGTCACTGAGGCTGGGAAAGAACTTTTTTGGATGAAGAGGTTCATCAAAGAACTGAGTTTCACTCAGGAGCGTTACACACTCATATGCAACAGTCAGAGCATGATTCATTTTGGAAAGAATCCCATCTTTCACTCGAGATCCAAGCATATTGACATGCGGTATCATTGGATACGTGATACTCTAGAGCAGAGAGAGCTTGATTTGCAGAAGGTGCTGCACACTGATGGAACTGGAGCAGATATGCTTACGAAAGCCGTGTCGAGAGGAAAGTTTGAACATTGTGTGAGAATCGCTGGCATGACGATCTCTTCCACATAAGATCAAAGGTGATAAATTATTGGGTACAGTTCCCGTCCTTTGTGGAGAAAATTGTGGATTTAAATTCTACTAACTCAAATTTGATGACACTGAATCTACTGACCAAAGAGGAGACATGTTGATGGAGGCTCTAGTGGGGGGCAAACTAGAGATTTAAAGGAAGATTGTCAGAATGACAAGTTTCTTCACTTAGTCAAAAATGAGAGATTTGATGAGATAATTTACTCATAAATGTGAAAGGCGCTAGCCATCTTTTGACCATGCTTTTCAAGTATGTGTTTCATGCCAAGTGTGAAAAGGGGTAACTGTCTTTGACTATAAAATCAACATGTGCTCTTGAAGAAAACTTCTAGGAAAGTGTTCAGAGGAAGCTTCATGACATGTGCTTTTGACCGAGGGAAGCTTCATGGAAGCTTCATACACATGTTAATTACCACCTCGACTCCTTTGGTTTTGGCCTGATAAATAGGCATGAAGGAGGAGGGGTAAGACATCCACTTCTCTCAAATCTCAAGCATTGAAAGTTTCTAGAGAGACCTTTGTGACAATCGTCTTAGTTTGGAGAGAGATTTTGTATGTCTCTGCGACATTAACAAGGAAGACTTTACTACACTGTTTGGATCTTGACCTATTATTATAGATATTGTTGATTCCCTCTAGGATGTGATGTTTTTTGCCTTTTCTTTTGTTCGTCGTGATGCTAATCAAGCGGCTCATACTATTGATGTCCTTATATTTCGTGTGACTTTTGGATTACCCTATGATGTACTTGATCAGATCTCACTTGAGATGCCTATTTGATCAGATCTCACGTGATCTCACTTGAGATGCAAGCAAATTACGAGCAATGTAGCTTTTGGCGACCACCTTACAATAATTTTATTCTAATTTAATTTACATTTAAATTACTTAAGCTTGAAAAATATTTACAGCGATCCCCAAAATGAAAAAGAAAATGATGAGCAAGCAATGATAGAAATTTAGTCATAAATCAAGAATTAGTGTTGCGCGATTAATCGAAAAGGCATATTTAATGAGAACTTCTAAATTAGAATTGGAAAAATATATATATTATATTAGTCCCTAAATTTAACCCTTGTTGCGGGTCACTCGACGCTCTTCCAGACCGGGCAAATTGAACCGTCTTAGCCCGAGAGTGAGCCGAATGCGCAAACAGTCACAGAGAAAATAGACAGGTGACAAGAGAACGTTTTTAGCGTGGAAAACCCAGAAAGGGTAAAAAACCACGTGGCCGGATCGGCGCCAGCCAAATTTCACTAAGTGTTGAAGTATTACAAACGATGTTACAAGTTCAGAGAGCGACAGGCCGCTTCTTGCTACAATTGTAATTGAAAAAAATTCTCCGAGGGTGACAGGTCACCTCTCAGAGAAGCTAAGTGTCTTGGTGTTGCAGGAAGTCTTCAAGGTCCGAAGAAGATCTTCAAGTGACGAAGGAGATCTTCAAACCACGAAGGAGATCTTCGAACCGCGAAGGAGATCTTCGAAGCGCGAAGGAGATCTTCGAAGGAAATTTTCAAGGAGCTCTCTCGGATGCCAAAAGTCCGATCCCTTCAAATAAGGATTCAGGGTCCCCTTTATAGACTTGGTCGGGGGCGGCCCGGTAGTTTCGTCGCCGTAACCACTGTAACCACCTGACAGGGCGATCTTGACCGTTGATCGTGAGCACATGGATCGCCACTTTTCGAGTATGACGGCTTCGCCCCTCGGGCAGTTCGGGCAGTTCGGGCAGTTCGGGCAGTTAGCGCTCCTGATTGCAATATGCAAATCCTGCAATCTTAAGAGAGAAAGTGAAGTTAGCAGTTGCGCGCACCGTGAACTTTGCAATGTTCAAACGTGCGCGGTATGAAAACTGGGTACAGACTTAGTGATGCCAAGCGCGCGTTGAACACCGAGCGGGAACGCCGCAAAAGCATGATCGGAGTCGTGCGAGGGCGACGCAAAGGGGCGGCGGGCGCGCCGTGCGCCGAGGGAGACCGACCGGCAGGCCGTGCGCGCTAGCGCGCAGGTTGCATGCGCGGAGGCCGCGCGCACGCTAGCGCGCGGGCCACGCGCTAGCACGCGGGCTGCGCTAGCGCGGAGGTCGCGCGCGCGCGAGCGCGCGGGCCGCGCGCTAGCGTGCGGGCCGAGCGCGCGGGCTAGCGCGCGGGCCGCGTGCGCGCGCTAGCGCGCGGGCCACGCGCGCGCGCAGACCGCTCTGGCCGCGCACGCGCGCGGTTCCGCGCGTGCCGCGCAGTCGAGCGCTACCGCGCGCGCTAGCGCACGAAACTGCGCGTGCGTGTGGCGGTTTTTGGGCGGTTTTGCGGCGGTTTTGGGTGGTTTTTCTCTTCCTTCTTGCCCATGCCTCCACCATCTTAGTGGGGAGTGGGGTTTTTTGGCTAAACACAGCCCGGATTTCTCTACAAGATGAATGAAGACCCATCAATTGCCTCCAAAATCCTCGGAGTTCGCTCACATTGCTTAGAGAAGTGCGAGGATTTTATTATCTTTTGGTGCGGTCCGGACGCTGCGGCGGAGTCATGGCAGAGGTATTTTGTGGTTTTTTCTTCCTCTCATCGCGTCGCTATTATACTGTTTTTTTTTGCAGTGACCACCACGTCGTGTGGTGGTATTTTGCGCGGATTCAAGATTTATTAATTCTTATTTTTCCTCTCCCTTTTTTCAGACATCGAGGAATGGAGCGCGATCAAAATCGATGCGATTGCGTTCTACGCTTAATGTTGAGCGCGTTGAGGCTTGGCGTAAGCGGTTTAGACTCCCATCGTCCGTAGAAGTGAAGATACCATTTCCGGAGGAACGTGCTCAGAATCCGCCGACCGGATTTATTACTGTCTCTGAGAGCTGTTTAAAATCGGGGTTCCGCTTTCCACCGTCGGAGGAGGCGATCGAGATTTTTAGGTTCTGCGGCGTGCCTATTTCACAGTTTACACCAGTCGGCATGACGAGGATTATGGGGTTGATTGCATTTTTTCGGGAGCACGGCTCGCGACTTTCTTTGGAGATTTTCAAGGATTGGTGTGAGGTTTTCACGGATCCGGGAGGTCGGATTGATGTTTGTAGCAACAAGGGGTGGTTCCGTTTTGGGGAAAAGAATGATTATCGCCACGGGAATACTTTATATGGGTATGTTCGCAACCGTTGGGACTTGCCAGAGCTTTGGAGGAATCTTCCGGGCCGCTGCCGCCGCCAAGTGGGACGAGAAAACGAGTTCCAGCCACTTCCTGGTTTTCCAGATCGTGATGACTTATCGAAGGCTCTTCATGGCGTGGCTCATTTTGCCGAGGAGAATAGATTACTGTTAGTCGGGCTTTCGTCGGATGCCGAGCGGGATGCTGCCGTTCCTTTACCGCGTGATAGGAAGAGAAAGCTTGTCATTAGATGCGGAGGCTCAGGGACAACATCTTCTCCACCTCCACCGAAGAGCCGTTCTGACGGGGCGGGTCCCAGTGGAGTCGTGTCTGACGAGACTCCTATTGACGTTGACGTTGAGATCGCGGCTTCTCCTGTGGCGGAAGCGCCTCCTCAGAGCGATCCTCCTCATCCTCCGCCGATGACGGCGAAGAGAGTATCGTCTTCGTTACGGGCGATGACTTCAGCGGTTAGTCACATCTTCTTGTTGTTTGCTTTTTATGTGTCTTCTTTTTCCAATATTCTTATCTCGCCCTTTCTTTGCAGACTGATGTCATGAATAGCGTCGCTCATACTAAGAACGATTGCTACGTTGGGCTGAAGGACGGATACTTCGTTCTTCAAGAGGAGCTACGTGTCGCGAAGAGCTCTTTGGAGGATTCCAAGAAGAAGAGGGAGCGCGAGATGTCGCGGGTGCTCCAATTGAAGTCCGATCTGGCCCTGGCCCGCTCCGAGATAGAGCGTCTGCAGAGGGAGCTTGGCGCAGAGAAGGCTGCTGCTGATGATACTGCTAGATTGGTCAAAGATTTGCAAGGAGACATGTTCCGTCAAGACGGCGAGCTGGGATTCCTGAGAGGCGAGGTAGAGAGGCTTTCTTCTCTTGAGCCGGATGCCAAGGCTATTAAGGCCGAGGGAGTTGCTGAGTAGAAGGATTCCCTGGAATTCATGGAGGAGCGCTCTAGGATCTCTGAGGAGCTTCGAGCGGAGATTATGACCAAGGAGGTGGATCCCCTTCTGGAAGATGAGTGCGAGATTTCTTTTAAGAGGGGGATCGAGAAGACCCTTCGCATGGTGGAGAGAAAGCTCGGGTGCAGCACGACCGGGATCGGCGTTGGCGATCTTTCTGAGGACGATTGTTCTGACGTAGATATCGATGGCTGATCGTTTTGCTTTCATTTGTCTGTATATTTTGTTTTCCTTCCCCATGTACCATATTTCGTTGTGTTTGTATTTGCATATTTCGCGGTGTGATGCGACTCTTTACTTGGTCATATTGCTTGATGATTATTTCTTTGTCCGCCATTGATACTTGCCTTTTGCTTTTCTCGCTTTTGTGCTCGTCAAATTTTTGGCCCCGGATAGCGGCTGTGAGTGTGTGCTAGGAGCTGGGTAGAAGGGGAACTGGCCCCTAGTATCGGTGAAGGGCGGACGCTTCGAACCGTGGGCGACCGTGAGGGGGGCAGGCCCTGGCGGCGCCGTGATCTTACTACCGAGGTGAAGGGAGAACGCTTCGAACCGGGTAGCACGAGATCACTGGGGAACTGGCCCCGAGTATCGGTGAAGGGCGGACGCTTCGAACCGTGGGCGACCGTGAGGGGGGCAGGCCCTGGCGGCTCCGTGATCTTATTACCGGGGTGAAGGGCGAACGCTTCGAACCGGGTAGCGCGAGATCACTAGGGAACTGGCCCCGAGTATCGGTGATGGGCGGACGCTTCGAACCGTGGGCGACCGTGAGGGGGGCAGGCCCTAGCGGCGCCGTGATCTTACTACCGGGGTGAAGGGCGAACGCTTCGAACCGGGTAGCGCAAGATCACTGGGGAACTGGCCCCGAGTAGCGATGAGTAATTGTAGAAGTATGCATTGCGCAGGTCGAGGCTCGCGGCTTTTTCATAAAAATTGCAGGAAGATAATTTGCGTGAGTCGAGGCTCCCGGCTTTTACTCAATTCTAAAAATTGCAGAAAGATAGTTTGCGTGAGTCGAGGCTCACAGCTTTTAGACAATATAAAAATTACAGAAAGATAGTTTGCGTGAGTCGAGGCTCACGACTTTTACACAATATAACAATTGCAGAAAGATACATTGCGTGAGTCGAGGCTCACGGCTTTTACATAATGGGGTAAAAAGGTTACTGATAGAAGCGGCGCAGGTTTTGTGCATTCCAAGTGCGTGGGAGTGTCTTTCCCTCGGCTGTTCTGAGTTTGAATGTTCCAGGCTTTACTGTTGCGGTGACCACATAAGGTCCTTCCGAGGCTGGTGAGAGTTTGTCTTTCTGCGGACGAGATCTCCGACGTTGATTGGCCTGGGTTTCACCCTTCTGTCATAGAGCCGGGCTACGCGCCTTTGGTAGGTAGCGACGCGCTGGGCGACGTCGTCTCGAGTTTCGGAGATTAAGTCGAGGTTCTCGCGAAGCAGTGCGTTGTTCTTGCTGTGATCGAAAGTCAGCATCCGGATGCTTGGTACTCCGATGTCGACGGGGATGACAGCTTCGGTTCCGTAGCAGAGGTTAAACAGCGTTTCTCCCGTTGGAGTCCTCTCTGTCGTGCGGTAGGCCCATAGTACATTCGGGAGTGCGTCCACCCATTGCCCCCCAGCTTCTTCGAGGCGCGTCTTCAGCCCTTTAAGGATGGTGCGGTTGGTGACCTCCACTTGCCCATTTGTTTGTGGATGTGCTACGGCGGTGTGGCGGAGGTTGATCTTCAAATCCTCACACATCTTAGTGAATGACTTCCCGGTAAACTGGGTGTCGTTGTCGGCGATGATTGTAGCTGGGATACCGAAGCGACAGATAATGTTCCTCCATACGAACTGTTTGGCATTCTCCTCCGTGATCTTGGCTAGGGGCTCAGCTTCCACCCACTTGGTGAAGTAATCAATGGCCAGAATGATGAATTTTCTCTGTCCGGATGCCAGAGGTAGGGGCCGAGGAGATCAATTCCCCACTGTGCGAAGGGCCATGCACTTTGAAGCGTGGTGAGCGCGACCGGGGGCTGGTGAGGTACGTTTGCGTGAAGCTGACAGCTCTTACATTTTTGGACAAGCTCGGTCGCGTCTTTTTTCATTGTTGGCCAATAGAAGCCTCTGCGCAAGATCTTCTGGGCCAACGCTTTTCCACCTAGATGTTCTCCGCAGACTCCTCTGTGAACCTCCCTTAGGTCGTAGTCCGCTTCGCCTGCCGGCAAACACTTTAGATAGGGCCCTGAGAACGCACGCTTGTAGATCTCCCCCTCTATGATGGCGAACGATGTCGCTCGCATTCGTAATTTGCGTGCTTCTAGGCGGTCCTTGGGAAGGTTCCCATGCTCGAGGTAGGCCCGTATGGGGGTCATCCAAGACGACTCCTCTTCATCGATGGCCGCAATTTCCCATGACCCTGGAATAATTGGACCCACGATCTCTTCCACTCTGCGTCTTCGTGATTGATAGCTGGTGGGTGAGGTCGCCAGCTTAGAGAGCGCATCTTCTCTAGAATTCTGTTCCCGTGGGATGTGCAGAATCTTGTACGACGGTATCTTCTGAAGAAGCGCTTTCACGAACGCGAGGTACTGTGTCATTTGGTCATTCTTGGCCTCGTATTCTCCCTCAACTTGCGAGACTACAAGTTGGGAATCTGCGTGAATCGTCAGGCTCTCAGCTTTGCAATCGATGGAGAGTCGGAGGCCGGCGATCAGAGCCTCGTACTCTGCGATATTGTTGGTTGCTGGGAATTTCAACCTGAGGCCATACTCCAAGGTAGTCTCATCGGGGCTTAGGAGAAGCAATCCTGCTCCAGCTCCTTCTGCTCCTGAAGCACCGTCGACGTAGAGAGTCCAACGGGGGGTGGTGATATCTTTAACAGGGGTCGTTTCTGGTGGGATGGTGTACTCAACAACGAAGTCGGCGAGTACTTGCGACTTGATGTCTGGCCGGGGTAAGAATTGGATGTCGAATTCGCCAAGCTCCACCGCACACTTCACCAGTCTCCCTGAGGCTTCTGGTTTCTGGAGGATTGTTCGTAGAGGGAGCTGAGTTAATACTTTTACTGTATGAGCCTAGAAGTAGGGCCGAAGCTTCCTCGCCGAGAAGACGAGAGCTAAGGCAGTTTTCTCCGCCGCCGGATACCTGGTTTCAGTATCAGTGAGTACTTTGCTAAGGTAGTAGATTGGCCGTTGTACTCCTCCTTCATCTTTCACGAGCACTGAGCTGAGGGTTGTAGGCGAAACTGCCAGGTACAAGAACAGGGTTTCTCTGGGGATTGGCTTTGACAGGAGCGGGGGCGAGGCCAGGTATTGTTTGAGAAGTTCGAAAGCCGTCTGGCACTCGTCCGTCCACTGGAACCCGGTGTGGCGTGCTCCCCGGGGGATCTTGAAGAACGGGAGGTACTTGTCTTCTGTGCGTGATAGGAAACGAGACAGCGCGGCGATCCTCCCATTTAGTCGTTGTACTTCCTTGATTGAACGGGGTGGCGACATGTCCTCCAACGCCTTGATCTTCTCGGGGTTGGCCTCAATTCCCCGATGGGTTACCATGAAACCCAGGAACTTCCCCGCCGTCAAACCAAACGCGCATTTGCTAGGGTTGAGCCGCATTCGGAAGCGACGAAGAAGCTGAAAGCACTTTCCCAAGTCTTTCAAGTGGTCGCGACGGTGGACGCTCTTCACTAGCATGTCGTCCACGTACACCTCCATCGTCTGCCCGATGAGGTCCTTGAAGACTTTGTTCATCAGTTTTTGGCATGTCGCTCCGGCATTTTTAAGGCCGAACGGCATCACCTTGTAGTAGTAGACTCCTTTGTCGGTGCGGAAGGCAGTGTGCTCCTCGTCTGCGGGATTCATCCTTATCTGGTTGTAGCCTGAGTAAGCATCCATGAAGTTGAGCAGCTCGTGACCGGCCGTTGCGTCGATGAGCTGATCAATCCTCAGGAGAGGGAAACTGTCTTTCGGGCACGCCTGGTTCAGGTTGCTGTAGTCGACGCACATTCGCCACTTCCGCGAGGCCTTCTTTACCATTACCACGTTAGCGAGCCACGTGGGGTATTCTGCTTCGCGGATGAACCTCGCCTCCAGAAGCTTAGCTACTTCTTCTTCGATCGCCTTCAACCGCTCGGGAGCGAAGTTCCTCTTCTTTTGAATTACGGGCCTGCAGGCAGGGTTAACGTTCAAAGAGTGAAAAATGACTTCAGGATCTACCCCAGGCATGTCCTCCGGGCTCCAAGCGAAAATGTCATCGTTCTCCTGCAGGAAGGTTGTGAATTCTTCTAGTTCTTCTGGCGATAAGAGGGACCCGACTCGGACGGTCCGGGTCGGATCCTGCTGGGAGAGCGGCATTTCCACCAATCCTTCAACGGGTGCCCCCCGCTGCAGAGTAGCCTCGTCCCGCAGGTCGAAGTTGTCGATGTTGAGGGTAGTCGCCTTTGCCGGTTGAGCCTGCTTCAGGTAGCAAGTTCTAGCTGCCTCTTGATTTCCACGAACGATTCCTACTCCAGCGGCCGTCGGGAATTTCATAGCCAGGTGCGGGATTGACGGGATGGCTCCGAAAACAGATTGGAGCGGTCTCCCGAAGATTGCGTTGTAGGCGGAGCTTGACTCCACAACTACGAACTGAATGTTATGAGTTGTTTGTCTTGGGAACTCACCGAGCGTTACCGGAAGGGTGATCATGCCTGTTGAAACCAGTAACCCGGTTTCGACGTTCGCAAGGGGGATGCAGCTAACCCTTACTTGACCTGAGCAAGACCCTTGACCAGTCACTAAGAACCAAAGAACCTTGCCCTTCAAGAACATCTAAGTCCACGAACGGACCCTTAAGCTGCAGCGTGGAGGTCCCACCACATACCCGGAAGCTCTCAAGGAACTTCCCCTCCCAAGCCAATGCTGAGCCTGGGCACCTTGGAGGGCACTAAGGATCACCTCACCGTCCACCTTCAATGACAGGGGGAGGGGAGGAGTAGTGTTTGCTCATACGTGAGGGAGGGGGTAGAGACCAACCCTTCTCAAGGTGCCCATGGGGGTCTATTTATAGACTTTCCCAAAAACGGACTGCGAATAGCCAAAATTGGACTGCGGATAACAAAATTCCTCCGAAAGATGGAGGTCGGGCGAGTGCCCACTCGCCCATGGCCGGGCGAGTGGAGCACTCGTCCAAGGCCGAGCGAGTGGAGCACTCGCCCAAGGCCGGGCGAGTGGAGCACTCGCCCAAGGCCGGGCGAGTGGAGCACTCGCCCAAGGCCGGGCGAGTGGAGCACTCGCCCAAGGCCGGGCGAGTGGAGCACTCGCCCAAGGCCGGGCGAGTGGAGCACTCGCCCAAGGCCGGGCGAGTGGAGCACTCGCCCAAGGCCGGGCGAGTGCTCACTCGCCCAAGGCCGGGCGAGTGGAGCACTCGCCCATGGCCAGGCGAGTGCTCACTCGCCCAAGGCCGGGCGAGTGCTCACTCGCCCAAGGCCGGGCGAGTGCTCACTCGCCCAAGGCCGGGCGAGTGCTCACTCGCCCAAGGCCGGGCGAGTGCTCACTCGCCCAAGGCCGGGCGAGTGGTGCCCTTCTCACTCGTCCGACCCGCTTTCACCTTAGCTAGTTCCGGTCGCTCGTGAACGACCATTCTCCTTATCTTCCTCGATTCCGCTGGGACTGGGTCAACCAAATCAGCTCGACAAATATGAGGGTTGTACACAATCCCCGCTCTTTTCGAGCTTACCTTAAGCTCGGAAAGAATGTCCAACCCACCTATTTGACGAGTAGGTGGGACCTGAGGGGGATCCGCGAAGGGACCTGCCAACGGGACCATCCTTCGGCTAAACCTGACTTGAGGCGGAAGGCAAACCTCTCTCCACTAGACACCCCTCCTGTGAGCCGAGCTCAACAGGAGGTGGAGAAAGCTCAACACCTTTAGGTCGAGCTAAACTCGACCGAAGTTGGAGGGAGACTCAACACCTCTAGTCTAGCTGAACTTGACATGAGGCGGAAGGCGAACCTTTCTCCACTAGACACCCCTCCTGTGAGCCGAGCTCAACAGGAGGTGGAGAAAGCTCAACACCTTTAGGTCGAGCTAAACTCGACCGAAGGTGGAGGGAGACTCAACACCTCTAGTCGAGCTGAACTTGACATGAGGCGGAAGGCGAACCTTTCTCCACTAGACACCCCTCCTGTGAGCCGAGCTCAACAGGAGGTGGAGAAAGCCCAACACCTTTAGGTCGAATTGATCTTAACCTTGGGTGGAGAAAAACTCAACAACTCTAGTCGAGCTGAACTCGACCTGAGGTGGGAGGCGGGAACTCCATACCTACCAGGGAGCCGAGCTTACCTGGTGGGGGAGGGATTCAACACCTAACAGGGAGTCGAGCTCAACTGGAGGTGCACTATAACAAACTGCACTTATAGTAAGGACCTAAATCGTTACAGTAAGTGCCAAAAATCGTTACAAAAACTCTTTGGTAACGAAAAAAACTTTAAGTAACGGTTTTCCTCTAAAGCTCGGCGCTAAAGGTTCTTGTAATGAATGTATGCATGTCGTTACAAATAAATTAATTGTAACAAACGATACTTTCTCACCAAAAAGAGATTCTTCCTCACAATAAATTGGTCACAATAAATATTATTTCGTTACGAATGTTATTTTTCCTCACAAAAAAAACAGTTACAATTAAAACTATTTTGTTACAAATGTTTTAATTTTTCCTCACTAAAAATAAACTAACTTCGTTACAATAAAGTATAATAAACATTATTTCGTTACAATAGATTAAACAATAGTAACGAAAAAATCGTTACATTTGTTTTCCACTCTTCTTACTACAGCCAATTCATTTATATATCAAAAATATTCCATTTCTATTTTTTGTGTACCTGAGATTTTATTACAAATAATAATCTTGAAAACACACATATATTTAATATTTCGTAACAAGATCAACATGTATTTATTCACAACAAAAAGTATTACATAGAGTACAAGTTATTATCATCTCATCTAAAATAATACAATATTACATTACAAGATCAACATGTTTCTAATAAATCTTCCGTCATTTTTCGAAAAATAATCGTCCATCACTTTCTGACTAATGAATCTTTCGTCACTTGCCGGTCAATGCTCGAGTACCCTACAAATAAAAGAGAGCAATTAAGATCAAAATGACTTCATATCTAAGTACTGAAAAATTAGCAAGAAAATTACCAACAAATGCTTGATCAAATCATTATTTGAAAAGAAATTACCAACAAAGAAGCCAATACATATTCTGAAAGATCAAGTATTTTCGAGATAACAAGAAAACACAAACACATTATAGAGACAAAACACTCATTTCTTCCTGTATATGCCCCCATCCTCATCTAGTAGCTCATGAAGTTTTTCTTCAACTATATGCATGGAGCAAGAAGGCAGTGATGAGGTGGCATGGTCAGATAAAATTTAAGAGCTCATGACGGTGAAAATTAAAATTACCTCCTTCAATATGTCGACTGCCAATAGCCGTTGACACTTTCTTTGCTTTTCCATCTGAAAAATAAGCAGGTTTCTCATCCCAAAACAATGTGTGCACGAGCTATGCAACTAACAAATTTCTAAAATAAATTAAACCTAACAAAAATCGAGAAAAGCTACTTTAAACAACAATCTTAATCAGCTGAGGAAATGTTGTTCAAAACTGTCCAAGTTGCGGTCAAGAGTATCCAATTTGACAAAAAAGCTAAAACATGATTTGGTGAGAATTGCACAAGTTTGGTTTAACATCAAAATTTTAATATTATGGGGTTAATGCTTTTCTAGGCTTATGAAGCACAATTGTTAGAGTAACCCAATTTTCTCAATAAAGTTGCATCCTTCATACATCTAGGGTTGCTTTATTTATGTTGTTCTCAAAGGTTTGTGTCTTAGTTTGAATGCTTATGATGTTGAAATTTATTGAGATTAACGTATAAAAATGTTATTTTCACCAGGTCTAATAATAGCTATAGTTAAAGAAACTTAAATTCTTAGCTCTAGTTAATGTGTATTCACACATCAAAGAAAAGCTAGAAAAAACTAGCACTGCAAAAATATTTACCTTATCCTAGCTATTAAGTCTTGGCATAGGCTTTGTTTGGCAGCATTTCCTCTTCCGTTGCAGTTGATGCAATCATGAAAGCCTGGCTTGAAAAGCAGTCAAGAGTTAGTTTTAGATGACATAGGCAGTAGTATGCTCAAAGAAACATATTTTAGTAGAACCAAAATAGAAAAAACAAAATACATACTTTTAATATAACCAAAATCATTCAAACAAGAAATTAAGATATTAACATATTACCCCAAATGAGCCAAATCCATACAGCAATAATTGGTCAAATCCATCAAGATTAACACTAAAGTGTCAGAACATTTAATTTGCTTTGATGTGGATCATATTATTCATCGATCCGAGGTGTATGAAGGCCAAGATCATGGAAGATGAGATATGATGAGTCCTGAATTTGTGAATTTTCAGCACCATGACCGCAAAATTTAGATAATCGGTTAGCATTCATATATATTATCCTTAGAACCTATACAAATAGAAAAAACTTTTATATCAATACTGCTAACTATTAATTAATGCCACTAGCGGGAACAGTTATACACTACACTTCAGGTAACAAATACTTACATGTATGGCACATCATATGTGTGTCCAAATACATACCTCATGGTGGGTTATCACTCTGCATCTCGATCATGATCAACCAATCAAACCATATATGGCACCATCTACATCGCTAACAAAGTCATCATAGTTGACACTAACACAACTTTGCCTTCCAACTCTTTTTATTATGAATGTGAATTCATCACCACTTTGCGATATCCAAACAAAGTAAAACACAAGTAATAAGGAAATAGTCCCTAGATCAGCATGGAGAAGTTTGGAGAAAAGTTTAAGTTTCAACAGACAAAAATATCTCGACCGTTGAAAGTTTTCTTAGCAGTATACGTTTGGAGAAAAGTTGCAGTTGATACTAAAAATAATCAGAGCAAGATTTGTTTGTACGGATGACAATTTGTTGAATAGCCCAAGTAAGCTTTTTTATAGATATCACTCCCAATTCGACTCAAATAACAATAAGAGGAGTAATTTGCTCGAGAAATAAAGTGAACTCCCAATTCGACTCAAATAACAAAAACATTACACAAAAATAGTTAGGGAACAACTTCTTGCATATTAACATACCACATAAATGAATCAAAATAAGGAACCAAAATCCTTGATTGAAATAACATGTTAAGAGAGAAGCTTTTCACATCCATAACACATGGATTATAAACAAGTTCGATCTGCCAAGACGATTTCCTATTCTTATTCCTAAATTTCCATATTTTGATAGAGAAACTCTGTACTTAGTTCCTCCTAGCATGAAAAAAACTAAAATCACGAACACGAAATGATTACGAATCAGGTATGGGAACTCTAATGGCAATACAAAAGCTGATTAGAACAAACTTTAACAAACAAAATCGTAATAGAAAGTGCATGATTTAATAATTATAACAACAAAAATTCTCTAACACTACAACATACCATTTCTTTTAAAGACTCATTGTGAGATGAAGAGTTGCTTTAGATTTGGTTAAAATGTTTATTAAGAAAGTTCATTAGTATTGGAAATCTTAATCAAAAACAAAAAAAATAAAACTAGTCACCCGGTGAAGAGAATTTAGGGCTCAAAAATATTGTAATATATCTTCTTGGTGGCAATAATTATGATTTCCCAACCTCAAAGGTTTAATAAAAAAAAGGATCATTAAAAAATATATAGAACAATATTTAGAAAACAAAGTTGCCTAAATCAAGCTAAAATTTATTCAAAATATACAAAAGATGAAACATAAAAATATAAACTGGAACCTGAACAATCATACGTGGAACCTGGACAAACATAAATGGCAGGTTTACCGCAGAGGAACTGTGAAGAGTGAAAGCCAAGATAGCATTACATTATTTTAAAATGTAAAGCGATCACAACACCTGCTTATTTTTTCTATTATTCGTCCATGCAAACAAACCAGGGAATTTAGTAGAAATATTATTTGAAGCAAAGCAGAGAAATACATTCCCCAATTTATATTCACAAAATTAGGGCTATAATAACATCATCAAACTTATCAGTCTTTAGATCACTCCTGCCATCTATGTTGCGGATGAAGTAAAAATCAGGGCTATAATAATCAAGGCTATAGTAGGAGATCCACTGTAATCATGATAGGAAACACATAATGCCTTAAGTGAACTATCCCATAATTAGCTGAAAGTCATAAATCAAGAAATATCTTATCTGCGTATTATAAAAAAAAATTGTATTTCCTAAGCATAAATCAAAATAGTGAGCATCAAAGAAGTAAGGAGGAAAGAAAGAAGTAGGAGAAGCTTACAGTGAAACTAAGTCCAGGAGGAAGACATCAATCCCGTAACCAAGGGCGATTTCATCGTCGAGCTTACAGTGGAGATGGTCGGCGGAGGAGAGCATGGGAAAAGAGGGGGGAAATCTTGGAGAAGACATCGCTGTGATCGATCGAAGATTGGAACGTCGCGAGAGAGGAAGAGGGAAGAGAAACCTTAGGGCACGTGAGAGGGAGAGAGAAGAGAAACCTTAGGGCACGCGAGAGGGAGAGGAAGAAATGCCCTAGCAGCGAAGAGAAGAAGGGAGAGAATGATGCATCGTCAGAGGATGGCGCAGTGAGACTCTAGAAAGTGATGTGCTTCGCAGGCGGCGTGAGGAGGAGTGCGAGAGATTTTGTGAGACCGGCGACTTAGGTTTATAACTTACCAGCAAGGAAGACGGCTAAGAACTCCGATCAGATTGCAATCCTTGGCAGCAGCTTTGCGTGCAGGCGGCGGCGGCGAGAGTGACGGGGTGTGCGAGTGAGAGGGGAGACGGGCGGGATTTGCCGAAGAGAAGAAGAACCCTAGCAACCATGCGTCCGTTCTTTGCTGGTAGTTTAATTTTTGGGTTTATGTGCCAAAAATTATGGAGGGAATTTTCCCCCCATATATCTCATTTCATGTGAAATATTAAAATTAATAGATTTTATTAATAATAAATTTATATTTTTAAAAATATATTAAAATACATATTAGTTAAATATTTCATTTCCAAAGTAACTTTTATACTTTACGATGTTCTTTAGTCCGCTCTCGACTCACATGCCAATTGATTGATGTCGTCCGCCGAATAATACCGTCGTTGATTGATTGTTGTCACCCGCCAAATGATGCTCCCCGCCAAATGATGCCACCCGCCAAATGTTACCGCTCACCGAATATTGTGTGTGTGTCGGTTTATGTCTGTGTTGGTTTATGTTTGTGTTTGTGTTTGTGTCTATGTCTATGTGTATGTGTCTATCAGTGTGTGTGTGTGTGTGTCTATGTGTCTTTGTGTTTTGTGTGTGTGTGTGTGTGTGTGTGTGTCAGTTTGTGTATGTGTCTGTGTTTGTGTCTGTGTATGTGTTTGCGTGTTCGTGTCTGTCATGTGTCTGTGTGTCTGTCTGTGGTTGTGTTTGTGTTTGTGTCTGTGTGTGTGTCTATGCGTGTATGTGTCTGTGTGTGTCTGTGTCTGTGTGTCTATGTATTTCTGTGTTTGTGTGTGTTTATGGCTTTGTGTGTGTGTTTGTGTGCCTATGTGTGTCTATGTGTGTGTGATTGTGTATGTGTGTGTTTGTGTCTGTGTGTGTGACTGTGTGTGTGTATGTGACTGTGTGTGTTTGTGTATGTAATTGTATGTGTCTATGTCGATCTTTGTATGTGTCTGTGTCCGTGTCTATGTGTCTGTGTCTATATCTGTGTTTGTGTGTATGTGTCTGTCTGTGTCTGTATCTGTATCTGTGTGTTTGTGTTTGTGTGTCTGTGTCTGTCTGTGTGATCTCTAGCTATGTGTGTCTGTGTCTGTCTCTGCGTGAGCGTGTGTCTGTGTCTGTGTGATCTCTATCTATGTGTGTGTGTCTGTGTTTGTGTCTATGTCTATGTTTTTGTCTATGTGTGTGTGTCTGGGTTTGTGTACCTGTGTCTGTCTGCCTGTGCCTGTCTGTGTCTGTTTGTCTCTATGTCTGTGTGTCTGTGACTGTGTGTGTATGTGATTGTATGTGTCTGTGTCGATCTATGTATGTGTCTGTTTTTGTGTTTTTGTCTGTATCTGTGTCTGCGTCTGCGTTTGCGTATATGTGTATGTTCGTGTCGGTATCTGTGATTGAAAATGCGCGCTTAGGAGACAATGCGCCCGATCAAAAATGCATGCAAGTGCAAAACGCGCGACTCGGCATAAAACGTGCGCTCAGGCAAAAAACGCGCGCCCGAGTGAAAAACACGTGTCCGACCGAAAAAATACTCTCTGGCAAAAATGCTCTCTCGAGTCCGCGCCGTGCGTGTGCTTGTGCTCAGAGGTGGTCGCGCGTGCGCACGGGAGTGTCTTTGCTTGCGTGCGGGGCCCGTGCGCGATAGTTATTTTTATTCTAAAATTATGTTAATAAATTAATGTCAAATTGACATTCATTTTTAAATTTAATGTTTTTTATTTTTGGATTTTTTTTTTTTTGCAAAATTTTATAGAGGGAAATTTTCCTCTATATATTTCATTCATGTAAGAGAGAAGCGGAGAGGATAAAAACTTTTTTAAAGTTTTATAAAAACGTTTTTATAAGGTTTTATAAAAAAAATTATATAAAAAAACTTTATAAAACTTTAACTACAATATATAATGGAACTTTAAAATAATTTTTTGTTAAAATATAAATGTTTTTGAAAAAAATAATTATAAAATATTGATGTATATTTTTTTACGGTCATTTTGAGTACTCATATGTATATGTTGCGGGCGAAGCCCGCCGGTGGCGGGCGAAGCCCGCCGTCGCCTGTTGGGTACTGTAGAATGCGGGCGCAACCCGCTCGAATGCGGGCGCAGCCCGCTAAGAGTCAGCGAGCACGGGCGAAGCACGTGCGCGACTGAAAAAAAACATGTGCTCGGGAAATAAAACGCGCATCCGAGTGAAAAGCACGTGCTCGAGCGAAAAAGGGCGCTCGAAGGGTACAATTATTTCACCACTGCGCACAATGAAAAAATATGCGTGCATGCGGCGCCAGTGCGCGATCGTTATTTTTATTCAAAAATTATATTAATATATTTTAAATTTTTTGATTTGTTTTGTGCAAATTTTGATGGAGGGAAATTTTCTTCCATATATTTCATTAATGTGAGAGGGAAGGAAATAGACAAAACTTAATAAACTAGAGGAAGAGAACGACGTGCGGCGACGGTCGAGAAAGTGAACGACGATGGCGGCGGCCGTGGAAGAGAGAGGCGACGGCGGCGGCGACCGTCGAAGAGAGGGGAGACAACGGCGGCGGTCGTACGTGAAAGACATTGCTACAGCTCGCAAATGGATGTTTGTGTGTTTGGTTGTCCGTGTCTGTGTGTGTGCATGTGTCATGTAAGAGAGAAGGGTAGAGGAGAAAAAGTTCTATAAAAACTTTTTTTAAGTTTTATATAAACGTTTTTATAAGGTTTTATAAAAAATTTATATAAAGAAACTTTATAAAACTTTAACTACAATATATAATGGAACTTTAAAATAATTTTTTGTTAAAATATAAATGTTTTTGAGAAAAATAATTATAAAATATTGATGTATATTTTTTTACGGTCATTTTGAGTACTCATATGTATATGTTGCGGGCGAAGCCCGCCGTCGCCGGTTGGGTACTGTAGAATGCGGGCGCAACCCGCTCGAATGCGGGCGCAGCCCGCTAAGAGTCAGCGAGCACGGGCGAAGCATGTGCGCGACTAAAAAAAACATGTGCTCGGGAAATAAAACGCGCATCCGAGTGAAAAACACGTGCTCGAGCGAAAAATGAGCGCTCGAAGGGTACAATTATTTCACCACTGCGCTCAATGAAAAAATATACGTGCATGCGGCGCCAGTGCGCGATCGTTATTTTTATTCAAAAATTATATTAATATGTTTTAAATTTTTTGAATTGTTTTGTGCAAAATTTGATGGATGGAAATTTTCCTCCATATATTTCATTAATGTGAGAGGGAAGGAAATAGACAAAACTTAATAAACTAGAGGAAGAGAACGACGCGCGGCGACGACCGAGAAAGAGAACGACGATGGCGGCGGCCGTGGAAGAGAGAGGCGACGACGGCAGCGACCGTCGAAGAGAGGGGAGACAACGACGGCGGACGTCGTGAAAGACATTGTTATAGCTCGCAAATGGTTGTTTGTGTGTTTGGTTGTCCGTGTCTGTGTGTGTGCATGTGTCTGTGTTTGAGCCCCGACATAGGCAATATGCGCTAGCTCTCAAGCAAAAAAAGGAAAATTACACGCACGCGAGTGCATTTGCGTGCGCGCGAGAGTGCATTTGCGTGCGCGCGAGAGTGAATTTGCGTGCGCGTGAGAGCGCATTTGCGTGCGCGCGAGAGTGAATTTGCGTGCGCGTGAGAGCGCATTTGCGTGCGCGCGAGAGTGCATTTGGGATGATGATCGGTGGTAGTACCAGGGCAATGGATAGACATCATTTGGGTCGGACAAAAACTTGGCCTTAGTTGAGTCATTGGAAATATAAAGTCGCTAGGATTAATCAGTTAAGGATGTTGATGTCCTAGTATAGAAGTTAAGGGCGGAAATTAGATCTTAGAAGTAGTAAGTAAATTTGAAAGCTCCTCTGGTTGGGGAATTTGGAAGTGATTAACTTATGTTTTGTTAAAATCACACTCTGTCATGGTTGAAAAATTTTAACTACAATAATAGCTTTTTACCTTGGAAGCTTTAATGATGAATAACCAGAAATCTTAGTCGATGACTTGTTAGATTTGGAATATAGTGTTTGATTTCACTATGGTAAGAACGATCTAAGTTTATCTTGCTTAAGACCATTTGAGAGGGATCAAGACTAGCATAAGTGGAAGTGACAGGAATTTGATGAAATAAGCGTGATGATTTTTCCTTGATGAAAATTGACTTGTGAAAAACCCTAAGGTGTCAAATTTTTTGCTCTTTATGACTCAAACTCCACGTAGAAAACGATCGGGAGTCATCTTACTATTATGATTGGTTAGCATATACTCATTAAGGTTCACAAGTGCACCCCCATTAATATTTAAGGATGATTGGGACGCTGGACGATTAGATTAATTCCATCAATAGTAAGAACTAGAAAAGTTGTAGATTAGAGACGATTGATTATTCGAACGTACCTGAAAGAGTAAGAATGTGAACGTGAGAAGAAAACTTTAGGGGCATAAGAGTCTGCCCAGGTTAGAGGGGAAGTTCGAGAATAGATTGACCAAGGTAGCTAGGTCACCCCAATCAGAATAGATGATACGACGGTGCGAGTCTTGCGGCGCAAGAAGATTACAGAGGTTAAGACATGTGATGAAATTAGGGTCAGGAGGAGCACAACTTGGAGCCACTAGAGCTGGTGTGGCATAGATAGTCGGTGCTCTTCGAGCCAGGAATAACTTTGACTCTTAGGGGATGTTACGTTCAGTCACTCGCGGTGAAAACCCCGCAAGCCTAACCTGAATTTCGAGGACGAAATTGTTGTTTTGTTTATTGGGATTTGTAACATCCCCCAGACAGCTAGACCCCCCAGGTGAATCTGTCCTGACAAGGTCATGACAAGGCCTTGGTAGAGTAGAAATCCCTTTAACTTAGACAAGATTAGGATTGAAAGTGCCTTGGACTGCAATTAGCAATTTCCTGTGACCAAGCTTAGGGTTGAACTTTAGGGCCTCATCTTGATCAATTGACCCCACCATGGTATCCCTAACCCTTTAGGGGTCCCCTTAGGGCACCAAGGACCCATTGGGGTCAACCAAAGAGGCCAAATTGACCAAAGTCAACCCTAACCCTAAATTGGTCAAAGTAGCCTAATTAGAGTCAATTAACCCTCACCATGACAAATTGATCACTCATCTAGGTCTAGAATACCATAAGAGACCTAGTAGACCTAAAAGCCCTATCATGGGACCCCCAGTGGTGCAAATTGACCAAAATGCCCTTGTTAGGTCAAAATGATAATTCTTCACTAAATGCCCTAATTGACCATCACCATGTTAAATTGACCCTACCCTTAGGGTTACCATGTCATAGGGGACCCAGTGGACCAAAAAGCCCCATGACTGGGTCAACCCTAGGGCTCAATTTGACCAAAGTCAACTTAGCCTGTTTTGGTCAAATCAGCTTAAATTGGGTCAAGTAAGACCCATATGACCAAATTGACCCCACCATTAGTTTCTAAACCTAATGTAGAATCCAATGGACCCAAAATCCCCATCCTAGGGTCACCAACTTGGTCAATTTGACCAGAAGTCAAAATTGCCTAAATTAGGTCAAATCCCTTGAATCTAGCCCAATCCCTTTGGGCTAAGCCCAAATTGACCTTTTGACCAACCTAGTAGACTGATATTAAGCATGAGAGAGAGGGAAATTTCGGCCATGGTGAGTAGGAGAGAGAAAAACCCAATTTTGGAGGAGAGAGGAGGTGGTATTCATGGCCATTAAGGTGTTACACCCCTTGGTATCCCTCCATTACTCTTCCATTCATCTTCTCTGATGAATTTGAGAAGATTCCAGCAGTTCCCAGGAGTTATTGGGGGGTGGGGGAGTGAATAGGGTCGGCCAAGGGAGGGAGACCAAGAGGCCATTAATGGCTCTCTTGGTTAAAGCCTCCCTCCCCCTCAATTAAACCTCCCTTCATCTTCACAACCATCAGAGGAGTGGAAACCCTCATTTTCCCGAAAGTTTAGAGCCCCCTATGCACAATAAGCCATGACACCCAAAGCTTGGAGAAGGAAAAAATAGTGGCCGGCGATTGGAGCCACCAAAACCCCCAAACAAGGTCCGATCCTCCTCCTCCTTACTCGTGCTAGCATCTTAGATCGAATTAGGTGAGAAATCGGGCTCAAAAGAGCCCGATCGGAGAGTTGAAACTTCAGATTTTCCATGGAAAATTGCCCCCTTGAGTTCGCCGGAAACCGCCCCTCCGGCGGCCGTGTCGCCGCCCGGCGATAGCCCCCACCTCAACGGAGGTGGTGGCGGTGGTGGCCAGCCAGGGAGGTGGCCGGGTGGCCGGGAAATGGCCTTGGAATAGTTACAGGAATTTGGCATTTTTTTTTGGGCTGGTTTCGGGCAAATGGAGAAGATGAACAGTGATCTTTCTTATTTTAATGTTTATTTAATTGATTTATTCTTGTTAGTATGTAGTGAATGGTTTTTAATTTTAAAAAAATATATAGATTCCTCTACAGAAAAAGTGCCCAACATAAAAGTTGTAGGCCTTGACCCCTAGGATCATACAAAATTGAGTTCACCCAATTTGGAGTCCTGGTTTGACCTCATCACCCATTTTAGTACAAAGTTTGACTGAACTTTGAATGGATGCCCACACCAGTCCACAACTCCAAATGACTTGAAATTTGGGGTGTAGGCTATTCTGATATACATCTAAGACATATCCAAAAATGAGAATTTTTGGAGGACTTTTTCCTAAAGTTTTTGTAGAAATCAAATAATCCTTACATAAATTATTTGGAGGGTCAAATGACCTCCAATCACCACCAAATTTTGGTGGGGTGTTATTAGGGTCATGATAAACCCCTGGTTAAAATCTCAACTCATTTGGAGTTCTTTTGATTAGGTAATCATTAGGCCAAAGATTTGTCCATTTAAGGGAAATTTGTGAATAAGGGCTATTTGGGACATTTCATGGTCAAACCACCTCCAATTGGAGTGGGATTTTGGCCACTGCCCTAATATCACCCAAATCAACTCCAAGAGAGTTATGGGGCCATGGGGAGTTGGTTTGCCCTAGGGCTTGGGGTTGGAGCACCTTGGGGTGCATTTAGTCAAGTAGTGATCCATTGGCCAAATGGGTTCATAGAGACTTGAGTCTTCTTGGAAAGGTCAGTGGTATCAATTTGAGACCCCATGAGGAAGATTTGTGAGCATTGGAGTTGTTTTGCTCAAGGCCATAGGGTTGATCCCTATGGAGTGGAATTTGGGGTTGTGAAGGACATAGGGGTGATTGTCCTTGGAGAGGAGTGAAGTAGATTCCTTTGAGTTCTATGGGTGATATAATACCCCCACAAGAAGTTTGGGTGGATTTGGAGAGGTTTTGACCCTAACCCTAGGCTAAACCCTAATGGGGTGCAATTAGAGGCTAATGAAGGAAGAGGGGTCAAACCTCAATGATTTGACTTGAAATTGTGGGGAGATGATTTTAGGGACCATAGATTTCTACTGTGAGAAATTGGTGGGGTTTGGAGTTGTCAAACCTAGGTAATAAATCCTTGGGTAGATTTGTAAATATTTAGGGTTTTGTGTTTTAGGAAGAGATAATACTTAATTATTAACCATCTTCTGTCACCAACCTAATTTTGATGTTATAAATCTCAGGAGATTTCATTGGAACCATTGGACAACTTTTGGAGGCTCAATTTGTAATTGTTCATAATGTTGGCAGTTTTTGGGATGATCAATTGTAGGGTGTTAGATTTCTGTAATTGCATGAAACTTTTCTGGATGCCATTTTATACCAATATGTACCCACTGTATTTTTCTCATAATTTTTGGATTAATATTTTTGGTACCTCTAGTTCATTTTGGAATAAATTGCAAATATATCCTCTGTGGAAATTACAAATGTACCCTCTGTGGAACTTGGTCAAACTTTGTAGGACTGAATATTTTAGTATAAATCACCTCTTTATTAAATTGCATAAGGTTTGGATATCATATGAGGGTACCTCCTTTGGAATTTACTGGTAATAAATGAGTTTTGGAATTTTGAAAAATAGTAAATCTTGCTGGTTTTTCCTAAGAATTCATATCCACTGATTTTTAGGTACCCTTTATTTATGAAAAAATTTAGGCAGGCATTGGATGAAAGGAAAGCATACTTGCAGTTCAAACCTTAGGAAGTGGTATTTTGGGAAAAATGATTTAAATACTATTAATATTTGGAAAATTATGAAACTCTGGATTTGGTCTTAAATATGTAGTATGGACCTCCAATAAAATTGTTGAATCATAGGATTGAGTATTTAGTGTACTCCCCTTCATGAGCATCAAAGCGTTGAGGATGGTCTGCGTTTAGCAAATTGGCAATTTTGGGGTTGTAGGCCAAATGGGACTATATTGATTGGAGAGTGAGGGCCTCATGGTAATTATATGGATATGAGAGGACCCTTGGAGAGAATTAAGGTTTGATGAGTCCTAGGGTGGTGGGGTGCCATCCTTGGGGTAGGTCGTCCTGTGGATGACGAAAGGTCATCTTTTGTCTATTAAGGCCTAAAAAGCACTTAGGTTTAGACCAGGTGAAATGTTAAGAGGGTTTCTTATGGGTAGTAACTAATAACATTAAGTGTCTTGGGAATGGGAACTTTGGGGTGTCATCCCATAGTGGTTCCTAGTACCGTAGCGAGCCCCTCACAGGGAAACCCTCGGGAAGTCCAAGACTAACCCTAACTCATAGGAGTAAGACATTGTACAAGATTAACTAATAACACACTCATCCACACCCTGTGGTTTCAGAAGTTTAGTTGGATTGGCTGTCCGAGCGGTGGGCTCGGTGGCTGATGCAGCAGACTAGTTAGTCTGGTGAGCTTATGGCTCGGAAGGTTATTGATGACGGGCAGGTTAGCCCGGGGAGCT
Source organism: Dactylorhiza incarnata (assembly GCA_033032865.1). NCBI lineage: Eukaryota > Viridiplantae > Streptophyta > Magnoliopsida > Asparagales > Orchidaceae > Dactylorhiza > Dactylorhiza incarnata. Next base: position 2,769,251 of record JAWHQI010000046.1, on the reverse strand, counting down.
TTTGGCTCGGAAGGTTATTGATGACGGGCAGGTTAGCCCGGGGAGCTTTTGGCTCGGAAGGTTATTGATGACGGGCAGGTTAACCCGGGGAGCTTTTGGCTCGGAAGGTTATTGATGGCGGGCAGGTTAGCCCGGGGAGCTTATGGCTCAGAGTTAGGAAGTAGAACATGTTGCATGTGCACTGAAGGTGGTGGGTCTTCGGTATTGGACGGTCGTTCACACCGACGTCGATACGTTGACTCGGCAAGTGTGGTTTTACACTTAGCCCTGATAGTCTGGCGGTCCAGTCAGCAAGAGTACGCAGACGCTCCGCAGGTATAGTGGAGGCGTACAATAGGTCTAGGTTGGCTAGTGTGAATACCAACCTAGAGGTGGGCGAGGCCCAACCCACCGCTTCCGTTTGCCACTACGGGAGTATCCTGGGAGTCTAGCTCGCTCCAAAAAGGTGGAACTAAAGGTCTATGCGCATAGAGTCGTAGTGGGTGAGTTGCACTGTATGAACATAGCATAACAGCATACCTTGCATGTCATAGCATAAACATTGCATTCAATCTACCCCTAACGTATAAGTCGGTTATGGGACTTCTTATACGGTAGGCCCTGCTAAACGACCCCTTGGTCTATAGGTTTGTATGGGCATTCCTATAAATCAATGGTTACTTTTATATAACTTTACTTGCTATTATACTTAATGCTTACTGTTCTTTATATACTTGTTACCATGCTTTTAATTGCTGCTTCAGTTATATACGTACACATGTGTAGAGTAGAATCATTTCATGTACCACTGTCACCTGCTTGTTTCCACTCTGCCCTTGGTCCTCCTTTTCACTCCTCCCCGCTCGGTGCCTAGGAGCCGCGGGTCTAGGGGCGGGGGATTGTTGACTTAGTCTTTTTTGACTAACGGTCGGTGGACCATATCATTTTAGGAAATCGAGGAGACGCAGCAGCACCAGAGGCCGGAGCAGACGGAGGTGGGCCAGTCTAGTACAGGAGCACAAGATTCAGGATCTGTGAGTGGTTAGTAGTTAGCTTCCGCGAGTGATCTTGTAGTGAGGAAATGATGTACAGGGCAAGAGCCCCTTTTATTGTAACCCTTGTTATCTTTATTCAGTTATTGTTAGTGGACATTTACCTCCATGGTTTTAATTCGTGTGATTATGTGGACTTGCCTTCTCTTTTATGAACTTTTCTTGTGATCGAGTTGGCCGGCAGAATCGGCGTTTTGTGGTGGCGATCTTCCCGAGTGAAGGTGTCACCGCAAAGCGGCGGTTCTGGGCCTAAGACCCGGCGGTTTTTGCAAAAAAATAAATGGGTCTTACAAGTGGTATCAAAGCAAACCTCGATCAGAAGAAAAGAAGTCCACAAACCCTGGGCCACCCCGCGCGAGATTAGTTTGAGGACAAACTAAGCAGCGGAAGCAGTGGTGTGCCCATATGGGGAAATCACATGAAAAAGGTCCACTTTTAACTGAATCTTCCTAGTCAAATCTCTTTACGAGTGTCAAGTTTTCTTTTGTAGCTTGTGGCGAACCCTGCCCCCAGCAGGGAATACCTCCGGCTACAAAGATCTCGTTAGATAGTCCCTTAGTTAATGAGTTAGACCAAACCCCACTAGGACACGTAACTTACTAGGACAATTTATACCATGACCTAGTCTGAAATAGACCGTAGGTATAACTTTTGGTGAAGGTACGAGGATACCCAAAAGAGGCTAGAGAAAGAAAGATTGACACTTAAGCAGAATGGTGTGAGACTTGTAGACTTAATCCTCGTATCCGTGACGTGATTACATTAAGACAATCACCACGACAAACACCGAGGGTTGGATAAGAATTCAAGTTCAGAAGAGACCCGTTTGAGATTAGGTCAAATATTGACCCTGTTAAGGTTGCGTAGAAGGTACCTAGAAGAGTCTAAGGTGTGGAGCATACCAATGAGCCCCAAGATAGAAACCCAAGTCTAAGGTTGTATGCCCTAAGAATTGTTTGCATACTGGGGACGAATATAACTTGGTGATATTGAAGATACTCAACCCAAAATAGATAGTGGCTTATCTTTTGTGTATTGGGGCGTACCTTTTGTTTATTGGGCAAATTATCGACGGACTTAGGTTTCCCTTATACCTAAGTTAGAAAATTTTGTGTCGTGAACACAATGATTTTGAAGTCGATCTTACTCAATGTTACTTGAGAGAAGATGAGACGGTGAAACAGTATGTTTGGGATGATGATCGGTGGTAGTACCAGGGCAATGGATAGACATCATTTGGGTCGGACAAAAACTTGGCCTTAGTTGAGTCATTGGAAATATAAAGTCGCTAGGATTAATCAGTTAAGGATGTTGATGTCCTAGTATAGAAGTTAATGGCGGAAATTAGATCTTACAAGTAGTAAGTAAATTTGAAAGCTCCTGTGGTTGGGGGAATTCGGAAGTGATTAACTTATGTTTTGTTAAAATTACACTCTGTCATGGTTGAAAAATTTTAACTACAATAATAGCTTTTTACCTTGGAAGCTTTAATGATGAATAACCAGAAATCTTAGTCGATGACTTGTTAGATTTGGAATATAGTGTTTGATTTCACTATGGTAAGAACGATCTAAGTTTATCTTGCTTAAGACCATTTGAGAGGGATCAAGACTAGCATAAGTGGAAGTGACAGGAATTTGATGAAATAAGCGTGATGATTTTTCCTTGATGAAAATTGACTTGTGAAAAACACTAAGGTGTCAAAATTTTTGCTCTTTATGACTCAAACTCCACGTAGAAAATGATCGGGAGTCATCTTACTATTATGATTGGTTAGCATATACTCATTAGGGTTCACAAGTGCACCCCCATTAATATTTAAGGATGATTGGGACGCTGGACGATTAGATTAATTCCATCAATAGTAAGAACTAGAAAAGTTGTAGATTAGAGACGATTGATTATTCGAACGTACCTGAAAGAGTAAGAATGTGAACGTGAGAAGAAAACTTTAGGGGCATAAGAGTCTGCCCAGGTTAGAGGGGAAGTTCGAGAATAGATTGACCAAGGTAGCTAGGTCACCCCGATCAGAATAGATGATACGACGGTGCGAGTCTTGCGGCGCAAGAAGATTACAGAGGTTAAGACATGTGATGAAACTAGGGTCAGGAGGAGCACAACTTGGAGCCAATAGAGCTGGTGTGGCATAGATAGTCGGTGCTCTTCGAGCCAGGAATAACTTTGACTCTTAGGGGATGTTACGTTCAGTCACTCGCGGTGAAAACCCCGCAAGCCTAACCTGAATTTCGAGGACGAAATTGTTATTTTGTTTATTGGGATTTGTAACATCCCCCAGACAGCTAGACCCCCCAGGTGAATCTGTCCTGACAAGGTCATGACAAGGCCTTGGTAGAGTAGAAATCCCTTTAACTTAGGCAAGATTAGGATTGAAAGTGCCTTGGACTGCAATTAGCAATTTCCTGTGACCAAGCTTAGGGTTGAACTTTAGGGCCTCATCTTGATCAATTGACCCCACCATGGTATCCCTAACCCTTTAGGGGTCCCCTTAGGGCACCAAGGACCCATTGGGGTCAACCAAAGAGGCCAAATTGACCAAAGTCAACCCTAACCCTAAATTGGTCAAAGTAGCCTAATTAGAGTCAATTAACCCTCACCATGACAAATTGATCACTCATCTAGGTCTAGAATACCATAAGAGACCTAGTAGACCTAAAAGCCCTATCATGGGACCCCCAGTGGTGCAAATTGACCAAAATGCCCTTGTTAGGTCAAAATGACAATTCTTCACTAAATGCCCTAATTGACCATCACCATGTTAAATTGACCCTACCCTTAGGGTTACCATGTCATAGGGGACCCAGTGGACCAAAAAGCCCCATGACTGGGTCAACCCTAGGGCTCAATTTGACCAAAGTCAACTTAGCCTGTTTTGGTCAAATCAGCTTAAATTGGGTCAAGTAAGACCCATATGACCAAATTGACCCCACCATTAGTTTCTAAACCTAATGTAGAATCCAAGGGACCCAAAAGCCCCATCCTAGGGTCACCAACTTGGTCAATTTGACCAGAAGTCAAAATTGCCCAAATTAGGTCAAATCCCTTGAATCTAGCCCAATCCCTTTGGGCTAAGCCCAAATTGACCTTTTGACCAGCCTAGTAGACTGATATTAAGCATGAGAGAGAGGGAAATTTCGGCCATGGTGAGTAGGAGAGAGAAAAACCCAATTTTGGAGGAGAGAGGAGGTGGTATTCATGGCCATTAAGGTGTTACACCCCTTGGTATCCCTCCATTACTCTTCCATTCATCTTCTCTGATGAATTTGAGAAGATTCCAGCAGTTCCCAGGAGTTATTGGGGGGGGGGTGGGGGAGTGAATAGGGTCGGCCAAGGGAGGGAGACCAAGAGGCCATTAATGGCTCTCTTGGTTAAAGCCTCCCTCCCCCTCAATTGAACCTCCCTTCATCTTCACAACCATCAGAGGAGTGGAACCCCTCATTTTCCCGAAAGTTTAGAGCCCCCTATGCACAAGAAGCCATGACACCCAAAGCTTGGAGAAGGAAAAATGGTGGCCGGCGATTGGAGCCACCAAAACCCCCAAACAAGGTCCGATCCTCCTCCTCCTTACTCGTGCTAGCATCTTAGATCAAATTAGGTGAGAAATCGGGATCAAAAGAGCCCGATCGGAGAGTTGAAACTTCAGATTTTCCATGGAAAATTGCCCCCTTGAGTTCGCCGGAAACCGCCCCTCCGGCGGCCGTGTCGCCGCCCGGCGATAGCCCCCACCTCAACGGAGGTGGTGGCGGTGGTGGCCGGCCAGGGAGGTGTCCGGGTGGCCGGGAAATGGCCTTGGAATAGTTACAGGAATTTGGCTTTTTTTTTTTTGGGCTGGTTTCAGGCAAATGGAGAAGATGAACAGTGATCTTTCTTATTTTAATGTTTATTTAATTGATTTATTCTTGTTAGTATGTAGTGAATGGCTTTTAATTTTAAAAAAATATATAGAGTCCTCTACAGAAAAAGTGCCCAACATGAAAGTTGTAGGCCTTGACCCCTAGGATCATACAAAATTGAGTTCACCCAATTTGGAGTGCTGGTTTGACCTCAACACCCATTTTAGTACAAAGTTTGACTGAACTTTGAATGGATGCCCACACCAGTCCACAACTCCAAATGACTTGAAATTTTGGGTGTAGGCTATTCTGATATACATCTAAGACATATCCAAAAATGAGAATTTTTGGAGGACTTTTTACTAAAGTTTTTGTAGAAATCAAATAATCCTTACATAAATTATTTGGAGGGTCAAATGACCTCCAATCACCACCAAATTTTGGTGGGGTGTTATTAGGGTCATGATAAACCCCTGGTTAAAATCTCAACTCATTTGGAGTTCTTTTGATTAGGTAATCATTAGGCCAAAGATTTGTCCATTTAAGGGAAATTTGTGAATAAGGGCTATTTGGGACATTTCATGGTCAAACCACCTCCAATTGGAGTGGGATTTTGGCCACTGCCCTAATATCACCCAAATCACCTCCAAGAGAGTTATGGGGCCATGGGGAGTTGGTTTGCCCTAGGGCTTGGGGTTGGAGCACCTTGGGGTGCATTTAGTCAAGTAGTGATCCATTGGCCAAATGGGTTCATAGAGACTTGAGTCTTCTTGGAAAGGTCAGTGGGATCAATTTGAGACCCCATGAGGAAGATTTGTGAGCATTGGAGTTGTTTTGCTCAAGGCCATAGGGTTGATCCCTATGGAGTGGAATTTGGGGTTGTGAAGGACATAGGGGTGATTGTCCTTGGAGAGGAGTGAAGTAGATTCCTCTGAGTTCTATGGGTGATATAATACCCCCACAAGAAGTTTGGGTGGATTTGGAGAGGTTTTGACCCTAACCCTAAGCTAAACCCTAATGGGGTGCAATTAGAGGCTAATGAAGGAAGAGGGGCCAAACCTCAATGATTTGACTTGAAATTGTGGGGAGATGATTTTAGGGACCATAGATTGCTACTGTGAGAAATTGGTGGGGTTTGGAGTTGTCAAACCTAGGTAATAAATCCTTGGGTAGATTTGTAAATATTTAGGGTTTTGGGTTTTAGGAAGAGATAATACTTAATTATTAACCATCTTCTGTCACCAACCTAATTTTGATGTTATAAATCTCTGGAGATTTCATTGGAACCATTGGACAACTTTTGGAGGCTCAATTTGTAATTGTTCATAATGTTGGCAGTTTTTGGGATGATCAATTGTAGGGTGTTAGATTTCATTAATTGCATGAAACTTTTCTGGATGCCATTTCATACCAATATGTACCCACTGTATTTTTCTCATAATTTTTGGATTAATATTTTTGGTACCTCTAGTTCATTTTGGAATAAATTGCAAATATATCCTCTGTGGAAATTACAAATGTACCCTCTGTGGAACTTTGTCAAACTTTGTAGTACTGAATAATTTAGTATGAATCACCTCTGTATTAAATTGCATAAGGTTTGGAGATCATATGAGGGTACCTCCTTTGGAATTTACTGGTAATAAATGAGTTTTGGAATTTTGAAAAATAGTAAATCTTGCTGGTTTTTCCTAAGAATTCATATCCACTGATTTTTAGGTACTCCTTATTTATTTAAAAATTTAGGCAGGCATTGGATGACAGGAAAGCATACTTGCAGTTCAAACCTTAGGAAGTGGTATTTTGGGAAAAATGATTTAAATACTATTACTATTTGGAAAATTATGAAACTCTGGATTTGGTCTTAAATATGTAGTATGGACCTCCAATAAAATTGTTGAATCATAGGATTGAGTATTTAGTGTACTCCCCTCCATGAGCATCAAAGCGTTGAGGATGGTCTGCGTTTAGCAAATTGGCAATTTTGGGGTTGTAGGCCAAATGGGACTATATTGATTGGAGAGTGAGGGCCTCATGGTAATTATATGGATATGAGAGGACCCTTGGAGAGAATTAAGGTTTGATGAGTCCTAGGGTGGTGGGGTGCCATCCTTGGGGTAGGTCGTCCTGTGGATGACGAAAGGTCATCCTTTGTCTATTAAGGCCTAAAAAGCACTTAGGTTTAGACCAGGTGAAATGTTAAGAGGGTTTCTTATGGGTAGTAACTAATAACATTAAGTGTCTTGGGAATGGGAACTTTGGGGTGTCATCCCATAGTGGTTCCTAGTACCGTAGCGAGCCCCTCACAGGGAAACCCTCGGGAAGTCCAAGACTAACCCTAACTCATAGGAGTAAGACATTGTACAAGATTAACTAATAACACACTCATCCACACCCTGTGGTTTCGGAAGTTTAGTTGGATTGGCTGTCCGAGCGGTGGGCTCGGTGGCTGATGCAGCAGACTAGTTAGTCTGGTGAGCTTATGGCTCGGAAGGTTATTGATGACGGGCAGGTTAGCCCGGGGAGCTTTTGGATCGGAAGGTTATTGATGACGGGCAGGTTAACCTGGGGAGCTTTTGGCTCGGAAGGTTATTGATGGCGGGCAGGTTAGCCCGGGGAGCTTATGGCTCAGAGTTAGGAAGTAGAACATGTTGCATGTGCACTGAAGGTGGTGGGTCTTCGGTATTGGACGGTCGTTCACACCGACGTCGATACGTTGACTCGGCAAGTGTGGTTTTACACTTAGCCCTGATAGTCTGGCGGTCCAGTCAGCAAGAGTACGCAGACGCTCCGCAGGTATAGTGGAGGCGTACAATAGGTCTAGGTTGGGTAGTGTGAATACCAACCTAGAGGTGGGCGAGGCCCAACCCACCGCTTCCGTTTGCCACTACGGGAGTATCCTGGGAGTCTAGCTCGCTCCAAAAAGGGGGAACTAAAGGTCTATGCGCATAGAGTCGTAGTGGGTGAGTTGCACTGTATGAACATAGCATAACAGCATACCTTGCATGTCATAGCATAAACATTGCATTCAACCTACCCCTAACGTATAAGTCGGTTATGGGACTTCTTATACGGTAGGCCCTGCTAAACGACCCCTTGGTCTATAGGTTTGTATGGGCATTCCTATAAATCAATGGTTACTTTTATATAACTTTACTTGCTATTATACTTAATGCTTACTGTTCTTTATATACTTGTTACCATGCTTTTAATTGCTGCTTCAGTTATATACATACACATGTGTAGAGTAGAATCATTTCATGTACCACTGTCACCTGCTTGTTTCCACTCTGCCCTTGGTCCTCCTTTTCACTCCTCCCTGCTCGGTGCCTAGGAGCCGCGGGTCTAGGGGCGGGGGATTGTTGACTTAGTCTTTTTTGACTAACGGTCGGTGGACCATATCATTTTAGGAAATCGAGGAGACGCAGCAGCACCAGAGGCCGGAGCAGACGGAGGTGGGCCAGTCTAGTACAGGAGCACAGGATTCAGGATCTGTGAGTGGTTAGTAGTTAGCTTCCGCGAGTGATCTTGTAGTGAGGAAATGATGTACAGGGCAAAAGCCCCTTTTATTGTAACCCTTGTTATCTTTATTCAGTTATTGTTAGTGGACATTTACCTCCATGGTTTTAATTCGTGTGATTATGTGGACTTGCCTTCTCTTTTATGAACTTTTCTTGTGATCGAGTTGGCCGGCAGAATCGGCGTTTTGTGGTGGCGATCTTCCTGAGTGAAGGTGTCACCGCAAAGCGGCGGTTCTGGGCCTAAGACCCGGCGGTTTTTGCAAAAAAAAAAAGGGGTCTTTCAAGTGGTATCAAAGCAAACCTCGATCAGAAGAAAAGAAGTCCACAAATCCTGGGCCACCCCGCGCGAGATTAGTTTGAGGACAAACTAAGCAGCGGAAGCAGTGGTGTGCCCATATGGGGAAATCACATGAAAAAGGTCCACTTTTAACTGAATCTTCTTAGTCAAATCTCTTTACGAGTGTCAAGTTTTCTTTTGTAGCTTGTGGCGAACCCTGCCCCCAGCAGGGAATACCTCGGGCTACAAAGATCTCGTTAGATAGTCCCTTAGTTAATGAGTTAGACCAAACCCCACTAGGACACGTAACTTACTAGGACAATTTATACCATGACCTAGTCTGAAATAGACCGTAGGTATAACTTTTGGTGAAGGTACGAGGATACCCAAAAGAGGCTAGAGAAAGAAAGATTGACACTTAAGCAGAATGGTGCGAGACATGTGGACTTAATCCTCGTATCCGTGACGTGATTACATTAAGACAACCACCACGACAAACACCGAGGGTTGGATAAGAATTCAAGTTCAGAAGAGACCCGTTTGAGATTAGGTCAAATATTGACCCTGTTAAGGTTGCGTAGAAGGTACCTAGAAGAGTCTAAGGTGTGGAGCATACCAATGAGCCCCAAGATAGAAACCCAAGTCTAAGGTTGTATGCCCTAAGAATTGTTTGCATACTTGGGACGAATATAACTTGGTGATATTGAAGATACTCAGCCCAAAATAGATAGTGGCTTATCTTTTGTGTATTGGGGCGTACCTTTTGTTTATTGGGCAAATTATCGACGGACTTAGGTTTCCCTTATACCTAAGTTAGAAAATTTTGTGTCGTGAACACAATGATTTTGAAGTCGATCTTACTCAATGTTACTTGAGAGAAGATGAGACGGTGAAACAGTATGTTTGGGATGATGATCGGTGGTAGTACCAGGGCAATGGATAGACATCATTTGGGTCGGACAAAAACTTGGCCTTAGTTGAGTCATTGGAAATATAAAGTCGCTAGGATTAATCAGTTAAGGATGTTGATGTCCTAGTATAGAAGTTAAGGGTGGAAATTAGATCTTAGAAGTAGTAAGTAAATTTGAAAGCTCCTGTGGTTGGGGGAATTCGGAAGTGATTAACTTATGTTTTGTTAAAATCACACTCTGTCATGGTTGAAAAATTTTAACTACAATAATAGCTTTTTACCTTGGAAGCTTTAATGATGAATAACCAGAAATCTTAGTCGACGACTTGTTAGATTTGGAATATAGTGTTTGATTTCACTATGGTAAGAACGATCTAAGTTTATCTTGCTTAAGACCATTTAAGAGGGATCAAGACTAGCATAAGTGGAAGTGACAGGAATTTGATGAAATAAGCGTGATGATTTTTCCTTGATGAAAATTGACTTGTGAAAAACCCTAAGGTGTCAAATTTTTTGCTCTTTATGACTCAAACTCCACGTAGAAAACGATCGGGAGTCATCTTACTATTATGATTGGTTAGCATATACTCATTAGGGTTCACAAGTGCACCCCCATTAATATTTAAGGATGATTGGGACGCTGGACGATTAGATTAATTCCATCAATAGTAAGAACTAGAAAAGTTGTAGATTAGAGACGATTGATTATTCGAACGTACCTGAAAGAGTAAGAATGTGAACGTGAGAAGAAAACTTTAGGGGCATAAGAGTCTGCCCAGGTTAGAGGGGAAGTTCGAGAATAGATTGACCAAGGTAGCTAGGTCACCCCGATCAGAATAGATGATACGACGGTGCGAGTCTTGCGGCGCAAGAAGATTACAGAGGTTAAGACATGTGATGAAATTAGGGTCAGGAGGAGCACAACTTGGAGCCACTAGAGCTGGTGTGGCATAGATAGTCGGTGCTCTTCGAGCCAGGAATAACTTTGACTCTTAGGGGATGTTACGTTCAGTCACTCGCGGTGAAAACCCCGCAAGCCTAACCTGAATTTCGAGGACGAAATTGTTGTTTTGTTTATTGGGATTTGTAACATCCCCCAGACAGCTAGACCCCCCAGGTGAATCTGTCCTGACAAGGTCATGACAAGGCCTTGGTAGAGTAGAAATCCCTTTAACTTAGGCAAGATTAGGATTGAAAGTGCCTTGGACTACAATTAGCAATTTCCTGTGACCAAGCTCAGGGTTGAACTTTAGGGCCTCATCTTGATCAATTGACCCCACCATGGTGGCGCCGAGGGAGACCGACCGGCAGGCCGCGCACGCGCTAGCGCGCAGGTTGCATGCGCGGAGGCCGCGCGCGCGCGAGCGCGCGGGCCGCGCGCGGGCCGCACGTGCGCGCGGGCCGCGCGTGCGCGCGGGTCGCACTGGCCGCGCACGCGCGCGGTTCCGCGAGTGCCGCGCGGTTCCGCGAGTGCCGCGCGGTTCCGCGAGTGCCGCGCGGTTCCGCGCATGCCGCGCGGTTCCCCGCGTGCCGCGCGGTCGTGCACTACCGCGCGCGGTACAACGCACGAAACTTCGCGTGCGTGTGGCAGTTTTTGGGCGGTTTCGCGGCGGTTTTTGGCGGTTTTTCTCTTCCTTCTTGCCCATTCCTCCACCATCTTAATGGGGAGTGGAGTTTTTTGGCTAAACGCAGCCCGGAATCGCTGGTATGTGGCGCTAACTAGAAAATTAATAATAATAAATTATCTTATTTAACACAAAATACAATTTAAATTAATTTGAGCATTAAAGCTAGGGCCTTAATGAATTACCTTATTCATTAATTATTAATACTCTCTTCATATTCCACAAAACAGGCACAGCCGTATTTCCAAAATAATATATAAATAATGGCCGCTATTCCTATTCCATAAATTCATTAATTTTTATGAACTGTTTTATTAATTATTAATTAATGCTATCCATACTTCTACATCTCTAGATTCATATCATCATCATCATATATATATAATAGAGTTTCGCTCTGTTCTGACTTTTGATAAAGGTGTCTGGCTGGACTGGGTCTTCATTCTCCTCTTTGAAGATCTTCGTTCTTCTATAGGTATGAATATTTATTTTCATTTATTTCTATACTTACTGTTTAATTTTCATATATATATATATATAGTCAGGTTGCATTCTTTCTCTCAATAAATAATTTATCTGTTATTTTTTCAAAAATATCTGCAACACGCACACACACGCACGAGAGGATGACGGCGGAGAAGCTTTGATGGGAGAAATGATGCGGGAGCGGGGAATGAAAAAGCATGTGCCCTAAGAGGGTGTTGTCGGGGCTGGAGGCTTTTGTGAGTAGGTTTAAAGTAAGTTCTTGTGAGTTTCGAGAAATAGATATCAATCGAACGATTGTTATTTTGATCTGAGATAAATGTGCTCCTGATTTCCAAAATATGATGGTGTGAATATCCTAATATAAAATTAGGATTGTGTTAAATTAATTTTAATAGTTAATCCTAGAATTATAGCATTTTTATGCCATAAATTAAACAATCCATAATGTCCATTCTCATGTAAATACGTAAATTATTGTGGTATACAATTATATTATATTTTACTAGTAAATAAAAAAATCACCAATGATCTACAGGCTACATGTAATGGGCGAAAATGTAAATATGTAAATTTAATATAATCCATCGAACTGTCACCATTCTTAATGACGTGTCAAAATCTGATTCGTTTACTGCCTTCAATATTCTAATTAGAAACTAGGCAAAACTAAGGAATAAATCCCTAAATTTCAACATCTTGAAATTTTGGTCTCCCACGAGAAGAACTTATTTAGTTATAGAGTCTAAAAATAGAGGAATTTCAGGGGCAATTAATAATTTATATTAATTGTTACTCAAAAATATAATAAATCATTATTATAATCTTGCATGGACGTCGGAATTGAATTCCCTTTACGTTTGCTTCAAACTAATTAATTATATTTTTTTTAAACTTAAATAATATTTTTAATTGAAAATATTAATTATATGTTGTTTAATATTATAGTTTCATTTTTATGTAACGAAGCTATATTGGCAGGACCAATCACGGCACGTGTGGGATTACAAAAAGTTGAAGGAAAGAAACTCCGTAGGCCAAACTGGCAGTCTGCACGTGCACAGTTCAGTGAATTAATAATTATTGAAATAATCACTTCATATTTTCGTCCAGTAGTGCTGCAAATATTACCTTTTTATTTATGGAAGCCTAGTATGAAAATTACACATATTAAGCCTAGTATGCAAATATTACCTTTTTATTTATTAGTACTAAGAAACAAATATTTTCACACGTCACAAAAATGAAGGGAAATTTTGTGTGAAATAAAAATATTAACCTTATTATAAATTGAAATGTGAGAATACTTAATGATGAAAATTGAAATTAGTAGAATATCCTCAATCTGTTGATTAATTATATATAGAGATATTTGATATAGTTATGTGCTTTATAAATAGGGCGGAGACCCCGTCTCCTTCCCAGGACAAGGTTTGGAGAGAAGAAACGGTCGAATTAGTAGAATATATTGTTTGTCAGCTTCAGAGAGAATAATAGTACCCATCCATTTATTGCGCGCTCTCAACTACCCTCCTCTTTAACAAATCTCAACTGCATGCACATCCATCCATCATACAACACGATTAAGCCAATTTAATTAATTTGTATCATCATTCATTTCAATTCTCTCAGCCTTCGCCCGCCTACAATGCGTGTGTGGGTTGCGCCCGCAACATATACATATGAGTACTCAAAATAACCGTAAGAAAATATGCATCAATATTACAATATTAAAACAATATATATATGTACACTATACTTAAAAATATCAATTTTTTCTCTCTCTCCCTCCGCTGGACTGTCTCTCTCTCTCTCTCTCTGGATTTTGTGGGGAGGGAGGGAGAAAGATTTAGTCCAAATGGATATTCACAGACCATTTTGATGGTTTGATTTGAGATCAAACGATGGAGATTTAATTTTCTCAATGTCCTCATTAGATAGTCGTCTATTTAACTTGTCATGATGAAAATTAATACTTTTTTATACTTATATATGACATAAACACGGAATAATCACTCACTATTCTGCCTGCAGTTATACGCTTTAAATGGGCTTCGTGGAGGGGCTAGATAGTTGCAGGTGAGGAAATGGAAGAAGGAGCGCAGAACGACAAGGAGATGGAAGAGCTCATAATCACAGCTGTTTATAAGCTCCATCTTCATTGCAAGGAATGTGCTCGTGCTGTAGAGAAGTCCATCACCTCAGCACCAGGTAACTAAATTAATTATAAACATGCATCAGAATTGTGAATTATATACTGCTCCTGCTTAATTACATGCTAATTAATTATCATTAAAACCTTAGAAATTTATTGAAAACTTATTTCCCCAATTAAGTTGAATAACATTTAGGAGCAATAATGGCGGGATTGGAGCCGACAGAATAGTATTGGTAGGAAAAACGTAAAATTTGAAAAGAAGATGTGAATCTTGGAGAGCAAAAGCATGAAAACTTTCACTTATTTTTGCACAAACATTTTTACTATTGCTGCAAAACCAAACACTTATAATAAACAGTGGTAGTTGTAGCTCTGAAAATAAAACTTTTCTCACCGCAACCGCTATATATATATATATATATTATTCCAAGTAGAGCAGTTCTCTTCATGTGTACTATATTCGGATTGCCTTCACTCTTAATTGCAGGAATTTTGAAGGTTGATATTGATATGGAGAGCGGCAAAGTTACGGTGAAGGGAATATTTGATGCGAAGAAGTTACATGAGATAATAGAGAAGAAGAGCAAGAGGAAAGTTGAGTGTCTGTCTCCTAAACCAATGGAGAACAATCAGAAGATTGATAAGATGCCCAAGAAAGAGGCAAGCTTTCAATGCAATTCCCATACAAATAATTTTATTATATATATATATTAATTAATCTAGCTAATCCTTCCCATATATGCTTGATCGATGAAGTTAGTATAATTATAAGTTTACATTTCACAAAATGCATGTACAAATATACTGCATTGATGCTGATCATCCCTGAAATTTTATAGAAATTAAGAGCACAAATTAAAGCTAAATAAAAATAATTGTAATTAAAAATAGATAAAACTTCAAATTAAATAAGCAATTCAGATCTAATTAGTGTTGTGAGCAGTTTCGTTCAGTTTTACACTTTTAATGATCCTTACATGATATATTAAATGCATGAACTTAAACAGTCGATAATAATATTAATACCTGAATTAATCATTAATGCCGTAATTAATGGAAATAGAACGATTAAAACGTGATTGACAATTAAAATCAAATCAAATAGTGCATTTAAGATCGACTTCAATTCCTTCTTTCTATCTTATTGTTATTATTATTATTATATATAAATATATATATGCATGAACATGCAGGAAACAGTGAGAACCACACATTTACAGCTTCGCATGCACTGTGAGAAATGTAAAGAGGACCTGAGGAACATATTGCTGAAGCACAAAGGTATATATACTTAATTAATTAAATAAATATGTAGAATTAATTAATTAATGTTTTAAATGAAATGTTGTAAGTTGTAGGCACGAACTAATTATTATATATATTAATTTGCATACGTACACGAGTGCTGCATGCATGCAGGGGTTGAGAGCGTTAAAATGGACATGAAAGAGCAGAGCTGCGCCATTGTTGGGGTTGTTGAGGAGAAAAAGCTGCTCAAATACATCCACAAGAGAACAGGAAAGCGTGGGAAAATAATAGAGCAGAAGCAGCAGGAGAAGAATGAAGCAAAGGAGGAGGAGCCTAAATTAGAATTAGTAGATGATCAGCTGTTGCTGCCTAATTACTTCATTCACTGCTCCCATGCCCCGCAGTGGTTCAGTGATGAAAACCCTAATGCTTGCTCTCTTATGTAGACTCACCTCTCTCTCTCTCTCTCTCCCTCTCTCTCTCTCTCTCTCTCTCTCTCTCTCTCTCTCTCTCTCTCTCTCTCTCTCTTATATATACTTATTTAGTCATGACATTATGGCTGAAATTGACTTAATTAGAACTTTAAACTTTGAAAATGGGTGTAATTCTATTGAACTTTGAAAATGAGTGTCATTCTTAGTCTTCTATGTACACTTATTTAGTCATGACTTGCGGCTTGCTTGGTTGTTGAGTTCGCGCTGAAGTTTTGTTCATGACCATTTGTGGTGGTGGAAGGAGATTACCGGCCTGCCTATGTTAGACATTTACAGGCTGTTGTGGCGCACTACTATTTGTGATACATTGGAGTTGGCTTGGGGGATTCCAAGCATCAAGTTTACTTTCTCTGGTCGACTGACTGATCCGGTTGCGCAATATGTCATTGCGTCTATTTCTTTTCTTTCGCCCTGTTCTTTGCCTTAATTCTCTTGTATTGGATTTGCTCAGTTCTGTGTAGGTTAGTGAGTGAATGAATGAATGAAAGAATTTACCTTCAAAAAAACAAAGCACGCTAGCTCATGAACAATAATAATTAACCTGGAGCTCAAGCTTTTTTGAGGCAATTCATTGTGCTCTCGAGTTGGTCCTGAAGATATTGACGTCATTGAATAAGAAGCAGTGAGTATCGCTTGATTCGGTAATCTTTTCTACAGGTCCCCTCTTGTGAGAATCAACTTGTCCAATACCACACACATTAGCTCTCTGATAAAGGTTGAACTAGATTGTGTGAGAAATGAAAATCGAGCAGGAATTTGACGGGAGAGAAAATAGAAACTGATATTATCTTGCTAATATGATTCTTACTTTAAATAGAGAAGCATAGAAGGATCGGGAAACAGGGAAATAAACGTGGCAGTTGGTAAGTAGGAGATTAACACTTAATGCAGAGCTTTAAAGACAAAAGGCTACATAATTAAGATAGAGCAGCAAACGGCATTAGATGCACTGATTTCAAAGGTCTTCACACCCCCTCTAAAGCTGTGCCGTCCTTCATCCCGAGCATGTCTCTGAGCTTGAGGAAGCGAGGTCTGGAGGTAGGTTTTGTCATGATATCGGCGACTTGATCTTCGGTTGGGCAGAATGCAATTTCTATCTTCTTCTTTTCAACAACTTCGCGGATGAAGTGATGTCGTATGTCGATGTGTTTGCTTCTCCCGTGGAATACGGGATTTTTGGACCGGGCGATGGCCGACGCGTTATCGCAGTTGATCTTGATTCTTCTCTCCCCCTCTTCGTCTGCAAAGTTGTTGCAGATTTCTTCTTTAATTCGTTGCAGCCAAATTGCTTCGCACGCCGCTGAGTTGAGGGCAATATACTCCGCCTCGGTAGTAGAGAGGGCCACCGTCGGCTGCTTCTGGGAACTCCAAGAGATAGGGCTGGTGCCGAGGAAGAACACAAAACCTCCGGTGCTTCTTCTATCTTCGAGATTCCCGGCCCAGTCGGAGTCAGAAAACCCCGTGATAGTGGCGTGCTGTTCGATTTTGTAGAGAATCCCAAACTTTTTTGTTCCCTGCAGATAGCATAAAACACGTTTGGCAGCTAAGAAATGAGACTTGGAAGGTTTACTTACGAATCTGACGAGCATGTTGACGGCATTTTCGATATCGGGTCGAGTATTCGTGAGGTAAATCAGAGAGCCAATTAAACTGCGGTATTCTTCATTGTCAGTCCCTTCTTCTTCTTCTTGCTTGGCAGTCAGTTTTTCATTAGCTGCCATTGGAGTTGAGGTGGAATTGCAATTGTCCATACTGAATTTTGTTAGCAATGATTGAGTCACTACAACAAAGTTGATCTACAGCGGCGCTTTTTATGCGGCGCTTTTTAAAACGCCGTTGTTGATTTTATGTAATTGCGGTGCTTTAAGTTTAAAAACGCCGCTAATACTGTAGGAATAGCATTTGCGGCGCTTTTATTTACCAAGCGCCGCACAAAAATTAATTAATAAGGTGCACGCGGTAATGCTAGGGTTTATTTCTAGCCCTGCGAGCGGTGCGGTTCGGTGCGGTTTGGGGCCAAACCGAAACCGCACCGCAGGGGTGCGGTTTCCGACCGGCCAAAACCGCACCGCACCGAAACCGTGCGGTGCGGTTTGGTTTCGGTGCGGTTTGGCATCGGTTTGTGCGGTGCGGTTTCGGTTTTTTGACAGTTTTTCTGATCCTTTAACAGCAGCACGCGTCTCGGGTTTTTGATACTTATTTATGGTAATTTTACATCATATCATCAACCCTTTATATCACTATATGTTCTCATTTAGTAGACAATAAAAAAGAACTACCTGCATGTCAATGGATGTCCATGTGGTTACAAAAAATAATCCAAATAAATGCAACATTGTTTAATAAAAATTTCAGATGGAAATTTCAATAAAATTTTCAATAAGGCTTTAAAGAGCATAGAATGGATATGGATTGCATACAAAAAGCACAAAGGACCATGCATATATGAGTTAAATCAGAATAACAATGAGTTTTAAATCAGAATAACAAAAAACACAAAGGCCTGCAACATATATTGGCTTCAGAACTCCTTGATTCAGCAACCACCTATAGTAACAATGAGTTAAATCAGAATAATTAGAACAATCAAAATTCCAATGCATGTTATATGTTACTATATAACTCTATTTACCATAATTTAATTTCCATCTTCATTAATTTCAACATCATCGTCCTCCACCTCCACATTAACTTGTATTTGTTTGTTGAGCTCTATTAAAAATAAAAAAATAAACTTTTAAAAAAATTGATCAACAACTACAAGACTACAACTTTAATAAAGTGAAAAAAATATAAATTAAACATATTCTTTTTGATCTATCCAATGTCCAGTAAGACACATGTATCCATATTTTTGAATAGATGTCCATGTATCTGTAGTTAAACATATTCTTTTTGATCGCAACTGTTTCTTTAATTTCTTTCTCTCTGAGGTGAAAAGATTAATGCAGTATTTGGAAATAGTTGTCCGAGATGACACTTTGAATCTTGGCTCTAACTGGTTAGAAAAATTTCTAAAACCTTCATTTTCTACAAATTTGAAAGGCAACTCATCAACTACAACCATTTTTGCTAAAGCAACACGACATTGTTCTTCATCAAATTTACTAGCTTTTAAAGAACCAACCATCACCCCATCTTTTTTTTTTCACTAAGAGATAGCATTTGTTGATTGTTAGCCTTTAACCTAAAGCGGCATAAAGTTAACATATGCGTTCTTAAAGCGCTTGTTCCGTTCTTACGAGGATCAGCAGCGTATGTCTTGGAGCAATGCTTACACTTCGCTTTATCCCTTCCTTCACTGTCTTTAAACTTCGTGAACCAATTTCACACAGCAGATTTGATCTTATTACTATCAGAGTCAGCCATTTTAGTTTTCTTCTCTATATGCTTTGTATCATCATTATCATTCACAATAGGTTCTTTTACTTTATTTTGACTATCTCCATCTCCCTCCATTACAAGAGGTTCTTTTTCTTTGTTCTTTTTGGATGTCATCAACAACTATGCACAAACACAATGACTTTAAGTTATTAAAAAACGAGAAAAATAAATAAATTATAACATATGAAAAAAAAGAACATCAATATACCATTATACCTGCCACTATGCACCTATAACCTATGTCTTTAATCCTACTGAAGCTGCAAGATCAGAAAATTATTTTTATTATTATTTCCAATCTAAACAAGATAAGGTAAGATGTGATCAATTAAGTATGATGAAGCAAAAGCAAAACTCTAAAACATTGAGGCTACCTGATGCTGCCGGCCTGGAACACTGAAGACCGCACAGGTTCGGTTTGTGATTTGTGAACTTAGGTTTTCATATATGAGAAGAAATGCTCAACCTCAGAACATCTAACTTGTATGTCTTTAATCCTACAAAAGAAATGCTCAAATGCTCAAATCCAACTTGTATGCCTTTAATTGTGATTTGTGAAAAGAAATGCTCAAATGCTCAAAAGAAATGCTCAAATCACAAACCGAACCAGGCATCTAACATCTAACTTAGGTTTAATCGCCTGAACATCTAACTTGTATGTCTTTAATCCTACAAAAGAAATGCTCAAATGCTCAGAACTCAGAAGCTTCCTTTGCTATCAACCTCAAAGAGTCAAAGCAGATGTTAAAGCTCCTGATGCTGCCGGCCTGGAACTCTAGAAGTCTGCTGCGACTGCGAGCCTGCTGCGACTTGCGATCTGCGACTGCGAGCCTGCTGCGACTGCGATGTATGAGGGATTGGGGCCAGGCCGCCGCCGCGCCGGGGGTTTCGTCGCTGAGAGAGTGAGACGAGAACGCGGTGTCGCGGTGCCTGCGGGGGTTTCGTCGGCTCGTCGCTGAGACCTGAGAGAGAGACGCTGAGAGCCTGAGACAGTGAGACGGCCAGACGGGGTCGCCCGGTCGGGGAATTAAATTTAGGGCTGCGGTCTGCGGTGCGGTACGCGGTGTCGCGGTTTACTAATCGGTTCGGTTTGCATTTTAATTTGGGGCTGTAAATTCTTAGACTCTTAGTACTTATTTTGAGAGGGTTGCGGTGCGGTGCGGTTCCACCGGTTTTTAAGAAACCCAAGTCAAACCGAACCGAACCAGTGCGGTTTTCAGACCCACGAAACCGAACCGCACCGCACCCGATCGGTTCGGTATGAAATGGGGTGCGGTGCGGTGCGGTTTTGCGGTTTGGCGCGGTTTGCGGTTTTCCTGCACAGGGCTATTTATTTCGCATTCCCCGCTTTCCTCTCTCCGCAGTTCCCAGCCGTCTCCCGCAAGAACCCCGCCGAAAGTAGGGTGCGTCCCTTGTTGGAGCTCAAATAGATGGTGAACTGCTTGCCGGAGGCCAGATCATCGCCGGCGGTGTCCTCTCTCGCTTCCTCTGAACTTGCCAAACTCGATCTCTTCGGTCTTCCTTCTCCCGTAAGCTTTGTCGAACTCAATACCTTCGGTCTGCGACTGCTAGGCATCATTATTTAGTAAGTGCTTATTACTCCATTTCGCTAGGGTTTCATTTCTTTCAGATGCATTGGTCATTCCTTTGGCTCTCTGCGTCTGGGTTCTGGGGCTTCGAATCCAGGGCTACATCTTTGTTTTCATGAATCTCTATTCTATATCTTTAGCTTTTCTATCTGGAATTCTTCTGCAGTTGCTTTGTTTACACGAAGAACTGCGGCCTTTACTTAGTTGCGGAAATCTCCAATGGCTAGGCTATCTATCGTCAACAAGTATTTTTTGAGCTTGATCTTCTCATTAAATTTATACTACAGATATTAATCAATAATCTTCTATGAATCAGTATTAATTGATTTTCTGCAAACAGGTGTCTATGGAGATTGTGGTGGCAGCTGGGTTGATGAAGAGTAATTACCAGCAGTTACTCCATAATGGGAACATTCTTTCTCCAGAAATGGCGTTTGATTTGAAATATTCACCTGACGAGGTAAACATTGGCGCATTTTCACCCTGAACTTTTTTTCTATCATAGTTTCATACCGCCGCCGCTCTGCCAAATAGAGCCTTAAATGGTTGTATACCATCTTTTTTACCATCTCTCATTCTGCAGCTCTCCTATAAATCCCAAAACGGGATCGGTCAAATTAAGGCTAGCTGCTGAAGAATGATGGATGCATTTAGATCGTCAACTCGGATTTCCTGTCAATGTTTTTCAATTAGGAGGAATATATGTCCGGGAAGCAGGTCAGTTTCTCATTTTAGTTATGATGAATCGTTAATTGAATTTATTAACATCTTATCATTTTGTGAGGTTTTTGATTATTTGTTTTCTAGTCTGATTGATCAATTTACACCTTTAATTGTAGAAAGCTTAGACTCCAGAGGCATATACATCTATGATGATGAATTCAGTTTTGTTTTTTTGGCTTGGACAAATGCTTCCATAAGAAAATTCTTGGCCTTGACTTATCCATGTTTCCTGATTTACCCAAGTTAATATTGTCTGTAAATTTTGTGTAACGGTCTCCCCAGCATACAGCTCGCAAGGATGACCGCCGACACCCCTAGCATCCAGCTCGAAAGGGTTCAGCCTAACCAAATGGTCTGCAGACCATGCACCCCAACCCCTCTCTGTCCCACTTTTTCTCAGCAACGACGCATTGTTGAGGCCGGGTCTTGAACCCGCAACCTCCTTGATAAGGAGTTTTCAAACCACTCATCATCACCAATTGAGCTGACGCAGACGATGAGGTTATAACCGAGTCGCGTCAATTGCTGGTTGAAAACAAAAAGTCCTATCCTCCAGGATTGCACTTTTTGTAACGGTCTCCCCAGCATACAGCTCGCAAGGACGATCGCCGGCACCCCCAGCATCTAGCTTGAAAGGGTTCAGCCTCACCGGTCTGCAGACCTTGCACCCCAACCCCTCTCTGTCCCACCACTGGGCACAGCGGGTTGTTGGAGGCCGCAGCCCCCCTTTTCATGAGGAATGGTTCAGTTAAGCGGCAGCGCATGGACTTCCCAGGAGGTCACCCATCCCGTGACTACTCCTGGGAAGTCCATGCGCTGCCGCTTAACTGAACCATTCCTCATGAAAAGGGGGGCTGCTGCCTCCAACAACCCGCTGTGCCCAGTGGTGGGACAGAGAGGGGTTGGGGTGCAAGGTCTGCAGACCGGTGAGGCTGAACCTGTTGAAATTTTTGTGTGCTACCAATCAAGGATACCAAAAATGAAGAAAGACAGATGTAATATATACTTGGCAAGAAGATTACAACAGAACACGGCTGAATACAAGTTGCATCCAACTTGAATCACAACAGCCAATAGTAGTAAAGAACTTGGTCACGGACAAGGTCCGCTTCTCCTCTGGAGCACACCGCGCTGGTGATACTCGCCACTATCGATACGCGCCAGCTCGGTACTCGTCACTTCGATACTCGTCACGCAGATACTCGTCACGACGATACTCGTCACGCAGATACTCGTCACGACGATACTCGTCACGACGATACTCGTCACGCAGATACTCGTCACGCAGATACTCGGCACGACGATACTCGTCACGACCTCCAATACTCGCTACCCGCTCAAGGGAGCTACCCGAACTTACTCCAAGTCCGATGCTCGCCAGGTAGCACTCTGGTATCTCTAACTCGCTCAGAGTTGATGATACTCGCCACTTCTGATGGCTATACTCGTCACTGTCAGAAGGTGTGGATTGATTATCTATAGGGGGGTGTACCCCTCTATTTATAGGCAAACTCAAGGGGGGCGAGTAGGAGCAACCGCCGGGCGAGATCGCCGATACTCGCACGCTGTCGCCGGCGATAGCCACTGTCGCCGGGCGACAGCTCACTTCAAAAAACTAACACTTCCCCTTGAAGTGAGCTCCGGGAACAACTCCAAGAAGTGAGCGAAGCCTCCGGAAGGGCCCCGCAGATAGGGGATTTGTGAATATGTCCGCAAGGTTGTCTTCGCTCCGCACATGCTCCACAGTGATCAAGCCACCCAGCACCTTCTCTCTGATGAAGTGATGCTCGATCTCAATGTGCTTGGTTCTTGCATGACACACTGGATTGGTTACCAGTTTCAATGCACTCTCATTGTCCCCGCGAAGAACAGTTGGTCCGCTGACCTCCTCATCCACATCCTCCACTAGTCTCCTTAGCCAGACACACTCCTGAGCTGCTAAGGACGACGCCTTGTACTCGGCCTCCGTGGTAGAAAGGGAAATGGAGTCCTGTTTCTTGCTACACCACGAGATAGCAGCTGCTCTACACAAGAACACATACCATGATGTCGACTTGCGATCATCAGCGTCACCTCCATAGTCTGCATCCGTGTATCCGTGCAGCTTGAAGATAGACTTCTCCTCATAGGACAACCCCATCTCAAGGGTGCCCTTCACATACTTCAGAATCCCCTTGGCTGCCTCCAGATGAGGCTTCCGCGGCTCCTGCATATACCGACTAACTCGGCCGACAGCAAAGGCGATGTCCGGCCTTGTGATAGTCAAGTATATAAGACTCCCTACCAGAGCCCGAAAGATCTTCGGATCAGGAAGAATCCTCTCTTCTTCCTTCCGAAGCTTCAGCCCCGCCTCAAGAGGCACGGAACTGCTCTTCCCCTCCTTCATGCCGAATCTTTCGACGATCCTCTCGGCATACACCCTCTGGGAAACATCCAGTCCGCCTCTTCTCTTCTCTACTTGGAGGCCAAGGAAATGGTGCAGTTCACCAAGATCCTTCATCTCGAAGCGTATGGAAAGCTGCTCTCTCAGTGCCGCGACCTCCTCAGGGTTGTTCCCTGTCACGATCATGTCGTCGACGTATAGTAGCACTAGCACGTGAAGACCTCCATCCTTCTTCACGAACATGCTGGAGTCTGAATCTGAGGCATCGTAGCCGCAGAACTGCAGGTACTCCGCAATCTTTCCATACCAGGCTCTCGGTGCCTGTTTCAACCCATAGAGGGCCTTCTTCAGCTTGCAGACGTGACGCGGCTGGGACTTGGACACGTATCCAGGTGGTTGCACCATGAATATGTCTTTGTCGATCTCTCCGTATAGGAACGCGTTCTTCACGTCCAGCTGCCATAACTTCCAACCTCGGCACGCTGCCAAAGCGATGATCGTCCTCACCGACGTCATCTTCGCTACAGGACTGAAGGTCTCCTCGTAGTCCTCTCCGTAGGTCTGTGAGAAGCCTCGAGCGACAAACCTCGCCTTGTACCGCTCCACTTCTCCATCAGCCCTCTTCTTCACCTTGTACACCCACTTGCATGTGACAGGTTTGATGCCCTCCACCATGGGAACCAGGTCCCATGTCTCGTTTTTCTTCAGGGCCTCCATCTCTTCCTCCATGGCCGCGTCCCACTCCTTGATGCCAGCTGCATCCTCAAAGCAGGCAGGTTCCCTCTCATCGAGTGGTCCTGCGAAGAAGCAGGAAACCAGACTCACGAAGTTCCCCTCCTTATAGCGAGCAGGCGGGACGATGGTCCGCTTCGACCTCCTCAAGGCTTGGCCACTATCTATCACTCTGGTAGACTCCTCTGCTTGAGCTCCTCTCTGAGCTCCTCTCTGAACTCCTTTAGGAGCAATGCTCTCCCTACTTCTAGAGATCGAAGCTCCCCCTGAGCCAGAAGCTCTCCCTGAGCTAGATGGTGATGGGCACTTGGAGAAACCTCCAACTCCACAGTAGGGTCCACAGTGACCCACTCTTCTTCTCTCCTGCTCGATTCTCCACTCTCCGGCAGCACCACGGAAGAGACTCCCTGGTATGAGACCAGTTCGTCAAACACTACGTCGCGCGAGACGACGAACTTGTGGGTCTGCAAGTTCATGCACTTCCAGCCCTTCTTCCGCTCATCGTAGCCGATGAAGACACACTTCCTCGCCTTCGGCTCCAGCTTGGTTCTTTCGGCCTCTGGAACGTGCACGAAGCAGGTAGAGCCAAACACCCTCATGTGACCCACATTCGGCTTCTCTCCAAACATGAGCTGGTGCGGAGACACCATCCTGTTGGGACTCAATGGTAGCCGGTTGATCACATGGGTGGCACACGCCATTCCCTCCGCCCATAAGGCTTTGGGAATGCTCATGGCATGTAGCCAACTCCTGGTAGTCTCCACCAGATGGCGGATCTTCCTCTCTGCCACCCCATTCTGCTGAGGGGTGTGAGCGCAAGAGAGCTCCCGCCGAATGCCGAACCTCCTGCAGAAAGAAGCAAACTCATTGAAGGTAAACTCCCCTCCATTGTCGCTCCTCAGCTTCTTGACTCTGCGGTTCAGTCTCCCCTCCACAAGTTCCTTCCACTCGAGGAACTTGTTGAAGACTTCTGATTTCTCTTTCAGAAAGTATACCCACATATAGCGGGTATAGTCATCCACCAGAACCAGCGCATACTTATTGCCTCCATAAGTAAGGGTGGCGCACGACCCCATAACATCAACATGTACGCACTCAAGAGGTGCCCTACACCTAGTCTCCGACTTGTCAAATGGAAGTCGATGTGACTTTCCATATTGGCATCCGTCGCACACATTGTCGTCGCCGTAGGAAGAGAGATGAGGCAGGCCACTCACAAGGCCCTTTGCCGCCATCATCTTCAACTTGTCCATCCCCACATGACACAGCCTCTCATGCCAGATCACAGCGCTGTCGTTTGTCTTCAGCTTGTCCACGTAGGCATTTGCAGACAAAACATACAAATCCTTCACCCTTCTCCCGGTGAGCGTGACGTCAGCATCGACAGACGATAGGTTCTTCAAGAACTTCACCTCCTTTGGTCCAAACAGCACGTGGAATCCAGCATCCACGGCGTTCGCCACTGAGAAGAGGTTCTTCTTCATGTCAGGCACGTGATACACGCTCTTCAGTGTCACTGGCTTCTCTATACTCCCAAGGGACACCTTCCCTTCTCGCTCTACTGGATGGATCGTATCATCCGCAGTGATGATAGCATCCGATCCTTCATATGCTGCCGAGGAGGCAAACTTCGACATATCTCCTGTGAGATGATGCCCGCAACCAGAATCCACTATCCAGTCGTCCTCGAGGTTGATGGAGGCTAAGACATCGACTGACGTTGCCGTCATCTCTGCCAGGAAACAATTGTCTCCCCTCTCACCGCCCTGGTGACCTCCACCTCTTCCTCCACCTCTTCGATGGTCTCCACCTCTCTGATGGTCTCCACCTTTCTCAGCAACATGACCGGCCTGGAGATTAGACCGGCAATCGTTTGCCATATGCCCATACTTCTTACAGGCAAAGCAAAGGTATCTCCCCTTCTCGTCACGGGCAGGAAGGAACTTCCCCCCATCTCCCTGAGAGGACGTTGAAGGTCCCTCTCGGGGGTTCTTCTTCCTCTTGTCCCAGGATCTCCTCTTTCCTGAGAACAAGGCCTCGCCATCTCCTCCTGAGATGGATACTCCCGCCATCTGCTTCGCCAAGCTCTCCTGTGACGATAGCAGGTTCTCTAGCTCCAGAAGGGAGGGCTGAATAGCCCATCCTTGCACGGAAGTAACGAAGGGGACATACTCCCTCCTCAAGCCTCGGAGTATATGCCGCTTCAACTTCGCCTCTGAGATTGGCTCTTCAGGATCCAAGGCCGAGATCTCCCCACACAGGTTCTTCAGCTTCAGGAAGAAGGTGGAAATTGCCATCTCGCCTTGGGTGGCCATCGCCAACTCATTCTCCAAGAATTGTAGCCGAGCTACATTCTTCTTGTTGAATAGCCCATCAAGGGCACTCCAGATCTCTGAAGCTGACTTGCATGCCATGATGTGGTCGAACAAGTCAGGAGCAATAGCTCTCTTCAGAGTAAACTCCGCCTTGGCGTTGGTCTTCCTCCACGCCCTCACAGCTAGACCATTGTCTCCAGCCTCTGTTGCCTTCACCTCCTCTTGCTCATCACCACCAACGACCTCCCATAGATCCTCTACAAGAAGGTAGCTCTCCATGCATGACTTCCACTTCTTGAAGTTGGTCTGGGTGAGCAACTCAATACCAAGTCCCCTAGCATACCTTCCTCCGCCGTCCATTTTGGATTCTCAACCTTGAACCTTGATAGCACGCGCTGCTTCAGCAACCTACCTCTGATACCATGTTGAAATTTTTGTGTGCTACCAATCAAGGATACCAAAAATGAAGAAAGACAGCTGTAATATATACTTGGCAACAAGATTACAACAGAACACGGCTGAATACAAGTTGCATCCAACTTGAATCACAACAGCCAATAGTAGTAAAGAACTTGGTCACGGACAAGGTCCGCTTCTCCTCCGGAGCACACCGCGCTGGTGATACTCGCCACTATCGATACGCGCCAGCTCGATACTCGTCACTTCGATACTCGTCACGCAGATACTCGTCACGACGATACTCGTCACGACGATACTCGTCACGCAGATACTCGTCACGACGATACTCGTCACGCAGATACTCGGCACGACGATACTCGTCACGACCTCCAATACTCGCTACCCGCTCAAGGGAGCTACCCGAACTTACTCCAAGTCCGATGCTCGCCAGGTAGCACTCTGGTATCTCTAACTCGCTCAGAGTTGATGATACTCGCCACTTCTGATGGCTATACTCGTCACTGTCAGAAGGTGTGGATTGATTATCTATAGGGGGTGTACCCCTCTATTTATAGGCAAACTCAAGGGGGGGCGAGTAGGAGCAGCCGCCGGGCGAGATCGCCGATACTCGCACGCTGTCGCCGGCGATAGCTACTGTCGCCGGGCGACAGCTCACTTCAAAAAACTAACAGAACCCTTTCAAGCTGGATGCTGGGGGTGCCGGCGGTCGTCCTTGCGAGCTGTATGCTGGGGAGACCGTTACATTTTGTTATGATTATTCTTGTCTTATTGATTTTTTTATGATTATTCATGTCTTAGTTTTTTTTTTCATCTGATGAGGTTAGCCGGCGTTTGTGTTTTTGTTATTCACACTTTTTATCTTTCCAATTTCCCAAAAAAATCTTTGTAAAATTGGATGATTTTGTTATAGAATTTGCCACCAGGTAAAAGGTTGAAATTTGGTGAAATTTCATATAGAGTCATCCTTTTCCATTGCTTGCTTCCAAAGCATCTAGCACGGGCATGCTTCGTGTGAATGTATACAATAACAAGTGTGCACGTGTAGAAACATCTATATATTTGTGTACAAAATTATATTATTTTTGAATCATCGAGAGCTCTCAGACTGTTTCCCTGTTATCTCTCAAAGCTACCTCTGTTGATTTTTGGATTTCTTTCAGCTATATTGTTAGATTTTCGCATGAATCATTCTGGTGCTGATTAGATGAGTTAGGATGTTTCAACTAATTGATGCTGGTTTGGTTTGCTTCAGGAGTTGAAGAGACAAATGAGATCCACCTCTTTGCCATTGATTCTGGCAAGGAGTTGAAGAAGCAATAGGTCCGGAATGAAGAGCTACAGCTGAACTTCAACAGATTTTTTTGATTCGTTTTGTTTTTTTTTTAAATGTCGGAACAACCATTTATCATTTTGTGAAATTATTGAGTAAGTACATGAAATGGATTTGAACAAGAGTAAGAAAAGAATCTATATTATACATTTTTTTAGAGCATGGGCTGCACTGCCTTCTTTTTTAGTTTATTATACCTCAAAGAGTTAGTATATTAATGCGAGTTCTCTTTTTTCCTCTAATAGTTTTTGGTTTTGGATTGATGTGTTGGTGTGTTGCGGAAAACCAACAATTTAATCTTCTTTTCATGAATACTGAGATCCTAAAGCTCACAGTGGACTTTTCTGCTATTGGTTTTCTTCACTTAAATCACCCATAACTTAATTGGGTGATATATTTTTTTTAAAACGCTGCAGCCTTTGGCGGCGTTTTTTTAAAAAGCGCCGCTAATGTCTATGACTTTTCGCGGCGGTCTCTACCGCGACGCTTTTGCGGCGTTTTTTAAAGCGCCGCGAAAGCTTCCGCGGCGCTTGAAAAACGCCGTGAAAGGCATAAAAAAACGCCGCAGTAGACCTGTTTTGTTGTAGTGAGTGTAGGAAGCCTGAGAGAGAAAGATGCCGCTCGGAAGGTGCTTGATTTGTAGTCCCAGAAAAAATTGCAGGCTTCCTAAATCGGTCATCTCATACTTCTTCTTCATCTCATCTCTGAATTCATTAATGAGTGCCATACTTGATCAGTTTACAATAAGATCATCAACGTAAAGGCTGACCAGTATGTAATTTTGATCCTTCGATTTGGTGTAGAGTGTTGGTTCGCTGTTGCTGCGGATGAACCCGGTGGATAAGAAATAGGTGTCAATATTCTGGTGCCATGCTCGTGGTGCCTGTTTTAGCCCGTAGAGGGCTTTGTGGAGTTTATACACACATTCTTCCTTGCCTGCAATTTCATACCCTGGTGGCTGACTAACAAACACTTCTTCTGAGAGCTCTCCGTTTAAAAATGCTGATTTCACATCTAGTTGTTAGATGGGGTACTGTTTTTGAGCGGCAAAAGCAAGAATAAATCGAATGGTGGTTAATCTGGCAACGTGGGCATAAGTCTCATCAAAATCTGTCCCAGGTTTTTGAGAGAAGCCCCTTGCTACCAGTCGAGCTTTAAATTTCAAGATGTCTCCCCTTTCGTTTTGTTTGTCTTGTAAACCCACTTAAGCCCAATTATGTTGTGATTTGGTGGTTTTGGTACAAGGGACCAGGTTTTATTTCTTTCAATAGCATCTAATTCTTCTCTCATAGCGACCCTCCATTTCTCCTCTTTCTGAGCTTCAGAGTATGTTAATGGGGTGATGGCTGTCATGGCAGTAGTGCATGTGTTTTGATAAATGTCATCCAGTGATCTAGTTTTGATGGGTGCATGAGGACTTTGATCAAAGACAGTGGGTGATGATGATTCAGAACTGGATTCATCAATGTGATGCTCAGGGTTGGTTCCATTGCAATGGATGGAGTTAGGTGGGGTAACCTGCTCAACCGGCAATGGAAGAAATCCAGGGCCATGATGTTGTTCTTGAACTGATGCCCAATCCCATGATTCTTCTTCATGGAAGATAACATCCCGGGAAATCACCAGCTTATTTCTTTTTGGTTCGAGAAGACGGTATGCCTTACTTTCTGAACTATAGCCAATTAGGATACATTTTGTGCTGCTCTCGTCCAACTTATCTCTCCGTTCTAAAATCTTATGGGCATAGGCTATGGATCCAAATACTTTAAGATGGGAAATGTCTGGTTTATGCAAGTGCAAGGCCTCATATGATGTTACATCAATTAGGGCCTTTGTAGGAACCCTATTGAGAATATATACTGCTGTGGAGGCAGCTTTAGCCCATAAGAATTTTGGGCAAGCTTTGTGAATGAGCATTGTTCTTACCATTTCCACTGTAACATCACCCAAACTGCTAGACCCCTAAGTTGGTTTTGTCATGACTAGGTCATGACAAAACCATAGGAAGAGCCATTTGACCTTGAGAGCTTAGGAAAGGAGGAGGAAACCACCTTGGTCTGCAATTAGCAATTTCCATTTACCAAGCTTAGGGTCAGACTTTAGGGCCTCAACTTGATCAATTGACCCATCTTAGTATCCCTAACCCTTTAGAGGCTCCCTTAGGGTACCAAGAGCCCATTGGGGGTCAACCTAAGAGATCAATTTGACCAAAGTCAACCTAAAACTCCAAATTGGTCAAAGTAGCCTATTTAGAGCCAATTAACCTTCACCTTGCCAAATTGATCACTCACCTAGGTCTAGAATGCTATAAGAGACCTAGTAGACCTAAAAGCCCCATCATGGGACCCCCAGGGGTGCAAATTGACCAAAATGCCCTTTTTAGGTCAAAATGGCATTTCTTCACAAAGTACCCTAATTGACCATCACCATATTAAATTGACCTTACCCATAGGGTTATCATATCATAGGGGACCCAGTGGACCAAAAAGCCCCTTGACCAAGTCAACCCTAGGGCTCAATTTGACCAAAGTCAATTTAGTCTGTTTTGGTCAAATCAGCTTAGATTGGGTCAACCAAGACCCATATGACCAAATTGACCCCACCAATAGTTTCTAAACTTAATTTGGAACCCATTGGACCCAAAAGCCCCATCCTAGGGTCACCCAGTTGGCCAATTTGACCAAAAGTCAAAATTACCCAATTTAGGTCAAATCTCTCAAACTTAACCCAATCCCTTTGGGCTAACTCAATTGGATGGTCAACCAGCCCATGTAGACCATCATTAAACTCAGGAGAGAGTGTAGAAACCGGCCATGGTGATTAGGAGTGAGAAAATGGGGGTTTCCCCATTTTTGAAGAGAAAGAAGGAGGTCATTCATGGCCATTAAGGAGTTCCACCCCTTGGCCTCCCTAATTGACTCACCCTTTCATCTCCTCTGACGATTTCAATGAGTTTCCAGTAGTTTCCAAGAAGGATTATAGCAGGGGAGATGAATGGGGGCCGGCATTGGAGGAGTTCGAAGAGGCCATTAATGGCAATAGGGGTTAAAGCCACCATCACCCCCATTCGAACCCCCTATCACCTTCAGAAGGCAGAGAGGAGAGAAACCCCTAAGTTCCCTGAGGATTTCGTGTGCTGTAAGTAGGAATCAGCATGGCTTCACAACCGACCCAAGCTCCCATGGTGTACTCGAGGGCAAACCGCCGGCAAGCTCATCAATAGGTCCTATTCTCCTCCCTGAACCCTAAGGATTAGATCCCAATCGCCGGCGGCTCGATCCGTGGCCAATTGGCCGGGAATCGAGCCAGCCATGCCTCCCGTCGATCGGGTTGGGCTTCCTCTTCCAAACCACGACTCCGGCCACCTCCGGCCGAGCAAACACCGCTCATCGCCGGCCCCCACCTCAACGGAGGTGGTGGTGGCGTTGGTCGGCCGGGGCGGCGCTCAGGTGGCCGGGAAATCATCACTCAAGGCGGCCCAGGCGCGGTAGATCTCAGCCACAGGTTAATCGGGGACGATGGCGGTGAGCCGTCCGATTGGCCGCCAATTGCTATACGCAGCCACAAATGATTTAAATCACATTATTTGATTATTTGTCACACTTATTGACAAATTTTGTGACCCGATTTCAAGGCCCTTAGAGGCCATAATTCGAAAAATGCCCAGAGATAACATTTGTAGGCCTTGATGTCTACTTTCTAATGGGAGTGGAATCAGGCTATTTGGTTAAGTATGTGACCCACAGAACTCATTATAGTGAGGATGGTCAAAACTCAAACCAGACCTTTAAATTAGTATAACTCTTAAATGGCAAATCTGATGAAGTTGATAGTTTGGCTATGCATGCATGTGCTCTTTACCTAGATTAGGTTTGAGTATCAGATTTTTAGGAGTTAATTTTCCTAAAGTTTTAGTAGAAATTTAATAACCCTTACATAAATTATTTGGAGGGTCAAGTGACCTCCAATCTTCACCAAATTTTGGTGGGGTGTTATTAGGGTCATGATAAGCCCCTGGTTAAAATCTCAACTCATTTGGAGTTCTTTTGGTTAGGTAATCATTAGGCCAAATATTTGTCCATTTAGGGGAAATTGGTGAATAAGGGCTATTTGGGATTTTTCATGGTCAAACCACCTCCAATTTGAGTGGGATTTTGGCCACTACCCTAATGTCACCCAAATCACCTCTAAGAGAGTTGTGGGGTCATGGGGAGTTGGGATGCCCTAGGGCATGGAGATGGAGCACTTTGGGGTGCATTTAGCCAAGTGGAGATCCATTGGCCAAATGAATCCATAGGGGCTTGAGTCTTCTTGGGAAGGTCAGTGGAATTAATTTGAGACCCCATGAGGAAGATTGGTGAGCATTGTAGTTGTTTTGCTCAAGGCCATAGGGTTGACTCCTATGGAGTGGAATTTGGGGTTGTGAAGGACATAGGAGTGTATGCCCATGGAGAGAAGTGCAATATCCCTCTCTGAGTTCTAAGAGTGTTATAATACCCTCACAAGAGGTTTTGGTGGATTTGGAGAAGTTTAGACCCTAACCCTAGGTTAAACCCTAATGGGGTGCAATTAGAGGCTATTGAAGGAAGAGGGGTCAAACCTCAATGGTTTGACTTGAAATTTTGGGGAGATGGCCTTAGTAACCAGAGAATACTACTGTGAGAATTTGGAGGGATTTGGAGTTGTCAATCCTAGGTAATAAACCCTTGGGTAGATTTGCAAATAATTAGGGTTTTGGATTTTAGGATGAAATAACACTTAATGTTTAACCATCTTCTGTCACAAACTTAGTTTTAATGTTATTAATCCCTAGAAGATTCTGTTAGACCATGAGAAAACTTTTGGAGGTCCAAATTGTAATATTTCATATTGTTGGCAATTTTTGGGATGATTAATTTTAGGGTGCTATATTTCTGTTATGGCATGGGACTTTGCTGAAAGCCTTTTTATACCAACTTGTACCCACTATATTTTTCTCATAATTTATAGACTAATATTTTTGGTACCTCTAGTTCAATTTGGAATTAATTACAAATATATCCTCTGTGGAAATTACAAATGTAACCTCTGTGGATCATGGTCAAACTTTGTAGGACTGAATATTTCGTTATGAAGCACCTCTGTATTAATTTACATAAGGTTTAGAGACCATATGAGGGTACCTCCTTTGGAATTTATAGGAAATGAATGAGTTTTGGAATTTTTAAAAATAGTAAATCTTGCTGGTTTTTCCTAAAAATTTATATTCACTGATTATTAAGTACCCTTGATTTATGTAAAAATTAGGGAAGGTATTGGAAGTCAGAACAGTAACCTTGTAGTTCAAACCTTAGGATTTTGCCCTTTGGAAAAATTGTTTTAATTATTAATATTGTCGGAGAAATTACGAAACTCTGGGTTTGATCTTAAATATGTAGTATGGACCCCCCCAATAAATCCACTGAGTCACAGAACTGATTATTTGAGGTACCTCCCTTCCTGAGCATCAAATCGTTAAGGGTGGTCTGCGTTTAGCAACTTTAGCAGATTTAGGATTAAGGGTCTATCTGGTGGTCTTTGATTTAGAGTTGTGAGGGTTGAGTGGTAATCTTATAGTTATGAGGGGATCCCTGGAGTAATTAGGGTATGGTGAGTCCTGCAGTGGTGGGGTGCCACCCTTGGAATAAGTCGTCCCGGACTGACGAAAGATCGTCTTTTCTTGTTAGCGTCTTAGAGCACCTAGGTTTGATATAAGTAAGTTTTATGGGGGTTTTCTTATAGATTTTCTGGCCGGTTTAGTCCGGTGATCTTTATTTTTTTGAGGTGGTTAATGGGGACGGGCGGGTTAGCCCGGGGAGCTTGTAGCTCGGTGTTATTGGAAGATATGTTGCATGTGCATAAGGTGGTGGGTCCTTCGTGTTGGCGATCGTTGCACCGACGTTAACACTTGGGCTCGGCAAGTGTGGTATTTACACTTAGCCATAAAAGTCTGGCGGTCCAGTCAGTAAGAGTACGCAGGCGCTCCGCGGGTTTTGTGGAGGCGTACGATAGGTCTAGGTTAGGTAGTGCATATACCAACCTAGAGGTGGGCGAGGCCCAACCCACCGCTTCCGTTTGCCACTACGGGAGTATCCTGGGAGTCTAGCTCGCTCCAAAAAGGGGGAACTAAAGGTCTATGCGCATAGAGTCGTAGTGTGTGAGTTGCACTTGTATGTACATAGCATAACAACATACTTTGCATGACATAGCATAATCATATCATTTAACCCTGACACCTATCGTATAAATTGGTATGAGACTTTTTATACGATAGGCCCTGCTAAACGACCCCTTGGTCTATGGGTTTGTATGGGCACTCTTATAAATCAATGGTTACTTTTATAATGCTTACTTGCCTCTTTTCTTACTGCTTAATGTTATTTATACACTTTACCCTGCTGTTTCTATTTCATGTTTCATTTACATATATATAACACCTGTGTAGAGTAGAACTCACCTTGTCATCTGCTTTTGTATTACCCCTTGTTGTCCTCCGCTTCATCCTCCCCATACGGTGCCTAGGAGCCTTGGGGGGAGGGGTGGGGAATTGGCTGAGTCATATTGACTGACGGTCGGTGGACCTTATCATTTTAGGAGACCGCGGCGACGGGGCAGCACCAGAGGCAGGTGCAAATGGAGGCGGGGCAGTCTAGCTCAGGAGCTCAAATGACAGGATCCGTGAGTGTTCGTCTTAGTTGTTTTGCTTCCGCGAGTGACTTATGTAGTGAGGATATCTTGTATCGGGCAGAAGCCCTAGTTATCTTGTCTTCTTTCTTTCGGTTATATTATGTGGACATCTTTTGATAGTTTATTTATATGTGATGTGGACTTAGTCTGGTTGTTTATTCATTTAAGCTTACTCTTCTTTGTGATCGAATTGACCGGCAGTATCGGCGTTTTGTAGTGGCGACCTTCCCGAGCGAGGGTGTCACCGCAAAACGGCGGTTCTGGGCCTAAGACCCGGTGGTTTTTGCAAAAAAAAAATGGGGTCTTACATCCACAATGTTTTTGTTGCGCCTTTCGACAATTCCATTCTGTTGTGGGCTTCCTGGAGCAGTGAGCTGTCGGCTGATTCCAGCAGTGTTACACAGTATTTCAAATTGAGTAGATAGGAACTCTCCCCCTCTATCACTTCTGATCATTTTTATCCTTTTCTCAAACATATTCTCAACTTGTGTTTTGAATTTTTTGAAGTGGTCAAAAGCCTCAGATTTTTGTGCAAGGTGGTAGATCCACATAAAACGAGTGCAGTCATCGACAATAAGAAAATTGTATCTCTTTCCTCCAAGAGATGTGGTGCTAGCAGGACCCCATAGGTCCATGTGGAGAAGGGAGAGAGGTTCTTTAGATCTAGGGGTGGCATGGGAGGGAAATGGCAGTCGATGAGTCTTTCCTTTAGCACAGGAATCATAATCTTGGGTAACAATAGAGAATTTTGGCATTCCAAGGACAAGATTTTTGTCCTGGATGGTTTTGAGAGATGAGAGATTTAAGTGCCCTAGACGATGATGCCATAGGGTGGTTTCAGAGTTAGATCTGGTGTTTGAACAAGAAAAAATGCTAGGTTTAGCAGGAGGTAGGGAGAGAGTAAAAATGTTGTTATCATTCATTTTTGCTGAAATGATAATGTTGTCAGAATGTGATTCTATAACCAAACAAGTGAAAGTCTTGTGGTCAAAAATAACTTGAAATCCTCTTTTTAGAAGTTGTCCAACACTGAGCAGGTTTTGAGAGAGAGTAGGGACATATTGGACATGTGAGATGAATTTAGGTATGCCTTGAGGAGACATAACAATGATGGTGCCTCTCCCTTCTACAACTTCTTTTCTCCCATCCCCTAAAATAACAGCAGATTTGTAGGTTTTATCAAGAGAAGAGAAAAAGGTGTGATTATTCACCATATGACTTGAGCAGCCACTATCAACAATCCATAGGAAGGAGGACTGATGATGGTTTGTGATTGTGTAGGCAGGCTCAGTTTGTTCACTCTTACATGTGAGCAGAAATTGATCAGAGTCAATTTCAGTGATCTTGGCCTCTTCCTTTGGTTTGTGCCAGCAGTTCTTATCTGAGTGGTTAGGGTTCTTACATCTTTTACATCTCCAAAAGCAATCTTTCATCTCATGATTTGTCTTCTTACAGATATTGCAGGGAGGATAATTTGTTTTACTTGATGCAGCATTATTTCTGTTTGTTTCATTTCTTGGTTTTTCCAGAGGCCTATTTCTCAGCTGCATCTTTGTTTGAAAAGCTCTATCAAGGGTTGGTTCATCTTGAAAGAGAAGATCTTCATGGGTATGAAGTGAGCTCATAAGTTCAACAACAGTTAAGGTGTCAAGATCATGGGCTTCCAAAATTGATGAAACAATATGCTTATAGGTTTTAGGCAAGGATCTAAGCAGTTTTTCAACAACTTGTTGTTCATCAATGATACCACCCAGGCTTCTAATTTGATTCACGAGGCTGGATATTTTAGCAAAGAAATCTTGAGTAGTTTCATCCTCACGCATGACAGTAGAATCAAATTGTCGTCGTAAAGCATATATTTTAAGTTTTAGTACCTTCTTGGATCCTTTGTACTCATTCTCGAGCATCTGCCATGCTTCCTGCGCCGTCTGGGACCCCATGATACGAGGGTAGATGGGGGAAGCAATTCCCTGCTGTATTAAATGCAGGGCAAGAGCATCACGTTTAGTTTCTTCTTTGCTGTATGTTGCTGGAGTGCCATCAACAGCTTTTGAAGAGGGTTGAGGCCCGTCTCGCACAATGTCCCATAGCCCCTGTGATTTGAGGAATGTTGTCATTTTATCACTCCAAAACTCGTACAGGTCTCCAGAAAAGATTGGGATGGTAGAATGGGTATAAATAGGAGCAGAAGTGGTAGATGATGAAGCCATGGAAATGAGAAACTGAGAATGATTTGAGCAGATATTACTGTGGCTCTAATACCACTGTGAGAAATGAAAATCGAGCGGGAATTTGACAGGGGAGAAAATAGAAACTGATATTATCTTGCTAATATGATTCTTACATTGTTCTTGCAACAGGCATACACTTTAAATAGAGAAGCATAGAAGGATCGGGAAACAGGGAAATAAACGTGGCAGTTGGTAATAGGAGATTAACACTTAATGCAGAGCTTTAAAGACAAACGGCTACATAATTAAGATAGAGCAGCAAACGGCATTAGAGGCACTGATTTCAAAGGTCTTCACAGATTGTTTAGAGCCCGCGATTTCGCAAGATCAGAGATATTTGGATCCTTGGTCTTGGATCGTGGTTCATGATTAGACTCGGGGATGGCCTCAAAGTATGAAGAAAGAGGACTATGACTCCCAAAGCCATAATCTCATTCTCTTTCTCTACCCCTCTCTTTATTACCCTTGATTATACAAATGGTAAATCTCAATTGTGATGTAAAATTCAGGCGGTGTGGTTGATATAAGTAATCCAATCACATGTATTTCTCCCTCAATTGTAATTTTATAAGAATAATATTATGCTCACCTAAAGTCTACCTAAAAACCACAAAAAGTGGGCCCCACTCAGCACAAAACACCCGACTTTAGGTTTTTTTTTGGCGTCAAACCCTAAAGTCGGGTGTTTTTGTGCCGAGTGGGGCCCACTTTTTGTGATTTTCAGCCGAACCCGAGGAATCGGGTGTTTTTGTGATGAGTGGGATCCACTTTTTGTGGCTTTTTGGTAGACTTTAGGTTTGTATAGTAACGCCCATTTTATAATATATACATGCAAATACAAAAATTCTTAATTTCATTAATAATTATTATGGTTATAAGCTTTAATGGGTGCGAAGAACTCATCTATAATTATTATTTTAATTTGGATCTTTTCGTTAGACGAATATGTTTGAATCAATGTGCCAGGTCCATGAGCTTAGCCCAATAAGTTTCAAAAAAGCCCAGTTTATGAAGATATATTATCTTCTTAAATTATTTGAAAAATATTATCATTTTAATTGTAGTTCATATTCCTTTTTTACTATTAATAAGTTAATTATTAATTTTGTTACATAAAGATTCATGCATTTTATCATTATTTCGATTTTGTGTTACTTTTTTTTACATAAAGTCCTCTTCCTGATGAATTTTTGAAAATAAGTTTTGTACATGTATTTTTAGGAAAAGTGTTCAACACAAAAGTTGTAGATCTCGATGAGATCTGCAATTTTTGTGTTGAACATTTTTCCTAAATATGCATGTATAATTCATATTTTCAAAAGGCGCATTATAACTCATAGAAATTGGTGTGCCAATAGCCAAATAAGGGTTGCCAATATAAAGACCTAAAAAATATCTATGAACTAATCTAAACTACACTAAATTGAATTTTTTTTCCTTAACAACCGCAATTGTATTTAAATTTTCAATAGTTTTATAAAATAACTTAAATAGTCCAAAAATAAAATTAAAATTTAGAATTTTTTTTTCATTTCTTAAACACACTCACATCATGCAAGAGTTTCTATAAAGAGAGATTTTTAGGTGCTTTCTCTCACCTAGTTTTAGGTGAGGGATAAATACAGCCGTATGATCACAGATTTTACGACGGATCTGCTATCTAAGAATACTAAGAGTATTTTTAATTCAGAAATACGACAGTATTTCGATCAAACATGAAGAACCAACGGCTTAGATGCGCTCCTCTCACCATGATCTTAGGTGAGAGTCTAAACCATCTTAGACCATTGTTTCAACCATATAATGATCATATCGATCTCTTTTCTTCAATTCCTTAAAAAAGCAAAAATGATGCACGACAAAATGAGCACGAAAAAAGAGCAAAAATTAATTAAGTGATTGAAAATGATCGTCGTATGCGATCAGAAATTATCGTATGCAATCTCTTCGGTTCAATTTTTATTAGAAAAAGTTGTATGATGGACTAATGAAAGCTCCGTTTGGACGACGGAGACATCATAAACACGGTGTTTATGAACCGTCGTTTGCGAATGCACGACCTCACCTAAGAAATTAATTTCATTCACTTTAATGTTCAAAACTAATATTTTTTTGTGGCGGTCATAAACATTGTCATGCCAAACATACATTCAAATGACAGTGGTATTTTTGTCCAAACTTACCATCGCAAAAACGCCACGCCAAGTAATGGTGATCCTCTTCATTTGGGACAAAATGGAGGTGACAGGTCAGCCCTCGCATTTTAGATATTTAAGGAAGTAGTTTTGCGTCTTCCATCGTCTACTTTATGAAGCGTGTACTTTAGTTGCTTGAGGTCTCACTATGCACAACTTGCTGTGGTTTGCATTAGATAGAATGCAAAGTGCGCACTTGAGGTTTCCTGGTCGCACTCATGAGCGCATTGCATGTGGGAAGAACATAAGAGAGTGTAGGGTTCCTTTAGTTAGGAAATGGTCATAGCTTAGAAAAACTCACGTCACCCCCTCTACATTCAACCCTTCAAATGAAGGCATAGATTGTTTTTTTAATTAGTTTGTTGGCGCGGGGGATTTCACCGATGTCTTTTCTTTTACGAACGTATAGAAGTGCTAGAGATGAAAAATGAGAGGGAGCAATGGGTAAGATGTCATCCAGAAGAGCGTTCCGAGTGATTATTTTTCGCTCATGGGCAGGTACGCGATGCCCTAAACAAGTAGAATTAAATTATATTGACTATAAAGTCTAAAATTACATTTGATATTCAAACTTAATATTCTCTAGTTTCCACCCGAGTAGGTGCATGTGTTCAATACGGGCCTGCGGTGTTGCTGATTTTTAGGCGCCAATCTCAGGTTTCGGCTCGGCATTTGTCGGCCGAGACCGGACAACAAAAAGAGAGAATGATTCTTTGGGATCCCACCTTCCTTCAATCGGAACTTATAGAAAAAGAATCCAATCGATTCCCGAAATTCCTTTTTGGATCTTCCAACATGCATGTCCTGGCTATTCACGAACTTGAGAAGCGGATGAATAAACATCTGCTTTCGTAAGAAATCGAAGAATTTCTTAGCAAGATCAATTCACCGATCGGTGGTGCAGTAGTGACTGAGGGGTTAAAAATCAAGAAGTGAGTTATTTACATTCTTCTTAGGTTAAGGGCCTACGAAGATCCAATCTCCTAGTTACTGTGGAAAGAAAAATAGAATTTCAAATTCAATCTTTCGGGAAGGGAGGCTTCGGAAAATCCTATTGATTGTTATTTTCCTCAGAAAAGCATGAAAAAGGCTTGAATGCTATGATCCGCACGTCACTGCGTAATGAAAGGAGGGTGATCTCATAGTTCTTCATGATGTGTGAAGATGTGTTGTAATGTATGTGCTCAATTTTCCCATTGAGGCTGAACCTCAATTTGTGCTCGTGAGATAGTTGTTCATACATTGATAAGAAGGTGTTATTTAGTCCAGGTCCCATATGGTCCGGGTGATCTCCGCGGAGATCAAAAGTGATCTCCGCAGAGATCACCCGGACCATCTGTTGTAGTTTAGAATCGAGCCTGGGTAAGGCGTGTGATCACTGCCCTAAAGAAGTTTCACCACCCTCTAGCTAGCAGGGCTTTCACCGATGCTCACTCATCCAAGGTACAACACCCGGCTAGATCCCGAAAGCTTCGATGTGCCCGGACACCGAAGAAGCACAGAGCACCCGAACCCCCACTTGATGAACCAAATGTGAAGAGAAGAGAACATGTAGAAGATCGTCGCAAGAACAGAGAGCCAGAAAACAAAAGTCGTTTTTCATAAAGAGTATGAGTGACTGTAAGAGAGACGATTCAGAAAAAACTCCTATATTAGA
Organism: Dactylorhiza incarnata; assembly: GCA_033032865.1. Taxonomy (NCBI): domain Eukaryota; kingdom Viridiplantae; phylum Streptophyta; class Magnoliopsida; order Asparagales; family Orchidaceae; genus Dactylorhiza; species Dactylorhiza incarnata. The sequence continues at coordinate 2,727,989 of JAWHQI010000046.1, read as the reverse complement.
GTCTCGAATAATTAAACACGTAATTAATTTCAACGGTTATAATTGGTAGGCTATAATCGTGCAGATAAACGTTTAATATTTTCAACGTAAGACAGTAATGGCGAGAAACACGCGTAAATAAGCGGTTAGAAAAACACGTAATAACTGCGAAGAGAAAGCGCAAAACGACAGGTCGCGTCGAATTCAATTCGACGTTCCGTCGAGATCACATCAACACGCAAGTCGACGCTATGTCGATTTCTATCGACGCAGGTCAAACCGACGCAGAACTTGTCGACACAAGCGTCGAGAACATATCGACGCAAGGAGCTTGCTTCGAGTTCTACTCGACGCAATTTCAGTAGACGCAAGTAGGGTGCGTTGAATTCCATTCGACGCCACACCAACTTCAACAGGCTTGTCAGCGCTACATCGAAATCTATTCGACGCAGCTCCGATTTCCATTCGACGCAACTCCGAGTAAAAGCTCTGAAACTATTTTGTACAAAAAATACAATTCAATCCCGGATCCGGATCCGGTCCGGTGCGGTGCGTGCGCGCGCGCGCGCGTGTGGTTCATAGTTTCTCCTTATGTTCTTTTGAACAAATAAGAAGGTGTGAACTAATATATATACTCACCAACTAGAATGGAGAATGACAAGGTGGGAATAATGGATTCATCTTTTCTTTCATGAAAGGTTTCCCTCCAAACAATTTGGATTCCATCCATCTTTAGTTTTGGAGCTTTTCATCAAATGTGAATAGCCAAACACCATACAAGGCTCCAATAAAATATTATGAAATAAATGTTTTATAAATAAAATTTCTAACAATCTCCCACAAAAGCGAAAAACCAAAAGCGAACTTCATAAGTTATGATATTAGTAATAATAAGTAAAATCAAATACAAATTTGTTTCATCAAGTTGTATCAATTGCAATGGGTATAGGTGGAATGGTTACCTTGAACCTATACTTAGTTCTTATTTCCTCTACCGAAGAGTATAATGTGCCAGAGGCTTTGAATTATAAACTTTTGACCGGTAAATTAGATAAACACACAAAAGATTGGTTGTTCTTAGGTTATGGCGGTGGGCGCGTTAATGGTCATGCGCATTCCTTGATTTTTCATGAGAGTTATTTTGGGTTCAGCCTGGATCCCAAAGTTGCGGCCTCACAACAACTCCCACATAGGTGGTGCCTCAAGAGATATTTCGTAACTAATATCTCTCAAAGATATATGCCTTTGGCAACCATTAAGAACTTAAACGTTCATCCTAAACTGTTGCGTAGAGCACAACATCATAGGAATGGGGAGAAGGTTTTCTCAACCTTTTAATTTTGTGCTCTCAACTACGCTACATCAACGGCTTCATTTCTACCACATTGAACCCACTTCATGGGATCTCCAATCACATGGGTTGGGTATCCACCGTTGGCAGCAAACTATGCGGGCTTAAGCCTCATTCCCCTCGATGACAATAATATCTCCCTTCGGGACAATCCCTTGGTAAGATTATCACCCATATTTAATTCCAACTTTACATAATTTAGTGATATCACTTCTTTTTTTCTTTGCTTCGCAGACTTGTACCTGATTCTCATGAACTTATTCATTTTTGCATTAGTATTATTTGAAGCAGTTAAATCAATCACAGATTTATTATCACAATGCAAAGAAATAACAGGTATATGTTTTCTAACTAGAGGAATTTCTGTAAGTAAATTTTTAAGTCATTCGGCTTCAACACATGTAGTGTCTAAAGCTATAAGCTCAGAGTCCATGGTGCTTCTTGAAATCACGGTTTGTTTGGTTGAAGCCCATGAAATAGCGGCTCCTCCAAGGAGGAATACATATCCCGTAGTGGACTTAACATCTAATGAATCAGTTACCCAATTGGCATCTGAATATCCTTCCAAAACTTTGGGATAACCCGTATACACTAAGTTATAATCTACAATTCCACGAAGATATTTAAAAATTCTAGTTAATGATGTCCAGTGATCATCACTTGGATTACTAGTATATTTACTAAGCCTGCATATGGCATAGGAAATGGCGGGTCTAGTGCGATTAGCAATATAAAGTAGTGACCCTATCATTTGTGCATACCTATGTTGGTCAATAGGTTCACCTAAATTTTTACACAGTTTTATGCTAGCGTCGTAAGGAGTAGAAGCAGGTACGGAGTCAAATAAATTAAATTTGTGTAGCATTTTCTCAATCGAGTGAGAAAGAGATAATGAAACACTAGAATCAGATTTAGCTAATTTCATTCCCAAAATGATATTAGCTTCTCCTAAATCTTTCATATCAAATTTAGATGATAATTTTTTTTAATATTATTAATTAATTTAATTGAACTTCCAAAGATTAATATGTCATCTACATAGAGACATAATATCACAGATTCATTTCTTTCTTGTTTTTCATAAATGCACTTATCATATTCATTGGATATAAATCCAAAAGGTAATACTATGAAATCAAAATTTTGATGTCATTGTTTAGGAGCTTGTTTTAAACCATAAAGAGATTTAATTAGCTTACATACTTTGGTTTCTTGTCCTTTAACTACAAAACCTTCGGGTTGAGTCATATAGACTTCTTCATCTAAGTCTCCATGAAGAAAGACGGTTTTTACATCCATTTGGTGAATGATTAGCTTATGGAGAGAAGCTAAGGCTACTAGAATACGAAGGGATGTAATCCTAACTATGTGAGCATAGGTATCTAAATAATCTATCCCTTGTTTTTACGCATAGCATTTATCAACTAGGCGAGCCTTATATTTTTCTATGGAACCGTCCGGATTTAATTTCTTTCGAAAGATCCATCTACAACCTATAGCTTCGGTACCAGATGGCAGATCAGTCAGAATCCAAGTTTTATTTTCTAGAATGCAATTAATTTCGGCATTTATGACTTCTTTCCAAAATGGAGAATCAGATAAGTTCATTGTTTCCTCATATGAATTCGGATCTCCTTCAACTAGGTAAGTGAAGTAGTCCTCTCCAAATGTTCTCTCAGTTCTAACCTTTTTGTTTCTTCTAGGTTCATCAATCTCTAATGGATCTATGTTAGAGGAAGGTTGAAAATAGCTAGAAGATGGTTGAGATGAGTTGTCTAATTTATAAGGGAATTTATCTTCAAAATAAACGGCATCTCTAGCTTCTATAATGGTGTTTTTTGAAATTTCACTAATTAGGGAATTGGTAATTAGAAACCTATTAGCACTACTATCGGAAGCATAATCTATGAAAATAGAGTCTAATGTTTTAGGTCCTATTTTCTTTCTTTTAGGTTCAGGGATTGCTACCTTAGCCAAACACCCACACACTCGAAGGATTAGGAGGTTAGGTTTTCTTAATTTAAATTACTCATTGAGTTTTATCATTATGTTTTGAAGGAATCCTATTTAGGATGAAAGAGGAGGTGAGCAACGATTCTCCCCAAAGATTTTCTGGGGCACCGGACTCAGCTAACATGGCATTGACCATGCTCATCAAGGTCCGATTTTTACGTTCAGCTACACCATTAGATTGGGGAGAATAAGGGGCGGTCACTTGATGAATAATCTCATGTTCTTGGCAAAACTGGGTTAGTTCATTCGAAGTGTATTCTCCACCGCGGTCGGATCTAAGAATTTTAATCGATGATCCTAATTAATTTTCTACTTCCGCTTTGAAAACCTTAAAGTACGAAAATACTTCATCTTTGATTTTTAATAAATATATGTAACAATATTTAGTAAAATCATCAATAAATGTTACAAAATATTTATTTCCACCTCTAGTGGGTTGGCAGTTCGAGTCACACACATCTGAGTGTATTAACTCTAATGGTTTAGAAGTTTTTTCTACTGATTTAAATAGTTTTCTAGAAAATTTGGATTGCACACATATTTCACATTTGACACTTGGTGCAATATTAAATTTAGGAATTAAATTTAATGTCATCATTCTTTTTATACAATCTGAATTTACATGTCTTAATCTAGCATGCCAAAAATCAGAATTTGAACTTGAAGCAATAGAAGATGAAATCTTTTTTATTTCTAAATCAGCAACATTTAACTTAAATAAACCATCACAAATATATCATTTTCCAATAAAAAGATCATTAAATGTTATTACAACTTTGTTGGATTCTAAAACAATTTTATAACCCTTTTTTACTAGCAAGGATCCACTCACAAGATTTTTCCTAACTCTCAGCACGTAAAACACATCTTGCAAGGCTAGTGTCTTCTAGGATGTCAACCTAAGATCCACTCGCCCGCGTCCAAGTATTTGTGCCGAAGAAGCATCTCCTAGGATCACGCTTCCTCCACTGATGTCCTGAAAGGTGGCAAAACAAGAACGATCAAAACAAGTATATATGAACATTTGCTCCGGAATCAAGCCATCAATCTGATGAACAAGTGAGAAGGAGATTAGGAGAATAATCTAACCTGAAGATATGCTGATCCGGTGCTTGGATCTTGTTGTCCTGAGGCTTGTCACCACGAGACTTGTCAATCACGGGTTCTGTCTTCTTGTAGAAGCAATTGGTAGACAGATGATTATGTATATATATACTTATAGTATATATATACTATAAATATATATATAAGTATTTATATAATTATATAAATACTTATATATACTTATGTATACTTATATATACTTATATATATATGTATATATTTATACTTATATTTATGTATTTATAAGTATATATATTTATAAGTATATATATATATATAGTTGTGCGGCCGCAGATGAAACACCATTTCCCTTTACCTGAATTTTGGTTTGGAGGACCAGGCTTGGGATGATTAGGTTTCTGATGTCGGGAACCAGGACAGAAAGGTTTCTTATGGATCTTTACCTTGCCTTTGAAGTGATGGTGGGAGGAAGGGTTGTCATGAGATTCAGTTAGGTTTACCTTAGGAGCAAGGTCTTTAGGGGTTTTAAAATTCTTAGACTTATGTTCCTCCTCTATGCGGATAACATTTTTGATTTGAACATAAGTGAGGTTAGATTTTGGTCGTGCCTTAGTCTAGTGCTAAAGCCGGACCAAGAATCGGGAAGAGCATCAATAAGACATGCTACTAAATAATTTTCGGAGAGGATTAAGTTATCGGCTCGGATTTTGGACAACATATCATCAAGTTGATGGAGTTAATTAGGATTGATAGCTTGGAGGCATCAATCTTGAATTTGTGGAGGTTAGAAACGTTGTAACGTTCTATACCCGCATTATCAAGATTATAGCGAGCTTCAAGAGCATACCACAAATCCTTGGCTGTACGATCGATATTGAAGGAAAACATCGTAGAGGCTATCAGACAAGGCACTCAGAATTCGGTTGCGACAATGATATTCTATGTCTACCGGATCTCTATAGGAAATACGTCTAACATAAGCTAGTCCTAGTTGTGTTTGCACTGGAAGATGAAGATGAAGGAAGGGTAGAGGAAACCGCAGTTGCAGCGCTAGGGTTCTCGGTTTCTACAGTAGGAGTATCAAAAATGGCAGATAAAAGACCTAGGGTGTTCAGCCAATATTCTACTTGTGCTTGTCAACGACGAAAACCATTTCCATTAAATTTCTCGGGTTTGATCCCGGCAGAATCTTCAGATCTAGATGTCATTATAAATTTCTGTAATTTAAAATACAAACAATAAATAAAGTGCATGTAAATAATAAAATAGAGATAATCATTTTAATTATTTGATTTTATTTATCTGGTGATCTACAACTTCTTTAGATTTTTGGAATATTTTTTTTATATTCCTATATTAATATACAAAATAATATAATTTTTCGGTTTTAAAAACTTTTACAGAGCAGCAGATATATATATAAACAATAATATTAATTAAATTGCATGAAAGATGTGAGAAATAAAAGGAGATCAATATATAGTTTAGAATCGAGTCTGGGTAAGGCGTGTGATCACTGCCCTAAAGAAGTTGCACCACCCTCCGGCAGGGCTTTCACCGATGCTCACTCCTCCAAGGTACAACACCCAGCTAGATCCCGAAAGCTTCGATGTGCGCGGACACCAAAGAAGCACAGAGCACCCGAACCCCCACTTGATGAAGCAAATGTGAAGAGAAGAAAGCACGTAGAAGTTCGTCGCAAGAACAGCTAGAGAGCCAAAAAGCAAAAGTCGTTTTTCAGAAAGAGTATGAATGACCGTAAGAGAGATGATTCAGAAAAAACTCCTATATTAGAATCTCGAAGAATTAAACACATAATTAATTTCAACGGTTATAATTGGTAGGCTATAATCGTGCAGATAAACGTTGAATATTTCCAACATAAGACGGTAATGGCGAGAAACACGCGTAAAGGAGCGGTTAGAAAAATGCGTAATAACTGCGAAGAGAAAGCGCAAAACGACAGGTCGCGTCCAATTCAATTCGACGTTCCGTCGAGATCACATCGACGCAAGTCGACGCTACGTCGAGTTCTATCGACGCAGGTCAAACCGACGCAGAACTTGTCGACGCAAGTGTCGAGAACATATCGACGCAAGGAGCTTGCTTCGAGTTTTACTCGACGCAATTCCAATCAACGCAAGTAGGGTGCATCGAATTCCATTCGATGCCATACCAACTTCAGCAGGCTTGTCGGCGCTACATCGAAATCTATTCGACGCAGCTCCTATTTTCATTCGACGCAACGCTCTGAAACTATTTTGTACGAAAAATACAATTCAATTATTCCCCAAATCGAGAAGAATAACTTCTCGCTACTGTCAGGCGGCCTTCGGCCGCATCTAGGCTTTTATAACATGAGTCTTGTTTTTTATGATTTTGAGCTCGATTTGTATCTTATTTAAAAAGATGATGAACATGAAAGTTGTAGATCTCATCGAGAAGAATAACTTCTATGTTGACCACTCTTTGATTTGAAGCTGGTTAGAGCCCCGATTTAAACCTCGAAAAAGATCACGCCGAATTGGGAGCCTAAACGGCTTCAAATTAAAAACTGATCAACATGAAAGTTATTCGTCTCGATGAGATCTACAAATTTCATGTTGATCATTTTTTTCAAAAAAAATAAAAATTAAGGAGAAATTATAAAAAAACGTCACCAATCTGATTGGTGGCGTCATCCCATTACACCATTAAGTGGATTTTTTTATATATAGTATAGATATATTCTGATTTTGAATAATATTTACATTTTTAAACTTTATTAGAAATTTAATGTAAAAAAACGTTAAATTATAATCCTTGATTTATCAAACTGTTTGATACTATCAATGAAGAGGGTGTGATTAAATAATTCTTGTCATATCAATTAAACTTGAATAATAGAAATTAATTAACACATTGATTGAGTCTTATTGTTTTTGCTAGTTACTTTGCTCTGATGGGTTATATAACATCAATTTCACTGCTATTAAGTTAATATAAAGGCTTGTAAGTTTGTGTATAATCATATATTAACTATATGGGCATATCTAGGTTTGTTGTTGTGAAGAGATGTTTTATCAACTAGAGCAAACTATTTTTGTTGTTGTTGTTCTATTCGCTCATGAAACCTTATTTTTCTCCTGCAGCTCCAGCCATTGTTCAAAATTGCTTCTTCTAACATAATTTTTGCACTTCAAAGAAGATTCATCATAAACCTGTACAACCCAGTGTTCGCCGACTCACGAAGAAATCAGCTACAGGCGATTCAGGGAGCACTCGCCTTTCCGCGGCGAGTAGTCTGCCGGGGCACTCGCTGATTTGCGGCGAACATTAGGCCGGGGCAAGATGAGGCGGACCAGGAATCTCACTCGCGAGTAGCGAGCGGTGACGACATAGCGTGTGTTGAGAGCCGCTCTGGGGTGCATTTAGCCAGAGCGAGTCAAGTGGGGTCTCGCAGCGCCAGTTTGGCGAGGCGAGCGTAGGTTCGCCTCCACTCGCAAGAGGAGATCTCGCGGGCCCAGCTCGCGGAGAGGCTGGCGAGTGGTGCCTTCACGGGCCACTCGCCCAGCAGGGGCTACAGGTGAATTTACCCTGATACTCTTGTTGGGCTGCCAATAGCCCTCCAGAACAGCGGAGTTTGACTGTTAGCAGACCACCTTGGGGTGCATATAGCAAAACCAAAAGGCGGAATCCCGCGATATTAGCAGACCAGTATAGAAACGCTATAAATAGACCCTGAAGGGCACCTTTGGAGAGCATTCTAGATCTTTGCTTCTCCTCAGGGTCTCTTTGGTTAGATCCTTCGGCTCTCCAAGGTGCCCGACTACAGTCTTGGCTTGGGAGAGGGGAACCACTCAAAAGATCTTCCGGGTGTGTGGTGGGACCTCCACACTATTGCCAATGGTCGTTTCTTTCGTTCTAAGTCTTCGGTCAGGTTCCTCCTGTTGAATTTTTGAGTTTGCTACCAATCAAGTGTACCAACGATGAACAAAGAAGGCTATATTCCAACTAGGCAACCAATTACAAATAAACACGACTGAATACAAGTTGCATCCAACTTGAATCACAACAGCCAAATAGAAGGTAAGACAAGGTCACGGACAAGGTCCGCTTCTTCTCCCGAGCACACCAGGCTGGTGATACTCGCTCCTCGCTGTCGCCGGGGCGATATCGGCTGTCGCCTGGGCGATATCTCTGATCCTCGCAAGCTCGCTGCTCGCACTCCAGATACTCGCAAGCTCACTGCTCGCACTCCAGGATACTCGCACGCTCGCCGCGCGCGCTTCCTCTCCTTCTCGCTGTCGCCTGGGCGATATCCACTGTCGCCGGGCGATATCTCCTCTACTCGCTACTCGCTCAAGAGAGCTCTCCGAACTCGCTCTAAGTCCGATGCTCGCCAGGTAGCACTCTGGTACCTCTAACTCGCTCAGAGTTGATGATACTCGCCACTTCTGATGACAATCTCGCCACTTCTAGAATTGGTACTCTTTAGGGGGGGTACCCCTCTATTTATAGGCAAAAGCCAACTCGGCGGCGAGTAGGATACTCGCCAGTTGTCGCTGGGGCGACAGCCACTGTCGCCGGGCGACAGCTCACTTCAAAAATCTAACACTCCCCCTTGAAGTGAGCTCCGGGAACAACTCCAAGCAATGAGCGAAGCCTCCGGAACGGCCCCGCAGATAGGGGCTTTGTGAATATGTCTGCAAGGTTGTCTTCACTCCGCACATGCTCCACAGTGATCAAGCCACTCAGCACCTTCTCTCTGATGAAGTGATGCTCGATCTCAATGTGCTTGGTCCTTGCATGACACACTGGATTGGTTACCAGTTTCAATGCACTCTCATTGTCCCCGCATAGCACAGTAGGTCCGCTGACCTCCTCGTCCACATCCTCCACTAGTCTCCTTAGCCAGACACACTCCTGAGCTGCTAAGGACGGCGCCTTGTACTCGGCCTCCGTGGTAGAAAGGGAAATGGAGTCCTGCTTCTTGCTACACCACAAGATAGCAGCTGCTCCACACAAGAACACATACCCTGATGTCGACTTGCGATCATCAGCGTCACCTACATAGTCTGCATCCGTGTACCCGTGCAGCTTGAAGTCAGACTTCTCCTCATAGGACAATCCCATCTCAAGGGTGCCCTTCACATACTTTAGAATCCCCTTGGCTGCCTCCAGATGAGATTTCCGCGGCTCCTGCATATACCGACTAACTCGGCCGACAGCAAAGGCGATGTCCGGCCTTGTGATAGTCAAGTATATAAGACTCCCCACCAGTGCCCGAAAGATCTTCGGATCAGGAAGAATCCTCCCTTCTTCCTTCCGAAACTTCAGCCCAGCCTCCAGAGGAACGGAACTGCTCTTCCCTTCTTTCATGCCAAATATTTCGACGATCCTCTCGGCATACGCCCTCTGGGAAACATCCAGTCCGCCTCTTCTCTTCTCTACTTGGAGGCAAAGGAATTGGTGCAGTTCACCAAGATCCTTCATCTCGAAGCGTATGGAAAGCTGCTCTCTCAACGCCGCGACCTCCTCAGGGTTGTTCCCTGTCACGATCATGTCGTCGACGTATAGCAGTACTAGCACGTGAAGACCTCCATCCTTCTTCACGAACATGCTGGAGTCTGAATCTGAGGCATCGTAGCCGCAGAACTGCAGGTACTCCGCAATCTTTCCATACCAGGCTCTCGGCGCCTGTTTCAACCCATAGAGGGCCTTCTTCAGCTTGCAGACGTGACGCGGCTGGGACTTGGACACGTATCCAGGTGGTTGCACCATGAATATGTCCTTGTCGATCTCCCCATATAGGAATGCGTTCTTCACGTCCAGCTGTCATAGCTTCCACCCTCTGCACGCTGCTAGGGCAATGATCGTCCTCACCGACGTCATCTTCGCTACGGGACTGAAGGTCTCCTCGTAGTCCTCTCCATAGGTCTGTGAGAAGCCTCGAGCGACAAGCCTCGCCTTGTACCGCTCCACTTCTCCATCAGCCCTCTTCTTCACCTTGTACACCCACTTGCAGGTGACAGGTTTGATGCCCTCCACCATGGGAACCAGGTCCCATGTCTCGTTCTTCTTTAGGGCCTCCATCTCCTCGATCATGGCCTCGTCCCACTCCTTGATGCAGCTGCATCCTCAAAGCAGGCAGGTTCCCTCTCATCGAGTGGTCCTGCGAAGAAGCAGGAAACCAGACTCACGAAGTTCCCCTCCTTATAACGAGCAGGCGGGACGATGGTCCTCTTCGACCTCCTCAAGGCTTGGCCACTATCTACCACTCCGGTAGACTCCTCTGCTTGAGCTCCTCTCTGAACTCCTCCTAAAGCGGTGCTCTCCCTGCTTCTTGAGTTCGTAGCTCCCCCTGAGCCAGAAACTCCTCCTGAGCCAGATGCTCCTCCTGAGGCAGATGGCAATGGAGCACTTGGAGATAACTCCAACTCCACAGTAGGGTCCTCAGTGACCCACTCCTCTTCCCTGCTAGCTTCTCCACTCTCCGGCAGCTCCACAGAAGAGACTCCCTGGTATGAGACCAGTTCGTCAAACACAACGTCGCGCGAGACGACGAACCTGTGAGTCTGCGGATCCATGCACTTCCACCCCTTCTTCCGCTCATCGTAGCGGATGAAGATACACTTCCTCGCCTTCGGCTCCAAATTTGTTCTCTGAGCGTCCGGGACGTGCACGAAGCAGGTAGAACCGAACACCTTCATGTGACCCACATTGGGCTTCTCCCCGAACATGAGCTAGTGTGGAGACACCATCCTGTTAGGACTCAGAGGCAGCCTGTTGATCACATGAGTAGCACACGTCATTCCCTCCGCCCACAAGGCCTTGAGAATGCTCTTGGCATGTAGCCAACTCCTGGTAGTCTCCACCAGATGGCGGATCTTCCTCTCTGCCACCCCATTCTGCTGAGGGGTGTGAGCGCAAGAGAGCTCCCGCCGAATGCCGAACCTCCTGTAGAAAGAAACAAACTAATTGGAGGTAAACTCCCCTCCATTGTCGCTCCTCAGCTTCTTGACTCTGCGGTTCAGCCTCCCCTCCACAAGTTCCTTCCACTCGAGGAACTTGTTGAAGACTTCTGATTTCTCTCTCAGAAAGTATACCCACATATAGCGGGTATAGTCATCCACCAGAACCAGCGCATACTTATTGCCTCCATAAGTACGGGTGACGCACGGCCCCATCACGTCAGCATGTATGCACTCAAGAGGTGCCTTACACCTGGTCTCCGACTTGTCAAATGGAAGTCGCTGTGACTTTCCATATTGGCATCCGTCGCACACATGACCGTCGTCGTAGGAAGTGAGATGAGGTAGGCCGCTCACTAGGCCCTTTGCTGCCATCATCTTCAGCTTATCCATCCCCACATGACCCGGCCTCTCATGCCAGATCACAGCGCTGTCGTTCGTCTTCAGCTTGTCCACGTAGGCACTTGCAGACAGAACATACAAGTCCTTCACCCTTCTCCCGGTGAGCGTGACGTCAGCATCAACAGACGAAAGGTTCTTCAGGAACTTCACCTCCTTCGGTCCGAACAGCACGTGGTAACCAGCATCCACTGCGTTGGAAACCGAGAAGAGGTTCTTCTTCATGCCAGGCACGTGATACACACTATTCAGTGTCACTGGCTTCTCTCTACTCCCAAGGGACACCTTCCCTTCTCGCTCCACTGGATGGATCGTATCATCCACAGTGATGATAGCATCCGATCCTTCATATGCTGCCGAGGAGGCGAACTTCGACATATCTCCAGTGAGATGATGCCCGCAACTGGAATCCACTATCCAGTCATCCTCGAGGTTGATGGAGGCTAAGACATCGACTGACGTTGCCGTCATCTCTGCCAGGAAACAATTGTCTCCCCTCTCACCGCCCTGGTGACCTCCACCTCTTCCTCCACCTCTCTGGTGATCTACCTCCTTGTTAGCAGCATGACCGGCCCTCAGATTGGACCGACAATCCTTTGCCATGTGCCCGTACTTCTTACAGGCAAAGCAAAGGTATCTCCCCTTCTCGTCGCGGGCAGGAAGGAACTTCCCCGCATCTCCCTGAGAGGACGTTGAAGGTCCCTCTCCGGAGTTCTTCTTTCTCTTGTCCCAGGATCTCTTCTTTCCTGAGAACAACGCCTCGCCATCTCCTCCTGAAATGGATACTCCCGCCATCTGCTTCGCCAAGCTCTCCTGTGACGATAGCAGGTTCTCTAGCTCCAGAAGGGAGGGCTGAATAGCCCATCCTTGCACGGAAGTAACGAAGGGGACATACTCCTTCCTCAAGCCTCGGAGTATGTGCCGCTTCAACTTCGCCTCTGAGATTGGCTCGTCAGGATCCAAGGCCGAGATCTCCCCACATAGGTTCTTCACCTTCAGGAAGAAGGTGGATATCGCCATCTCGCCTTGAGTCGACTTCGCCAACTCATTCTCCAGGAATTGTAGCCGCGCCACATTCTTCTTGTTGAATAACCCATCGAGGGATATCCACATCGCAGACGCTGACTTGCAACCAATGATGTGGTCGAACAAGTCAGGTGATATGGCTCTCTTCAAGGTGAACTCCGCATTGGCATTGGTCTTCCTCCAAGCTCTCACAGCTGGACTATTATCGCCGGCAGCTACAACTTCCCCTTGCTCCCCACCACCAACAACCTCCCAGAGATCCTCTCCAAGAAGGTAGCTCTCCATACAAGACATCCACTTCTTGTAGTTGGTTTGAGTAAGCAGCTCGATTCCTAGTCCTCTCGCATAACCTCCTCCGCCGTCCATCTTGGAAGACAACCTTGAACTTCGATAGCACGCGCTGCTTCAGCAACCTGGCTCTGATACCATGTTGAATTTTTAAGTTTGCTACCAATCAAGTGTACCAACGATGAACAAAGAAGGCTATATTCCAACTAGGCAACCAATTACAAATAAACACGGCTGAATACAAGTTGCATCCAACTTGAATCACAACAGCCAAATAGAAGGTAAGACAAGGTCACGGACAAGGTCTGCTTCTTCTCCCGAGCACATCAGGCTGGTGATACTCGCTCCTCGCTGTCGCCGGGGCGATATCGGCTGTCGCCTGGGCGATATCTCTGATCCTCGCAAGCTCGCTGCTCGCACTCCAGATACTCGCAAGCTCGTTGCTCGCACTCCAGGATACTCGCACGCTCGCCGCGCGCGCTTCCTCTCCTTCTCGCTGTCGCCTGGGCGATATCCACTGTCGCCGGGCGATATCTCCTCTACTCGCTCAAGAGAGCTCTCCGAACTCGCTCTAAGTCCGATGCTCGCCAGGTAGTACTCTGGTATCTCTAACTCGCTCAGAGTTGATGATACTCGCCACTTCTGATGGCAATCTCGCCACTTCCAGAATTGGTACTTTTTAGGGGGGGTACCCCTCTATTTATAGGCAAAAGCCTACTCGGCGGCGAGTAGGATACTCGCCAGCTGTCGCTGGGGCGACAGCTACTGTCGCCGGGCGACAGCTCACTTCAAAAATCTAACACCTCAGTAGGATCAGTAAGCGCTAGCTGCCCCCCCCCCCCCCCCCCCCCCCCCCCCTTTTGCAGGGGTCTGAACTCCTTGTTGAGCCAAATACTGGTTCCAACAAAACCCTCTTCTCGTCCGATAGATCCGATTGATATTTAATTAGAGATTTTTATAATATAGGTCTTCACCGACAATCTTTTTTTTCTTAAGATTTAGACAACTATTGTTTACATGATTGTTTCTTCTTCATGCACGCACACACACGTGCGCACACCCACACACACGCGCGCGCGCACACACACATATACTTAAGTTAGGAGATGAAGTGTCGTACTTGAAATAAAGCATCACTGTGTCAACGAGTGCAACAAAAGAATATAGCGGACTTTGAATAACGCAACTTTTACCTTTGTAGCGGTCTATGTGAGTTTTATCACTACTCTATTATTTTTGTGAAGTTGTAGTCTTTATATTCAATGCTCTAATCTTTCGACTATGCTCCAAAGTCTAAGAATGTCTTATGCATTTTTATTTGATGATCGACAACCAATTGTGTGTTGTTTGACGGATTTCGATATATTATTTGAATTGGGTTTGTGTAGTTTATTGCTTTTTGTAAATATTATATATGTATTAATTTTCGCGCTTTGATTTTTTAAGATTGCACGAGTAAATTTTTAGATTTTCCCAACGTGGTAAAATGGTAATTATATTCAGCGGAACAATGAATTTCATGATGATTTTTTAATATATATGTCACGTGTCTTAATTTCCTTTAGCTGATTTGAATTATGATAATGTAGTTTTAATTACATGTGGTTAGACGAGCCTTTGAGGGACTTAGTATTTAAGAGCATGTTCTCAATCAATAGATTAATTTTTTATACTATATATTAAGATTTTTCTTATCAATTATGTGTATTAATTAACGGTTTTTGTTTTTTCCTTTATTTGATTAATCATCGCTTTCACTTTTTAACTACACGGAAAGTGTTGAATGGGGCCACTCTTCGAAGAGTATATTGGACGTCCCCGCATGCCCGGACTGTAATCTGTACACTCCAATCGGCTCTCCGCTCTTCTCTTCTGGGCACACCAATGAGCGGTAGGTTGTTAATACCGTACCGGGATCGAACACCCAACCTCCTTTATAATGAGCGGTAGGTTGTTGATACCGTGCCGGGTCGAGGCCTGACCTTAACAACCTACCACACCGGTATGGGGCCGGGTAGCCGGTATACTCTGCCTTGGTGTGGAGAGATAGTTGGAGTGTAAGGACTACAGTTCGGGTGCGGGACCGGACGGTATACTCTTCGAAGAGTGGTGTGGTGCCTCATTCAACACTTTCCGTGTAGTTAAATATTTCTTCACATGTTATTTAATTTTTTCGCTTGTTTTGATATCCTAAAGATTCAATTTTTCTCTCAGGTGAATTCTTTGTTTGTCCTCAAATATTACTCTCCTAGACTTGGGCTATACTACTCTTTTTTTGCTTATTACTTGTTCAACTTTGATAATTAACTTGGTTCTAATTCAAACATGCTAATTACTATAAACAAAAATGTAGAATTGATGAGATTTATTTGCTAAGGATTCAAAAACTTCAGGGCCTTTGATTTCCATTTGCTTCCAGGTTCTAGATATATAAACGTGCATGATTATTGTGTGCGCCTTAATTTATTTGAATTTTTGAAATGATTGGTTTAAGAATCTCACTGAAAAAGTTAAGTTGTAAAGCCTTTGATATATGGACGATAAATTTAATTTGCTGGCATATATACACACACGAACTTATTCAAATAATTATATATGCTTGAACATTCCATTTTAGTTCAATTCGCATGGCTTATTATTTTTCCCAATTTGGTGCGCTTACATTTTCAATTCATTCACTAGTTAAGAAGATTCAATAGCTATATATAAATGTTGCTTGCTCGATCTCTTTCATATTCATATGTAGCGTATTGAAGATTTTCAAATGTTTTTTAATATTTGCATATATATATACACACGAAGAAGATTGAGGCTCCGTTTGGCACGGACGTGTGTTGTGAAATCGGATCGAGTTAAGCCGCGGTAGCGCAACGGAATTTTACGAATGAGCAAGAACCAGTATCGCGCAAAATAAAACGGAACGAGATTCTAGCATACACAGACGAACACAAAAGATTACGTGGTTCGGAGTATGGGACTCCTACTCCACGGGGAGAGCGCGCCGGACAAATCCACTATAAATCAGGAGTTACAAGATTACAAATTGAAATAATTCAAAAACAAACCAAGAACAAAACTTCTTCTGGAGCTATCGCCGAGGCTGTCGCCGGAGATATCGCCGGGCGATATCTCCCTGGCACTAACCGAACTGCTGCCGCCTGCAACCGCTGCTGCCACCGCCGCCTTGCCGCTCTGGATGACCCCACCACGTCGCCTCCGCTGGACGACCGTCGTGCGTTGCCGCTCTGCCACCGGGACCAAGTCCCGCCGCCGCCGCACGCCGGGATCAACCTTCTGCCGCCGCCGCATGGATCACCTCCGCCTGGACAGTCGTCCGCCTGGATCGCCTCCACCTGGACAGTCGTCCGCCTGGATCGCCTCCGCCTGGAAACAACACCGCCGCCGCCTAACGCCCCTCTGACGAATGGAGGTATTTTCTCCTTGGAGGAATGTATTCAGCCAAGGCTAGATCCCCCCATATAAATAGCAACAGACAAAAAACATCAAATTTAGGACATAACTCCTAATTAAGTAATAGGATAACCGGCCACAATTAATACCCAAATAAATGGGTGGCCAACATGAATTGCCCGGAAATAGCATTCCAAAAAATATGAAATCATCATCATTAGGGGATTTCATAATCAATTCTCCTTCTCAAAAAGAAAATAATATGCGGTCCAATTAATAAGGAGAATAACTACCCAAATCTTATTCCTAAACTGGACAAGCCACAAAATAGGAATGAACACCTCCCATGGATCGTAGACGTGGCGCGATCCTAACGCCCCGAGCGCGTTGAGGTGTCAAAATCCTAACAATCTCCACCTTGACGCCTAACGCGAACAAAACTCCACCTTGACGAACGTAACTCCACCTTCTGCTTAAATCTCCACTACCGGCGACTACGAGCCCCCTCTCCTTGGGGCCTGACCGCGATCAACGCGCATCAGAATGAGTCAAGTCAAGACCGCTCTTGAACTTGACTCCAGTCGATGGACTTCCTCGCAAGTCCGTACTAATATCCCTCCAGGATATCTCCCGCAACTTCCTGCCTCCACCTCTACCGAACTCCCTCGACTCCCGGTGGCGCACCCCGACGAGCTTCGCCCTTGCCCTATAGACCGAGTCTTCTGCAAGACGACTCACACTCAACCTCTCACTGTGTGACTCCACCTTCTCCTGAGTGATCATGAGTTCCCTGGTGGGACCCTTGAGTCGGATGGCTCCCTTTGCGGCGTCTGGGCTCTCCTGAGATGACTCTCCGCCCACGGATGCGAAGACTTTACCTCCGCCAAGGTCCTTTCTCTGCGCACACGCCCTCGCCACGAAACCTGCCCTGCTCCTCCGCCGGTCCTTCTTCCCGGACTTCTCCTTGCCGAGGATAGCCATGTGAAGACCTTGCTGGACGAGAATGACCTTTATGCGCTTCTGCCAAAGGCCAAAATCAATCTTGCCGTCGTACCTAGAAATCTCGTATTTTGCCGACATTGTCTTGCTCGCAAAGCTACTGGGCGATCAAGATGATATTCGCGGAACCGATCTGGGAAGATAGGGAGCGGACCAATGTCGTCACCCACCGTTGACCCAAATCAGAAAACCGGAACGTCCAGACGATCACCCCCGCGGAACCTCCCTCTGATACCAATTGTTGTGAAATCGGATCGAGTTAAGCCGCGGTAGCGCAACGGAATTTTACGAATGAGCAAGAACCAGTATCGCGCAAAATAAAACGGAACGAGATTCTAGCATACACAGACGACATAAAAGATTACGTGGTTCGGAGTATGGGACTCCTACTTCACGGGGAAAGTGCGCCGGACAAATCCACTATAAATCAGGAGTTACAAGATTACAAATTGAAATAATTCAAAAACAAACCAAGAACAAAACTTCTTCGGGAGCTATCGCCGAGGCTGTCGCCGGAGATATCGCCTTGCAATATCTCCCTGGCACTAACCGAACTGCTGCCGCCTGCAACCGCTGCTGCCACCGCCGCCTTGCCGCTCTGGATGACCCCACCACGTCGCCTCCGCTGGACGACCGTCGTGCGTTGCCGCTCTGCCACCGGGACCAAGTCCCGCCGCCGCCGCACGCCGGGATCAACCTTCTGCCGCCGCCGCCTGGATCACCTCCGCCTGGACAGTCGTCCGCATGGATCGCCTCCGCCTGGACAGTCGTCCGCCTGGATCGCCTCCGCCGCCGCCTAACGCCCCTCTGACGAATGGAGGTATTTTCTCCTTGGAGGAATGTATTCAGCCAAGGCTAGATCCCCCCATATAAATAGCAACAGACAAAAAACATCAAATTTAGGACATAACTCCTAATTAAGTAATAGGATAACCGGCCACAATTAATACCCAAATAAATGGGTGGCCAACATGAATTGCCCGGAAATAGCATTCCCAAAAATATGAAATCATCATCATTAGGGGATTTCATAATCAATTCTCCTTCTCAAAAAGAAAATAATATCCGGTCCAATTAATAGGGAGAATAACTACCCAAATCTTATTCCTAAACTGGACAAGCGACAAAATAGGAATGAACACCTCCCATGGATCGTAGACGTGGCGCGATCCTAACGCCCCGAGCGCGTTGAGGTGTCAAAATCCTAACAGACGTGATGGTTATGAGCCGTTGTTGATGAACGCCCAACCTCACATTAATGAACTTCATTCATTTTTATGTTCAAAACTAGCTTTAATTTCTTGGTGGCGGTCACAACCAATGTCATGCCAAACATATATTATATGATGGTGGTGTTTTTGTCCAAACTCACCGGGACAAAAACGCCCCGCGAAGCCTGAGTGAATGATGTCAGTTAGTGCTCTGGCACGGAACATGTCACTTACCAGAAGAACCTAAGATTGAGAGGATGGCGCTCGATCGCAAAGAGAATTTTGTTTGTTCATTATAGAGTTTTTGTGAGTTTAATTAGAGATAAAAGTTCTATTATTGGTCTTTGTATAATACTTAACATTCACGTTAGCGGCACATCACAAATATTAGTCCAGAGACCTATTTTAGGACAAATGTGAGAAAAATAATAATTATGTGATCTATTTAAAACTTAGGCTAAAGTTGATGAACAGAGTTAGCTATAGATAAACAAAAAAACACAATATTTGTAGTACTCTAAAAAGACTAACCACAAACCAAATAAAAAACTAAAATTTAGTCATTTTTCTTCTACCCACTTCAGTCTCTTCCCGAGTGGATTCCCGACCGGCGCCGTTCCCGCGGCGCGGAATGGAATCTCCAGGTGCAGTAAAAGAGCCTTTTTTTTTCTTCTAAAATTCATTTCAAACATGCATACATTTCAGATTTATAAAGGACTCAAATCCTTCTTTAAAACTAAGGCTTCGTTTGGCGTGGCTTATTAGCTCCCGTGTGAGTTTGGTCAAAAACATCATTATCATATAATGTATGTTTGGCACACCAAACGGAGCCTGAAACAACCCAAAGATTGAACAATTATGTGTTTGGTGTGTTCGTGAGATAGAGAGAGGAGAGAGAAGGAAGAGAGAGGAGAGAGAAGGAAGAGAGGAACAGCAATTAAAAGCCTTTTATCTTGGACTGCAACGGACAAGAAGAAGATAAATGAGAGAGAAAGGGACGGATTCAATAATTCCACAAAAGAGCGAGCAAGCGAGCTCGCCTCCGAAACCCTAAAAGCTTAAAATTCGCACGTGTCATTAGCAAACCCTAGGTCATGATCAGAGTGCCACGTGCCACAGGAACACACCATGCCCTACGACCTCCTGATTCCGCCTTAATTCTTCGTCTTCCCCCTAAAAGCATAATAATTGACATAAAGCAACAAAATTTGCCCACACGTAGATTAACTGTTTATGCTTGCGCGAGCTACAGACTTGAATATCTATCAACCCCGCGGTAATTAATTTAATTCACGCAAGTGATTTTCCATTAAATTCAACCCCACGGTAATTAATCTATGAAAAAATAATAAACTGAATTATTAAGTTAAAAGAAATCAAAACATAATGAACAAACTATAGAATATATAATAATTATGCGTGCGCGGACAAAAAAAAAGCCATGGAATTCCACGCGCTAACCTTCGGAAAGATAATCATCATCATGATGAGAAGGGCATGCTCCCCATATTAAGCGGCAGATTGAAAAACGGCAGCCCCGCGCCGGACGGATCCAGAAAACCGCCGCCACTCCCCTCCTCGACGCCGTCGGGAACCTGCATCTGCTGCTGCTGCGGCGGCGGCGCCTCTTCTTCCTCCTCCAGGGGAAGCCGCTCGTAGGCCACGTTTGTGAACGACGCGGCGATGACGATCACAGGACCCGCGGCGATCAGCGCGCCGACGACGCTCCCGCCGACGACCTGACCCTGGCCTCCGGCGAGGAAGACGGTGAGAGAGGTGGCACCGGGAGGGGCCGGGGGAGGGAGGAAGGATCCCGAGAGGGAGAGGATTTCGAATCGGCCGTGGAGGGTGGCGACTGTGCCGCCCGGCTGCCGGAGCGTGACGTTGGCGACGGTGCCGCTTCCGCTCAGCACGCATACTCCGCGCTGTCGGCGTCTGGCGTAGTCGGCGACGCTTTCGAAGACGTCGCAGCCTCCGGTGAGATCGAGGATGTGCGCGCGGAGGGTGTTGGCGCTCTCGCGGGTGATGATCACAGGTGGCTTCGGCTTGTTCCTGGAGCCAGCCGGGCGGCCTCGCGGCCTCCGTCCGACGATCTCGCCGGAGGAAATCAAGTCCATAGCTTTTCCTCCGGTTGGGGATGCGTTGTCGTCGGCTTCGTTGGGGAAAGCGCGGTTGTGGTCTTCGCCGGAGGAGTCGTGGGTATGGTGGGGTAGATGAAGATCGGGGCGGTGGTGGAGTTGGTGGAGGAAGTGAGAGGAGGTGCCGAGATCCAGGCCTGCCATGATTGCGGGCATCCAATGCTGCTCTTAATTAATTAATGATCTGGACAAACGAAGGAGGAAGATTAAGAAATTAAGGAAGAAGAAGCTGGCTGGTTAAGGAAGGTATGGAGAAGGGAGAAGAAGAAGAAGAAGAAGAGAGACAGTTGGGAGAATAATGGAGAAGGAAAGAGGAAGGAGAAGTGGGAGTGGTTTATGGGCGGAGGGAACTTGGTGAGGGGGAGGAGGAAAGCTTCCACGGGTGGAGCTGAAACGTACAGAGGGGAGACCACATTTACTAGCTAGACTTTTTTATTTATTTATTTATTTATTTTATTTATTTATTTATTGCGCAAGTCATTAATTCATATATATCCAAAATGATATCTTCTCAACGTAGACAAGAAAATATTTAGCATTTTAATTATTTACTTAATCATTTCTAGCTAAATTTTATTATTATCGTAATGAACTTAATAAATCTTTGGAGTAATTTTTGTTTTTATAAATCAATGGAGCAATATTTTGTGAAGGACGATGCTTAATTATATATAATGATATGGATTGAGGCTGGGACTTCGATTTCGCCAGAGTAAAGTGAACCGACTCGGGCAAAAGCACTTGGTTAAGGCTCCGTTTGGCACAGCTTTTTTGCTATGTCGCCGTCATAGAATGCATGTTTGGCAAGTCGATGGTTATATATGACGGCAACCAAGAAAAGAAAATTAGTTTTGAAGATAAAAGTGGATGAAGTTCCTTAGGTGAGATCAGGCGGTTATTATGACAATGGCTATTATGACTTCAATGAGTAATAACTCTTTCATCCACAAAATGAAGGGGTACAATTAGATTTGTAAGACTCCCCTGTTTGAATCGGGAAATTTGCTCACAAATATTTGGATCGAAAGGGTAGCCGGAGGTTACTAATCTTACTGTCTAATTAACTCCACAGGTCAACATGAGAGAGGTCAACATGAGAGCGAGAGCGAGAGAGAGAGAGAGAGAGAGAGAGAGAGAGAGAGAGAGAGAGAGAGAGAGAGAGAGAGAGAGAGAGAGAGAGAGAGAGAGAAATGTCTACAAACATGGCATGAGTGCTGCAATGATGAGGTCCCACCGTATACTTGAAAGTCGAAAATAACTTTCCCTCCAAAGTCAAGAGCTGAGCTAGGCACTAGGAAGACACTAACTTGAAGAGTTGAGAACTTAGGGAGGATTCAAGGTGACATTCTTGGTGCCCCTGGATCCTATTTATAGACAAATGCAAGGGAGGTACTGGCCTATGAACCAGTCTTCCCACCAAATACCTGACTCGGCCAAAGGATGAGAGGAGGTCACTGAGATAATTGGTGATAAGGTTGAATGTGATAGAAGCTTGCTTATGGGTGAGTAATTAAACAGGGAGCTCGCCTTTTACAAATAAATAGGGGAACTCTCGCCTATGGGCGAGCAAAATTGGCACTCGCTCGGAAGTCGATCGATCATCGCTAGGTTCCTAGTTTTGTTGACGTGGCGTGGTTGGGCCCACCCTCTGTACGTGAATATGGGTTGTACATCCCCCTTTTGTGGTGTTAAACCAAACCGGAAAATCTTGTGCTCAATGCACCCAACATGAATATGATGGCGTAAGTAGCGCAGGAGAAGAAATAACACCCATTCTAACTCGTGCACTATCCAACTCCAACATGTATCCAACTTTGATACATCGTCAGACTAATGTCATCATTTCACATTTCAAGTAAAATGAAAGAGCAATAAGTAGCAGAAGTCATGCAGTAAAACAAGCATGCATTTAACAAGTCAAAAATATGAGTCACAAAGTATTGTATTGGAAGTCAAGTGCAGAAAGCAGAAAGGTATATGAACATGAAATGCCACAACACATAGTATTATGCACACATGTCCAAATCTTCATTTGGGGCGTACAAGCAGAATTGTAAGTTGATAGAACACCTAATCAATAAGGGCATAAACTAAGGTCTCACAATCTAACCGTAAATTTTTTGTAGTGAAAATGTTCTCATCGAGTGCATTGAACAACTCATCCTACTGCATCTCCTAGAGTAGTGAAAATAACGGGTTAGTGTAAAAACGACTAAGTGACTCATCCTCCCCCTGAGCCCTTACATGCTCAAAAAAGGGTGAAATCAATTGTCAAGCTTCAAAACGTGTCAGTACAACACAATATATATAACAGTATGATCGTAAGGAACAAGTTATGTAAGATATTAAAATATATTAAATATTAAATATGCAATATATAACTATTTATTCTTAAAGCTCGACCATATCAGTGTTCAATTCTCACAAACACTCCTACAACGAGTCAATGTCTAAATTTTAAGATGAAACTGTGTTATGCATTAAAAAAATAAAACAACAATACCCTTTGTATTACATTGCACTTCATTAACAATCTTTTCGTACACTCCATTATTTATATCAAATCAGCAGAAGTCATGCAATAAAACAAGCATGCATTTAACAAGTCAAAAATATGAGTCACAAAGTATTGTATTGGAAGTCAAGTGCAGAAAACAGAAAGGTATATGAACATGAAATGCCACAACACATAGTATTATGCACACATGTCCAAATCTTCATTTGGGGCGTACAAGCAGAATTGTAAGTTGATAGAACACCTAATCAATAAGGGCATAAACTAAGGTCTCACAATCTAACCGTAATTTTTTTGTAGTGAAAATGTTCTCATCGAGTGCATTGAACAACTCATCCTACTGCATCTCCTAGAGTAGTGAAAATAACGGGTTAGTGTAAAAAAGACTAAGTGACTCATCCTCCCCCTGAGCCCTTACATGCTCAAAAAAGGGTGAAATCAATTGTCAAGCTTCAAAAAGTGTCAGTACAACACAATATATATAACAGTATGACCGTAAGGAACAAGTTATGTAAGATATTAAAATATATTAAATATTAAATATGCAATATATAACTATTTATTCTTAAAGCTCGACCATATCAGTGTTCAATTCTCACAAACACTCCTACAACGAGTCAATGTCTAAATTTTAAGATGAAACTGTGTTATGCATTAAAAAAAATAAAACAACAATACCCTTTGTATTACATTGCACTTCATTAACAATCTTTTCGTACACTCCATTATTTATATCAAATCAGGCATGCTATGTCAACATAGATGTAACCAACTTTTTCAATTCGTTGGTAACTAACCATACACGCCTTGTTGTTATAGTCAAACGGTGAAAGTGGATTGGTAACCTCCACTTCTTACTAGGAAAGGGTCACATGCACTACAAACCTAGGTCGTAATTAAAGTACATCAGGAGGTCAGTACTCTTGATGACCCAGTCATCTGATCACCGTGACAATGATCATATGTAAGCATGAGAAATAGGGGAATGATTCATTTTGAACCTCATCCCAAGGAAAGAGTCTGTCCTCAAAGCTCTCTGTCAGTGTGCTCTCTTCGGTTGAATCGGCATGACCCGCCACACAAACAATATACACATTCATTCACAATCAGCAAGTATACCCAACGTAAAAACTCACAAGTCTAGCTTCATCCCGAGAAGCGTTGATCGTTTAATTGTCGCCGCATTTTAATCAAGAATAAAACATACGAACCAAATCTCCAAGTCAATATCTGACCCCAAATTTGAGGCGATCGATAATCAATATTACTGAAATCTAGGTAAAAAAACACGACCACCTGAAATCTAGATAATCAATATTACTGAAATCAATATTACTGATCGTTCAAAGGTAAATTTGAACCCTAACCCAATTGGGTTCGGTTTAACTCAAATAGTGTAACTAAGCTCAAAAACTTCAAATTAAAGAGTCAGGAGTTATACTCCTACTCAGAAAATTTACCACATAGGTATACGTGGTAGTATAGACTTTGGTAAATGCACCACAATATAGATATGTTCCACGGCCAGGTCTGATTTTCAAAGCGGGAGATCGAAATGATGCTCTGAGCTAACTAAACAAGCATTTGGAATGAACATCGAGATCCTACTTTCTCAAAGCATGTAAAGAAGTTATTGTTACCTGTGTGCGAATCAACACTACCTTTGAGCGTACCAAAACTAGCTAGTCGGAAGATTCATGCTTCTCAAAGCTTGTAAAGCTAGTTATCTCACAAGAAAATCGAGGATATGAGCTAAGTAATAAAGGGTCAAAATGACTGACAAACAAGATCATGCTTTTTTTCAAAGCATGTAAATAAGAATTAATAATTGTGGAGTCACTGCAAGAAAACATCAAATAGTAACGATAAGAATTTCTCACTGAATAATAAAATTTCTTGCTAATATAAAATAGCAAGTGATTTAAAAACAAAATCTATTCGTAGCTAATATGAGCCTAGATAAATTTAGGAAGAATAATATTCCTTGCTAATTTTCAACGGATTCTCAGCAACGAATTTATTGCTATGTAATTAGCAAGCAATTTCAAATTCCTTGTTGATTTTTTCTTGATTATAATAAATGAATAAATACTTAAAAGTAGTTATCCCACACGCGGAGCTAATTTTTTTTTCTTTGAATGTGTTTAATAAGGGAAAAATGCAACTTTTTATAAATTCAAAAAGATGTAGCTGACACTGATTTCATCAATGATCCCAATTTTTTTTTCAAAATGGATGAGAGATGCCCTGCCAATTTTAGTGAATCTAGTAGGGTTACTGAATTGTCATCTAGCTCACTAGAAAAATCCATGTTCTTTAATTCTAAACATAATTTTAGCCAATTGTTATTGGCTGACCATAAATGTCTATCCGGCACAGACCAATTTTTTCACACTTCATTTGAGTTTACAAATTGTTATCCGCAAATTAATTTTAAACACGAGCATTCGAAGGAACATCTCTGACGATCTTCTGAGCACTTCAACGTGTGCACAGATCGTGATTCACAGATAGAGACCAAGTTGAGGAAGAAAGACGATTATTTCTACGATGTTCTTGTGATTTTGATTTTTTGGGAAAAGATTTGGATAGCTATGGTTTGTTTGAGAAGATTTATATAGCTAGGATTACTCTCTCCCTGTGGTGAGTAAGGCGAAGTGGATGACCAAAGTTTTTTTTTTAATTTTATTTACTAATCTGTGGATAACAAAAATATTTGTGAATATCAAATTTGACTTCCTTTAAAGCTGTGAATAGACAAACACGATTTGTGAATAACAATCGCCTAATTTTATGAAAGCTTGGTCTTGCAAAGAAGGTGATGGTGTGATCGATCGTCAATCTGGCCCTTCACGTCAATTACAATCAACAATCAAAGTTTGGGCCTCCTTCAATTCTTAAACGAAAATCTTGGTTTGTTACATCTATCTTAATCTACTATTAATCTATTTCGTTACATATGTGTATGCATCATCGATCATGATGGCTCTGATAGTATTTCAATGCTGAAGAAGAAAAAGGAGTAAAAGAAAGAGTTTTCAGTGGCCCAAAGGACAATTATGACCTCAGACCTTTAAATTTTAGGGTACCCTAATAGTGCCTTTGGGAGGATCCACCCCAGACTTTCCCATCAAGCAAACATGTGCACTGGGTAAGCGTAGCATGTGTCCTATGATTTGACTTGGACCAATCATGCATAGGGTGATTGACTAAAAGCTGGATATGTCTGGCTCAATCGGGTCAAATTGGTTCTTGTTGAATTATTTACTCTAAAAATATAGTGATCTTGGCATTTTTTTATGCTTGAAGTCGTTTGGATAAGCTTTGGGTCTATTTCTAGCCCTTCAATTATTTAAATGTATTTGCAAAAGAAAATGAAAAACAAATTTATACTCCTTAGAATAAATTATTCATTATGCTTTTAAATACAAAATCAAACCGATTGTCAGATATTTTGTCTATTTAATTACTTAATTATTTATTTGAAATGCAGACATATTTTACATAAAAAATTAGCGCGCTGCTATTAGCACTTCACTTTTGTCTATTAGCACTCAAAATTTTAGAATTTTAGGGTTTATTAGCACTTCACTTTTGTCTATTAGCACTACTCAAAATTTTAAAATTTTATGGTTTTATTTTTAATAGCCCATAGGCATCTCCTCTCGCGGAAACCGCCTGAAACCCCTTGATCCCTGCACGCCGGCGAACACCCCCCTCGGGCTCGGTGGTCGTGGCTTGCCCTTTTCCGACTCGGTGGTCGCGTGAATCTTCCCGCCCGCCTGATGTTTTTCTGCCCTAATTAATTTGGGTGTTTTCTCCTTGGTAACTCCTTGTTTATATTCCTTTAAAAATTTTAGAGGGTTTATAGATCTTGTTGATGCAATGCTAGAGCTAGGATTTGATTGTTTATCTCATATTTTTTATGTAGTGACTTTGGTTGTTTTGATTTTTTTTTTTGAAAAGTTTTTCTTCCTCTAAATTTTGTTTGGAGGGTTTATAATATACAACAATATTTATATGATATATAATAACATTTTTGTTTTTTTCTTTATAGGTGATCCAAGGAAAGCGGAACAAAGAATTGACAATCTATTTTTGTCATTTACTTTTGAAAATGTGTAACATTTTAAGTGTTCTTTTACAATAATGAAAGTGATGTTCTTATTATGTTAAAAAGAAATTGGCAAAAAAGTGTTAATAATAATAGTGCAATGTTAATAGACAGGTTGAGTGTAAATAGACAATCACTTAAAACAACGCTTGCTAATAACGACGAGTGCAAATAGACAAAATCGCAGTGCTTATAGCAGCGCCCAAAAACTAAGGGTGGTCCTAAGCCTCCAAACACATCATCTCCTTTAACCGCACTCCACACGCCTCTCTATCTCGCGAAAGTACTTTCGACTGCTGCCGCTTAATTGGAGGAGCCGCTGGAAGGAGGAAGGAGGCCGACGGTTGAGAGATTTTTTTCTCCCGTTTCGACATTGCCGTCTGGAAGGAGGAAAAACCCGAGTTCTGATCCCATTTCGCCGCCACCGGCTGGAATGAGATTTTGCATCTGCGAGGTGGCAGTACTTGGATTTCTCCTTGATAACATCGGAGATCTGTGAGAGAACAATCAAATGCTCCAAAGATGGACTCGGGGGGAGTAAAGTGCATCCCACGGGCATCCAAAGGCTCGCGTGGATGCCCACACACATCTCAAAGCGAGCACATTTCAGCTTGCTTTGAGATGTGTGCCGGCATCCAACTGTCCGCATTGGATGCCCGCACATATCTTAAAGTGAGCTGAGATGTGCTCGGTTTGAGATGTGTGCGGGCATGGCCACGCGAGCCGTTGGATGCACGCACTTTACCGTAAAGTGCAGGGGTGCACTTTACTCCCCCCGAGTCCACTTTACTCCCCCTGATCCGAGAATTTGGGGGCTTAAAAAGGACTTTTTTAAGGCTATAGGCGCATTTCAATTGTGCGTCTGATTTTTTTTTCTAAATTTATCATTTTTGAATAAAATAGATCATTTTTTATTAGTTAAAATAGAAAAGGAATTAAAAATTGCTAAGAAAATGATTTCAATTGAAATCAATTATACCAACTAAGTTCGTTTTTTACGAACTTCTTTTCTTAATATAATCGAATAACTTTACATTAATTCTTTTCTTAATAAACTCTAATCTCTTTTTGTATTTTAATTAATTTTAAAAAAATAAATCATTTGAATCCCAAAAGATAATTTTACAGTAATAATATGCAGATTTCAATAATGTGCCCGACATATACAAATATTTCTCTTTTATTAATTCATTTATCTTGACTCATTCTACGGCCTTTCTTGATGCTGTACTAGTTGATGGGTTGTCAGGTAGCGAGTAGTTGAGTATGATTAGTTAAGCGACGTGTACTCAGCGGGGAGATATAAATTTTTAATTCACAATTTTTTGATAAAAATACAATAAAAAAATATAAATTAAGGAAATACAAATATTTAAACATAGCATAAAAAATAACTCTTTTAGAAATTTAAACATTTGGTTCTTTGCAGATCATGTACCCCTCTTTGAGACTGCCTATAAATAAAGGAAAATTTGTAGGTGAATTACACTCACCTAAGATCATGGTGAGAGGAGCTCATCTAAGACGTTGATCACAGATCGTACAGTTGTATTTTTCCTAAATACTTCTGTATTTATAAATAATAATAATGTCAGTATTTTATATACCGTTCAATCTGAGATCATACGGCTATATTTTTCTCATACCTAGTTCTAGGTGAGAGAAACGCACCTAAGTTTCTCTCATAAATAAAACATATTGGCACAAGAGAAAGACATGTTGAATCACCCCTGTATGTTTCACTCAGACAATTATGTCTTTCTTATATTGGGCGAAGACTCTTGGGAGGGAAAGTTTCTATACATTTCCAGGTAAAAGGCGGGACTTCCACGCTATAGCATAAGATTCAATTTATAGGCAGTTCAAGAACATTTTAGCTCTTCAGTCCAATCTAATCTCAATTTGACCGGGTCGACCGCTAGACAAGTAGCTTTCGATCCCTCGTGGTCCGAACATTTGTTACTATGATTTTTTTTGTTCCAACACCCCAAAACACTACTTTTGACCTTCATGTTGCGATTTCCGGTCGTGGAAGCGCAATCCCCAGGAATAACTAAATACATCGTTGAAGAAATAACTAAATACAGAGTCACAAGAAAATACGTATTTGAAAATCTCCTAGCATAATAAAATTAATGAGTACACTTTTATTAGAACATATTCGAAAATCTGTATGAGTAATATGAACTTGACTGCAATCCGTAAAACGGACGCACAAGATTCGTACCTGAACGAACATTCGTCGTCGTCAGACGACCAACCGCCGCCACCACCACCGAGAAGAGATCCAAGTCAGGACTTGACCTTGTCACGAACGCGCAGCCCGCCAATGTCGCCACTTGTGCACAACCACCACGGCCCACGAGCATGCAACCACCGAGCACCGAGCACCTTGCCGAAACCCGTGAATCTGTCCCCTTACCGCTACCTGCACGCTTTCGCTCTTCGTTGCCGATGCAGCCCGCAATCAGATGTCGACGTCCACCGTCGTCTTCGACCGTGCACTACAACTCTCCTCTTCAAGACTTTACCTCTCTTTGGTTTAACTTTTTGTGTCTCTCCATACTAGTTATAACCCAACCTTTTATATAGACATTTCATTTGCCTTGACCGCTTTAATTCCTAGAAGTTTTCTTGCATGTGAAACACATGGGAGGCTTGGAGAGTCAACATCGGCGGCCGGTAGGCTGAAGCATGATACACATGGGTTTGAAAGATCAAACCAACTCAACACTTCAACGTCACCGATGCACCCTCTCTCAATTCTCACCGCTCTATTCTCAACGCTCTAAAACACCACCGGCAGAATAAATAGAGCCTAAGGTTTTGTCTGGGAAGGTAGTGACTACAGAAAAAAGAGTATTAAGAAATCGGTAGAGTCATGATCAGATTGGTTAGAAAAAACAAGTAATAATAAAAATTGTTGCGGGTCACTCGACACTCTTCTAGACCGGGGCGAATTAAACCGTCTTAGCCCGAGAGTGGGCCGAATGCGCAAACAGTCACAGAGAGAACAAACATGTGGCAAGAGAACGTTTTAGCGTGGAAAACCCGGAAAGGGTAAAAAAACCACGTGGCCGGATCTGCGCCAGTCAAATTTCACTAAGTGTTGGAGTGTTACAAACGAGGTTACAAGTTCAGAGAGCGACAGACCGCTTCTCGTTACAATTGCAATTGAAGAAAATTCTCTAAGGGTGACAGGCCACCTCTCAGAGAAGCTAAGTGTCTTGGTGTTGGAGGAAATCTTCAAAGTCCGAAGAAGATCTTCAAGTGACGAAGGAGATCTTCAAACCGCGAAGGAGATATGTTGAAATTTTTGAAGTGGAAGTGGAGGAGGCTTTTGGACCTGGGCGGTCTGGGAAGAGACCGGGCGGTCTGGCGTGACCGCACGGTCTAGCGGTCTGACAATGGCGTTCTGTTCTATTGGTCAGCTGCGGCTTCCAGGGTTGACCGCTGGTCTGGTCCAAGGGCTGCTGGAGGAGGAGGTCGTGCGGTCTGGCTGTGACCGCATGACGGCTGATCATCCTCAGGGTCGCGCGGTCTGTCTCTGACCGCGTGACAAGTTGTTCTCTTCAAGGACGTGCCGGTCTGGCGTGACCGCATGGGTTGGCTCTTGAATCCGGTCTGGTGGCTTTCCAGAGGGTTCTGAAGGAGTTCGCGGACTAAATCATTCTTAGTCGCGCGGTCTCAGTTCGCGGTCTCAGGAGGAGACCAGGAGGGCGAGCTGGCTGTGTTTGCGGTCTCAGGCGAACACAGGTGGTGGGTGACTTCTAGGCGGTCTGGCGATCTCCGTGTGGAGTCGTGTTCAGACCAAGGGAGTAGCGATCTCCCGCGGTCTGGAGTGAAGTCGGCGCTCACCAAAATGAAGCAGGAGGGTTGCAGTGATCGCGCGGGTTGACCGGTAAGGTCGCGCGATCTGATGGGTGGTGACTCTATCTCATAGGGTGGTGACTGGATCAGGTCTCACGCCTATAAATAGGGAGCCACTGTAGCAGCAATAGAAGAACACACCAAGTGTAAGCTGAGTTCGCTTGTTTCCTGCGGTCTGGTTTATTCTGACCGTGCGGTCTGCTGATTGAATTCCTCTTGTGCAGCTTCTGCGGATAGTGTGGGCGGCAGCGATCACCTCTTCCTCTGAAAGTGTTCGGGCGGTCTACGGCTTGGAGCTGTGGTGCTGGAGTTCGGGAGAATCAGGAGGTCGGAAGAAGGGAGCGGTCTGATCAGCGGATTGGTGGTGTGCTGTGATCGGCAAGGCGCTGCGGTCTGGCAGTGTGTTGAAGTCGCAGGGAGGTCGCGCGGTCTGGAGCGATCTCAAGTTATCCTCATCTTCTTGTATTTCTGTTTGGTATCTGTGCTGGCGAAATCATGTCTCGCCAAGCATGTCTTGTCCTGTAATGAAGTTTATGCTATCAATAAAGATCAATTGCTTGCCTAAAGTTTGTTTCTGGTTGTTTGGCTTGTATCTCTAAGTTGCATAATCGATTCCTGCTTGCTCTCACAAGGTCCTTAGAAAAATTTTCACAAGATATTCGAACCGAAAAGGAGATCTTCGAAGCGCGAAGGAGATCTTCAAAGGAAATCTTCAAGGAGCTCTCTCGGATGCCAAAAGTCAGATCCCCACAAATGAGGATTCAGGGTCGATCCCTTTTATAGACTTGGCCAGGGCGACCCAGTAATTTTGCCGTTGTAACCACCGTAACTACCTGACGGGCCGATCTCGACATTGATCGAGAGCACACGGATCACCACTTTTTGAATATGACAATTTTGCCCCCCGGTCAGATCGGGCAGTTCGGGCAGTTTCCGATTGCAATGTGTGAATCCTGCAATCTCAAAAAAGATAGTGGAGTTAGCAATTGCGCGCGCTATGAACTTTGCAATGTTCAAGCGCGCGCGGATCAAAAGCACGCTACGAACTTAGCGGTGCTAAGCGCGCGTTGAGCGAGGGCGCCGTAAAAGCACGATCGGAGTCGTGCGAGGAAGACGCAAAGGAGCGGCGGGCGTGCCGAGGGAGGTCGCCGGCAGGCCGCGCGCGCGCTAGCGCGCAGGCGCGCGGGCCGCGCGAGTGTTAATGCGCAGGGCGCGCGCGCTAGTGCGCATGCGCGCGGGCCAGCGCGCAGACGCGCGCTAGCGCGCGGGCCTGCGCGCGCGCAGGCGTGCGGGCCGTGCGCGCGGACTAGCGCGCGGACTAGCGCGCGGACTAGCGCGCGGACTAGCGCGCGGACTAGCGCGCGGACTAGCGCGCGGACTAGCGCGCGGACTAGCGCGCGGACTAGCGCGCGGACTAGCGCGCGTGCTAGCGCGCAGGCCGCACGCACGCATGCACGCGGTTGAGCGGTACCGCGCGCGGTAACGCGCACGTGGATGTGCGCGACCTTGACGTGGTCGTGTGGGCGGTCGCGCGCGTTCGGTCGCGCGTGCGTGTTTGGGCGTGACGTTGCGCGCGACTGTGCGTGGTTGCGGTTGTGCGAGGAGATAGTGGGTTTGACCCACTTTATTCCCCATGACCCCCTCATCTTAGTGGAGGAGTTGGGTTTTTGGATAATCGCAGCTCGGGTTTCTTTACATAATTAGATTACAACCCATCAATTGCCCCCCAAATCCTCGGAGTTCTTTGCTATTGCTCAAGGAAGTGCGAGGATTTTGTAATCTTTTGGTGTGACCTGGGCGTTGCGCTGGAACTGGAGGAATCCCGTGCTGAAGTTCGTACGGAGAAGTCCCTTGTGAGGGGTTCGGCTTATTTGTTGGAGGATTTGCGAGCTACAGTGACTCGTCTGGGGGCCGAGTTGGTGTATTTGAAGACGGAGGTGGAGCGCCTTTCTTCGCCGGAGCAGGCTGCTGAGTTGAAGGCTATTGGCGGGTTGCGTCTTTTGCACAACTGTTCTTGCTTTCAGCTCTTATAGTAGTGGAGTTTTTGCGGTTTTTGAACCAATGTTTTGCTCGTCAAACTATGTTGTTCTCTCATGGGGTTGGCGTTTAGAGGACAATACCCCGATGGTGTTGGAACCTACTACGTGGGTGAATGACGAGCGATTCGAGCCGAGAAGTGGGGGGTTCGCATTAACTATCTGGGGATGTCGTTGATAGAAACGGTGAAGGGCAGGCGCTTCGAACCATTTACAAGCGCGAGGGGGGGCAGGCCCTGACGACGCGGTTTAGAGGACGAGACCCTGGTGGTGTCGGAACCTACTACGTGGGCGAATGGCGAGCGATTCGAGCCGGGTAGTGGGAGGTTTGCTTAACCGACCTGGGGGATGTCGTTGATAGAAGCGGTGAAGGGCAGACGCTTCGAACCGTTTGCGAGCGCGATGGGGGGCAGGCCCTGGCGACGCAGTTTAGAGGACGAGACTCAGGTGGTGTCGGAACCTACTACGTGGGCGAATGGCAAGTGATTCTAGCCGGGTAGTGGGAGGTTCGCTTAGCCGACCTGGGGAATGTCGTTGATAGAAGCGGTGAAGGGCAGACGCTTCGAACCGTTTGCGAGCGCGAGGGGGCAGGCCCTGGCGACGCGGTTTAGAGGACGAGACCCTGGTGGTGTCGGAATCTACTACGTGGGCAAATGGCGAGCGATTCGAGCCGGGTATTGGGAGGTTTGCTTAACCGGCCTGGGGGATGTCGTTGATAGAAGCGGTGAATGGCAGACGCTTCGAACCGTTTGCGAGCGCGAGGGGGGCAGGCCCTGGCGACGCAGTTTAGAGGACGAGACCCGGGTGGTGTCGGAACCTACTACGTGGGCGAATGGCGAGCGATTCTAGCCGGGTAGTGGGAAGTTCGCTTAACCGACCTGGGGAATGTCGTTGATAGAAGCGGTGAAGGGCAGACGCTTCGAACCGTTTGCGAGCGCGAGGGGGGCAGGCCCTGGCGACGCGGTTTAGAGGACGAGACCCAGGTGGTGTCGGAACCTACTACGTGGGCGAATGGTGAGCGATTCTAGCCGGGTAGTGGGAGGTTCGCTTAACCGACCTGGGGGATGTCGTTGATAGAAGCGGTGAAGGGCAGACGCTTCGAACCGTTTGCGAGCGTGAGGGGTGCAGGCCCTGGCGACGCGGTTTAGAGGACGAGACCCTGGTGGTGTCGGAACCTGCTACGTGGGCGAATGGCGAGCGATTCGAGCCGGGTGGTGGGAGGTTCGTGTGAGACCCCCCCTCCAGATCGACGGTCCGACCGGGGGATCTTATCGCACACCACCCTTTAGCACGACGCCGAAGCGACCCCGAAGGGTGAAGGCACTAGCTTCTCCAACCCTTTTCCTTGAACACTCCGATGTCACGCCTAGGGGTGGTGTTAAGCGAAAGTCACTACACACCATCAGAGAAGGGAAGCAGTATTCTAGCGGAAGATTTCATCAAAGAGTGCGTATTATAACACTTAGCGGAAGACGTAGTATTAAAGCGGAAGGTTAATCATCACAGAAACCTCAAACTCATGACCTGTATAAATAATTCACATATCTCTGCCGCAATAAATCCTAACCATCAAAGATTTATTGTTATCATATATATACCCTGAGATAGGGCACAACAAAAAGGAGATGCGGCTTAATAAACTTATACCTGACGTAGCCCGCTCCGTGGCTTCATCCACACATGGGTGCTGTCCCTCATCTGCACCTGTCACTTGTGCTAAAGACAAGTTATTAGAACCACAAAGAGAATCCAACCCTTACTAACAAACAAACATAATATAACATTTATAAGGGAGGGGATATCTCGAATTCTTATTGGGCCGAGGCAGTCTTCCCACAACCACCGCCTACGTACTCCGTATCGTCCTGCATACAGTCTCAGACCCACGTAGTTCTATAGTTTCGCACGGGTTGCCCTCCCAGACCGTCCGTCGTGCGGGTTGCCTTAGAGTAAAACTCATAGGCCATCCGATTTATCCCTTGTCACATTCCTCGAAGGCAACATTTCATTCCCGTATGAATTATTTCTCGAAGGCAACATTTCATTCCCGTAGGAATTATTTCCCGAAGGCAACATTTCATTCCCGTAGGAATTATTTCTCGAAGACAACATTTCATTCCCGTAGGAATTATTTCCCGAAGGCAACATTTCATTCCCGTAGGAATTATTTCTCGAAGGCAACATTTCATTCCCGTAGGAATTTTTTTCCGAAGGCAACATTTCATTCCCGTAGGAATTATTTCTCGAAAGCAACATTTCATTCCCGTAGGAATTATTTCCTTAAGGCAACATTTCATTCCCGTAGGAATTATTTCTCGAAGGCAACATTTCATTCCCGTAGGAATTATTTCCCGAAGGCAACATTTCATTCCCGTAGGAATTATTTCTCGAAGGCAACATTTCATTCCCGTAGGAATTTTTTCCCGAAGGCAACATTTCATAAGAGAAGAAAAGAGACCCTCTTTAAAATCAGCAATATATCTACCCGAGAACTCAGTAGGAGGGGAGAAGATAAACTCTTTATAAGCTTACCGTATCTTCATCCGAGAAGATACCACTATTTTAATCCGGTTGGCAATCAAACCCAAGCTGCCCCCATAAGGCACAACTGGAAACAAGAGAAGCCTCAAATCAACAAGGAGCAGCCCCCAAATCAACAAGGAGCAGCCCCCAAATCAACAAGGAACAAAAGCAGCCCCTTATAATAAAAATACAGCAGCAGCCCCCATTAGACCAAGATAAGAAACAACCCCCATTTTTAATATATAACAGCAGCCCCGAATTAGTAAGGAGCAGCCCCAAATTAGAATAAAAAAAGGCAGCCCCAAAAGAAAAGAAATTTTCAGTAGATCCAACTGCAGCCGGCCCAAAACAATCCAGACTGGAGCCAAGTGTAGCTGCCCCAAGATGAAGGATTTTATTAAAGAAGCCCCCAAACAGATTTCGATTAAGCAGACCCCAAACAGATGTCTACAAGGCAGCCCCCCCCCCCCCCCCCATGCTGGTTTGTAAATCCAAACTAAAACCAAGCATAGCAATGAAAACAGCCCCAATTAATAATAATGCAGTCCCAGTAAAACTATAGGAAGCAGCCCCCAATTAATACAAGATAGGAAGTAGCCCCTCATAATACAAGATAGGAAGCAACCCCCAAAGTAAAACCCTATAGCAGCAGCCCAACACAACAAGGAGCAGCCCCCAAACCAACAAGGAAAGGAGCAGCCCCCAAAACAACAACCTGCAGTCCAACTTAACAAGGAGCAGCCCCCAAAATCAGCTCACAAGGCAGCCCCCATTATCAGCAAGGAGCAGCCCCCAAATCAACAAAGAGCAGCCCCCAAATCAACAAGGAGCAGCCCCCAAACTAACAAGGAAAGGAGCAGCCCCCAAAACAACAACCTGCAGTCCAACTTAACAAGGAGCAGCCCCCAAAATCAGCTCACAAGGCAGCCCCCATTATCAACAAGGAGCAGCCCCCAAATCAACAAGGAGCAGCCCTCAACAAGGAGCAGCCCCCAAATCAACAAGGAGCAGCCCCCCCCCCCCCCCCCCAAATAAAGAAATATATATAAGCAGCCCCTAAGAGAGAAATATATTAGCACATCCACCATATGTAAAGCTCCTAGAGGGAGAGTAGGAGCATATGAAACATCCAAGGGCTGCACTAGAGCCTTTGCGTATCCACCATCTCCTGTGAAGCCTCCTTGCACGGGCATATATATATATATGAATATATGTAACTATATATATGTATTAAAGTTTGCACAGACAGAGAAAGGAGAGTGAGGGAGAGAGATGATGTTCGAGCAACCATTGATCCCCTTTTCATTTAAATACAAATCGCTTAAAGAGGGCTGAACTGCACTCATCGATATTCCCATGTGAAGCCTCCCAGCATGGTCATATATATGTATGAATACACATAACTAACTATATATATTAAGGTTTGCTCAGACAGAGAAAGGAGAGTGAGGGAGAGAGATGATCTTTATTTCCTTTCTCAAGACCAAGAGAGAGAGGGAGAGGCTCAAATAGATAACACTTGATATCACCCATGCAGGAAAAGTCACTTATTAAGCACCCCAACCTTCTCCTGTGAAGCCCCCCCCCCCCCCCCCCCCCCCCCCCCCTCTTATGTGCATATATATGTATAAATATATGTGTGTATATATATAAGAACTTGCACATACAAAGAAAGAGGTAAAGAGAGGGTGAGAGAAGGATATTAGCGCATCCACCATATGTAAAGCTCTTAGAGGGAGAGTAGGAGCACATGGAGCGTCCAAGTGCTGAACTAGAGCCTTTCCTCATCCACCTTCTCCGTTGAAGCCCCCATCTTTAAAAAGACCATTTCAGCACAAAAATTCAGGAGTGCCAAAATGAAATATGCAGAGTAAAGGTACTAGCTCCTTCACGTAGCCACCCCAAAAATATGCTAACAAGCCTAGGAAAAACTGCTAACATAAGTACCCCCAAAAAAAAATGCTAACGAGCCTAGGAAAACTGCTCGAAAGCCCCCAAACTCTGTTAACAAAACCAGGAGAAACTGCTAGCCCCCCCCCCCCCCCCCCCCCCCCCCCCCCCCCCCCCCGAAACGAAGGCGAAGCCTTCCATTTATAGCCAGAACCGGCCAATCGGAAGCTCCCACCGAAGCTCCTTTTCCGAATCCAAAAGCACAGGTGGCCATCGCCCCATGGGCACTCGTCCAGGGAGGAAGATCGAGCTTGGGTTCGCGATTCCTGCCCAGTTCGCGATCCTGCCACCGGAGCTCGCCCCCTGGTTTAGCCGCTCCTCTTCCTTCGCTAGTTCTGATTTTAGGATCCCCCATAATATGCTTTTAAGGTCATTAATATATTTACATATATTAGTATATATATATAATCATATATTTATATTCATATATAGGTATATATATATCATAACTCCCAACAGAAACACGACTAAAATGTGCAGAGGGTGTCGTTGTGTTCGTGTCGGCCATACAAAGCTAATGAAAGCATCCGAAGTTGATTTCGAGTCCGTTCGCCCAATATTTTGAACTGGCGTTGTTGTCGCGCTCGACGTTACTCAAAATAGTGGTTTTCTTCAAACGACCTCGGATCGAAACGAAACGAGTTCCGTTGCACTCATATCAACTATGCAACTGACGGAAATCGATTCGGAGCACGTATGCTCCATATTCTAAAACTGCGTCGTTGTGACGCGTTACGGTACTTGAAACGGTCAATTTCACCAAATGACCTCTGATCGAAACGAAACGAGTTCCGTTGCACTCGTGTCAACTATACGAGTCTAACGTAACTGACGGAAGTCGATTCGGAGCACGTATGCTCCATATTCTAAAACTGCGTCGTTGTGACGCGCTACGGTACTTGAAACGGTCAATTTCACCAAATGACCTCTGATCGAAACGAAACGAGTTCCGTTGCACTCGTGTCAACTATACGAGTCTAACGTAACTGACGGAAGTCGATTCGGAGCACGTATGCTCCATATTCTAAAACTGCGTCGTTGTGACGCGCTACGGTACTTGAAACGGTCAATTTCACCAAATGACCTCTGATCGAAACGAAACGAGTTCCGTTGCACTCGTGTCAACTATACGAGTCTAACGTAACTGACGGAAGTCGATTCGGAGCACGTATGCTCCATATTCTAAAACTGCGTCGTCGTGACGCGCTGCGAAACTCAAAACGGTCACTTTCGCCAAATGACCTCTGATTGGGACGAAACGAATTCCGTTGCACTCGTATTGACCATACGAGTTTAATGCAACTGACAGAAGTCGATTCGGAGTACGTATGTTCAATAAATAACTTTGACGTCGTGGCGAAGCACGATGCTACCAAAAACAGTCATTTCTCTAAATGACCACCTCTATGTGGTGAAGGTCGGGTCGTGATTGCCTGATGACCCGGCCTAGATTCCTCCAAGGGTTCAACTGAACCGGCTAGACCCCTTTTCAAAGTCGGGATGTTACAGTTCGCTTCACCAACCTGGGGGATGTCGTTGATATTACAACAATTGGCGCTGCTTGCAATTGATCTTAACTTTGTTTGAATAGCAGGGTTTGAAGCAGAGAAAGCATTTCGAAATTTAACACACAATAGTTCTTGCTAGGGGTGAGCATAAAAAACCGCAAACCGCAAAAACCGCCCGCACCGCACAAACCGCACTGATTTTTAAACCGCACCGCGTAGTTTCGATGCGGTGCGGTTTTTAACTTCTAAAAACCGAGCACGGTTCGGTGCGGTGCGGTTTTCGGATCTTGAAAACCGCAAAAACCGCTCCGCACCGACTAATTGCATCTTTTTAATGTTCATAAACA
This sequence comes from Dactylorhiza incarnata, assembly GCA_033032865.1. NCBI lineage: Eukaryota > Viridiplantae > Streptophyta > Magnoliopsida > Asparagales > Orchidaceae > Dactylorhiza > Dactylorhiza incarnata. Next base: position 2,688,293 of record JAWHQI010000046.1, on the reverse strand, counting down.
CGCGACATATAACATATATCTAAATAAAAGTACAACTTATAAATTATTAATTAATAATAGTAATTAACTAATTATATTAGTGTAATATTTGTTTTCTTGCTTTAGTTGATTTAATTTGTTTGTTCTCTTTCGATTTATTGATGAATTTGCTGATTTGCAAGCATTTGTTAAGTGTAAATAGTATCATAATAGTTCATCTAACTATAAATGTGTATTAACTAGTCTTCTCTTAATATTTCATTGTTTATTGGATAAATAAAGCTACAATTATATGGGTGATGTGCATTTCTAGGACTTAAAGTCATTCAGATTCATTATATTTGCATTTGATGTGTCATTTCATATGCAACTAAAATAGTCATATCGTGAGGATTTTAGTATTCAAATCTCTATTTTTAGCTCGTGCTTGATTTTGTAATATTTGTATTTTAAAAATATATGTATTATACATTTTTTCATGATAATATAACTCATGTAATTATGTTTTTACCCAAAATTGACATCTTATTTTACCTAACATTATTTTTTAGGTGTCTATGTATAACACATGCTAAAAACCGCACCGAAACCGCAACGCAAAAAACCGCACAAAACCGAAACCGCACCGTGTAATTTCGGTGCGGTGCGGTTTTGCTCTAGCCAAAACCGCGCCCTTGCGGTGCGGTTGTGGTTTAGGCCAAAACCGCACCAAACCGCACAGCGAACACCCCTAATTCTTGCGTAAGCGCAGACTTACGACTTGTCTAGAATAACTATTACAAACAAGAGTTCTTAAAGACAATTTGACGAGTTTGGAATATAGTAAGACATTTCTGTCCAATTCCTAGCTCCTTTTGGGGCTTCGAGTTCTGGATGTGGTGGCGCACAGGGCGGCTCCTTGTCCAGGCTCCATCTGCTGCAGGTAGCACGCACGTGCTGCTTCCTGGTTTCCACGGACAACTCCAATTCCTCCTGGGGTAAAAACTTCATTGCGAGGTGTGGGATGGACGGGATAGCTCCAAATAGGACCTGGAACGGTCGACCGAAAATCGCATTGTAAGGCGATTTTGTCTCGATCACCATGAACTGCACGTCGTGGGTAGCCCTCCTAGGGAAATCTCCTAGGGTAACAGGGAGAGTGATGGTTCCTTTAACCTGGGCAGGACTGCCGTTGAAGCCGTAGATTGGTCCAGAAGCTGGTTGGAGACTTTCTGGTAGGATCTTCATGCCGAGGAGAGCGGTCATGAACATGACGTTGACGGAGCTGTCGTTGTCTACCATTATCCGTTTGACGCGGAAGCTGGGGTTGCCGATCTCTGCGCTGACGACCAATGGATCCTGGTGCGGAATGAGCAGTCCTTTTAAATCTTCATCCCCGAAGCTGATCGTCTCTGCCGGCAGGGCAATGGAATTGATGGTGGGGAACGGAACACTTGAGATGGTTTCCACCACCCCTACTACTTGTCTGTCGCCCTGCGCGCCTTGTCGATCAGGCGACTGTTCTCTGTTTGCGGGATGATTTTGCGTCTGGTCTTGTAAGAACCTTCTGAGGATACCTTGTCGAATGAGACGCTCTATCTCATCTTTGAGTTTGATGCATTCCTCGGTGGTGTGTCCTGCACCTCGGTGGAACTCGCAGTACTTTGACTGATTTCCCCTGCCCTGGGGAAGTTCTCTTGGCCTTTGTAGTGCCGGGTTATCCTGTATTGCCTAGAGTACATTTGTGCGGGAGGTATTGAGCGGTGCGTACTCTTGGTAGGTTCTGGGGGGCCTGTTCCCAGGACGGTCTTGCTGACGTAAATTTCCTTGGCGCTCCTCTTGCTGCTTCGGGCTGGCTCTTCTCTCTTCCTTTTTACCACTCCTTCGAATTGTCGGCGGTGAGCTTCGATCGCTTCGTCCGCCGCTATCTGTGCCTCCACTCGGTGCACCAGATCTGGATAGCTTGGTACTGTCTCCCTCATCAGAGCAGAGTAAAATCCGCTTGGGCGGAGTCCCCCTAGGAAAACGCCGCGCAGAAGCTCAGGATCAACCCCTGGGATTTGTCGCGCCTCAGCCGTGAAGTGACGGAAAAAGTCTTTGAGGGTCTCTCCTTCGTTTCGGCGAATCCCTGAAAGATGTGAGGGATCTCGAATGATTCTTCGGTTAGCGACGAACTGGTCCGTAAACTGCTGTGCGAGCTCGGTGAAGTTGTTGACAGATCCATCCCGCAGGGAATGAAACCAAGTGCGTGCATGCCCCCTGAGTGTTGCCGGAAACACTTGGCAGAGGAGTTGATTAGCGGCGTTGTAGATCCGCATAATGGTGGTAAAATGGTTGACGTGCTCCAGGGGATCGTCCGTCCCATCAAATGTCTCGATGTTGGGAAGCTTGAAACCGTGCGGAATTGGATGGTCCAAGATTTGTTGTATGAGCGGGGAGCCACGACGTAGGGGGCGATGGGCGAAGATGCCCCGGCGTACGGCCTGTCTGCACTCTTCAGCTATCACGTCGCGGATCTCCTCGCGAGTGGGCCTTCCTATGGCTTGTTCGACTCCTACCCCTCCTTGCTGGTGGTGAAGGGGTTCTCCTCTAGTTCCCCTGGCGGGGCGGACCGGATGCGCGGAGCTGGCAGCATCGGAGTATTCTTCTTCGTACGTTTCCTCCTCTTGAGCAGCTTCTCCCAATGGAGCCTGATTTGGGATCGAGGGGGGTTGGATGATTGGTGAGGTAGGTGGAACGGGAGATTGCGGGGCCTCGAGGTTTCTGAGGAGCCAGCATTTCAGCTTGTTGTCCTTCTCATCTGGCGCATCCGCCCCTCCAACGCAGTGACAGGTGCTAACACGCCCTCTTCGACGGGAGGTACGTTGATGAGGGAATGAGAGGGAGCGGGATCAATGCGCCCTTCTGGGATGGAACCATCGATGGTGCGAGCACTTCTTCTTGCCATCGTTGTGAGCCGCGAGTATTGCTATGAAGCGAATACTATCTTGGAAAATTCTTTGCAGAGTTTGGGGAACACCTTTCCCACATACGGCGCCAAACTGTTGCGGGTCACTCGACGCTCTTCTAGACCGGGCGAATTGAACCGTCTTAGCCCGAGAGTGGGCCGAATGCGCAAACAGTCACAGAGAGAACAAACAGGTGGCAAGAGAATATTTTTAGCGTGGAAAACCCGGAAAGGGTAAAAAACCACGTGGCCGGATCTGCGCCAGCCAAATTTCACTAAGTGTTGGAGTGTTACAAACGAGGTTACAAGTTCAGAGAGCGACATGCCGCTTCTCGTTACAATTGCAATTGAAGAAAATTCTCCGAGGGCAACAGGCCACCTCTCAGAGAAGCTAAGTGTCTTGGTGTTGCAGGAAATCTTCAAAGTCCGAAGATCTTCAAGTGACGAAGGAGATCTTCAAACCGCGAAGGAGATCTTCGAACCGCGAAGGAAATCTTCGAAGGAAATCTTCATGGAGCTCTCTCAGATGCCAAAAGTCAGATCCCCACAAATGAGGATTCAGGGTCCCTTTTATAGACTTGGTCAGGGGCGACCCAGTAATTTCGCCGTTGTAACCACCGTAACAACCTGACGGAACGATCTCGACCGTTGATCGAGAGCACACGGATCGCCACTTTTTGAATATGACAATTTTGCCCCCCGGTCAGTTCGGGCAGTTCGGGCAGTTTCCGATTGCAATGTGTGAATCCTGCAATCTCAAAAAAGATAGTGGAGTTAGCAATTGCGCGCGCTATGAACTTTGCAATGTTCAAGCGCACGCGGATCAAAAGCACGCTACGAACTTAGCGGTGCTAAGCGCGCGTTGAGCGAGGGCGCCGTAAAAGCACGATCGGAGTCGTGCGAGGACGACGCAAAGGAGCGGCGGGCGTGCTGCGGGAGGTCGCCCGGCAGGCCGCGCGGTCGGGCCGCGCGAGCGTTACCATGCAGGCGTGCGCGCTAGCGGGCTAGCGCGCAGGCGCGCGGGCATGCGCCAGCGCGCGCGAGCGCGCGGGCGCGTGGTCGCGCGGTCGTGCGGTCGCGCGGTCGCGCGGTCGCGCGGTCGCGCGGTCGCGCGGTCGCGCGGTCGCGCGGTCGCGCGGTCGCGCGGTCGCGCGGTCGCGCGGTCGCGCGGTCGCGCGGTCGCGCGGTCGCGCGGTCGCGCGGTCGCGCGGTCGCGCGGTCGCGCGGTCGCGCGGTCGCGCGGTCGTGTGCTAGTGCGCGCGCTCTAGCGCGCGGGCCTGCGCGCGCGCTCTAGCGCGCGGGCCTGCGCGCGCGCGCAGGCGTGCGGGCCGCCCGCGCAGACTAGCGCGCGTGCGCTAGCGCGCAGGCCGCGTGCATGCGCGCGGTTGAGCGGTACCGCACGTGGATGTGCGCGACTTTGTCGTGGTCGTGTGCGCGGTCGCGCGCATTCGGTCGTGCGTGCGTGTTTGGGCGTGGCGTTGCGCGCGACTTGTGCGAGGAGATAGTGTGTTTGACCCACTTTATTCCCCATGACCCCCTCATCTTAGTGGAGGAGTTGGGTTTTTGGCTAATCGCAGCTCGGGTTTCTTTACATAATTAGATGACAACCCATCAAAAATAATATCATAAGAATATAAATATAAAGCTACAAAAAACTCTTTTTAATTTTTCTAAAATAAGAGTTTCAATACATTTTAAAAAGACTCGAAAATAACTTTTTTGACACAACAAAAAAGCCAATCAAGAATAATATTTCGTACGCCAAGGTCCTTGGATTTGAAACTTCTTACCCCTGAATCCTTCCTGGTGTATTATTTAATTACTCTAAATATTAAATAAATTGATGTTAAGTTTTCAGTATAATTCCAATCAGCATTATATTATTCACTTTTCAAACTATTTCATACAAATAAATAATGATGATTCGTCTTTCCTCAGGATTAATAAATTTAAAATTAGCACACACGTGTCAGTATATATATATATATATATATTTATTTATTTTTATATATATATTGAATAATTTAATATATGACCGCGCGTGTCGTGATCGACTCGATAGTGTCTAATAAATTTCGTGTCATCCTAGGGCTAGGCTCTACATCGAAAGTACTATATAAGATTATTCTTAATCAGATGGTTCTTGGTAGAATACAATACACCATTACTCATTCATAAAACCTTAATAATGTACATGATTTAGTATGCTGCGAGTCAGGTCCTGGTCCTCTGACCTTAATAATGTACATGAATCTGGTTGTGGATCGAGATGATTCCCCTTCCTCACTCATACGGATTGTGTGCAGCGTCTCTGAGATTGTGCGTTCTTCCATGATATTTAGTCGGCGTAGGCGGCTCAATCGTGGCCGTGTGAATATTGGGACCTGCGATTTTTCTCTCCATTCTCTTGTCTGATTATAATGCACATGATCATGATAGTGGCTACGAAGACATAGATTTAGATAATTAGTATGTGCAAGTCACCAAATTAATAATGATGATGATACTGAAAATAGGGCAGAAAACTCGTTCAAAAAAGAACAACAACAAGATCTCGAGTACGCCGGAGAATGACAAATTGCTCGGCCCCACCATCACAAATCAGTGTGTTTTAAATTTGCCTCTAGATTTTTCTTATTCACGTACTCTAGCCAGCCCGTGTCAATATAGCCTCTACTGCCAACTGCATTTTCGTGCATGCATCTTTATTTAAAATTTTAATAAAATAATAACTTTTATTTAAAAAAAAAAGAGCGATGTTAAACGCAGGCCAGTTTTGGCTATATGCAGACCACAATTTTTTAAAAAGAGTGTTGTTAAACGCAGACCGATTTTAGTTATATGCAGGCCACAGTTTTTAAAAAAAGATATCATTTTTCCTTTTAAAACTTTAGGAAAAATGATTCAAGTAGTTTAATACTTCATGTATTATGTGTTTTTTCCTTCCATGCAACTGTGTCCCCAAGGAGTTTACTCGTTTGTCCGAGTCCGACGTGTTTTTAAATTACAACTGGCCTAAAGCTATTCATGGGTATTTGCTACGACGATGGCGATGGCGGCGATGGCGACGATCGCGACGTCGTCGGCGATGGCGGCGATGTCGGCGATGGCGGCGTCGTCGGCGATGTCGGCGATGGCGGCGATGGCGATGGCGGCGATGGCGGCGTCGTCGGCGATGGCGGCGATGGCAGCGATGGTTATACTTCGGCGATGGCGGCGATGGCGGCGATGGCGGCGATGGCGGAGATTCCGTCCATGACGATGATGCCGGCCATGGCGGCGATGGTTATACTTCGGGTAGTTACTTATTTTATGAATGCTATTTTGCTTGGTGTTACTTATTTTATAAATATAATTTGATTTTTGAATATGGTATGTAAATATGAAATTTGGTCTGCATGAATAATTTTTTGGCCTGCATATATTCGCAGCCTGCATATAGCCAAAACCAACCTGCATTTAACATCGCTCTACAAAAAAGAGAGTACGTGATTTTGGATATCATGAACACAGAACTAAAAACTCTACTGACCACGTGCTTACTTTCTTATACATGCAGTATTCCAATGTATTATTGCCTTTTGACCGTCTCATTTAAATTTCTAATGCAAAATTGTCTTATATATCACAGAAACTTCATCTAGGGTCCGTTTTGCGCATTGTTTTTACTCTGATAAGTTTGTTGTCGTCATATATTCGCAGATCAATATTCCACCTGATTAAACACTTTTAATATGCCTTTTACAAATCGAAGGTGTCTATGTTAGAATGGTGCTCGAAGCATCCGGGTGAGTGTCTAGTTTGAAACACTCTACTCGTTGCCCCTAGCAGGGTATTTATAGGCAAACCCTAATTCCCCGTCGGGTGCGTGGATCCCTAACGGGTCGTAACCTACCGCTAAGCATCCGTTAACCCGTTATATTTAATATACCTCAACAATCTCCTCCTATATTGTAAATAACGGGGGCACATCACAGATTACTTAAACAAGAGTTAATAACGACAAACATGAGTTTTCCAGAAAACATAAATATGAGTTTTAGAATACATAATATCTAAACTCAAGCACATGACTCCAAACAAGAAACTGTAAGCATAGCTGGAAAAAACTCAAAACAGATAAATGAATAGTGATCTATGCAAACAACAGATCATCATCATCTGGGTCGAAATCAACTTTCTCTCCTCCAATCTCCATGTGATCTGCAAACAGACACAATAAGAATGTCATGAGACAAATCTCTATGAATTCTAACATTTGCAAATCAAGAGTAAAGTGAATAGTTCTAGCAGTAAAAGAACGCAATACTCTAACCAGGAAGAAAAAAAATCACATATCAACATCTCTATCCAATTTACACAAAATTAGACAATTGATTTCAAAGAATCAAACCATTTTCCTTCGATTATTAAGATTATTACCAAACGTTTCACAATTGTATTATATCATCAAGTTTGGAATGATACAACAAGCTGTGACCAATATATCATCAAGTTTGAAATGATATAAGTAATGATCATAATATTATGACGTATATCAGCAACTTCAGTATTCGTTTTTGGAGTGATAACCAAATCAGCCTTTGAATTAAAAATAATTGCGTAAGTCATCAAGTTTGGAATGACTGGCAACTATCCATCTCTGGCTTTCATCAGATAGCATCTGGAATACTTCCGTGTGCTCACTCTAGATGCTCGAATGTATGCAGACTACGGTTCTAAGATTTAAAACATAAGCAAAATATTAAGTCATACTAAATGAACCTTAATCTCATCTCCCCCGATGTTTTATGTGTGAGAGCCTTACATAAGCCCTTAGTAAGGACATCTGCTACATTATCTTTCGATCTCACGTCCAATTGGGAGATTATCCCCTAACTGGTGAGATGGGTCAACCAGGCCTGTTTCATCCTCAGTTGCCTTCGCTTTCCATTGAACAACGTATTTGTGGCAATGGTCTTTGTGGCTTGATTGTCACAATATAACGAAATAGAGTTCATTTTTAGACTCGTCATTGGAATGTCGATGGTCAAATCTCTTATCCACTCAGCTTCTTCTCCTGCTTAAGCGAGGGCATAGAGTTCCGATTCAATAGAGGAAAGTGCAATGCATGACTGCCTCTTTGACTTCCAAGCTACTGTTGCTCCTCCTAGGGTAAATACAAAACCGCTAGTGGATCTACTGTCAGCAATTTCTGAACACCAGGAGGCGTCAGAATACCCCCCAAGTACAGGAGGATGTCCACTGTAACATAAAACATATTTTTCAGTGTGCTTTAAGTATCGCATAAGCCTTTCTAAGGCATTCCAGTGGTCCTGCCCAGGGTTACTTGTAAATCTACCTAACATGTCGACCGTAAAGGCTATGTCAGGTCTAGTGCAGGTTGTAGCATACATGAGACTACCTATGAGTAGGAGTAATCCAACTGTCTAATAGATGAACCTTCATTCGGTTTCAGTCTATTGTTATAATCGTATGGAGTCTCACTACCTTTGCTATTAACGTAACCTCACTTCTCAAGTAGATTTCTAATATAGTGACTCTAACCGAGGGTAATACCATTGTAGTGAAGTTCACTTCCATTACTAGGATGGTTTTCACCACGCCTAAGTCAGTCATGCTAAATTGTGTCATCAAGGCAGCTTCACGTCTTTCACCTCAGACTGATAAGTGCCCAGAATTAGCATGTCATCAACATACAAGCATATAATTGCAACTTTATTTGAACTTGGACGAACGTACAAACATTTATCTGAAAAGCTGGATTTAAAACCCAAGGCTTTAGCACAAGTGTCAAATTTTTCGTGCCACAATTTAGGTGCTTGCTTCAATCCGTGTAGTGACTTAATCAACTTACAGACCTTATTTTCAAGACCTTCTACCATAAACCCTTCAGGTTGGTGCATGTAGATCTCTTCGGTCAGATCTTCATTAAGAAATGCAGTCTTGACGTTCATCTGATGAACTGTAAGGTGTTCAATAGATGCTATAGCGAGAAGTATCCTAATTGTCGCATAGTGACAAATAGGTGAGTATATATTAAAGTAGTCTATTCCACTCACTTGAGTGAAGCCTTTTGCAACTAGACGTGCTTTGTATTTGGCAATACTCTCATTAGGATTAAGCTTCTTTTTTAGAACCCATTTGCTTCCAATGGTCTTGGCCCCTTTGGGCAAGTCAACCAATGTCCACGTGTTGTTCTGCATGAGAGAGTTTAACTCTTCATCGATGACTTCTTTCCATAATAGAGAGTCTCGAGATTGCATCGCATTCTTATAGGTGGATGGATCAGCTTCAACTTGGTAAGTCACGAAGTCTGTACCGAAGCTTTTATGCATTTTTATCTCTACTAGATAGCCTTCTGGTATCTAAATCACTCGTGTCTACAGGCTCAATGTCAGAGTTACGTTGACTTGGCTCAGTAGGAGGCTCAAGACTAGTGGCTGACAGTTCTGGAAGCGTCAGGTTCTTATCCTTAAGGAACTTATCCTCAAAGAAGACAGAGTCTCTAGATTCGATTATAGTGTTTGTTGATAGATCTATAAATCTGTCTGCAGCACTATTCTCTGCACATCATAGATAGACACACATATTTGTCCTAGGTCCAATCTTAGCTCTTCTAAGGTCAGGTATCCTAACATAAGTGATACAGTTCCAGGTCTTAAGATTATCAAATCTAGGAGGTCTCTTAAACCAAAGCTCATAGGGTGTCTTAGTCAACTTGGCATGGGGAACTTTATTAAGAATGTGATTAGATGTGAGGGCAGCTTCACCCCAGTAGGCCGTAGGCATGCCAGCAGTCAACAACATGGAATTCAACATTTCTGTTAAAGCCCTATTTTTCCGCTCAGCAATACTGTTGGATTGGGTGGAATAAGGAGCAGTCGTTTCAGGGATGATGCCATTGCTGACAAGGAAATCTCTGAACTCCCTGGAGACGTATTCTCCTCCTCTATCACTCCTTAGCCATTTGATTTTCACATCAAGTTGATTTTCAACCCTAGTTTTGAATATACGAAATTTTTCAAAAGCTTCATCTTTGGATTTAAGTAGATAAATGTGACTGAATCTAGAGTAGTCGTCGATAAAAGTTATCAGAAACTTTCGACCTCTACGTGTGACAAAACTTTTGTAGCCCATATGTCGGAGTGTATTAACTCTAGCAAATGTGTGATCATAGAAACCTGACTAAAATGTGCTCTAGTTATCTTAGTTTGAGCACAGATTTCACATTTGTCAAATTTGGTTTTTGTGTCTAAGGTGATGTTGTGAGTTCTAGTTAGCATGGGTAGTTTTCTATAATTGACGTGTCCTAGTCTTGTATGTAAAGTCCTAGGATCGATCAAATTAGAACTAACCACATTTACTACCTCGTTTGCTAGACTCAACCTATACATTCCGTTGACGACATACGCACAACCAAAGTAGTGCGAGTGAACCATCAGCGTTACTCGACCACCACTAAAGTTAAATGACATACCCGCTGTACAACCCTGTATTCGCCGAGTAGGTTCTCGAGGCAAGAGATATTTTTCGACATTATTGTTCAGTATGATCCAGGGAAAGGAAAGAGGAGGGCGAGCGGGGAAGGTAGAGACCTCCCGCTCGCCCAGCCCATGTAAAGGGGGCGAGCTCCCCTCGCCACCCCCCCCCCCCCCCCCCCCCCCCCCCGCGCCCCCAACAGAAGGGGGCGAGATCCAGCAGGGGGGAGAGCTCCTCTCGCCCCCCGCTCTCAGCCAGGGGGGCGAGCTCCTCTCGCCCCCCGCTCTCAGCCAGGGGGGCGAGCTCCCCTCGCCCCCGCGCCCCCAGCAGGAGGGGGAGAGATCCAGCAGGGGGTGGCGAGCTCCTCTCACCCCCGCCCCATGCACGGGGGGCGAGCTCGGAAGAACAGTGACCCCACTTGCGCTACTTGCACTCGGAAGCACATTGACCCCACTTGTTATAATTGTAGTACTTGCCTTTGAATTACTTCGCCTTCTTGCTCGTGTCCACAACTGCGGGTGCACTGGGTAACGGTCTAGTCTTGCCAGGCTTAAACTTCCACTTAGGATGCGTGACCATGTTGGCAGCAGAGGACTGCTTGCTAATGGTCTCCCTAGCGTGTCTAGTCTTGTTCTTATCCTCAATGCAAATGAAGCGCTTGAACTGACCTGCGTTTTCTTCCGATACATCTCCGTTTTAAAGGAGTACCACGCCGATGGGAGCTTGAAGATAATAGCTCCTGCAACAAATCCATCTGACAGTGGGATGTTCTCACTGTTCAGCTTATCCACCAGATTCTCAAAATCGGCGACCTATGGTAGGATTTCTCTTTCCTCAGTGAAGGTGAAAGTCATAAACTTTTCCACGAGGTGCGTCTTGGACATGTTCTCCTCTTCCTTGAATTGCTCCTCCAGAGCATCCCAGATTTCTTTGGCGGTCTTCAGTTTGCTGTACGTCTCAGCAAGCCTGTTGGAGATGCAATTCAACAGGTAGTCGCGGCAGAAATCTTCATCTTCAACCCACTGGGCCTCGCCATCTGTCCCAAGAACGTCAGCACGTACAGACTGAACGGTGTAGAACACGTTCAAGTACTTCATGCTGAACTGCGTGTTCCGCTTCCATGCACATAATTCAGAATTGGAGAATTTCTTCAATTTGATCATCGGAACAGGAGTAGTGTCCTTCGACATTGTGTCTCTTTCCAAAATAATAGATTTCCACTAGCAACCTAATGACGAGCAGAAAACTAGAAAGAGATCACCTGAAGCGCGTAGAGGCGAGAACAAAATTCTTCGGATCCAATCCAGTACTTGATATGCTCCACTTCACTGGCCGAAGAGTAGAGTCACGCTAGCACCAACGACAAAGAACCAGAATATCCGAAAAGAGTCACCAGGAGAAAAGAACTGTCGGAATTCCGATATAGGGAAAAACTGCAACGGGGCAGTTACTGTTCTTGCGATCGACGAAGAGAGTTGTCGATCGACGAAGAGAGCCTTCCGATCGACGAAGAGAGAAACGTGATCGACGAAACAGTTATGTCACGCGATCGACGAAGAGAAACAGCGCGATCGACGAACAGATGCCTGCGATCGACGAACGAAACCGGCGTTCGGCGAACAGAACCTGCGTTCGACGAACGGAACCTGCGTTCGACGAACAAAACCTGCATTCGACGAACAGAACCTGCGTTCTACGAACAGAACCTGCGTTCTACGAACAGAACCTGCGTTCGACGAATAGAACCTGCGATCAACCAACAGTGCCCGCGATCGACGAACAGAACCTGCTATCGACGAACAACGCCTGCGATCGATGAACAGCGCCTGCGATCGACGAATTGAACATGCGATCGACGAACAACGCCTGCGATCGACGAACTGAACCTGCGATCGACGAAAGGAGCCTGCGATCGACGAATCGACGCCCTTCCTCCTTGCGCTCGACGAATCAGCGGGCTTCCTCCTTGCGCACGACAAATCGCGATGAATAAGCGCGATAGAAGCGCGATCGGCGGTTGCAGTAGAACTGCCCTCGCAGGAAAAACGACGGCCTTGCTCCTTCACGATCGGCGGCGAAGAGAACGACAGGGGCGGCCTTCTTCTTCGTCGCAGGGAGTCGAGCGGTGAGAGCCAACCGCCTGGAAGCGATCAGGAAGAATGCCCGGTGATATCGGAGGAGAGCGACGGGATGCAGGCCTTTCTCCCTCCCTACGATCAACGAATGGGCAGGAGCGGTTTCTCTCTCGCTATCGGCAGAAAACCAGAGAGGAGAAGGGCGGTTTCTCTCTCGCTAGGGCTCACGAGAGATCTTCGAGAATGTTAGAATGGTGCTCGAAGCATCCGGGTGAGTGTCTAGTTTGGAACACTCTACTCGTTGCCCATAGCAGGGTATTTATAGGCAAACCCTAATTCCTACGTACCCCCTCGCGAGACCGATGTGATCGCGAGCTCATCGGCCGCCACCCGGCATCTTCCTCGATTGGCCACTCCCAAACGCCGGCGACGCCACCACTAGCATCTGGACCCAACAACGCCGGCGACACCTTCTTCAAGGATTGATCCATCAGCTGAGCCCGACGCAACCGCTCTGGTAACACCTACCCCCTTCTTCATTCGCTCGATGACCATTGAGGGCTCTTCTTTCACCTTGATCTCGAGACTTCATCCGTGGAGGTCTGGCGCAATTTCATAGCTCTCTGTCCTATTTTTCAGAATCAGCACTTTTTCTATCAGCAGCTTTCCATCGGCAACTTTCCATCAGCAACAGCCCAACCAAACAGAGCCTTAGTTTACATGCAACCGCCTAGTTTAATTGAGATAATAGATAGGAGACTGTGGTTTGGTATCATGTATAATCTTTTTTATTTTATTTTTTTTGGTTTGCGAATATCAAAATTGTCTGTGAATAACAAAATTGAATACCTTTGAAGCTACGAATAGTAAAATCTGTGAATAAACAAATCCGATCTACGAATGAATCTGAATAATGTACATGATTTTGTATGTGGTGAGGAACGGTTATGACCGCACAAAAAAAATAATTTTGAACATAAAAGTGATTGGAGTTCCTTAAGTGATGTCCGACGTTCACGAACGGCGATTCATAATCACAGGGTTCACGACCACCATCAATCAACATGTCAAACAGACCCAAAATCTCTAAGGCTTTATTTGGCGCGGCGGTCGCGGGCAGAACCAGCGGATGCAAACGCCGCTTTCAAACAGGAGATGGAGAGGTGGGGGTCGAAACGGAGCGGATCGGGGCCGTTTCCTCCTTGTTGCGGGTGCAAACGGAGCAAACGTCGCCGACGCCCATTTGTTTACCCGCCATCCGGCGGCGTTTGCTCCAAACGGAGGTGGCGAAACGCCGAACCAAACTGATGGGGAATCATCATGAGCTCTCATTTATGAGAGAACCGGATGGCGGTTGCTCCCATAAACCACTCTCCCCATTAGTTTAGTGGGAGAGAGTGGGAGGTTAAGGCCGAAACCGCCGCCAACCGCAACGTGCACGGCGACGCCGTCCCCTCCCGCCGGCCAGCGGGCCACGCGCGGTAGCGCCGACGGCAAGCGCGGCGCTACCGCGCGATAGTGTGCGGTAGCGCCGAGCCCCTCTTGGCCGCATGGGGTGCGGCCAAGCCGCACCCCCTTGGGGTGCGGCCAAGCCGCACCCCCTTGGGGTGCGGCCAAGCCGCACCCCCTTGGGGTGCGGCCAAGCCGCACCCCCCTTTGGGGTGCGGCCAAGCCGCACCCCCCTTTTGGGGTGCGGCCTAGCCGCACCCCCTTTTGGGGATGCAGCCAAGCCGCACCCCCTTTGGGGTGCGGCCAAGCCGCACCCTCCTTTTGGGGTGCGGCCTAGCCGCACCCCCCTTTTGGGGATGCGGCCAAGTCGCACCCCCCTTTTGGGGATGCGGCCGAGAGGAGTCGCCCTCCTCCCTCGGGTGCGGCCGCGCCGCGCCCCCCTTCAGGGGCGGTCGAACCGCTCTCCCCGTAGTAAGATTGGGGTGAGTCCCCCCTCTTCCGGCTCGCCGCCCGCTTTCCGGGCTCCGGGCTCCGTTCGGAGTAATTCCCCGTTCGTTGCGTGCTCAGAACGCTTCTGAGCGCGCATATCTCACTTTTTATCTCTTCTGACTTCTCACTTTGCCGGCTCGGCTCGCTCACATTTCCGACTCGCTCACTTTTCTGACTCGGCTCGCTCACTTTTTGTCTTTTCAGTTTCTCACTTTTCAGGAACAGCTCGTCGCCTTACCTCGAAGGGCAGCATGGTCATTTACGAAAAATGGTGATCCGTGGGCTCTGAATCGGAAAATATGATTCGTCCTCTCAGGTGGTTATGGTGGTTACAGCGGCAAAATTACCGGGCTACCCCCGGCCAAAACTATAAAAGGACCCCCTAGACTTCATTTGAGAGGATCCGGCCTGAATGCCCAGGGAGAGCTCCTTGAAGATTTCCACGGATTTCTCCTTCGGCGCTTGAAGATCTCCTTCGCGGACTTGAAGTTTTCCGTCTTTACGAAAGCGGACAAGGCTTTCTCACTTTCGTCTCCAGGAAAGCGGACAAGGCTTTCTCACTTTCGTCTCCACGAAAGCGGACAAGGCTTTCTTACTTTCGTCTCCACGAAAGCGGACAAGGCTTTCTCACTTTCATCTCCACGAAAGCGGACAAGGCTTTCTCATTTTCGTCTCCACGAAAGCGGACAAGGCTTTCTCACTTTTGTTCCCTACCGTTCTCAGAAGGAAAAGACTTAGTTTTTTTCGAGAGGTGGTCTGTCGCCCTCAGAACGTTCTCTCTCTCTCTCTAATATTGTAAAGAGCAGCGGCCTGTCGTGCTCGACTTCTAAATCTCTAATTGTAACCCCCCAGAAGATAGTGGAAGTTTGGTCGGCACAGCTCCGGACACGTGGTTTTTTACCCTTTCCGGGTTTTCCACGCTAAAAAGTCCAGGTGTAATCACGAATCTCAAATTGACTGTTTGCGCGCTTGGTTCGCTCCCGAGCTAAGGTGGTTCAAGTAAACCGGTCTACCAAGAGCCCTAAGCGACCCGCAACAGTTTGGCGCCGTCTGTGGGAACATTCCCAGAACTCTTTGAAGGCCAACTGCAATGGCAAGGAAGAGTGCTCGCACTACTGAAGGATCAATGCCGGAAGGACGCATCGACCCAGCTCCCTCCCACTCGCTCATCAATGCGCCTCTCACAGAAGAGGCAGTGCTTTTGCCTGCGACGGTTCTGGAAGGTCGCATTCGGCAAATGGAAGAGCAACAAGCCGAGATGCTGACTCTCGTGAGAAACCTAGGGACACCTCGAGTTCCCATTCAGCCTTCAGCATCAAACGCTCTGCCACCCCCAGTTCCGAATCATGCACCAGTCGAGGGAGCCGTTCGGGAAGATGAAGTCTCTGAAGATTTCTCTGACGCTGCAAGCTCCGCACAACCTGCTCCGTCGGTCAGACGACCGGAGGCTGACCCTCATCACCCCCGCCAAGGAAGAGCTGCTCCCGTCCGACCAGTGGAAAGAACCACGCGAGAGGAAATACGCGACATGATAGAAGAGGAGTACGCCCAAGCAGGAAGACACGCGACTCTCGCCCGCCGTCCCACGCACCACGGCTCCCCCTATCGCCTCAAGTCTTGAATCATCCAATTCCGAACGGCTTCAAGCTTCCCAACATCGAAACGTTCGATGGGACGGACGACCCCCTAGAACACGTCAATCACTTCACCACCGTTATGAGGATTTACAGTGCCCCTGATTAACTCCTTTGTCAAGTGTTCCCAGCAACCCTGAAGGGACAAGCACGCACTTGGTTCCACTCCCTGCGAGATGGGGCCATCAACAACTTCGCAGAAATGGCGCAGCAGTTCGTGGACCAGTTCATAGCCAATCGTAGGATTGTCTGAGATCCCTCCCATCTCTCGGGAATCCGCCAGAACGACAGAGAAACTTTGAAGGACTTTTTCCGACGCTTCACTCCCTGCGAAATGGCGCAGCAGTTCGTGGACCAGTTCATAGCCCGAGTGGTTTCTACTCGGCCCTAATGAGAGAAACCGTGCCAAGTTACCCTGACCTCGTTCATAGGGTTGAAGCTCAGATAGCTGCTGACGAGGCCATCGAAGCGCACCGTCGGCAGTTCGAAGGTAGCCAAGGAAGAAAGAGGGGGTCAGATCAAGCCCCTCGCGGACGAGAAGAGCGGCGTGACGAGGGACGCCGTAACGACGAACGTCGCCGCGACCCCCGAAGAGACCTGGGTCCGCAGCCTCCCAGGGTCTACACTCCGTTGAATACTACCAGAACAAACGTACTCTATGCCATTCAGAACAACCCAGAGCTCCGCGCACCTCGGGCGTTAGCCCCAAACCCAAGGGGCGATCAGTCCATGTATTGCGAGTTCCATCGGGGGACCGGGCATACCACCGAAGAATGTACCAGACTTAAAGACGAAATCGAACGTCTCGTCCGTCAGGGACTCCTAGGGAGGTTCCTACAAGGCCAGGTCCCCAATCAGCATCAACAGCCTAGGGATGCAAGGGAGCAGCCTCCCGCTCCCCGGGGCGCGGAAGGAGGAAGACCGATGGTGGGGGAAATCGAAACGATCACTGGACCTCCCGTCCTAGTGACGCAAATCCTCTCGATTGCCAAACCCCCGAGAGACTGTGAAGACAAGAAGCTCAAACAGGACACTACGATCGCCTTCGGAGAAGAAGACCTGCAAGGATTACGACTACCGCACCAGGATCCCCTCGTAATCAGCTCAGGGATCGGGGACCCCTGCTTTAACGTGAGGAGGATATTGGTCGATAACGGAAGCTCAGTTGATGTTCTGTTCCTTTCTACCTTGCAAAGTATGAAGCTCACAAAGGATCAGCTCAGCTCTGCAGCCGGGCCCGTCTACGGCTTCGACAATCGACCTGTCCCTGTTTAAGGCATGATCACTCTCCCAGTCACATTGGGCGAGTTTCCGAAACAGTCAACATACAACATCCAGTTCGTGGTGGTGGAATCCACTTCCGCCTACAATGCCATCTTCGGGAGACCACTCCAGTCTATCTTTGGAGCAGTCCCATCAATTCCGCATCTGTCCTTGAAGTTCCCGAACGCCGCCGGCATAGGGGTCGTGAGAGGGAACCAGGAGGCAGCCAGAACCTGTTATTTGAAGCAATCTCAGCCAGCAAAGGCAACCGCTCTCAACATCAATAACTTCGATCTGCGAGACGAAGCTACTCTGCAGCGAGGAGCGCCCATCGAAGGGCTAGTAGAAGTACCACTCTCCCAACGAGACCCGACTCGGACTGTTCAGATCGGGTCGCTCTTGTCGCAAGAAGAGCGGGAAGAGTTCACAACCTTTCTGCAGGAGAACAAAGACATTTTCGCTTGGAGCCCAGAAGACATGCCCGGGGTAGATCCCGAAGTCATTTATCACTCTCTAAATGTCAACCCCGCCTGCCGGCCTGTAATCCAAAAGAAGAGGAACTTTTCCCCCGAGCGGTTGAAGGAAATCGAAGAGGAAGTAGACAAACTCCTAGAAGCACGATTCATACGCGAAGCGGAATACCCCACGTGGCTTGCCAACATGGTCATGGTGAAAAAGGCCTCCGAGAAATGATGAATGTGTGTCGACTACAGCAATCTGAACCAGCCATGTCCAAAGGACAGCTTCCCCCTCCCGAGGATCGACCAGCTCGTCGACGCGACTGCCGGACACGAGCTACTTAGCTTCATGGATGCTTATTCCGGCTACAACCAGATAATGATAAATCCCGCAGACGAGGTGTAACATCCCGACTTTTATTGGGCCACTAGACCCTAGTGAGCCCAATAAAAGTAGGCCCGAGCGGTAGAAAACTACCATTTTAAGTGGTGATGCGCGCCGCAACTAAGTCGTTGGGGTACAGTGACCAAATGAACCCCGATTTGACTCCAGTCAGTTCCGTTAGACTCGTATGAATAATACGAGCGCAAAGGAATTCGTTGCACTTCGATCCGAGGTCGTTTGGGGAAAACGACCATTTCGGGTGTCGTAGCGCGCCACTATCTCATTATTATGAATAGTGACCGTACGAACCCCGAATTGACTTCTGACAGTTCCGTTAGACTCGTATGAACAATACGAGCGCAACGGAATTCGTTGCACTTCGATCCGAGGTCGTTTGGAGAAAACGACCATCTCGGGTGTCGTAGCGCGCCACTACCTCATTATTATGAATAGTGACTGTACGAACCCCAAATTGACTTCTGTCAGTTCCGTTAGACTCGTATGAACAATACGAGCGCAACGGAATTCGTTGCACTTCAATCCGAGGTCGTTTGGGGAAAACGACCATTTCGGGTGTCGTAGCGCGCCACTACCTCATTATTATGAATAGTGACCGTACGAACCCCGAATTGACTTCTGTCAGTTCCGTTAGACTCGTATGAATAATACGAGTGCAACGGAATTCGTTGCACTTCGATCCGAGGTCGTATGAAGAGTATGCAATTTTAGGACTATGCAGACCACCTCAGTGCAACACACGAAATATAAAGCGCACGAACCCGGCATCAGCCCCGGCAAATCTTAATGGACCCCGGGACCATGGAGGACCCCGTCCTAGGTTGACCTTGGTCAAACTCCCCCCCCCCCCCCAGCTTGAAATTATTGGAAAAAGAAAAGAAAAAGGGGGGGGGGGGAGAGAAGCCCCTTCCCCAAAGGAGGGGACTGCCCATGAATAGGCAACCCCCCTATTGGGGCAAAGTGGGCAGGAGAGAGAGAAGGGAGGGGAGGGGGAGAAAATATCTCCCTCCACTCACCCTCCCTTAACCCCACGTGGGAAAAAGAGGAGAGGGGGGGGGGGGGGAGGTCTCCCCCTTCCCTATATAGGGGGGGGGGGGGGGGGGGGGGCTCGGCCCCTCCCTGAAGCTCACCCCCCCCCCCCCCCCCGGTCGGGTCTCACTCTGGTAGACTGAATATGACTGAATAATATTAAAAAAAACGCAAACAAATTCACCCAGCTGGCCAGCTCTCTCTCTCTCCCCGCTCTCTCTCTCTCCCGCTCCCCTCTCTCTCTCTCTCTCCCCGCTCTCTCTCTCTCTCTCTCTCTCTCTCTCTCACCGCTCTCTCTCACCTCTCTCTCTCTCTCTTTCTCTCTCTCTCTCTCCCCGCTCAAACGTCGGCGACCCCTCCAAACTCCGGCGGCCTCGACCTCCAACAGCACGCCATCAGCTCTCCTCTGCTCTCCTTATAACGACGATCCAAGGCCGACCCAACTCCTCCCACGTAGAGTTCTCTCCATCATGTCCGAGCTTCTCCTCCCCAGATCTGACCGCCCCTTTCATGGCCGAAACTTCCGGCGAGCTCCAAGCCTCACTTTCGGCGAGATCCCTTCTTCTCCGGCGTGATCCACTCTTATTTCCACAATTTCAGTCCGCTATTCCCTCTTGACTTTATTCAGTCCGCTGAATTGGATCTCTTGACGACGTCTTCAATTCAGATCTCTCTCGGCGACGTCTTTCTCCTCTCTCGGCCGTTGGATCTCCGGGGAGAACTTCTTGGATCTCCACGGAGAGCCAAAAGGAACTTCGCGGAGAGCCAAAAGGATCTTCGCGGTTCCCCGGATCTCCGGGGAGAGCCTTTTGGCTCTCCGGGGAGAGCCTTTTGGCTCTCCGGGGAGAGCCATTTGGCTCTCCGGGGAGAGCCATTTGGCTCTCCGGGGAGACCCTTTTGGCTCTCCGGGGAGACCTTTATAATGATATAATTTCATATAAATTTTTTATGAAATATGAAACCTTGAATTTCTACCTATCATTTTAAATGCAATATTTAACATAATCCAATTGAATTGGAATTTTTTTGATCAGAATTACTATAAATTAACATATATATATATATATATATATAATGTTCGGCCTCACTTCAGTCCAACTACATTGGTTCAGCTTATCAAAACTGCACTCATGTAGTTTATCAAAAATGCATGGGTGCAGTGATTCAAAACTGCACCCTTACAGTTCTTATAAATTGCTTTGGTGCAATTCTGACAAATTTCATAGGGATAGTTTATTAAAAAGGTAAGCCCAACTTTTTTTTATGATGCTCTTTTGTATATATAATATTTCATATTTTTTCCACCACAGCGGTTTGTAGATTTCCCTGTTAAATTCAATTGAGAAACATGTATTATGCAACATTATTCAATTGGGCATTCCTGAATGATCCTCTTGGGAACAAGGAGCAATTGAGCATTCCTGAATGAACATTCGGTGAAGGCCACAGAAGGACCTGCTTACAAATACGTCGCGCAGTATCATGTTGCAGATCTGGGCAAAGTGAAAACTGAGAGTGGCACAGAAATGTTAGCTACTGAAGAAAGAGATTAAAAAGTAAAGTAATGGGGATGAATATTGATGAGACTATAACATATATAAAGCTATTTTGGTCAAACATAAGTCCGTCTGGCTTATATATGATGTGTCTGTGCATCAAATAGTTGTATATCTGAACAGAACTTTATTAATTTGTTGTTGTGCGTCAGTATGGTGTGGTGTGGTGTGTTGTGGCTAACGTCTTTTAAATCTATATAATATCTATATTATATAAAGAAATACTTTAAGAACCATTTGAAGCCACTAAACAACCATCCATGAGAATATAGCCGTTCGATCAACTCTCTCTGATGAATGTAATCCATCTGATATCAACCTATCTCGCGCTGCTCTTCAAAAACCTACACGCCGCACCCCGACTGCTCGCGAAACCCTTCCTACCTCCCTCACGCACCCCGTCTGCTCTCTTCCACAGACGGCTAGGGCATCACCGAACATACCGCACCCCGTCTTCATCTTCCCACGCAGCAGAGCTCCGATCTTCCTCTTGCAGAGTTCTCCAAGTGTCGGGGCAATCTCATAGTCCACCGCAGTCAAAGGTTTGTATCCTCTACATTCTCCTGATTCACGCCGCACCCTATCTGCTCGCGAAACGCTTCCCACCTTCCTCACGCACGCAGTGCTCTCTTCCACAGATGGGTAGGGCATCACCGAACACACTGAAACCCGTCTTCCTCTTACCAAACAGCAGAGCTCCGATCTTCCTCTTGCAGAGTTCGCCCAGCGTCGGGGCAATCTCATAGTCCACTGCAGTCAAAGGTTTATATCATCTACAATCTTCTGATTCCATTATTTACTTCTCATATATCAACGTGCTCTCCATTCCTCTCTTATATCAGCGCTCTCTTTTTCTTATCCCCATTCTTATGAATTAATTTTTTCATTCTCCTCATTCTTACTTACACTTAGAATGGTTAATGTTGAATGAAACTTAGCATTGCTATTTTAGCAAACTTTATTCTAAATTGGTTTTCTTCTCAGATTTCAAAAAAAAATTCATGTGCACACAAGGTGTTTGACTCATGCCCTCATAGAACACATTGCGGATATGTTAATCTCTATTATTACTTAAATATGAGTTATGTTTTAGTTTGGACACTGAGTGTTTTATGTTAATCTCTATTAATACTTCAATGTGAGTTATGTTTTAGTTTGGACACTTCAGTTTATTTTGATGACTAACATAGATAAGTTGTCAAAGTACCAACTAATAATAAAGAAGTGTCTTTTGGTTTGTTTCTATGTTGTTGGAAACCCCATCCAGCATCATAGTAATAAATGGTTTAGCTTGGCTGGGTGTAAATATAGTAGCTTAAGTTAAATAGTAGGCCATCGCCGCACTCAAACGCACCGGACGCCGCCACACTATCGCCGCCACCCTATCGCCGCCACCCTATCGCCGCAACCCTCATCCGCAGCCGAGAAGCATGGCGATGGCCATTGCCAATATGTTGCTGCAGTATCGGATGCCAATACTCATGCTCAATGTTATATGAGGTAGTAAGATCCATTTTACTCATGCTCAATGTTCTGTTAATGTGCCATTCTTATTCCTGTACGCCTAAAATTCATATTCGATTTCCTGTTAAGATTTTTTCATACCCGAAATCTTCAAAGAAAGCTATCAAATCTTGATGAAACAACATAAATTTTACGGATTGATTCATCTTCTGTTGTTAGTTTATTATTCAATGATATGATAGTGGCATGTTAGATTTAAGGTTTCTTATAAAACCATTGCTTTATTGTTTATTTCAAAAGATTTGTTTTTGTCTGTTTAGTTTAATCTTTGGTTTTTTATCTTAAACATGACACACTAATGTTGTTCTATGGCTCTTCTTAATATTATGGTTGGTTTAATGCCATTCTCAGTCATGTACGCTCAAAAACCATATTCAGTTTTTTTGGTAATTTTTTCCTATTCGACATCTTCAAAGAAACCTATCAAAATTCATTTAGTTAGCGGAGAAGTGGATTTAGGCTTCATTTGGGGGGACTTATTTTCACCGGTCAAGCGGTTACGACCGCATGAACCGGACATTAATTAAGGTCCGGTTCATGCGGTCGTAACCATTTGACCGGTGAAAATAAGTCCCCCAAACGAAACCTTAGTGTGCACTTGATACTCCATACATATGTTTATAGTGAATCATTTGTTCCTCCATGCCCCACATATGCAGGTAATTCTTGATAAAACCACATATTTTTGGGATCGATAAAACCACATAGATTTTTGGTTTTTTATAAAACCATTGCTTTCTTTGTTGATTTCAAAAGATTGGTTTGTCTTCTTACCCAGGAAATCTACCCCCACACAAACTCATCTATACAAAATATTACTCTAACCTCAAATTCTACGTGTGCTTTGAGATATTAGTCATGCATTAACATGAGACCTGTCGTTGTCCTAGCGGAATGTGGTTGCAACCGTCAAGATCATCGTGCGCCAGGAGCGGGCGAAGCCCGCGGGGGGCAGGCATGGTACTGTCGCGCGGTGCACGGGGGGCCCCCCGTGCACTGTCACTCGTATATATATATGCAAATATAGATTTTCAGACTACAATAAATTGAGGCGTTCATCTTTAAGATTTATTAAATGCATGTCTGTGAAATTATCGGTTCAGTGTTGTGGCTAACGTCTTTTTTCTTCGATAAATCTTCCTCCGCAGGAAAAAAATGCTTAGTTGAAAAAATTCATAATACTCTTCCCTAGGATCAATGGTGGGTATTAAGAGGCTGGTGATGCAGTTGATTAGTTAAAAAATGTTTTTGAAAATTAATTGAAATAAATTGTGTTGAAATCAACTCAAAAACTAGCAGGTTTATACAATGAATGTTCATGTTGGTTCAACATTTATATGATACTGCTGTGGTCTTCTCCTGTGTTGATCTTCAACTGATTTTGACAAAATATTAATAATGAATATTTGATTTTGACAAAAAATGACTTTTAATTAAAACTTAAATGATTATTTTGAAATATAAATGTATTATTTTATTCAAAAAAAAGATAAAAGACAACAGATGAGAAGACCACAACTTCAATAAGGGATGATTGATTTTTTTCTGCAAATTAGATGCATTTTCATCTTTTGATGAAAACTATGGGGTTGTTTTTCAACAAATTCATATTGAGAATACAAACTATAGAAAACATCTTTGGATCTACACAATGTAATTTTACCATTTATTATATATATTAGAAAGTTATAAACCACAAGAATGTTTTGCGTGGAGTTCAAGCTAATGGAGAATTTCAGATAATTTAATGAAAATGGTCATCTCAGATGTACATAATTACTTGGAAAAAAGTTGAATATTTAAAAAAATGAATAAATGACTGCTATCAACTTCAACTATATATATCATATCATGGTATGCTTCCGTGAACAATTGATCATCGTAAAAGAAAAAAAATGATTTGCAAAAATTAAAATAATAACCATATCACTCTAGGAAATGTTTTATATAAGTGTTTAATGAAGCAACATTTTCAAGGATCCAGAAGGTTCTCCGCGGAGAGCAAATGATTCTCCGCAGAGATTCAAAAGGTTCTCCGCGGAAAACCATTTGGATCTCCGCGGAGAGCCATTTGGATCTCCGCGAAGATCCAAATGACTCTCCGCGGAGATCCAAATTGTCATCTCGGTGATATGAATAATCACTGCAAAAAGCATTCATCTCTCCCTCCCTCCATTTTTTTTCTTCCTTTCCCTCTTTTTTCTTCCTCCCTCCCCCTTTCCCTCTCCTCCCCCTCTTTTTTCTCCTCCCCCTCTTTTTCTTTTTTCTCCCCCCCTCCCCCCCTTTTTTCCCCCTCATACCAGAGTGGAACCCGGCGCCCCCCCCCCGCCTCAACTTGTGTGCCTCCCACAGCGGATCCGCCGTAGATCCGCTGTGGGGGCCGCGGGAGGGCGCAGGGTGCAAAACCCCTGCGCCTTCTCCCTTACTCTAACCGCACCCCAACTGCTCCTTTTCTTCCCCATTTTTCTGAGGAAAAATGGGGAAGTTTCAGAAAAAAAATTCCTGAATGGAAAATGTGCCCCACTCTAAGGGGCACCTCCAGAATTTTTTTGGGAATTGTAGGAATAATTTTACTATTTTTAAACCTATTTATAAGGTTCATTTTAAGGAAATAAAAGCCCAAATGAGTTGGGAAAAATCATCAAAAATTATAGGCCCTAATTAAGGGTGTTTTACAACTACTATTAAAATTGGGGGATGTGACCTCTTATTTTGGTTCTCCAAAAGTATTTTGCAAGAAAAAAAATGCCCGAAAAGGAGCGAAACTCATCGAAATAAATCGACGTCCTCTCGACGTATAATTTTTAAACGCATAATAAAGATTACGCGTATCGATCTAAGGAATCGACTAAGTTAAGAATATCGACGCAAAACTCGGGACAAAATTGCGGTGCGACGCCGCACTCCAATAATGTCGGAATAATTATAAAATAACGAATCCACGACAAAGGGGGAATTACTTAAAATATCATGAAATGTAAATAAACTCCCGAGACGGAATAGAACCCCTATGAACGGGGAGAAAGCAGAACCTCCTCCTATGAACGGAGTCGACGTTGAAGCCTCCTCTTATGGAGTGATTGGACTACTAACCATTTACTTATTTACTGCTTTCTGTACTTCTATTTAAATCTAGTCTCGTACTGGTCTCCTGCATTTACTTTCTGTACTTTTCTTTAAATTCAGTCTCGTACTGGTCCCCTGCCTATACTTTCGGTACTTTCAATTCTCCAGTCTCGCACTGGTCTTGATAATATGGCCTTTGCTTTCGGCCTAATTTTCTGCTTAATATCATGGCCTCTGCTTTCGGCCTAGTTTTCTGCTTAATATCATGGCCGTTGCTTTCGGCCTAATTTTCTGCTTAATATCATGGCCTCTGCTTTCGGCCTAATTTTCTGCTTAATATCATGGCCTCTGCTTTCAGCCTAATTTTCTGCTGATATTATGGCCTCTGCTTTCGGCCTATTTTTGCTGCTGCACTTATTCATATTTTGGTACTAACTGCAGCCCTACACTGGCAAGCGGTGTTTATCCTCCCTTCTGTGAGACCTTAGTTGGGGAAAACCCGGAGTTGAGCCCCTCCTCCCAGGTTAGCCCCAAATAAGGAGCCCTCATACCGCTGAGCCTCCCGGTCAAAAGTTGCGTGACCGGTCGAGTAAGAGTGTCGCGTCAAGTTTTAAAGCGCTCGCTTTAAGTTTTGAAGATTGTTTGAAAGTGGCGGGTCGGTCACGCCCACATACCGTTCGTACCGGTGTGGGAGGGTTGACGACTCATGGCGACAGGGACATGTGCGCAGCGGGTTATCTCCACTCCGAACCCGCAATTATGCCTCCGCTGGTCGGCCTAAAAATCGGTTCGCCAGATGTCGCTCACATCCAATTAGTACACCAAGTTGTACGGGAGGGCCTGAGTGATACGGTACGACTACATTCAGAAGTGGCAAGACTGGCCAATGTCACCGACGGCCACATCGGTGAGGCCCGCGGGGTTAGCTCCCCTGCTTGAAATAAAGCGGTCTAAACTGTGTCGACACAGGGTTTTTGTGTGTGTACAGGTTTGAATACCTGGGTGCGTATATGCGCGAGATAGTGTTGTGTATTTACTATTCGGCGCAATTATGGATAATAGAGCGGGAGCCCTTTTATATATATATGCATACCTGGTGCTAACTCTCTTCCTTGCTTCGGCTATTTATTTCTGTCCTTTAGCCGCCCCCTGGATATGGATCCGGGGAGGAGATGTATTTTCTACTTAGCTCTGTGACTAACGGTTATTTCTTATAACCAATCACAGGAGATGGGACAGCGTGAAGCCCTCGCACCACAGGATGCGATACCAGCCTTGGGGATGGCCCGTTCGAATACCCCAGCCTCGCCGCCTGTCTTCCGCGACGTGAGTCCTAGAGTATAGGGCTAGACTAGGATCTTTTGTTTCGTCGATGTAGCCCCCGAGGCAGTAGTTGTAAACATTAGGCTATGGCCCTGTTTAAATATGTAAATATAAGCTGTGTGCTTGATTTTCTGTCTTTCGATTGCTTCCGCTATGCGTTCTAATGTGATGTTGTGATTCTTGTGCCTGACAAGGAGACCGCTCGGTGCTTAAGAGGGTGGGACGTTGCCACCCGGAAAGCGCTAAGTGGTCATCCTTGGGCAGTAAGATCCCCCCTCCCTGAACCCGGTTCAGGATTGGGGGGGGGGGGGAGTCTTACACAAGGAACATACCGCCTTCCGCACCGACAGAGGAGTCTACTGCTACAAAGTGATGTCGTTCGGCCTTAAGAACGCCGGAGCTACCTACCAAAGACTGATGAACAAGATCTTCAAGAGCCTCATTGGAGAAACAATGGAGGTGTACGTGGACGACATGTTAGTCAAAAGCGTCCACCGTTGCGACCACTTGAGAGACTTGGGAAAGTGCTTTCAGCTTCTCCGTCGCTTCCAAATGCGGCTCAACCCCAGCAAATGTGCATTTGGTGTGACGGTGGGAAAGTTCTTGGGTTTCATGGTGACCCATCGGGGGATCGAGGCCAACCCCGAGAAGATCAAGGCGTTGGAGGATATGTCGCCACCTCGCTCAATTAAGGAAGTGCAACGCCTGAACGGGAGGATCGCTGCGCTATCCCATTTCTTGTCACGAACGGGAGACAAGTACCTCCCCTTCTTCAAAATCCTTCGGGGAGCGCGCCACTCCGGCTTCCAGTGGACCGACGAGTGCCAGGTGGCATTCGAACTACTCAAACAATACCTGGATTCACCACCGCTTCTGTCAAAGCCCACCCCCGGAGAAACTCTATTCTTATACCTGGCTGTGTCGCCTACGACACTTAGCTCGGTGCTCGTAAAAGATGAGGGAGGGGTGCAACGACCAATCTACTACCTCAGCAAAGTCCTCTCCGACACCGAAACCAGATATCCAGCAGCGGACAAGACAGCCTTGACCCTTGTCTTTTCGGCGAAGAAGCTTCGGCCCTACTTCCAGGCTCATACAGTAAAAGTGTTGACACAACTCCCACTACGAGCAATCCTCCAGAAACCAGAAGTCTCAGGAAGACTAGTGAAGTGGGTCGTGGAACTTGGCGAGTTTGACATTCAATTCCTGCCCTGACCAGACATCAAGTCGCAAGTACTCGCCGACTTTGTCGCAGAATACACCATCCCACCAGAAGCAGCACCCGTCGAAGGCACCACTGGCCCCCGTTGGACTCTCTATGTTGACGGTGCCTCTGGAGTTGAAGGGGCCGGAGCGGGACTGCTCCTCATAAGTCCCGATGGGATCACCTTGGATTACGGACTCCGGTTAAAATTTCCCGCGACAAACAACATTGCAGAGTACGAGGCGCTGATCGCCGGTCTTCGACTCGCCATCAATTGCAAAGTAGAGAACCTAACTATCTACGCAGACTCTCAACTCGTAGTCTCACAAGTCGAAGGAGACTACGAGGCCAAGAGCGACCAGATGGCGAAATACCTCGCATTCGCAAAATTACTCCTCCAGAAGATCCCGTCATATCAAATTCTACACATTCCCCGGGAGCAAAATTCTAGGGTTGATGCTCTTTCCAAGCTCGCCACTTCACCCTCCAGCTACCAGTCTCGAAGACGCCGAATAGAAGAGATCGTGATTTCGAGTATTCAAGGACCGTGGGAGGTCGCGACCATCCACCAGGAAGAGTCATCCTGGATGACCGCCTTACGAGCTTACCTCGAGCACGGACACCTCCCTGAAGACCGCCTAGAAGCACGCAGATTACGGATGCGGGCGGCATCGTTTACTATCGTGGACGGGGAGCTCTACAAGCGGGCATTCTCAGGACCATATCTAAAGTGCCTACCGGGGGGCGAGTCAGACTACGCCCTCAGAGAAGTGCATGAGGGAGTCTACGGAGAACATCTAGGTGGAAAGGCGTTAGCACAAAAGATTCTGCGCCAAGGCTTCTATAGGCCGACAATGAAGAAGGACGCGGCCGAGCTGGTCCAAAAATGCAGGAGCTATCAGCTGCATGCCAACGTGCCTCATCAGCCCCCGGTCGCGCTCTCCACACTCCAAAGCACGTGGCCGTTCGCGCAATGGGGAATCGGCCTCCTCGGCCCCTTACCTCTGGCTTCCGGACAAAGGAAGTTCATCATTCTAGCCATCGATTACTTCACCAAGTGGATAGAAGCAGAACCCCTAGCCAAAATCACAGAAGAGAACGCTAAACAATTTGTCTGGAAAAACATAGTCTGCCGCTTCGGTATCCCCGCAACAATCATTGCCGACAACGGCACTAAGTTCACCGGGAAGTCCTTCACTAAGATGTGCGAGGACCTGAAGATCAACCTCCGTCATACCGTCATAGCACATCCGCAAACCAGCGGACAAGTAGAAGTTACGAACCGCACCATCCTCAAAGGATTGAAGACACGCCTGGAAGAAGCCGGGGGACAATGGGTAGACGCACTCCCAAACGTACTATGGGCATATCGAACAACAGAGAGGACTCCCACAGGAGAGACGCCATATAACCTCTGTTACGATACTGAAGCGGTCATCCCCATCGACATCGACATTCCAAGCACTCGAGTGCTAACCTTCGATCCCAGCAAGAATGACGGACTGCTTCGGGAAAACCTTGACCTAATCCCCGAAGTCCGGGACGACGCCGCCCAGCGTACCGCCTCTTACCAAAGGCGCGTAGCCTAGCTCTATGACAGAAGGGTGAAGCCCAGGCCAATCAACATAGGAGATCTCGTCCTGCGCAGCATCGAGGCGGCTGGAAAGGGCCCCCAAGGAGATAAACTCTCCCCCACCTGGGATGGTCCGTACGTTGTCACTGCGATCGTAAAACCCGAAACATACAGGCTCAGAACAGCGGAAGGAAAGACTCTACCACGCACCTGGAACGCCCAGAACCTGCGCCGCTTCTATCAGTAACATCAAGTCTTCTATCAAGAAGAAAGCCGCGAGCTCAAACTCGTGCAAATCTATCCTATATTATGTATGTAAAGCCGCGAGCTCAGACTCATGCAAATCTATCTTATCTCATGTTATGTACTAAGCCGCGAGCTCAGACTCGTGCGAACCCATCCTATATTGAAAAAACTATGTGTAAAATGACTTCTTACTATGAAAATATGCATATACTTTGCCACCTATATTAAATAAAGAAAAATTTCCACTTTGGGGCCCTGCCCCGGGGACTTTGCACCGCCGTCGATTGAAGGTTCTCCCTTCTCCTCCGCCGTCGAGTCCCGGCGTCGTAGGGGCCTGCCCACCTTACGTTCACACCCGGTTTGAATACACCCGCTATTCACCGGCCACTTCGGGGCCTTGCCCTGGGGACTTTGCACCGCCGTCGATTGAAGGTTCGCACTTCTCCTCCGCCGTCGAGTCCCGGTGTCGTAGGGGCATGCCCCCCTTACATTCACCCTCGGTTTGAAAACACTCGCTATTCACCGGCCACTTCGGGGCCTTGCCCCGGGGAATTTGCACCGCCGTCGATTGAAGATTCGCCCTTCTCCTCCGCCGTCGAGTCCCGGTGTCGTAGGGGCCTGCCCCCCATGCGTTCACCCTCGGTTTGAATACACCCGCTATTCACAGGCCAAGCCGCGAGCACAGACTCGTGCAAAAAAGCCGCAAGCACAGACTTGCGCTGTTGAAATTGTTGAAGTGGAAGTTTGGAAGGCTTTTGGACCTGGGCGGTCTGGGAGGAGGTCGGGAGGTCTGGTGTGACCGCACGACCTGGTGGTCTGCCGCTGCGGTCTGGCTGGTCTTAGCCTAGCTGCGGTCTCCTGGCTTGATTGCTGGTATGGGTCCAAGGCGGCTGAAGGTGAGGTCGCGCGGTCTGTCTCTGATCGCGTGGCGTGTTGTCCTCTTCAAGGCTGTGGCGGTTTGGTGTTAACGCACAGCTTGTTCCAGGTTTCTCCAGAATGCGGTCTGGTGGCTGACCGGGCTTTCTGGTGGTAGTCGCGGACTAAGGGTCTTAGTCGCGCGGTCTCAGTTCGCGGTCTCAGGAGAAGGCTGGTATGCGAGCTGGTCGCTGTTCGCGGTCTCAGGAGGAGACTGGCATGCGGATAGGAGTTCGCAGTCTGATGGCGAACTGGCTGTGTTCGCGGTCTCTAGCGAACACAGGGGGTGAACAGCTTCGGGCGGTCTGGCTATTTCCTTTGGAGTCGCGATCTGCTGTGAGAGTGGCGATCTCTCATAGTCGATGTTGAAGCTGGCGAGTTCACCAAAATGAAGCAGGAGTACTGTTGCTGATCGCGCGGTGTGACCGATCAGGTCGCGCGGTCTGGAGGATGGTGATCCTATCTCATAGGGTGGTGACTGGATCAGGTCTCACGCCTATAAATAGGACCCATCAGCAGCAATAAAATATACACAGCAAGTGTAAGCTGAACTTTCCTCTTTCCTGCGGTCTGAGATTATCTGACCGGGCGGTCTGCTGATTGAACTCTTCTTGTGCAGCTTATGCGGATAGTGCGGGCAGCAGCGATCACCTCTTCCTCTGAAAGTGTTCGGGCGGTCTGCGGCTTGGAGTTGTGGTGCTGGAGTTCGGGAGAATCAGGAGTTCGAAAGGAAGGGTGCGGTCTGATCAGCGGTCTGGTGTTGTTCTGAGGTCGGCTGCGGTCTGCGGGTTGGCGAGTTGCTGAGGTCGCAAGGGGAGACCGCGCGGCCTCGTGTTATCATCAACTTTGTAATTTTCTCTTTGGTGTTTGTGCTGGCGAAATCATGTCTCGCCAAGCATGCCTTGCCTTGTAATTTGAAGTTGCTTTCAATAAAGATCAGTTGTTTGCCTCAATTTGCTTCTGGTTGTTTGGCTTGTAACTTTAAGTTGACTAACTCCTGCTCACTTCATAAAGATTCGGAAAATTTCACATGGTATCAGAGGGAGGTTGGAGTGGTTGAGCAGTGAGTGACTTAGAGTAGCCATCGCCTTTGTGAAGAAGGAACCAGTGGTAGAGCAATGGAAGCGAGGGGTCTTGGAATTGAGATGCTTACATCGACTAACTTCAAGAAGTGGAAGTCGTGTATGCAGAGCTATCTTCTAGGTGAGGACCTTTGGGAGGTAGTTGGAGGAGATCAGACGCAGGAAGTTGTCCCGGAAGGAGATAATGGGGCTGAGGTGAGAACTTGGAGGAGGACGAATGTGAAGGCAGAGTTCACTCTGAAGGGGGCAATCTCACCTGATCTGTTTGATCACATTCTGGGATGCGGATCAGCTGCGAAGATCTGGAGAGCCCTGGATGGGCTGTTTAACAAGAAGAATGTAGCAAGGCTACAGTTCTTGGAGAATGAGCTGGCAAGGTTGGCTCAGGGTGATCTTTCTATTTCCACTTTCTTTCTGAAGATGAAGAACTTGTGCGCTGAAATCTCAGCATTGGATCCTGATGAGCCTATCTCTGAGGCGAAGCTGAAGAGGCACATCATCCGCGGCTTGCGGAAGGAATATGTTGCCTTTGTGACGTCGGTGCAGGGATGGGCAAATCAGCCGTCTCTGTTGGAGCTGGAGAACTTGCTTGCATCGCAAGAAAGTTTGGCAAGGCAGATGGCGGGGATGTCGGTGGCTGGGGGAGATGGCGAAGTGCTCTTCTCAGGGAAGAAGAAGAAGTGGGATAAGAAGAAGAAGACCGCTGGAGGAGGCTATGGGCCTTCAACTTCTGGGCAGCAGGAAATGGGGTATGCTCCCAAGGCTGGCGGGAAGAAGAAGGGGGAAGGTCCGAAATGCTTCAAGTGTGGCAAGTATGGCCACATCAAGAAGGATTGCAAGATGGTCACCCAAGCTGGGCATACTGCGGAGAAGGAGGAAGCTGAGGCCAGACACTTTGAAGGAGGTTGGGGAGGAGCCTTCTCGGCTTCTGTTGGATCTTCTGCTCCAATCAACTATCTGGAGGACTGGATTGTGGACTCGGGGTGTGGTCATCACCTCACCGGAGACGAGACCAAGCTTTCTTCTGCACATCCCTATACAGGTAACAATGCAATCATTACTGCTGATAATACTGTGCATCCAGTAGAGAAGGTGGGGGTTGTTTCCTTGGGCAGTGATAGAGGGCCACTTACTTTGAAGAGTGTCTATCACGTGCCTGGTATGAGGAAAAACCTCTTCTCCGTGACCAACGCTGTAGACGCGGGGTATCACGTTCTGTTCGGCCCAACAAAAGTGAAGTTTCTACGCAACTTTGAGGCCGTAAAGGCCGAGGTAGTTCATGTCGGGAGACGGGCAAAAGACTTGTTTGTTTTATCAACAATTTCCTACGTCGACAAGATGAAGACGAATGATGGTGCCGTTATATGGTATGAGAGATTGGGGCACGTAGGGATGGACAAGCTGAAAGCTATGGCGGTGAGAGGTCTGGTCAAGGGCCTGCCAAGTTTATCTTCCTACAGTGAAGGTCATGTTTGCGCGGGATGTCAGTTCGGCAAGTCTCATCGGCTACCGTTTGACAAGTCGCAGACGAGGAGCAGTGTGCCGTTGGAGTGCATCCACGGTGACTTGATGTGACCAACTACTACCCCAAGCCTCGGAGGCAGCAGATATATGCTGGTGTTAATCGATGATTACACCAGATATGTCTGGGTTTATTTCCTGAAGGAGAAGGCGGAGGCGTTTGCCAAGTTTGTGGAGTTCAAGGAGCTCGTGGAGGGTCGGCTAAGACTGCGGGTGAAGAAGCTGAGAACTGACAACGGAGGGGAGTTCACCTCCAGTGAGTTCTCTACTTTTTGCAGAAAGGCAGGCATCCGGAGGGAGCTCACTTGTGCACATACTCCACAGCAGAACGGAGTTGCAGAGCGAAAGATCCGTCATCTGACGGAAACCTGCAAGTGTTGGCTGCATGCCAAAAGTATCCCAAAGTCCTTCTGGGCGGAGGGAATGTCTTGTGCTGCCTACGTCATCAACAGGATGCCTATGAGTCCCATCAACATGTTGACTCCGCATGAGATGATGTTCAAGGAGAAGCCAAGCGTGGCACACCTTAGGGTGTTTGGTTCCACCTGCTACGTGCATGTTCCAGATGCTCTTCGGACGAAGCTAGATGCGAAAGCAAGGAAGCTAGTCTTCGTGGGATACGATGAGCGGAAGAAAGGATGGAAGTGCATAGACCCGAAGACGCGGAGGTTTGTGGTATCTCGCGACGTCGTGTTCGATGAGGTGACATCTTACAAGGGGTCTTCTGATGTGGAGCTACCAGAGAGCAGGGAGGAGGTGCCAGAGAAAGCTGTGGAGGATCTTCAGGTGGAGTTACCTGTGTCACCAGATGGACCATCTCCTTCTAGTTCCGAGACGGGGGCTTCTGGTTCAGGGAGCAGGGGGAGCGATGCTCCTAGCACGTCTGGAAGAGGAACTAGGGAAGAAGCAGCTGGAGATAATGCAGTTCAGGGGAAGGGGCTGAGGAGGTCGAAGCGAGCGATCGTCGCCCCTGATCGTTATATAGGAGGAAACGCAGTGAGCTTCATCTCATGTTTCTTCGCTGGTCCCTTGGATGAGAGGGAGCCGTCGAGCTTTGAGAAGGCCAGAGGCGTGAAGGAGTGGGACGTTGCAATGCAAGAAGAGATGGCAGCTCTTGAGAAGAATGAGACCTGGTCTCTTGTGCCCAAGCCCAAGGGCACCACTCCTGTTATATGCAAGTGGGTCTACAAGCTCAAGAAGAAAGCTGACGGCAGCATCGAGCGGTACAAGGCTCGTCTTGTAGATCGAGGGTTCTCGCAGCAATACGGTGAAGACTACGAGGAGATTTTCAGTCCGGTGGCAAAAATGACTTCAGTTCGATTCATCATTGCTTTGGCGGCGTTCAGTGGATGGGAGATTTGGCAGCTCGACGTCAAGAATGCTTCCTTGTACGGAGAGATTGACAAGGATATCTTCATGGTCCAGCCACCAGGCTTTGTGTCTGAAGGTTTTCCGGAGCATGTCTGCAAGCTGAAGAAGGCCATGTATGGGTTGAAGCAAGCGCCGAGGGCGTGGTATGGG
Source organism: Dactylorhiza incarnata (assembly GCA_033032865.1). Classification (NCBI taxonomy): domain Eukaryota; kingdom Viridiplantae; phylum Streptophyta; class Magnoliopsida; order Asparagales; family Orchidaceae; genus Dactylorhiza; species Dactylorhiza incarnata. The sequence continues at coordinate 2,653,575 of JAWHQI010000046.1, read as the reverse complement.
AAGATTGCAGAATATCTCCTATTCTGTGGATTTGGTGCTTCAGACTCAGACTTAAGCTTGTTCGTCAAGAAGAGCGGCGAGCTTCAAGTCATCGTGCTGCTATACGTCGACGATATGATCGTGACGGGGAACTCGAAGGAAGAGGTAGCGCAGCTTCGGGCCGAGCTGTCTATCAGGTTCGAGATGAAGGACTTAGGTGAGCTTCACCATTTCCTTGGACTCGAGGTGCAGAGGAAGGAAGGTGGAGTGCTGGTGACCCAGGCCGGTTATGCGGAGCGGATCGTGGAGCGATTCGGCATGAAGGAAGGGAAGTGCACCTCCACTCCTCTGGAGAAGGCTATGGAGCTTCGGAAGGATGAGGGCAGGATTATGCAAGATCCGTTGGTGTTCCGAGCTCTGGTTGGGAGCCTGATCTATCTGACGATCACGAGGCCGGATATTGCATATGCAGTTGGCAGAGTGAGTCGATATATGGCGGAGCCACGGGTACCTCATCTGCTAGCGGCCAAGAACATTCTGAAGTATGTCAAGGCGACCTCAGACATGGGTCTCCTGTACAGGAGGGATGCGGGCCTCGAGGTGCACGGGTACATGGATGCTGATTATGGGGGAGATTCGGATGATCGGAAGTCGACATCTGGATTCGTCTTCATGGCGGGCCCTACATCTATATCATGGTGCAGCAAGAAGCAGGATTCCATGTCGGTCTCCACCACGGAAGCAGAATACAAGGCTTCAGCCTTGGCAGCTCAGGAAGCCATCTGGCTTAGGAGGTTGGTGGGAGACGTCCACAAGGAGGTTCGGGAGCCGACTCTGCTACGCGACGACAACGAGAGTGCTCTCAAACTGGTTACCAATCCAGTTTTTCACGCGAGGAACAAGCATATCGAGATCGAGCATCACTTCATACGGGAGAAGGTGCTGGAGGGATCTCTTTCGGTCGGGCATGTGCGGAGTGCGGACAATGTCGCAGACATCTTTATAAAGGCGCTGGCAAAAGGGTCGTTCACATGGCTAAGGAGCTTACTGGGGCTAGTTTCAACTTCCCATTTCAAGGGGGAGTGTTGAAATTGTTGAAGTGGAAGTTTGGAGGGCTTTTGGACCTGGGCGGTCTGGGAGGAGGTCGGGCGGTCTGGTGTGACCGCACGACCTGGCGGTCTGCCGCTGCGGTCTGGCTGGTCTTAGCCTAGCTGCGGTCTCCTGGTTTGATCGCTGGTATGGGTCCAAGGCGGCTGAAGGTGAGGTCGCGCGGTCTGTCTCTGATCGCGTGGCGTGTTGTCCTCTTCAAGGCTATGACGGTCTGGTGTGACCGCACAGCTTGTTCCAGGTTTCTCCAGAATGCGGTCTGGTGGCTGACCGGGCTTTCTGGTGGTAGTCGCGGACTAAGGGTCTTAGTCGCGCGGTCTCAGTTCGCGGTCTCAGGAGGAGGCTGGTATGCGAGCTGGTCGTTGTTCGCGGTCTCAGGAGGAGATCGGCATGCGGACAGGAGTTCGCGGTCTGATGGCGAACTGGCTGTGTTCGCGGTCTCTGGCGAACACAGGGGGTGAACAGCTTCGGGCGGTCTGGCGATTTCCTTTGGAGTCTCGATCTGCTGTGAGAGTGGCGATCTCTCATAGTCGATGTTGAAGCTGGCGAGTTCACCAAAATGAAGCATGAGTACTATTGCTGATCGCGCAGTGTGACCGGTCAGGTCGCGCGGTCTGGAGGATGGTGATCCTATCTCATAGGGTGGTGACTGGATCAGGTCTCACGCCTATAAATAGGACCCATCGACAGCAATAAAATATACACACCAAGTGTAAGCTGAACTTTCCTCTTTCCTGCGGTCTGAGATTATCTGACCGGGCGGTCTGCTGATTGAACTCTTCTTGTGCAGCTTCTGAGGATAGAGCGGGCAGCAGCGATCACCTCTTCCTCTGAAAGTGTTCGGGCGGTCTGCGGCTTGGAGTTGTGGTGCTGAAGTTCGGGAGAATCAGGAGTTCGAAAGGAAGGGTGCGGTCTGATCAGCGGTCTGGTGTTGTTCTGAGGTCGGCTGCGGTCTGCGGGTTGGCGAGTTGCTGAGGTCGCAAGGGGAGACCGCGCGGTCTCGTGTTATCTTCAACTTTGTAATTTTCTCTTTGGTGTTTGTGCTGGCGAAATCATGTCTTGCCAAGCATGTCTTGCCTTGTAATTTGAAGTTGCTTTCAATAAAGATCAGTTGTTTGCCTCCATTTGCTTCTGGTTGTTTGGCTTGTAACTTTAAGTTAACTAACTTCTGCCCACTTCATAAAGATTCGGAAAATTTCACATGCGCAAGCTAATTTTCTATAAAAGTCGCGGGCTCAGAACCGCGCAAGTTCATCTGTTATTTTGCAGAAAGCACCCAACCTATTCGGATATCAATGCTAGGCAGCAAGCCAGCAACAATCTCAGGGAACCAACGCCCTTCACCGGCCAACTTAAAACATCTTCCCTCAATCAACACTTCGTCAGCAACCAGGGCAGCAGGACCATCAGGGGGCTATCACAACTCAGCGCAGAGCGAAAAACGCCTAACCAGAACAAAGAAATAAAGTCAACCACATACTCACCCTTCGACAGCAATTCCTACCCAAGGCGCCGTGAATAGAGTAGTGGATAAAGCCGCCACGGAAAAATCAAAACCTCCGAACTCCTCGCACAGAGATTCGGACTTCGAAGGTTTGGCGGGCTTATGATGGGGAATCATCATAAGCTCTCATTTATGAGAGAACCGGATGGCGGTTGCTCCCATAAATCACTCTCCCCATTACTTTAGTGGGAGAGAGTGGGAGGTTAAGGCCGAAACCGCCGCCAACCGCAACGTGCACGGCGACGCCGTCCCCTCCCGCCGACGAGCGGGCCGCGCACGGTAGCGCCCGCAGCAAGCGCGGCGCTACCGCGCGGTAGCGCCGGCGGCAAGCGAGGCGCTACCGCCCGGCGCTACTGCGCGATAGCGCGCGCGGTAGCGCCGAGCCCCTCTTGGGGTGCGGCCAAGCCGCACCCCCGCCGCACCCCCCTTTTGGGGATGCGGCCAAGCCGCACCCCCCTTTTGGGGTGCGGCCTAGCCGCACCCCCCTTTTGGGGTGCGGCCTAGCCGCACCCCCCTTTTGGGGATGCGGCCAAGTCGTACCCCCCTTTGGGATGCGGCCAAGCCGCACCCCCATTTGGGGTGCGGCCTAGCCGCACCCCCCTTTTTGGGATGCGGCCGAGAGGAGTCGCCCTCCTCCCTCGGGCGCTGCCGCGCCGCGCACGCCTTCAGGGGCAGTCGAACCGCTCTCCCCCGTAGTAAGATTGGGGTGAGTCCCCCCTCTTCCGGCTCGCCGCCCGCTTTTCGGGCTCCGGGCTCCGGGCTCCGTTCGGAGTAATTCCCCGTTCGTTGCGTGCTCAGAACGCTTCTGAGTGCGCTTATCTCACTTTTTATCTCTTCTGACTTCTCACTTTTCCGACTCGGCTCGCTCACATTTCCGAATTGCTCACTTTTCCGACTCAGCTCGCTCACTTTTTGTCTTTTCAGTTTCTCACTTTTCAGGAACAGCTCGTCGCCTTTCCTCGAAGGGCATCATGGTTATTTACGAAAAATGGTGATCCGTGGGCTCTGAATCGGAAAATATGATTCGTCCTCTCAGGTGGTTATGGTGGTTACAACGACAAAATTACCGGGCTACCCCCGGCCAAAACTATAAAAGGACCCCCTAGACTTCATTTGAGGGGATCCGGCCTGATTGCCCAGGGAGAGCTCCTTGAAAATTTTCACGGATTTCTCCTTCGGCGCTTGAAGATCTCCTTCGCGGATTTGAAGTTTTCCGTCTTCACGAAAGCGGACAAGGCTTTCTCACTTTAGTCTCCACGAAAGCGGACAAGGCTTTCTCACTTTCGTCTCCACAAAAGCGGACAAGGCTTTCTCACTTTCGTCTCCACGAAAGCGGACAAGGCTTTCTCACTTTCGTCTCCACGAAAGCGGACAAGGCTTTCTCACTTTTGTTCCCTGCCGTTCTCAGAAGGAAAAAACTTAGTTTTTTCCGAGAGGTGGCATGTCGCCCTCGGAACGTTCTCTCTCTCTCTCTCTGATATTGTAACGAGCAGCGGTCTGTCGCGCTCGACTTCTAAATCTCTAATTGTAATCCCCCAGAAGATAGTGAAAGTTTGGTCGGCACAGCTCCGGCCACGTGGTTTTTTACCCTTTCCGGGTTTTCCACGCTAAAAAGTCCAGGTGTAATCAACGAATCTCAAATTGACTGTTTGCGCGCTTGATTCGCTCCCGAGCTAAGGTGATTCAAGTAAACCGGTCTACCAAGTGCCCTAAGCGACCCGCAACACAAACGAAGCCTAAGTATGCTTATAGATTCATTTTCAAATAACGTGAATAAATCCTAGCCTCCAGTGAATATTTAGTATTCCAATGTATTATTAAGTAATATATAATTTTCAAGAAATATGTTTTGAGATCCGTCGTTGAGTCCGCCAGCATCCACGCGATCTCAGCCAACCATTAAAAAGCCTGAACCCAAATCCAGCCACTCGGTTTCGAACCTGGGCCGGCCCTACAACAGCATGCATCCTTCGGCCGGCCCCCAAAGCCGGAGTCACGTGCGTGACCGGGTCGCGCACGAGGCTGTCGGCCACGTGTGCATATTCGATGCCGTTGGGAGTCGGATAAAAATGCGGGCATCCCGGTCACGGCTTAGCCCCGGACCGCTGCCCGAATGGTCAGGTCAAAACCCTCCCCGGGTCCCATTCCCGCGCCGTGCTATTCTTCCATTTTCCAACCACTGCGCCGCTCATGCCAACGCCAGAAGTCGCGGTATGAGAATCTCCGTGGTACAGCTTTTTAGACCGAGAGGAATGGCCGGCATGACTGCTCTTCTGCTTTCAGACATGACCCGGTCGGACCGGTCCTTCACCTTCTCCCGGCTTTTTATGCGCTCTCTCCCCCCGCCCATACCACTTTATTTAATGCGTTATAAATTATTATTACTTGGATTATCCATGTCACATTTATACACCCATACCCGCATAAATATAAGACAATTTAGGCAATTCAAATCTTTTATTTGAATCGACACGAAAATGAACCGGTTTGCACCAGGCCGATCATGGACCGGAAGTAATACCTTAGGTCTAAAATGACCAAAATGTGATTCAAGTGGGTTTCTCAAGTTGTCAGAGAACACTGCGGTCAACGTGCTCAGAGTCTTCCCTTAGCCATTCTTCGTATTTTGATGTTGAAGAGATAATATTTTTATATAATAATCATTGACATTTTGATTAAGAATGTTTCTTGATCAGTTATAAAATTCAATTGCTTTGTCAAAGTTTCTATCACTCGTATTAGATTATGTATGTTTTTGTCGTTTTTTTTTTGTTTAGGGTAACTGTGCTTGGAACTATGGATTCTCAAAAATGTCGTTTAATGCATAATTTCAAGCACAAAGCCGTCTTTAGACATGTCGTTTCATCTTCATTTTCAAACGCTCTATCTACATCTACCACCACCTTACAATTTAAAGTCGAACCCTAATCTTCTTCGCTATTCTTCATCGAAGCTATGATTAACCGTTTGAGTTAATCGGTTTGTCCATGAAAAATTTCCCATAATTGATGGTTTAGGGTGCGTGGGATTGTAAATAGTCAATTGTACGAACTATGAAATTTCAAAATTAATCCACCAAAAGTTTCAGTGTTGCTTGAGCCACATGAAAAATCTTAAGCTCTGTTTGGGTGGGTTGTGGAAGTTGGTGATTGGGTGATTGAATATGAAACTCACTGCGGTTGAAATCAAACATAAAATGACAATTTTAATGATTTATATTTTTAAACGGAGGCTTTTCAAACGGTCAAAACACAACATCTGCATTTTCTGAAAAAAAAAAACATCGAAAAAAATACTAAGAGGCTGAAACACCTAAAAATATATTGCCCTTCCAAATTCCAATGGATTTCGAGCAGGAGATTAAAAAAATGTTTAATATTAATCACGGTGATTACGGTTTCAGTAGACTTGACTTTAATTAAACAAACAATGTACAGCCAATAGTTTGCAAATTATTATAATTATTACACCTTTGGCGAAGATGTTTATTTAATTGATGACGTCATTTTCCTCTTAATTAATTAAGTTTATAGCTTAATTGCCAGCTAATTGATTCCAATCAGCAAATTTATGCTTCCCCGCAAGGCCGCAAGTGGATTGCAACAGCAGCGTAACAGCCTGTCGATCCTCTTATTTAATTTAATCAAATCGGATTGGTTACGAAAGCGCAATATATATTTTAATTTATCCACTTTGGATTATTTCTACTTTATGAAATATATAACATATTCTGAGTAAATCATTAATTTAAACCCTAAATTAATTTAATTATAGGTATTGTCCATATAAGATAGATAAATAGTTTATACATCTGAAAAGATTTATATGTATATATAAGGTCACAGTATTAATCTAACCTCAGTGTAGTCCTCTATTTCACGGCACCATATTATCAAAATAATCTATTTCTTTTTGTAATAAAAATAATAATATTCTGTAATTTCTTATATTATAACACATAATCTAAAGAACAGTATAGTAAGAGAAGCCAATTCCTGTAGTATGTATAATGATTTCATTTCAAAAATATAAATTCTCAATTTGAAAGTTTTTTGTTCTTTCACCATCTTATATAAACAATTATTAACATATGCACAATTAAACAAGACTAAAATAAAATAAAGTAAAATAGATAAACTAAAAAATTAAAATATTTCATGGGGAGGATGTTGAGGTATGTCCGCACATAACACCGACACGATAAGGACCTGCAGGTAGCGTGTGCACCTAGGGCGTTGCCCTACTGCTGGGAGCACTATTTATATCCCATTCCACATATGATGGGTGATAGTAGAATGCTTTGAGCCTCTTTTCCTAACATTCTCAAAGCATCCGTTAGGGTTAGAGCAAGGCATTCCCGTCGCCCGATCTTTTCTTTCTCGCGTGCGGCTGCTTCGTCGCCCAGATCCCGTGCATCCCGCTCGTCGCCTTTCGTCGCCTGGAGAGATCGCTTCTTGCGCCGCTCTTCCTCGACATCATGCTCTAGGGTTGTCGCCTTAGGAGCTCGTCGCGTGCGGCTGCTCCTCGTCGCCTGGATCCCGCCAGAGGAGCTCCCGTCGTTCTCTCGGGTTGTGCGCGTTCCCGTGCGACATCGCAGCCGATCAAGGGCTCTCTCCCTCGTTCCCGTCCGACATCGCCGGCTGTGCGCGCTCCCGTCGTTCTCGTGTGAGAAGCACTTCGCTGATCCAGTCGCTCAAAAGTTCCAGCGTGCGACATCGCCAGATCCCTTCCTCCGGAAGCTCGATCTTCGTCCAGATCCCGCTTAGGGCTCGTCGCCTGAGCCTGTTGCTGGGGTTTTCTCTTCCAGATCTCGCCGATCATTTGATTTCTCCGCCAGATCTAGTAGCCGGAACCCGTGCCTCTCTCAGATCTGAGCTTGACATCGCCGGTTCCCGTCGATCTAGCTTGGTCAGTCTACTATTGCTGGTTTTCTTGGATACGGATCTCCAGATTTTGTCGATCTAGTCGCCGGAGCCCTAGTTTCTGCACTTGGATTGGATTGGATCCGAAGACTTGGTGGAGTTCCTTCTCCGATCAGGTGACCTCGTTCCGCATTTTTTTACTACTTTTTCAGAAATGTCGAAGTATCAGTCTACCGACATCCGGAAGCTCCAGTCTTTCGACGTCACCGAGTTTCTCGGGCGGAAGATGCACGTGCAATTCGGCATGAAGGAGCATGGAATCTTCTACACAGTGCTCAGTGATTACGAGACGACCGAAGAGGACGTGTCGGAGGCTCAGTGGGTGAAAGAAGAGGACTTCTGCAGGGATTATCTCCTGAATTCCCTGAATACCCGTCTAGTTATTGCGTATAGCAGCATCAAGACCGCGAAGGGCATATGGGATCAGCTTCAAGCGCATTTCACCATGGAGGAAGAGGTGTCGAAGTCGCTCCTCGCGGAGTCTTTCTTCAATTTCAAACTTGATCCGACTTCGCCCATCACTTCTCAGTTGGTGGATCTTGAGAATCTGCGCATCAAGCTGGCGAATGCTGAGTCTCATATCTCGGACAAGCTGTTCATTGGGTTTATACTGAGTAAGCTTCCACCTGAATGGATTCTCTTCAAGACTGAGCTGCATAGGCGGAAGGAAGGGATCTCCATTGATGAGTTCAAGCGCTTCATACATATTGAGGATCAAAACTTTGCTCAGAGACGTGCAGAACAGGTTAGTCATCCCTCCAAGGTGGCTCATTTAGCTTTGCACTCTGGTAAATTTAAAAAGAAAATTCAGCCCCAAAAGGGTGCGTCCTCTTCCCAGTTGCCGGCCAACAAGCCTTCTTCCCGCAAGAAGAAGGGCAAGTGCCACAATTGTGGGAAGTGGGGCCACTGGGCAGCTGAATGTAGATCCCAGAAGAAGCCTCAGGAAGTCTTACCTCAGAATCGGACTAACATGCTGGTGAATAACTCTGGTCCTCAGTCATTTGTAGGGATGATGAGGCACCGTGCTGGCAGTTCTTCGTCTGACTGGTGGCTAGACAGTGGAGCGACATGTCATGCTACTAATGACAAAGCTCAGCTCACTGAAGTCACAACTGTTAAAGACTCAGTTGAAAATTGCAATGGTGGGACTACTGCTGTTACGCATGCTGGCACCGCTTCTTTGGAGTTATCTTCAGGTAAAACACTCACTCTTTTACATGTTAGAGTAGTTCCTTTTCTAACCAAAAATTTGATTTCTATGAGTTTGCTTGATAAGTCCGGTATGTCTTTTACGACTCAAAACGGTAGAATGACGTTATCCGTCAATTCACATTACTTTGGGTGCGCGTATCTAATAGATGGCTTGTATCGACTTAGCCTTAACAATGATCACATCAACCAAATCATCACTAATTTGATTGATCCAAAGTTACTACACAACAGACTTGGACACGTAAACTATAGGAAGATGTGCGATCTAGCTAAGAGTCATAACATCCCTCTTGATACCTCCATTCGATTTGATAGGTGCGAGGTGTGTGCACAAACCAAGATCACTAGAAAACCCTTTAAGTCGGTTTCTAGGAGCACTCAACTTCTTGAGCTCATACATTCTGACCTCTGCGACTTTCGGAGTCAACCTTCCAGAGGGGGAAAGAAGTATTTGCTTACGTTCATAGACGACTCTTCCAAGTTTTGTCATGTGTACCTACTGAGATCGAAGGATGAGACTTTCGAGACCTTCAAGGTTTTCAAAACTCGTGTAGAGAATCAGCTTGGTTTGAAGATAAAGCGATTTAGAAGTGATAGAGGTGGCGAATACACTGTAACTGGTTTTAAGGAATTTTGTGTCGCTGAGGGCATAATACTTGAGACCACCGCCCCCTATTCACCCCAATCGAATGGTGTAGCCGAGCGTAAAAATAGAACTTTGACTGAAATGTTGAATTCTATGCTTTTAACCGCTGGCCTGCCTTCCTCCTTCTGGGGTGAAGCAGCTCTGACTGCTAATCACCTTCTGAATAGGTTGCCGCACTCTAAGCTGTCGTCGACACCTTATGAGCTTTGGCATCAGCGTCCTTATAGATATGACACTCTGAAGACTTGGGGCTGTATCGCTTATGTAAGGGTACAAGACCTTAAGAGATCCAAGGTGGGACCAAAAACCACAACCTGTGTTTACCTAGGGTGTGCTGAAGATAGTGCAGCTGATAGGTTTTTTGATCTATCCTCTCACTCGGTGATAGAATCTCGTGATGCTACGTTCTTTGAAAATAAATTTGTCAAGGATCTAGGCACTAACCTATCTGGGTCTACAGATATGATTTCAGAATCTCTTGTGGAATCCGAAGCAGGCCCCTCACAAACCGCTCCCCAACCGTTGGAGGATGTTCCCCATCCGCTCAGAACGTCTACAAGAGAGCGTTTTCCTAATGATTTTGGTGAAAACTTTGTCACCTATATCTACAACAAACTGCACTTATAGTAAGGACCTAATTCGTTATAATAAGTGTCAAAATTCGTTACAAAAACTCTTTGGTAACGAAAAAAACTTTAAGTAACGGTCCTCCTCTAAAGCTCGACGCTAAAGGTTATTGTAACGAATGTATGTATTTCGTTACAAATAAAGTAATTGTAACAAATGATACTTTCTCACCAAAAAGAGATTCTTCCTCACAATAAATTGGTCACAATAAATATTATTTCGTTACGAATGTTTTTTTTTCCTCACAAAAAAATAGTTATGATTAAAACTATTTCGTTACAAATGTTTTTTTTTCCTCACTAAAAATAAAATAACTTCGTTACAATAAAGTATAATAAATATTATTTCGTTACAATAGATTAAACAATAGTAACGAAAAATCGTTACATTTATTTTCCATTCTTCTTACTACAGCCAATTCATTTATATATCAAAAATATTCCATTTCTATTTTTTGTGTACCTGAGATTTTATTACAAATAATAATCTTAAAAACACACATATATTTAATATTTCATAACAAGATCAACATGTATTTATTCACACCAAAAAGTATTACATAGAGTACAAGTTATTATCATCTCTTCTAAAATAATACAATATTACATTACAAGATCAACATGTTTCTAATAAATCTTCCGTCATTTTTCGAAAAATGAATCGTCCATCACTTTCTGACTAATGAATCTTTCGTCACTTGTCGGTCAATGCTCGAGCACCCTACAAATAAAAGAGAGCAATTAAGATCACCAATATATGTACAACCATTTTGAAATTTTATTCCATTTATTTCATGTATTTGGTATGGGATTGCACTCAAACAATCATAATAAAGATATTTTTACACCAATATATGTATGTCCAACATCTCGAAACCAAAAATAACTAGAAGTGTCAAATGAGTACTTCTGGTAAGTAAATAGAAGTGTCAAATCAAAACAAATGGATTGAAGCAGTCATGAAACAAGCATCATAAGAGTCTAAAAATATTTGAATCCAACATTATTTTAGTTAGATGCCATTGTAAAATGTTATTGCATTCCTTTAGGTTCAAATACATATCAGTTTGGATCATCATTTTACCAATTAGACCTAAAAACCCTTTTTGTGAGTAAATCTGCGCAATTTTTAGTGAAAATATTTGTAAATGAGTTAAAATTGAGAGTGCAAATATTCAACTTTTTGCAAATATTCAACTTTTGCAGTCTCATTGCATTGACTTCTTAATAGAGATGCTCATATCTGTTCATGAAAAATATCAAGTATTTGCAGATATATGGTTCAAAAGATTTCATCAGTTTTTTTCATGGAGAGGATTTAAATCAAAATTATAATTTGATAATATGTTTCATGAATTTGTTTACATTTTTCAGGTATTCAACATGAGATTATGAACTACATTAGATTTACCATCCCTCCCATTTCTTCAACTCACAATTGAGTATTACAAATTTGATTTTTGATGTGCTTGAATATTATTCTGGGTTGGTGAAGTGCATGATCTTCCTCATGCTTCTAATAGAAAACCCCCCAATTTAAAAATGCAGTTGAGATGGGCATCGATGCTTCTCCTTCCCAATAAAAAGATGAAGAAGAAATACTTCAATCGACTATGAAAAATCAAAAAAGATCTTAAAGATACCTAGAGCAGCACAGATTTTATCTGCCCTGTCCTCACTGCCCCAATCAGCTTTTTGACAGGTCCTCTTCCTCCCGCGCCTACACCACAGAAGTCACGTGCCTGAGTAGTAGACAGAATTCAGCGCCTACACCACAGAAATCGTGTGCCTGATTAGAAAACACTACTTCCCCTAGGAGCAGAAAAGTTGAAGCGAGACGATTACATTCAAAACAAAAAATTAAACCTGTAATGGCTTGATGACAGGGATGTGATGCCCTATCTTGCGTGAAGCACTGAAAATATGTTGTATTTGAGCACTAATACAGAAATTGTCATTTATAGTGGATAAGTGAATACACATACTCAAGTGGTAAATTTGATAAAGAAACCATGTTCAGAATGCAATTTTGCTAGAAATATGAGCAGAACAAAGGTAAGTATGATAGATATTATAGTATAAAAAATTAAACTTGTGAGGTTGGTTGATGATTCTGGTGTCCAGTCCAACTGAAGAAGCAAACCAAATTATTGTAGAGCCTTGTGATTGAGTAACAAATAGATCGAATCATGTGAAGGTCAGATAAGAAGAAGAACAAAGCTAAAACTTAGATGAAATAGTAGTTACTCCTTTTCCGTTACTCACTCAATCTTCTGCCAGTTCACAACACAACACACTCACTGGACAAAAAATAACACGTACTTCACAACACAGCACTCAACGCAGCTGCACACACATTACTCACAGTTGCACACACAACACAAATGCACACACAACACTCAGCACAACTGCACACACAACACTCACACCTGAAGAGTTTGTTGCACCTGTAGCAAACTGCAGTTTGCTGCAGCTGCAGCGAACCCGCTGCTGCAGTTTGCTGCAGCTGCAGCGAACCCGCTGCAGCGAACCCGCTGCAGTTTGCTCAGAAGAGAGAATGTTTAGGATAAATGCCATCTTTTCAAGTCATTAATAACCATCTCAATTAGTGCTCCCTGCACATTGTATATAGAAACCGGGCTTATTGAAAATGTAAAAAAAACGACCATTATTATAAATAAAAATTACAAAACTAGTTCTTTAAATAAAGACTAGTAATATACACAACAAGAAATAAAGATCTTGCACAGTTGCACTGTATCAACACCTCTTCAAATTCTTTGAAGTAACTATAGCAAAGCTATTCCTTATATCATAAAGTTCTAGCATGAGCTCTAAAGAAGACTGTTTGACCAGACTTAGTGATTATATATGTATTAACATCTTATGTTTATAAAATGTCTAAAAAAATCTGGGTGACCTTGAAGTCAGTCCACATGTATTGATTATTTGTTGGTTTATATTGAAGATAAATATTACGTTTGAAAAAATATGGTGCATCTAAGGTTTAGGGTATGTGCTAGATATGTAATTTACAAATTTTACTTGAAATGCATTGTAAGCTGAAAACAAAATGCACACACAAAATTTATTAGAAGGAAACTCCCGAAAAGGTTTGTCTTACTAAATCCCAAAAAGTTCAAGGGAAAACATACGAAAGGTTTACCTTATTAAATCTAACCGGGAGGGTATGACTTTCCTAATCTTTCAATGACTGAAGGTACCTCTAGCAAATTCTTTAGCTTCTGAAAGAAACGTGCGCATGTCCTGCAAGAGAATGTACTAGAGAAATTTTAAGCATAAGACTCCAATGGAGCTTTTTCAGCTTTCATCACAGAAACCATAGGATCAACTTCATCTTGGAGGAGCCCAACGACGGGAAGGACTGGACTGGTGCCTCCCTAATAGTAGATGCTTTCCAAGTTGCTCAAAGGGAATCACTACAGTTTGATGTTTTTGTTCATTTTTTAAAGCAGTTTCATGGTGGGCGTGAAAATGTGAGTATTTTTTTCAGCCAAATAGATATCCATAGGAGCAACACAACACATCAATTAACTTGTCCACTATAGATTCCATTAATAGAATACATGATGCTAATTTAGCCCATACAAAGATGAAGATAGAAATAAGAGAAGTTATAAACTGAGATTGCTATACAAATTAAAATAGAGAATACCACAAAGCTAATAAAAGATGTTATAAGATCAAACACATTTTTATAATTCTATTTCAACATAATCATCATTTGAATATCATAAATTTTTAACAAGAAATATAATTGTCAAAAACAAATACAACTAATTAATTTCTGCAAGATTACGTCCCACTTTTTTCCCGCATCTTCACGTTAGTCCAACACCTAAGAAGAATTGTCAAAGATTTGTTTAATTAAATCCTTGAGAGACATTATCACACATGGATGGGAAAATAATAAAAGGGTAGAACTATACTTACTACTCTTATCTTCTCTTCTTTGTCTGAAATGCAAGGTAATATAACACCAAGAATATCTGCATAGTGCGGAACAAGCTGGTCTCCAGCAAGTTTCACAAACTCATTTATCTGCAAAATCAACATACCCAAATTAAAAAAGCGCAGCCAAAGTGATATAAGAGCATGGAAACATTGGGAAATTTTTTTCATCAATGAAGAAATAATAAATATCATGTAGAACTCTTGATTTGAAGGAAAAAATTATAAACTTATTTACACTTACCCAAGTAAGAGATGTTAATCTCGTAAATTCATCTGGAGAAGCAGCTCTCTGTACTAGTATTCAGCCATGCGACCATAATCTACATTCTTTAGAGCATGGTTTAAGTTAGAAAAAAAACATGCAGAAGAAGAAGAACAATGAACATAGCATACAATTAAACTCTCAGTAAGTTTGCAACTTTCAAACTATTTTTTTTTCTAATATAAAAAGGAGTATAGAATTCAAGGGAAAAAGAACAATATGTAAGAAGATAACAAGTGAAGGACACCTTGCAGCTAATATACTAGTCTTGAAAATTCTTACTGGAGAATTTTTTATTTCTTGTAGAATTTCTGGAAGTGCAGAATCAGCTTGCTGCCGTATTTCATGGCTTTGAGGCATTTCATCGAATAGGTAAAAGGCATAACTGAATGCAGGGAATCATAAATAAATAATTCATGTGTCACTGCTAACACCTTATATCGGAGATCCACAATAGCAAGAAGCAACCTTAGGAGTCCAAAGCTAGAACAATAACCCCCTCCGCAAACCACTAGCATCAGCACACGCTGAATCCTCTGGCATGGCCACAAAACTTTACAAGGACTCCAAAAAATGAAAGGTTTTACCACGGACACACAGAACTTCAGAGGACTTCACTTCCCTTCATTATTTTCCATGTTTGTAGGCACGATTTAACAAAACAACGATAGATCAAAACCAAACTGCATGCAATACAAAAAACTAGAAGAACAATGCCAAACCAACATGGATTCGGAAGAAGAAAAGAGGCAACCGTGGAAATAAATTCAGCACAAACTCTTCAAAACATCCAACACTTTCTCCAATACATAAAAAATTTGACACTTACGACCGGAACTTCCACAGCACAAATAGTTAAAGCAAGGGTTCCTGCTTCTTGGACTTCCCTTTACAATTGTCTCCGCCACCACCGCGGGCGTCGTCCTCGACTGGAAGAACTCCGGTATCGGGCGATAGAAGACGACGACGACAGAGACTGAGATGGTGACAAGAATCTGAAGGGTTACGATGGAATACACCTTTCGAATGAATGCCCAGCGCATCTGCGGGCTCTCCATCATGTTCGGGTACAACGCACCATGGATCCCCATTTCGACATCACCTCCCTTCCCCATCTTCGAAGGAATTTGCTCCAAATCAGGGCCGAAGTTAGGGTTTCCTTCTCTGTATGATTGCAGAAGAAGCTGCCGGAGAAGAAGCGAGAGGCGGATACGAGAGCGACGGGAGGAGTTGGGCGGCTCTTCTACCAAAATGGCGACGGGTAGAGAGCGACGGGAGGAGGGCAACGGGAGGAGGGCAACGGGAGGAGGGCGACAGGAGGAGGGCGATGTGAGGACAACGATGGGAGGACGGCGGCTAGGGTATGGCGATGGAGCAGGGCAGAAGAAATGTCGTAATATTTAGAGGGGAGGGGAGAGGGAATAAATAATTAAGAACTAAGATTTTGGGGGGAATTTTTAGTTTCCCTCCATATATTTTTGAGGAATTTATGGCTATGAGAGAAATAAAAACGTGAGTTTAGGCAAAAACGTGTTAATGCATTCAAGGGAGAAACGCGCGCTCCAAATAATTCAACTCATAGTTTTAAGATAAATATTTAAGTACGTATGCGCATCAAATTTGGGAGGTGCGGGATCGTAGGATTTCGCGATCACTGGTCGAGATGCATCTCCCGCAAAAACATCTGAAATACTTCTTTTATACTGCTTTATCCACCGTGGGATCTCGCAATCCTACGGTCGAATCTGCTCACGCACCTCCAGGAGGTGCGCATATGTACCCAAATATTTGCGTAATTTTAAATGGGGTCATTTATGCAAGTTTATTACATAATTTGATATGTTGACTCAACATTCTATATGTGACTATTTTTTGCTCGATCTCGAGCGATGCCTCGCGCGCCATCATGATCAAAAATATTTGAGCTGAAGCTCGAGTAGTAATCGAGTTACAGCTCAACGAACTCGAGCTCGACTCAAAATCGAGATTGAGCTCATTGAACTCGAGCTCGACTCAAAATCGAGATTGTGCATATGTGTGTATGTGTGCATGTTGCATGGGGTCTGTGTCTGTGTCTGTGCGTAATCTATATTTGCTTGTGTGTGTCTGTATCTGTATGTATGTGTGTCTGTATGTTTACGTGTATCTGCATGTGTCTGTGTCTGTGTGTGTCTTTGTTTGTGTGTTTGTGTGTGTGTGTGTACACAAATGTCTGTGTGTCTGTCTTTGGTGTTTGTATGTGTGTGTGTGTGTGTCGTGGCGTAATTGTGTGTGTGTGTGTGTGTGTGTCTGTGTGTCTGTTACTGTGACTGTCTGTGTCTGTGTCTGTGTATTTGAATGTCTGTGTACGTATATGTGTCGGTCCATGTGTCTGTGTTTGTGTCCATGTGTTTGTGTCTGTATGTGTCTGTGTCTGTGTACGTACGTATGTGTGTCGGTCCATGTGTCTGTGTATGTGTCCATGTATCTATACAAGTCTGTGTTTATGTCCATGTGTTTGTGTCTATGTATCTATGTCTGTATGTACACGTGCTTGTTTGTGTCTGTGTATTTGGGTTGTGTGTGAGTGTTTGTCTGTCTATGCATGTTTGTCTGTGCTTGTGTGTGTCTGTGTTTGCGTGTGTGTTACACCCCAGTCTGTGTCTATGTCTGTGTGTTTGTGCGTGTTTGTGTCTTTGCTTGCGTGTCTATGCGCGTTTGTGTTTGTGTTTGACTATGTCCGTGTCTATGTCAGTCTGTATCTATGTCTGTGACCGTGTTTGTGTTTGCGTGTCTGTGTTTGTATAAGACTGTGTCTGTGTGTGTGTGTTTGTGTCCGGTGAGATAATTAAATTAATATTCAATTATTTTTTATTCAGTTGATCGAGCTTCTGAGAGCGGATGAAATTGAGCGGGGTACGTAATTCTTACTTTTAAAAAATACATAAACGGATAAACCTTATTTAAAAATACATAAATCTTATTTAAAGCTCATGTGCACTGTCGGGCAATGTCGAGGCGGGGGTATTGTCGAGCGGGGATCATGGGCCTCATGTGCACTGTCAGTTGATCGAGCTCCTGAGAGCGGACAAAATTGAGCGGGGGTAATTCTTATTTTAAAAAAAACATAAATCTTATGTAAAAAGTAAATTTTATTGAACAACGCGTTGTATTTATGAATTGATTTGACATGTATTTATGAATTTCATTACACATTTATTTTCATTAAATTAAAGCGCTGTCATTTATCAATCAAAAAGGCAATTGTTAACCGCACCCAGTTTTGGCTATCCGCAACTCATGATTTATATGAATTATTACGCGTTTTTTGGATATACGCCTTGTACAAGCATTTTTAGGAAAAGTGTTCAACAGGAAAGTTGTAGATATCGTCGAGATCTACAACTTTCGTGTTGAACATTTTTCCTAAAAATGCATGCACAATGAGTATTTCCAAAAAAATGTTATATATATATATATATAGTTACGCCCATGTTTCAATTCGGGCGGCAATACGTCTTGTGCGTGCATTTTTAGCAAAAGTGTTCAACACAAAAGTTGTAGATCTCGACGATATCTACAACTTTTGTGTTGAACACTTTTCCTAAAAATGCTTGTACAAAGCGTATTTCTAAAAAAACACGTAATAATTCATATAAAAGGGTTGCGGATAGCAAAAACTGGGGTGCGGTTAACAATTGTCTATATATATATGACATATATTTTCATTAAAACGATAGATCCCGAGCAAAAAATGTGTGCACTGATAAATTTATTTATGCTCCCGAGCAAAAAAGATAGAGCTAGCTAGTGAATGCGCGCGACTGAAAAAACGTGCGATCGTTATTTTTATTAAAAAATTATATTAATATGTATGTTTTAAATTTTTTGATTTGTTTTGTGCACAATTTTAAGGAGGAAAATTTTCCTCCACATATTTCAATATTAATGTGAGAGGGAAAGAAATAGACAAAACATAATAAACTAGAAGAAGAGAACGGTGCGCGGCGACGGCCGAGAAAGAGAACGACGATGGCGGCGGCCGTGGAAGAGAGATCTAGAATGAATAAAGACCAGTGGCCGTGGACGATGTCTGTGTGTGTCTGTGACTGTGACTGTCTGTGTCAGTGTCAGTGTCTGTGTATTTGAATGTCTGTGTACGTATATGTGTCGTCAGTCCATGTGTCTGTGTTTGTGTCCATGTGTTTGTGTCTGTATGTGTCTGTGTCTGTGTCCGTACGTATGTGTGTCGGTCCATGTGTTTGTGTCTTTATGTGTCGTCAGTCCATGCACAATGCGTATTTCCAAAAAATCGTTATATATATATATACATATATATATATATATATATATATATATATATATATATATATAGTTACACCCATGTTTCAATTCGGGCGGCAATACGTCTTGTGCGTGCATTTTTAGCAAAAGTGTTCAACACAAAAGTTGTAGATCTCGCTGATATCTACAACTTTTGTGTTGAACACTTTTCCTAAAAATGCATGTACAAGGCGTATTTCTAAAAAACACGTAATAATTCATATAAAAGGGTTGCGGATAGCCAAAACTGGGGTGCGGTTAACAATTGCCTATATATATATGACATATATTTTCATTAAAAAAATAACTCCCGAGCAAAAACCGTGTGCGCTGACAAATTTATTTATTCTTTCGAGCAAAAAAGATAGAGCTAGCTAATGCAATGCGCGCGACTGAAAAAACGTGCGATCCTTATTTTTATTCAAAAATTATATTAATATATATGTTTTAAATTTTTTGATTTGTTTTGTGCACATGCAATTTTATGGAGGAAAATTTCCCTCCATATAATTCATTAATGTGAGCCCCGCGCGACACATGCAACAAGCGTGGGGCTCAAGCACAGACACATGCACACACAACACGGACACATGCAACGCAGCTGGGCGCACATGTATTCGCATGCGCGCGAGAGTGCATTTGCGTGCGCGCAAGAGTACATTTGCGTGCGCGCGAGAGTGCATTTGCGTGCACGCGGGTTCGTGCGTGATTTTATTTTAATTCCAAAATTATATTAAAAAATTAATGTTATATTAATTTGCATTCATTTTTACATTTAATATATTTTTAATTTTTAGTTTTGTTTTGTTCAAAATTTTATGGAGGGAAATTTTCATCCGTATATTTCATTCATTCATGTGAGAGAGAGATAGAGCTGCATGGGAGAGAGGCAGAAAAACTTTTATAAAAAGTTAAATATTTATTAAAAAGCTCATACGCGCAAAAATACATATCGCAATAGTACCACATATCTGCGACAGCCGCGCACGAATGTTTGCGAGCTGTAGGAGTACTGTCGTCGCGTTAGAGCACTATCGAGGCGGGGTACTGTCGCGCGCATACAAAATTTTTTTTTCAAAAAAAAATAATAATTCAAAACTTTGATAATAAAATTGTACAAAAATTGAAAATAAAATATGATATATTTTTTGTAACAAAACTTTAATAATAAAATATTACTTTTAGTAAGGACAATGTCTTTGTCACAAAAAACTTTCATGATGTCGTTACAATTGATACTTATTATGAGAAAAGTTTTCTATTTGTAACGTAACATTGGTGTTGTTACAAATACTTATAGTTATAGTAACGAATTAATTATTATAGTAACAAAATTTAAAATATTCGTTACAACAAAGTTAGTTTTTGTAACAACAAAAAAACTTTGTTACTAAATATAACTATTAGTAACAAACTGTGTTTCAGTTACATTCCAGTCCTTACAACAGGTGCAGTTTGTTGTAGTTATATCACTTAGAGGATGATCCATTCTCCTACCAGGAGGCAATGCGATCTAGAGATTCGTTTATGTGGGCAGAAGCCATTGACGATGAAATGGACTCGTTGCTACAGAACAACACCTGGCGTCTAGTTGACTTGCCCAAAGGCGCAAAAGTCATTGGGTGTAAGTGGATACTTAAGAAGAAATTAAATAGTGATGGGTCAGTAGCTTGCTATAAGGCACGCTTGGTTGCTAAAGGCTTTAAGCAACAGGGGGGAGTGGACTACTTCGACGTCTATTCACCTGTGTGCCACCTATCGACTATTAGGATTCTTCTAGCTTTAGCCTCTATCGAGAACTTCATAGTTCATCAGATGGACGTAAAGACAGCCTTCTTAAATGGAGAGCTGAACGAAGAAATCTACATGACTCAACCTGAGGGTTATGTTGTTGAAGATTCTCAACATAAGGTGTGCAGATTAAATAAATCAATATATGGGCTTAAACAAGCGCCTAAGATGTGGCACCTCAAGTTTGATCAAGTGGTAAAGAGCCATGGATTCCAGTCCAGTCTCTCTGACAAATGCCTTTATCATCGATCAATGATGGATAAAACAGTCATCATCTGTCTCTACGTTGATGATATGTTAATATTAGGGTCAGATCTCTCGGCAGTGAGTGATGTCAAATCCACTCTTGCGGAAGCATTCGACATGAAGGACCTCAGTCCAGTTGATACTCTTCTGGGTCTTAAAGTCTGTATCGACGAGTGTGGAGTCACACTCAGTCAGGCTCACTATGTGGAGCAGTTACTGACGACCTGGGGATATGCTGATTGCAGATCAGTTGAGACACCAGTTGATCACACTATCAAGTTGAGTCAGAATGAAGGGACCACCGTTGGTCAGGTGAATTATGCTAAGATCATTGGTAGCCTCATATATGCATCGTGCGGCACAAGGCCAGACATTGCTTACACCGTAAGTATGCTGAGTCGTTTCACGAGTAATCCAGGAAAGGAGCACTGGGATGCCCTAGATAGGCTGATGAGATACCTTAAAGGTTCAAAGGATCTAGCTTTGTGCTACACTGGATATCCGCCTACCGTTGAAGGTTATTCACATGCCTTGTGGTGTTTTGAAATTGGCAATAGTAAGTCTACGAGTGGATTCATATTCACACTGGGTGGAGCTGCTATAACTTGGAAATCAAAAAGGCAGACTTGTATAGCCTTGTCGTCTATGGAGTCTGAACTATTTGCCTTGGCTTCAGCTGGTGAAGAGGCAGATTGGATTCGGAATTTGATTCTTGATATTCCACTATCTAAGTTACGAGTCAATTCGTTGAGCTTGTATTGCGATAATCAAGCTGCTGTTCAGATCGTTCAAAATGCTCTTTATAATTCGAAACGGAGACATATACGACTGAGACATGCTCTGCTGAATGATCTTAAGGAGCAAGGCGTTATCACCTTGGTCGATGTGCGATCGAAGGATAACTTAGCCGATCCTCTGACAAAAGGAATGCCCAAAGTCGGTTTTATCAAAACCGTGGGGGAAATGGGACTAAAGGCGATTTAGATCAGCCTTAGATTTTCGTTTTGATCCAATCTGATTTCCTTTGTCCAAAGTAAGCTTTGTTGTGTTTCATTGATGTTCTACGTTGCTGATTGTGGATCTGGTAAGTTTGCGTTCATTCCAAATTGATGAATGCGATCTCGCTAGATTCCTTCTTCCTGTGTTGAGATGGTATCATTCCAAACTTGATGGTATTCATTTTGACATAAGGGGACAGTGACAATGACATTCCAAATTGGTACACAGATTTAGCTACGAGAGCCTACTATAAGAAGTTCATATGTCGTTTCGTTTCTTGAAACCGACAATGATTTCTCGATTAGAACACAGTATTCTCGATAGTTGGAGCACTCCACACACTCAGAACTCTGGTCTTTCTACGTTCTTTGTCGAACTAGATATACGTAAATTCAATTGTATGGATTCATTCTAATATGAAATTCATTTTCTGGATTTACAGGCACCGAAGAAGTAGGAGGAGTACCTGCTGATTGGGACATGGATGAGGATGACCTGTTGGACGTCTAGTACCGATGCCTTCTCTGCGTCCATCTTATCTTTTGCTATATCATAGCTAGTAGTTCTTTTGGCTGGTGACTTGTTTGCACCATTTTCTCATTTCCAATCTGCTTATGTTTATGTTTTGGACACTATGGTTTTGGTAGATTGCTAGACTAGAGCTCGTACGAGACTCTGTGTTGGATCCTACTTGTTTTATTAGCTTATGTGATGGTGATTTCATTTTGTTGATTTACCTTGCATAGAACTATTGTGTAGCCTGTCCATTACTGTTTTATTCATATGCTTTGACACGTTTTGTGGATGATTCCTGTTGCTTGGACATTACACTGTTTACCTCTTTATTGTTGTCGTGTTGGTGACGGACATAGGAGGAGATTGTTGAGGTATGTCCGCACATAACACCGACACGATAAGGACCTGCAGGTAGCGTGTGCACCTAGGGCGTTGCCCTACTGCTGGGAGCACTATTTATATCCCATTCCACATATGATGGGTGATAGTAGAATGCTTTGAGCCTCTTTTCCTAACAGAGGACACATCATCATTTATCTAACATTTTGATTTTATTTTAATATATAAACAGGATTTGTAGTGGGACATTTAATTATCAGAACCTCGTTGTGCAGGGATGCTTTGTGGATTAAGCTGTTTTTTATATAAACATGACTTGCAATATTATAATTAGATCGTAGAATTACGATTTTAAAAACACCCAAAATATAACTTTTTTTTATTATATTTGTGCAAATTTAGTTATTTTCAATGTACTCTTTTATATTAAATCATTTATATAAAAAATAAACGAATCCTATAGGGAATGATTTGTTTAGACCTAATATTATAATAAAATCGGAAAGTATAGTATATTACAATGGTTTATTTTGTATAGCACAGTAAAATCCATTATAATATAGCCAACTTAAACTAATATAACAAGTATCATGTTGTTGTGGCCTACTTTTGATCATTTTCTATATATGTTTTATTTATGCACTCTAAGATTATTATAATAAGTTATGTTTATAAATATTTTGAAAGATGTGATTTAAAAAAAAAAATCAGCCAGCCAATGGACCTGAAATTTATAAGCTATTGGATGTAAATTTTATAATTATGTAAATGAAAAAGGGACATTTACACCCTCACTATTTTTGCAAATTGTTATAAGCACTCCAAAATTCGGATATTCGCAGACCAAATTCGACTATTCACAGCCCAAACTCAACTAATCGCACCGACTTTCCGCAATATATACCCCCGCATTACATCCATTCTTGGGCAGAGGTGTACCCTCTTCAGCTCTTTCCATTCATTTCCGGTCTTCTTCCTCCACTCTAGCATCATCATACTCCATTCAATCGCAGAATCAAACTGTTGCAGGTTTTGCCTCCTCTCAAACAATGCACACGACAGTGCGGCACACCTTCAGACTCACCTATATATGCATGTGCACCTCATCATCTCCGATCAACTCTAAGGTGAACGCTCGACTGTGCTTCAGCGCTAGCTTCTTCATTTTGAACGATCTTAATTGAAGCATGAATATACGGACTACCACCAAGAAAAACCAACTAAAAGTGTTGGCATGTTTATGAGCTGAATAAAGCATTTAATCTCCCATTTGTTAGTATATATTTGGAAGGTGATGTCTCTCTTTTGTTCAAGCTCCTTTCAGTTTTATGGATTATATATCTGCTCTTCTCTTAAAAATGCCACTCTATTCTAATTAAGCATAATTTATTATCCTTTTAAACTTTAAAGTAGTGTACTGTAATGCTGTTTATTATGAAAATATAAAAGGCCCACAACTTATGAAGTTTCTTAATTTGGACTGAAATGCACAAATTAATGATTTGTTATTGGCTTATTGCACATGAAAAATCAAAGATTTAATTATTATATGTATTCACATGCATGCGATAGCACCTATCTTCTACTATAAAAAATAAAAAATAGAAGGAAAGGTCAAACATATGTAATATACTTATAAGTTTTTGATAAAAATTTGAAGTCCGTGGCCTTACTTTGATGAATAAATATGGCTATTCGCAGTCCATCGTTATTCATAGTCTATAAATTTTATTTGTAGTCCAAAATTATATTTGCACCCTACTGTCATCCCAAATAAGCGAAACATTTTGTTGATTTATCAAGCACTAGAAGTCTAAAGAAACTTCTTAAAGACTCTAAAATAATTTTAAAAAATAGCAGGAAAACAAGTTAAATGACATGCATAGAGAAATTAACTCTAAAACAAGTGAAATGACATGTAAATCTTCCTCTAACAAAAAACTGATTATTTTGGTGGATTTTCGCTGGATAATTTTCTTCTTTTTTGAAGAAGGTGAATCTAAGAGGGGGAAAAGACGATGCGACCGATAGAACTACGGCTAGGGCTTAGGCAACGAGAGGAGAGAGATGTAGAGGAGGAGGTAATTCAATGGCGTGCAATTAGCGAGAATTGGACTGCGAATATAATTAGAATTTTTACAATTTTTGGGATGCGAACAATGAGAATTAGACTGCTAATATCAACTCTCATAATTATTTGTCCAAAGGGATGGATTACTGATGATATAGGTAAGTTTATTTATTTACGTATTTTCAATTTTTTATAATATGAGTATACGCACGGTTAAAAATGATAAAACGACTTTTTATATATATTATTTATAACATTTATTCCTTAATTAAACATAAAATAGTAATAATTATTTTTAATCATTGTTTAGAATTAAATTATAATACTCAATATTCACGTTAGTCCCACATCACCAACTTAGACCCATCACATCAATTAAGGCCGTTAAATATTTAATGAAAATTAATTTTGAGACCTATTTAAAATTTTGTGCTTAGTATGAGAAAAAATAAATAAAAGCTCATGTATTTATTTAAAGTAAAAAATAATAATTATTGGGGCTGGGCTTCAATGCCAAACAGATATATATATATGGTATTAATTATGAAAGCTTAAAGATAAATTTTGTTATATCATTATTGTGAATGTTGGATAAATTTAAAAATAATTTACTACATAGTTTATATTTATTTATATTTCCTGACGTTGAAATTGAGAAAACAATATAATAATGTTGCCTTTAATTTCATACATATTTTCAATGTCATAACCGTATAAAATGACTTATGATTATTTATTTATTATCGGGATAATACATGTATATTAAGTTATTAACATACATTGTTAAAGGCAAATCAGAATTGGCTATTGGCAAACCAATTTCTATGAGTTATTACGCAGCTTTTAAAAATACGCTTTGTACATGCATTTTTAGAAAAAGTGTTCAACACGAAAGTTGTAGATCTCTTCGAGATCTAAAAATGCATGTACAAGACGTATTTTCTTGCTATTTTCAAAAATTTACTATAGTAACGATTATTGCGATTTTAGGGTCTTGTGCGTGCATTTTTAGGAAAAGTATTCAACAAGAAAGTTGTAGATCTCGACGAGATTTGCAATTTTTGTGTTGAACAATTTTCCTAAAAATGCATGCACAAAGCGTATTTTCAAAAGGCGCGTAATAACTCATAGAAATTGGTTTGCCAATAGCCAATTCTGGTTTGCCTTTAACAAATGAATATTTCATGCTGTATGCTGGCGAAGAAATAAAATCCAACTAAAGCTTACCGCAATTTGAAAGCAAATCCGCCGGTCGTTTTTATTTAATTAATAAATTAAATAGTAAGCCGGCCAACTTGGATCGATTTAATGTATTTTAATTTGTTGCTAAAATGCAAATATTATTATAATATTTGTACATAATTAATGCTTAATTTAACTTTAGTCGGAGCATCCCAACCCATAAGCATGCCAACATGGGTATTAATATATAATAATACTAATTATAATTAAATATAATAATGCCAGCTCCAATCCCCCGTGATTAGCCAATAACAATGATTTATTAATTTTTCCTCTTGTCGTGAACTCGCGCGTACAGCTCACCTTACCTTTAGCTATTTCTGTTGAAGTATAATATTTATTTATTTATTTATTTATTTTAATGTCAAATAATTTAAAAAGTAACACCTAATTAAATATATTAGTTACAAAATATAATATTTCAAACATAAGTTTTAGATCTAGCTTACTGTTTTATAATGAACGTCTCGCACGAGTAAAATTAGTTAATACATGTTGGACCGATGCATGATTGCACAGATTTTCGCCATATGTCGCCATAGGCGGACCTAGCAGGATTTCTCAGTGAGGGCGTTTAATAAAATAATGATAAAAAATATTGATGCGTGCGATTCATCAAATCGGCTATTTAGCTCAGTAAGTTGTAGATCTAAACATGCCAAGAGTGGAGAAATGTATATCTGGCGTAGGCGAGAAATTTGCGGGCAGGGGAAGCAAAGAAAGAGCCAACCAACACAACTGCACGTCAACAGATACAGAATACCTGTAGGTTTTCGGGAAAAAATATTAAAAGCATTAGGAAATAGAGAATGCACTCTATTACAGGAGAATGGCTGAATGGGTGAGCACCGGAGCAGGGGATTACCGGCCTACCAGAAGCGAACATGAGGATCGCACGCTGGAATACCCTAGAACTCTGAATCTGATTCCAAAACTCGCAAACTGATAGAGTACAAACTGATTAAATGAATTTGATTCCAGAACCTTGAATCTGGTTACAGAAATCGCAAATTAAATGAATCGCAAACAAAGAATTACAAACTGATTACCATGAGCCGGAGGCTGGAAGCGTGGAACAAATCGCTGGAAGCCGAAACTGGAAGATGTTATGACTTACGAGTTACGAACTTATTCCCGGAGGCCGGAACTGGAAGAGACCGGCCGTCGCGTCGATGCCTATTCGTGCATCGGCGTACGCCTCCGACTTCATTGGGTGCGCCAAAATCTGGAAGGGAAATGACGAGCAAAACCAATCGAGCAAGAGACGAATAGCTTGGTACCGGTAGGGTTTTGCAAGAGACGGGGAGGCGAGCAAAACAAGTCATGTACGAGTCACGGAATGAGACATAATCATGGAATCCCGATTTACCGGAGAGTTGGATATGAAAATAAAGGCGACGGGAGTTACGTAAATACCAAATACTAGAAATTAAGACGCAACTTTTAATTAGGATGATATAATATACCTATTTATTAGTTTAAATTAACATTTTGAGTGTGAGTGACCTCCCACACCGGGCCTTCAATAGGTCCGCCCATGTATGCCGCCACCTATAAAGTGTTTTTTCTTTGAATGAACTTGATTTCTCCGGCTCTTATCCCGATATATATATTTCAAAGGCCCTAATATATCCTGGTTAATTATAACTAAAATTCGAACCCAAAAATTAAATCTCGATACTTTCGGCCATTATAGGTGACATCAAGTTCAAAAATTAATTCTCTTATATTATTTTAAATATTTATTTAAAGAATGTTGGTGAAATGAGACTTAGCTTGGATAGAAGTCTAAGAGGAGAAAATTGTTTGAGTTGTTTTGTCTTTTGAAACTCTCCTTAACACACACTTATCATCTCCCACCTATCAACTCATATATGTTGATTACATTAAAGCATGTGTGAATTAGGAATGTTCCAAGCACCTTCCTCCCAACTTCCAATATTCGCCAACACACCTTCCTGGTATCTTCCTTCTGCCACCTGTAAAATGAGCTTGAATGAAGAGGAATAATGCATCATAAGAAGAGAGAAGTCGAGCATTGTAGAGGAAGAGCCTGCAGTTCGCTAATCCGAATATACATGTTTATGCTAACTTTGTCGAAATTAAATGATACATTATAATTATAATGAATTAATGATATAATAAGGGTGTTTATATTGGCAGCCCAATGAAAATGCTAGCCCAACAAAGTGATGAAATATTTTCTCCTAAGTGTCAAAGTGGTTAGCCATCTTTGACTATGTTTTTCAAGCATGTGTTTCATGCCAAGTGTGAAAAGAGGTAGTCACCTTTGATTATGAAATCAACATGTGCTCTTGAAGAAAGTTTTTAGGAAAGTGTCCAAAGGAAGCTTCATGACATTTGATATGTGCTTTTAAGGTAGCCACCTTTGACTATGAAACCAGCATGTTTTAGGCCTATTTGTTTTACACATTTTTAGTGGCAACTTTCCGGGGTGGACTCTGATCGTCCCGTGGTTTTTACCCTATTGGATCTCCACATTAAATCTCTGTGTCACTTTTATTGTTGTTATTTTGTGCTGTGTTTTGGTTGTGTATCGGCATATCGCTAAGAGGTCGTGTATGTACTTTCTCGAACTAATTTGCAGGTGCTCTAGTCGGGCTTGCGTGCTATCCAACCCAACATGTGGTATCAGAGGTAGGTTTATTATTAGAGCAGTTATCAGGCTGACCTGTTTGAGATTTGAGACGAGCCCGATCGAATATTTCGGGTTGGTGATCAGGTGTGGTAGGTGACGACTATTGGTCTACTCCCTATCCGGCCTCTTTGATTTACTTCTTGAAAATAGTCGGCTCAGAGAACTGAGGTCGGTACGATCAATCGACAGAGCACAATGGAGTCTACTACTTTGGGGTCAGGTTCTGAGCAAATGGTAAAATTAAATGACGCAAATTACCATCAGTGACACCTACTGATAGAAGACATGATTTATCTGAAGGGTTGGCATGCTCCCATATTTGAGGAGATACCCACAAATATGGATCTCAATAAGTGGAAGGTGGAGCACCAGAAACTATGCTGATTCATCAAATTGTTCGTAGAGCCAAACGTCTACAACCATATTGCAAGTATCATTGATGCAATAATTCTTTGGAAGACCTTTGAAGACGTTGTATGCCAAGAGCACAATCAACAAGTTATATCTATTGAAAAAGCTTGGAGAGTTCAAGTATCGGGATGGCTCACCTATCCTGGATCATGTGAACGAGTTCCAAGGTATTATTGACCAACTTACTGCTATGAAGATGATCTTCGAAGACGAGGTCAACGCACTATGGCTGCTGAAGTATCTTCTAGACTCTTGGGAGATGGTTAGAGTTTCTCTAATCAACTTCTCTCCCGAGGGCATCTATCATTACTATGGAGATTGCCAAGAGAGACATCCTGAATGAAGAGGTGAGAACGAAGTCTCAAGGGATATCAAGCTCTTACTCAGGAGTTGACATTCTCTACATTGAGCCCACGGGGAGAGTAGGAGCAAGGGTAGAGAAAGGAAGAGCGAGAGGGGACAAAGTAGAGGAAAGTTCATATTACGTTATCAAAATGTGGAGTGCTACTATTGCCATAAGAAATGGCATATTCAGAAGTTCTTTTATTCTCTGAAGAATGACGAAAGGACGAAAGGAGTCACTACTGTTGATAGGAAGGAGAGTCACACTGCACCACTATATCTATAGAGGATGATGTCATCATTAATGGAGATGACGTCACAACTGCACTCTCATGCGATGACTGAAGCTGGGTTGTTGATTCAGGGGCTTCTACACACGTCTCGCACAATAGGGAGTTATTTTCAACCTACACTACTCACGATTGTGGGGTGCTTATGATGGGCAATGGTGACACGTATAAAGTCATCGGAAGAGGAGATATGCACCTGTAGATGAGCACTGGAGGATTGATGATCATAAGAGATACACGACATGTACCTGACATCCGCTTCAACCTAGTTTCAGTTGGGAAGCTTGGTGATAAGGGACACTTGAGTGTCTTTGGTGGAGATTTTTGGAAGCTAATCAAGGGGTCGCTAGTAGTGGCCAGAGGTTATAGAGAGACTGTTCCATATTATATGGAGGGGAGACCTGAAGCTACTCAGGTCAACACCATTAGAGATGGGACATCCACATCCCTATAACATAGGAGACTGAGCCACATTAGCCAAAAGGATTTGAGATGTCTCTCCCAAAAGAAGATAATCTCTGATCTATATATCTGTAGATTAGTTAGAGAGATGCGACCATTGTATGGCTGTGAAGCAGAATATATTATCATTCCAGAGCCACACTTCCACCAGAAGATCCAAGTCACTAGAGCTCATATATACTGATGTCTGCGGGCCACTGAAGGTCCAGACGAGAGGAGGAATGACGTCTTACTTCGTGACATTCATGGATAATTATTCGAGAAAACTTTAAGTTTATGCTATTAAGACCAAAGATGAGGTTTAAACTCGATACTTTCCAGAAATTTCACGCTGAGGTGGAGAGGCAATCTAGGAAGAAGCTAAATTGCATCAGGTCCGAGAACTGGGGAGAATATATTGGTCCCTTTGATGAATACTGCAAAGAGCAAGGGATCAGACATGAAAAGACTTCACCCAAGACGCCACAGCTGAATGGCGTAGCTGAAAGAATGAACAGGACGTTGATGGAGAGGGTGAGGTGCATGCTATCTGAGTCAAAGTTACCTGACATGTTTTGGAGTGAGGCTTTATACACAACTGCACATGTCATCAACCTATCTCCCAGTTATGTATTAGATGAGTCTGTTCCTGATAAGGTCTGGTATGGGGAGGACCCTTCGTATAGTCACTTGAGGGTCTTTAGGTGTAAAGCCTTTGTGCAGGTCCCTCGGGATGAAAGATCGAAGTTGGATTCCAAGACCCGTCTGTGCATATTTTTGGGATATGGACGCAGCGGCGAGTTTGGCTATAGATTCTTTGATCCAGTTGAGAAGAAACTTGTACGCAGTAACGACACCATATTTTGTGAGGATCAAATTATGGTTGATCCTGAGAAAATTGAGAAGGATGACTCTCGCTTTGATGGAGAGTCTCCTATGATTGTACTGAGGAGGCCACAAAGCCTGATCCGGTGTAGGGCATTGAGCAATTTTCAAACCATAAGAACACTACTGATGTCGAGCCTACAGAGGACACCATTGATGATGTGCCTACACTAGCAGCTGAGCTCGCTCCACAGAGGTCTGATCGAATCAGACAACCATCTTCGAGATACTCTACTACTGAGTATATTTTATTGACTGATGCGGGGCAGTCTGAGTACTTTGATGAGGCGGTGCAGAGCTTAGAGAAGAAAGATTGGATGGTTGTTATGCAGGAGGAGATGTAGTCTCTGCATGAGAACCATACTTATGAGCTAGTACGATTGCCTAAGGGCAAGAAGACTAAAATAATCGATGGATTTACAGTGTAAAGCAGGAAGACTCCTCGACAACACTCAGATATAAGGTGAGATTAGTGGCGAAGGGTTTCAGTCAAAAATATGGAGTTGATTTTGATGAGATCTTCTCTCCTGTTGTGAAGATGTCATCTATTTGAGTTGTTCTTGGCCTTACTACGAGGCTATACTTGGAGATTGAGCAGATGGATGTCAAGATCGCCTTTCTATATGACGATTTTGAGGAGGAGCTTTATATGGAGCAACCTGAAGGATTCAGGGTCAAAAGGAAGGAGAGACTGGTATGTGGCCTGAAGAAGAGCTTATATGGTCTGAAGCAGACCCACGACAATGGTATAAGAAGTTCGATGTTGTTATGGGGGAGATCGACTTCAGGAGGAACACCCTTGATCACTGCGTATTTGTAAAGCAGTATGCTCCAAATGATTTCACCATCCTACTCATGTTTATAGATGAAATATTGATAGTTGGGAGGAGCACTGCGCGCATTGCCTAGCTGAAGCGGCAGTTGAGCTCCACATTTACGATGAAGGACTTGGGAGCTACGAAGACCATCCTAGATATGCATATTCAACGAGATAGATGCTCCAAGTCACTTTGGTTATCGCAAGAGAGAGATATCAGGAAGGTGCTGCAAAGATTTAGTATGGACCAAGTGAAGAAGGTGAGCACGTCGCTTGCAGATCACTTCAGACTTACCGTTAATTGACTAGTGCCCGAGCACACCTGAGGAAAAAGAAGAGATTCGGAAGGTCATTTATGCTTCTGTAGTTGGCATTCTTATGTATGTTATGGTTTGCACCCACCCTGATATAGCGCATGTCGTTGACACTGTTAGTAGGTTTCACTCCAATCACGGAAGAGAACATTGGAACGTTGTAAAGTGGATTCTAGAGTACCTACATGAGACGTCAGACTTGACGTTAAGGTTTGGATATATTGAGCCAAACCTATTGGGCTACACTGATACTGATATGGCTGGAGATTTGGACTCCAGAAGATCAACCTTTGGGTATCTGATCTTGTTTGCGGGGGGAGTTGTGTCATGGCAGTCGAGACTGCAAAAGTGCATTGCACTGTTGACTACGGAGACAGAATTTATTGCAGTCACTGAGGTAGGAAAAGATCTTCTTTGGATGATGCGTTTCATCAAGGAGTTGGGTTTCACTCAGGAGTGCTACACTCTCCTATACGATAGTCAGAGTGCAATTCATTTGGGGAAGAACTCCACCTTCCACTCGAGATCCAAGCATATTGACACGCGGTATCATTGGATACGCTATACTCTATAGCAAAGAGAGCTGGATTTGCAGAAAGTGCACACGGAAGACAATGGAGCAGATATGTTTATAAAAGCCATGCTGATGGGAAAGTTCGAGCATTGTATGAGAACCGCTGACAAAGCGATCTCTTCCACATAAGAGCAATGATGATAAATTATTTGGTACAGTTCCCATACTTTGTGGAGAAAACTGTGGATTCGAGTTTTACTGACTCGAATTTGGTGGTGTTGAATCTACTAACCAAAGGGGAGACATGTTGATGGAGGCTCTAGCAGAAAGACAAATTGGAGATTTGAAGAAAGATTGTCACAATGACAAGTTTCTTCACTTAGTCAAAAAGGGGGAGATTTGATGAGATAATTTTCTCCTAAGTGTGAAAGTGGCTAGACACCTTTGACTATGTTTTTCAAGCATGTGTTTCATGCTAAGTGTGAAAAGAGGTAGCCACTTTTGACTATAAAACCAACATGTGCTCTTGAAGGAAGCTTCTAGGAAATTGTACAAAGGAAACTTCATGACATTTGACATGTGCTTTTGACCGAGAGAAGCTTCATCCACATATCATCTACCACATATACCTCATTGGTTTTGGCCTTATAAATAGACATGAAGGAGGAGAGGTAGGACATTCACTTCTCTCCAATCTAAGCATTGAAAGAGTTTTTATATAGGCCTTTGTGACAATCGTCTTAGTTTGGGGAGAGCTTTCAGACGTCTCTGCGACGTTGATGAGGAATACTTCGCCTACACGGGTTGGATCTGGAGCAGACTTGGGCAAGAATTCGAAGAGGCATCTTGGAGAGGATTTGTGTAATCCGTCTCGTCAGCCACTGTCGGTAACTTGCAATTTTTTCTGATACTGTTTATTGTGTGGTGCAAAGTTGGTGAAGATCATGTGTGAATCGAGGAGGGAAAAGATAGGTACTACAAGCGTCTAATTTTACACCTAGATTTAATAATGACAAAAAAAAAATCTTAAAGATGGCAGACGAGCAGGCCAATAATTCAGATTCAAAATTTAGGTAGTTTAGGGGGAGAGATATTCAGGTATCCGTAATTCATAGTGATCATAATAGATTATCGTGTGGGAGCAGATTTAGCCGTATGATCCGTGATTTCAACGGTGTAGATTATTTGCGAAAATATATGGCCGTGTTTGTGTAATACGGTTATATTAAAAAGTGGTCGTATTTTAGATAATCATGTGCGAAAATTCGTGCTGTCAAAAATACACGGCGGGATTAGGAGTCGCGCGCGTTGATCTAAGATGTGTTACACGTACCAACTTTTTTTCCATAACATGGTGGTGGCATGAGTGAACGCAGTGATTACGATTTGTCGTTGGTGAACGGCCAACTTCACCTAAAGAACTCTGTGCATTTATTTTATTTAAAATTAGTTACTTTTCTTGGCGGCGGTCATAATTCATAACAGAACACATTTCATTTCTTGATGGTGACAAATTTTTTTCAAACTCTCAAGAGCAAAAACATAGCTCTAAATAGATGTATACTCATAAAGAACTTTTTATCCAAGCTCAAGTAAGGTGAGCTGTACGAGTTCTTTTTCGTCGAAATCTTAGGCTTCGTTTGGGGCGGCATCTGAGCAGCTGTGCGGGAGCAGACGCCGCCGCAAGGCGGAAAATCAAACGGCGCCTGAGGGCGCGCGGTGGCGTTTGCTCCCGCGGCTCTTCGCAAAAGCAACCCCACCGCTCCGTCTCCAATCCTGCCACCCCACCTCCGGTCCCTAACCTTCCGTTCCCAGCCGCCGATTCCAGACGCCGCCGCCCCTAAACGAACCCTTTTAATGTGAATTTATATGAAGTCTAAACATTAGTTTCAACAACTTTTAATGAATTTCATTATAATTTGTACGAAAAAGAACGTTTTTTTTTATTAAAATACACATCAGAGAAAAAAAATTGGATAAAAAGTAACAGTAAAAAACATTACTATTTTTTTTAATATATAAGCATGATTATATATTAAAAAAAAATAAAGTGGATGAGTTGGAGAATGAGCATGATTATCTATAAGCATGGTTATATTTGAGCATGGTTATATATAAGCATGATTATATATTAAAAAATTGCTCTACCTCAAATTTTTTCAACGTTTTACTATAAAAATCACTTCAACAAAAATTTGTCAAACAGTTTATAAGACATTTTTTCTTTCTGAAAAACTCTACAAAAGAAGTTCATGACTCACACAGATCTTCTTTTATAATTGACATTTTTCAAAAACTCTTTTTCCTATTCTCCTTTTGTCATCACTCCTCCTTTCTAAGAAGCTCTCCCAAACACGCCCTAAGACCGAAGTTCATAAATTGGGCTATTAAGAATTGGAGTAATTGAGTGCAGCCCACCTATCTTCAGGCCTGCCGGCCCTTCTCTCCATTGAATTAGGGGTGTGCGCAGTGCGGTTTGGTGCGGTTTTGACCCAAATCGCAACCGCACCGCAATGGCGCGGTTTTGTCCAAAGCAAAATCGCACCACACCGTAATTGGTGCGGTTTTGGTTTTGTGCGGTTTTTGCGGTGCGGCTGCGGTTTCGGTGCGATTTTTAGCATGTGATATAAATAGGCATCAAAATGATAATGTGAGGTAAAATTTGGGTAAAAACATATTATCACGAAAAAAACGTGCAATATATGTATATATTTAAAATACAAGTACTACAAAATCAACCACGAGCTAAAAATAGATCTTCAGATACTACAATCCTCATGATATGACTGTTTTAGTTGCATATGAAATGACACATCAAATGCAAATATAATGAATCTGAATGATTTTAAGTCCTAGATATGCACAACACACATAATTGTAGCTTTATTTATTCTTCAAACAAGGAATTATTAAGGCTCTGTTTGGCGGGGCGTTTTAAGAGTGGAGAACCACCCGTTTTGAAGAAGCCGCGCCAAACACGTCGAAAGGAGCATCACGGCGTGGAAAACAGCGACTGGGCGCTGCCGCTCTTTACCTGCCGCGGGTATTCAGCAGCTGAGCTGCACCCCTTTTTCAAGGCTGCAGCACAGCTTTAAATTTTTTTTTGTTAAAATTTAACAAATGCTTATATAAATATAATGTTTTATATAAAAATGCTTATTTAAAAAATACTTATATAAATATAATGCTTTATTTAAAAAATGCTCAATATAAAAAGAGCGATGTTAAATGCAGGCCGGTTTTGACTATATGCAGACCGCGGATATATGCAGGCCAAAAAATTATTCATGTAGGCCAAATTTCATATTTACATAACATATTCAAAAATCAAATTAATATTTTCCTAAATAAATCACTAAGCAGAATAACATTCATAAAATAAGTAAGTAAAATATCATGCTTGCGAGGTTACGTTGAATGTCACTATTTCGTCAGTAAATATCGAAGAGTTATTGATGGAGTATCCCTAAAGGCGCTAACCCACCCCATCCATGGGGGTGCGGTTATCCAAAGAACCCTCACTAGCGACGTAACTACCCGAAGTATAACCATCGCCGCCATTGCCGCCATCGCCGCCATTGCCGCCATCGCCGCCATCGCCGACGACGACGTCGCCATCGCCGCCATCGCCGCCATCACTGCCATCGCCGACGACGTCGCCATCGCCGTCATCGCCGCCATCGCCGACGACGTCGCGATCGTCTCCATCGCCGCCATCACTGCCATCGCCGACATCGCCGACGACGTCACGATCGTCGCCGTTGCCGTCGTCGCCATCGCCGTAACAAATACCCATGAATAGCTTTAGGCTAGTTGTAATTTAAAAACACATCGAACTCGGACAAACAAGTAAACTACTTGGGGACACGGTTGCATGGAAGGAAAAAACACATAATACATGAAGTATTAAACTACTCAAATCGTTTTTCATGAAGTTTTAAAAGGAAAAATAATACCTTTTTTTTAAAAACCGTGGCCTGCATATAGCTAAAATCGGCCTGCATTTATCATCACTCTTTTTAAAAAACTGTGGCATGCATGCATAGCCAAAACTGGCCTGCGTTTAACATCGCTCTATAAAAATAATTTATCATATAATGCTTTATATATAAATAAAGTATTATTATTTAACGCATTAAAATTTATAATTATAATTTATAATGTTTTATAAATAACTTATTATTAATATAACTATTATTAAAATAATTTATATACAAAAATTTATGTTATATTATATTAATTATCAAAATAATATCAATTTATAATATAATTTTAATAAATATAGCTTATTTATATAATATTTATAAAATAAAGTTGTTAAACAGCACTGCAAACATTGATCTTCTAAACAGTTTCAGTGATTATTCCACCACTCTGCAAAACAGCTGATTATTTTACCACTGCTTCACCCCACTGATTTTTCAATCGTTGCAGCCGAGCCAAACAGAGCCTAAGAGAAGGCTAGTAAATACACATTTATAGTTAGATGAACCATTATAATATTATTTACACTTAACAAAAGTTTACAAATCAGCAAATTCATCAATAAATTAATAGAGAACAAGCAACCAAATCAACTAAAGCAAGAAAAAACAGTATATACTAATATAATTAGTTAATTACTATTATTATTAATAATTTTTAAGTTATACTTTTATTTAGATGTACGTGATATGTCACATGTTTATAAAAATTAAAAATATGTTAGTCGGTGTGGTGCAGTTTTTGCGGTTTTCAAGATCCAAGAAATGCACCGCACCGAACCGCGCTCGGTTTTTAGAAGTTCAAAATCGCACCACACTGAAACTACGCGGTGCTGTTTAAAAATCGATGTGATTTGTGCGATGCGGGCAGTTTTTGCAGTTTACGGTTTCTTATGCTCACCCCTACATTGAATTCACAAATTTCCCCTCCAAATAATTTTATTTGCCATTTATTTTTCAATATACAAGCAGTTTTGCAAGTGTTCTTACTTCTTAGACTACGTTTTGCGCAGAGTTTTTGCTCTCAGTGAGTTTGGACAAAATCGCTAACATCATATAATGTATGTTTGGTATGACTAAAGTTACGATCGCAATCAAGAAAAAAAATTAGTTTTGAAAATAAAAGTGGATAAGTATATATTCTTAGGTGAGGTTGGGTTCACGAACGACGAATCATAAATCATAACCACATCGTTCATGACCGCCACCGTCACGCCAAACGGAGCCTTAGTGCCCCCGCAATGGCGACATCCCACCACTAGTTGTACCTCGTAAAATATTTTGTTTTTTCGAATACAAAGGAGGAATGGGAGTGGTGAGGTTCCATCGTTAAGGAATTATTTTTTGCGATTAATTTGTTATAAACAGGCAAAAAATTTGGCCGACTAAATTTGGTTATTCGCAGATCGAATTTGTCTATTTGCATACCAGACTGAACTAAGTGCACCCACCAAAATTAATTTCTAATTCATGTCCCGTGATCCGCCTACTCACCCCCGCTAAATGTAATATTTATGTATTATTGTATTTTAAATTTTTTATGTGCACTCTCATTTATACTTTTCTGTATCCACCACTGATCATATCACCACTTGAATAGCATCGCTGAATCATTACATATTTAACGAAAATTACTCCATACACCAATTTTTAATAAAACCTAAAATTCGGGAAACATTATGCGAAGAAAAGAGATTGACAGACCTATTTTAAATTTGGGTCAAAATACTTATTTAGATATATATGCTAAAGTTTAAGGCTCTGTTTGGAGGGGACTTATTTTCACCGGTCAAGCGATTACGACCGCATGAACCGGACGTAACCGCTTGACTGGTGAAAATAAGTACCCCCCAAACGGAGCCTAGGAGTCATATTCATTTGTCGACAAATGATTCACAATTTCATTATAAACTCATTAAGAGTAGTGTAGTATTATTGAAGTAGGATCCGTACATTAGAAGGATGCATTACCATCGTGCCCTTTTGATGATGGAATGCATTACCGATGAAATATATAGAGAGAGAGAGCGATGTTAAATGCATGTCAGCTTTGGCTATATGCAGGCCACAGTTTTTTAAAAAGAGTGATGTTAAATGCAAATCGATTTTAGCTATATGTAAGCCACAGTTTTTTTAAAAAAGATATCATTTTTCCTTTTAAAACCGCACCCCCTCGGGGTGCGCCCAGGCCGCACCCCCCCTTGGGTGCGCCCATGCCGCACCCCCGGCCCCCTCGGGGTGCGATCACGCCACGCTCCCTTGGAATACGGCCGCGTCGCCCTCCCCTCCCCACGCAGGGTGCGGCCGCCTACCTCTCCTTCTCTCCCGACAGGGGGGCTTGCGGGAGCCCTCCCGGGCGTACTTTTCGTCAAGAGCAGCACGCCCCGATTTCTCCTTAGGGGTGCGGCTTACCGTTCCGCTATTCACCCGGAGCACTTTGCGGCATAATCAGGACGGCCCCGCAGTTCGTCGCACGCTTGGAGCACTTCAGCGCTAGTGCGCGCTCAGAACGTTTCTGAGCACCGTCAGGAAGCCTTCTCACTTTTTGTCTTTCCGGCTTCTCACTTTTTGTCTTTCCGGCGTCTCACTTTTTGTCTTTCCGGCGTCTCACCTTTTGTCTTTCCGGCTTCTCACTTTCTGTCTTTCAGGTTTCTCACTTTCTGTCTTTCAGGTTTCTCACTTTTCAGGAACGGCCAGTCGCCTTTTTCACCTCCAACGGAACTTCCCAAACTGCCCGAGCCGCCCAAACTGCCCGAAGGGCAAGGTGGTCATTTACGAAAAATGGCGATCCGTGTGCCCCAAATCGGAAAATATGATTCGTCCACCAAGCATTTATGGAAACTACCAACGACAAAATTACCGGACCGCCCCCGGCTAAAGCTATAAAAGGAGCTCCAGGGCTTTATTTGAAAGGACCTTGACTTCTGGACCCGGGAGAGATCCTTGCAGACTTTTGCGGAATTCTCCTTCGGCGCTTGAAGATCTTCTTCGTGGACTTGAAGATCTTCATCATCCCGAAAGGCGACTAGCCTTCTCACTTTCGTTCTCCAGCATTCCCAGAAGGAAAAGGCGACCAGCCTTCTCACTTTCGTTCTCCAGCATTCCCGGAAGGAAAAGGCGACCAGCCTTCTTACTTTCGTTTTCCAGCATTCCCCGAAGGAAAAGGCGACCAGCCTTCTCACTTGCGTTCTCCAGCATTCTCAGAAGGAAAAGGCGACTAGCCTTCTCACTTTTGTTCTCAGAAGGAAAAGGCGACTAGCCTTCTCACTTTGGTTCTCAGAAGGGAAAAAGACTTAGTTTTTCCGAGAGGTGGCCTGTCACCCTCGGAGTTCTCTCTCTCTCTCTCCATCATTGTAACGAGCAACGGCCTGTCGCGCTCGAGTTCTAGCGTCCAAATTGTAACCCCCCAGGAGATAGTGAAGTTTGGTCGGCACAGCTCCGGCCGCGTGGTTTTTTACCCTTTCCGGGTTTTCCACGTTAAAAAGTCCCAACGTACTCGACAAATCTCTAATTGACTGTTTGCGCGCTTAGTTCACTCACGAGCTAAGGTGGTTCAAGTGGACCGGTCTACCAAGAGCCCTAAGCGTTCCGCAACAGTTTGGCGCCGTCTGTGGGAAATGGATTCCCAAATTCCAAGCAAAGAATTTCCGAGCGCGGTACCCGCTTCGCCGGAGTTCACGGAACCGGCAAGAGTGGACACCTCCCCCGAGTTATCCGACGCGTGCAGTTTTTCAATTCCAGAGAACCCGACAAAAGGGGCGCTCATCGCTGCACCCATCTGGCCCCTTTGGCCTGAATCGACTGGCAAACCGGCCCCTCCCGCGGGAGGACAGGATCCGGGCAACGAAAAATATCAACAAAGGCGATCCCCTCTGTCAAAAACAGTTTTGGCATACCCGATTCCGTCATGGCTGAAGCTCCCGCGCTGCGAAGAGTTCCACGGGGCAGAGGACCCATACGAGCACGTTAACCACTTCCTGGTAACGATGCGGATGTTCGGACTGCCCGACCAGATCAGTTACAAGATCTTCACCAAAACCCTGCGCGGGGACGCCCTCCGCTGGTATCAAGCCCTGCCAAACGGAGTGATTCACAACTTCACCGAGTTATCCCAACTGTTCGTCGAATGGCACGAAATGCGCTCAACAAAGATTCAAGAAGAAGAGAAGCCCGACACGGACGAACCACCCCTCCTAGGGGAGGCGGGACGGAGCAAGCAGCCAGAAAAGATCAGCACAAACTTTCACCAAGAGCGTCCCTGCGCATGGATGGACTTCACCTTGAACGCAAGCGTAGGGAGTTCCCTATAAGACCCCCCCCCCCCCCCCCTCCCTAAACTGAACCTGGTTCAGGGAGGGGGGATCTTACTGCCCAAAGAGAACAACCCAGCGCTTTCCGGGTGGCAACGTCCCACCCTTTCAAGCGCTGAGCGGTCTCTTTGCCAGGCACAAGAATCATCACAACACATCAGAACGCACAGCGGAAGCAACCGAATATAGGAAAAGCTAAGCATACGGATTATATTACATAATTAAATATGGCCGGGGCCTATCGTTTTACAAAACATTGCCTCGAGGGCTACATAATCTAAACAAAAGGGAGCTCTAGGCTAGTCCTTATACTCTCGAACTTACGTCTCTGAAGATAGGGGGCGAGGCTGGGGTAATCGAACGGGCCATCTCCAAGGCTCGTAACTCATCCTGCGGTGCGGGGGCTCCTTGCTGTCCCATCTCCTGTGATTGGTTATAAGAAATAACCGTTAGTCACAGAGCTAAGTAGAAAATACATCCCCTCCCCGGATCCATATCCAGGGGGCGGCTAAAGGACAGAAATGAAATAGCCGAAGCAAGGTAGAGGGTTAGTAGCAGGTAAACATATATCTCTCCGTATATATATATAGGGCTTCCCGCCCTAAAGCTCGTAATCGCGCCGTATAGTAAGTACACAACACTATAGCGCGCAGACACGCACACCCAGGTATTCAAACCTGTACGCGCACAAAAGACCCTGTGTCGACACAGTTTAGACCGCTTTATTTCAAGCAGGGGAGCTAACCCCGCGGGCCTCACCGATGTGGCCGTCAGTGACAGTGGCCAGTCTTGCCACTTCTGAATGTAGTCGTACCGTATCATTCAGGCTCTCCTGTACAACTTGGTGTACTAACTGGATGTGAGCGACATCCGACGAGACGATTTGTAGGCCGACCAGAGGAGGTAAATCTGCAGGCTCGGAGGGTGATAACCCGTTGTGCACATCTCCCTGTCGCCATGAGTCGTCAACCCACCCGCACCGGTGCGAACGGTCTGCGGGCGTGACCAACCCGCCACTCCCAAACAATCTTCACCCGCTTTATATAAAACAAGCACATAAGTGTCGTGGCAATTCTACTCGACCGGTCACAGAACCTCTGCTCGGGAGGATTAGCGGTATGAGGGCTCCTTGCTTGGGACTAACCTGGAAGGAGGGACTCAACTCCGGGTTTTCCCCAACTAAGGCCTCGCAGGAGGGAGGATAAGCACCGCATGGTTGCCATGATAGTTCTGCATTAGCAAATAAATTAGGTCGGAAGTAGGGGCCATAACACTAAGCAGAAATATAGGCCGAAAGCAGAGGCCATAATAATAAGCTGAAAAGTAGGCCGAAAGCAGAGGCCATGGTAATAAACAGGAAAGTAGGCTGAAAGCAGAGGCCATGGTAATAAACAGAAAAGTAGGCCGAAAGCAGAGGTCATAATGACAGGACCAGTGCGAGACTGGATTTAAATGAAAGTACAGAAAGTAAATGCGGGGGACCAGTGTGAGACTGGATTTAAAGGGAAGTACAGAAAGTAAATGCGGGGGACCAGTGCGAGACTGAATTTAAAGGAAAGTACAGAAAGTAAGAGCGGGGGACCAGTGCGAGACTGGATTTAAAGGAAAGTACAGAACGTAAATACGGGGGACCAGTGCGAGACTGGATTTAACAGAAAGTACGGAAGGCAGTAAAAGCATAAAAGGAAGGGTCAGTAGTCCAATCACTCCATAAGAGGAGGCTTCAATCGTCGACTCCGTTCTTTTATTATTGTCGCGCCGGGATTAAATTTCGGCGCCGCGCCGCGATTTCGTTCCGATTTTCGCGTCGATATTCCGAGCTTAGTCGATTCCTTGGATAGATACGCATAATTTTTAATAGGCATTTAAAAATATGCGTCGAGAGGACGCCTATTCATTTCGATGAATTTCGCTCTTTTTGCGCGTTTATTTTCGCTTGTAAAAGCTTTTGGAGGACCAAAATAAGAAACCACACCTTCCAATTTTAATAGTGGTTATAAAACACCTTTAATTAGAGCCCTTAATTTTTTGGTGATTTTTGCGAACTTATTTGGACGTTTATTTTCTCAAAATAAACCCTATAAAGGGTTTTAAAAATAGTAAAATTCCTCCTAAAAATCTCAAAAAAATACAGGAGGTGCCCCTTAGAGAGGGGCACATTTTTCATCTAGAAATGTTTTTCTGAAATTGCCCCATTTTTCCTCAAAAAAATGGGGAAGAAAATAAGGGTTTTGGGGTGCGATTAGAGGAAGGCAGAAGGCTGGGGGCGCCACACCGGGCGCCCTCCTTGGGTCCCCACAGCGAATCCACAGCGGATCCGCTGTGGGGGGGCACACAGTTGGAGGAAGGCGGGGTGGGAGTTAAGAAAATATCGGGGGCGGCCGCTGGCGCCGCCCCCGGTCGGTGCGCCGGGGGCCGGCTACTCCTCCGGTGATGGTCCGGCGGCCTGGTGCCGCCGGCCACCGCCGGGGAGAGCGAGGAAATGGGCGGGAGGCGGTGGCGCGGCCTGCATGGGCCATGCAGGCCCGCTACGCTACCGCCTCCGCAGAGAGGGCGCCGACGCCGCCCCCGGTCGGTGCACCGGGGGTCGGCGCCCACTCCGGTGGTGGTCCGGTGGCCTGGCGCCGCCGGAGCCCACCGGAAAGAGAAGCAGAAGAGGACGGGGAGGCGCGGCGCAGTCGGCATGGTCCATGCCGGCCTGCTGCGCCGCCGCCTCCTCGTGCAGGGCCCTCCCTGCCGCCCCTGGTCGGGGCGCCGGGGAGGGGGCAACCCTCCGGCGGTGTTCCGGCGGCCTGGAGTCGCCGGCCGCCGCCGGGGAAGGGGATTATTCCCCTACAGGAAAACGGGGAGGAGGGGGAGGCCACGGGTGCCGCCGGCTGCGTCCTCCGGCGGCCCGGCCGCCTCCCCTGTGCCGGCGCCGAGGTCCCCGAGAGGGGACCTACATCCCCCAGCGCCACCACCGGCGCTGGGGGAGAAGGCTTCCACGGCCAGCCTCCTCCCCGAGCCTTGCAAGGCTCGGGGCGGCGGCCGGCGACGTACAGG
Source organism: Dactylorhiza incarnata (assembly GCA_033032865.1). Classification (NCBI taxonomy): domain Eukaryota; kingdom Viridiplantae; phylum Streptophyta; class Magnoliopsida; order Asparagales; family Orchidaceae; genus Dactylorhiza; species Dactylorhiza incarnata. The sequence goes on along the minus strand of JAWHQI010000046.1, from coordinate 2,609,828 downwards.
CGACGGGGAGAGGGGCGGCCTCCTCCGGGAGGTAGGAAGGGGGAGGGGGGAGGTTCTACCTGAGGTGGAGGTGGGGCTCGAGAGGTAGAAGGGTGGTGGCCGGCCATGAGGAGGGAGGAGGAGGTGTCGGCTGGGTGGCTTGCTCCGGCAAGGTGGAGGAGGAGGAGGGCTGGGCTGGGCTGGTCGGCAGGGTGAGGCTGAGAGGGAGTGGGGGTGGGGGGGGGGGGGGGGGGGGGGGGTTGAGAGGGGCTGCCCCTTCCTTTTATAGGAAGGGGGAGCTCTCCTCCTTATCCCCCACGTGGGGATAAAAGAGGGGGAGATATTTTCTCCCCCTCCCCTCCCTTCTCTCTCTCTTGCCCCCCTTTGCCCCAAGTAGGGGCTGCCTATTCATGGACAGCCCCTTTTCTTGGGGTGGGGGGGGGGGGGGGGGGGGGGGGGGGGCTTTCTCCCCCCCCCCCCCCCCCCTTTTTCCTTTTCATTTCTCAATAAATTTCAAGCAGGGGGGGGGGGGGGGGGTTGACTGAGTCAACTTAGGGCGGGGCCCTCCTTGGCCCCCGGGGTCCAATAAGAGTTACCGGGGCTGATGTCGGGTTCGTATGCTTTATATCTCGTGCGTTGCACTGAGGCGATTTGCATAGTCGTAAAATGACATACTCTCCATACGACCTTGAATCGAGGCCCAACGAATTCCGTTGCGCTCGTATTGTTCGCACGAGTTTAACGGAACTGACGGAAGTCCAATCGGGGTTCGTATGGTCACTATTCATAATAATGAGGTAGTGGCGCGCTACGACACCCGAAATGGTCGTTTTCTCCAAATGACCTCGGATCGAAGTGCAACGAATTCCGTTGCGCTTGTATTGTCCATACAAGTCTAACGGAACTGACGGAAGTCCAATCGGGGTTCGTATGGTCACTATTCATAATAATGAGGTAGTGGTGCGCTACGACACCCGAAATGGTCGTTTTCTCCAAACGACCTCGGATCGAAGTGCAACGAATTCCGTTGAGCTTGTATTGTCCATATAAGTCTAACGGAACTGACGGAAGTCCAATCGGGGTTTGTTTGGTCACTGTACCCCAATGATTTATTTGCGGCACGCAACGTTACTTAAGATGGTAGTTTTCTACTGCTCGGGCCTACTTTTATTGGGCTCACTAGGGTCTAGTGGCCCAATAAAAGTTGGGATGCTACAATCCAATAAAAATAAAGAGATTTTCGTCCCTGAAAATTGGCTAAAGTAGGGGTTTAAAGGATATACCTGGGGGAAAGAGTGCCGGGTATTTTTCTCGAACGAGCGTTTCTGGTTCCCAAGTAAACTCTTCGCGTCCACAGTTTGACCACAAGATCTTGACCATCGTGATGGTTTTGTTTCGCAGTTCTTTGATCTTGGAGTCCACTATCTTCACTGGTTCGAGTTGGACGGATCGGTCGGATTGTACTGATGTCGGTGACACGGGGAGATGTTGCTCGGGTTGGCGGAGTACACGTCTCAGCGAGGAGACGTGAAACACGTCGTGGAGGTTTCCCAGCTCGGCTGGCAAAGCTAACCTATAAGCCACCTGGCCAACTCTTTCGATGACTTGATATGGGCCTAAGTAGCGGGGGTCCAGCTTTTTCTGCTCCTTTATTCGGGATATCCCGTGCCTCGGCTTAATTTTCAAGAAAACCATATCTCCCACGTTGAATTCCACCATCCGATGACGCGCATCATAATATTTGGCTTGCCGGCTCTGCGCTTCTAGCATATGTTCCCGGATTAACCTTACTGCGGCAGTGGTATCGTCTATGTAGGTGACCCCTAAGGCTTCGGGGTCCTCATCTTGTGCCCAAGATAGTGGGGTCCGACAGCGTCTTCCGTAGAGGGCTTCGTAAGGTGCCATCTTGATGCTTGCCTGGAAGCTGTTGTTATATGAAAATTCCACCAGAGGTAGTAACTGCTCCCATGGCTCGTTGTGTTCCACTATGCATAATCGGAGAAGATCTTCCATCGTCCGGTTTGTTCTTTCCGTCTGCCCATCGGTCTGGGGGTGGAAGGCGGTGCTAAATGCCAATCTGGTTCCTAGATAAGCTTGCACTCTTCTCCATTCCTTCGATGTAAAGCGCCCGTCGCGGTCCGAGACGATTGATTTGGGTATTCCATGAAATCGGACTACCTGCTCAATAAATAGTCGGGCTAAAATGTCGACACCGTCGCCTTGCCGGTTCGGGATGAATCAGGGCTACCTTGGTAAGGCGGTCTACTACGAACCATATGGAGTCGTTACCTGCACGAGATCGGGGTAAGCCATGGACAAAGTCCATGGAGATATCCTCGAACTTCCATTCTGGTATGGGCAGGGGTTGTAGTAGGCCCCTTGGGCTTCGACACTCTGCCTTGACCAGTTGACTGGTCTGGCAGTGCGCAACATAGTTGGTGACGTCCCTCTTCATTCCTGGCCAGTATAAAGTCCTTCGTAGGTCTGTATACATCTTCACTACCCCTGGGTGTATTGAATACCTTGTTTGATGTGCTTTACGGAGTATCTCCTCCCGGATCCCCTCGGCAGCGGGAATGAATATGCGGTGTCTGTATTGTAGGATGCCATCATACAAGTTGTAGTCTTCTTGTGCACCGTGTTGCAAGGCCTGAATGATCGGTGCTGCTTCAACGTCGATCTTCTGTGCTTCTCTTATCCTGTCCCTGATGTCGCACTGAATCTCCATCCAGTAGAGTTAGGCCCGATATTCCATCGGATTCCTACGGGTGATGAGGATAATATCCAGTTCTGCCAAAGATTCGACTAATTCCTCCGGTACCATTTCTAACCAATTCCCGGTCCTTGGAGGCTGCCGACTCAGGGCGTCTGCAACCTTATTAGCCTTGTCGGGGTGGTACTGAAGGGCGAAGTCGTAATCGCAGAGAAATTCCAACCACCGGCGTTGTCGAAGGTTCAGCTCCTTCTGGGTGAAGACATACTTGAGGCTCTTATGATCGGAGAAAATCTCGCATCGTACCCCGTAGAGGTAGTGTCTCCAAACCTTTAATGCGAAAACTACCGCCCCCAATTCTAGATCGTGGGTGGCGTAGTTTAGTTCGTGCGGCTTGAGCTGACGTGAGGCGTAGGCAACTACCTTGCCATGTTGCATAAGCACGGCTCCCAATCCTTTCAGAGAGGCATCAGCATAGATCTGGAAGCCCTCAGTTCCTGAGGGAAGAGTCAGGATCGGGGCTGATATCAGCGGTTCTTCAGTTCGATGAACGCTGCTTCGCACTCGGGAGACCAATGGAATGTCACATCCTTTTTGGTGAGGGAGGTAAGCGGTAACGCAATCTTGGAGAATCCTTCGACGATCTTACGGTAGTAGCCGGCGAGGCCAAGGAAACTTCGGATGTCTGCCGCTGTCTTAAGTGGCGGCCAATCTCGTACCTCTTGTACTTTGGCTTGATCCACTGCTACCCCGTTCTTGTTAACTGTGTGTCCCAGAAAACCGACTTCTTCCATCCAGAACTCGCATTTGCTAAACTTGGCGAACAGCGAGTGCTCTCTTAGCTTAAGCAGAACCATTTGGAGGTGCCGGGAGTGATCGGTTTTGTTCCTCGAGTAGATGAGGATATCATCTATGAAGACTATTACGAAAAGATCCAGGAAGGGTTTAAATACGGTATTCATTAAAGCCATGAAGGCGGACGGGGCATTGGTTAACCCAAATGGCATTACCATGAACTCGTAAAGTCCGTAGCGGGAGCTGAAGGCGGTCTTGGGAATATCCTCTTCTCGCACTCTGAGTTGATAGTAGTCGGATCTTAAATCCATCTTGGAAAAGACGGACGCGCCTTGCAGCTGATCGAACAATTCATCTATCCGGGGTAGGGGATAGGTATTCCGGACAGTGAGTTTATTCAATTCTCTGTAGTTAATGCAGAGACACAGAGATCCATCCTTCTTCTTAACAAACAGTACTGGGGCTCCCCAGGGAGAAGTACTAGGACGTACGAATCCTGCGTCGACTAACTCTTGTAGTTGAATCTTGAGCTCGGCCAGTTCCCTCGGGGCCATCCGGTACGGTGCTCGGGATACTGGTCGGGCCCCTTGAGTAAGTTCGATTCGGAAGTCCACTTCCCGTTGCGGGGGCAACCAGGGAAGGGACTCTGGGAAGATATCTGGGAAGTCCCTGATTACCGGCACTTTAGCGAGTACTTGTGTCGTGTCTTCCATCTCAAAGTAGATTAGGTATACCTCGTCCTTCCGTCGAACTGCCTTGACGGTTTGTGCAGATGTTAAGATAATGCGGGTGACAGAGGGTATACCTGCTAGCGTGATAAATTGCCCATTCGGATTCTGGAGGCGGATTTCTCGAGTTGAACAATTGATTTGGGCATTGTGCTCGGCCAACCAATCCATCCCCAGAATGATGTCGAATCCGGTTATTGCCAAAACGGTTGCGTTGACTTCGAATTCTATGCCTCTTAGCATTGCCTGGAAGGAACACTTTTCGGTGGAAGTCATATCTGATCCATCCGGGAGTCGTATTCGGATTGACATCCCGGATGATCGCACCGTGTTCTCCTTGTCAGCGATGAAGTTTTGTGCAACGAAAGAATGTGTGGCGCCGGTATCGAACAGTGTTTTAGCGGGATGACCTTCTACCAAAAGTAAACCTGATAGCATATATATATATATCATGATCATAAGCTTTTCACAAATATACAGGAGTAGGGATGACATATACAAAAGTCCCAATATATAAAGCTATAACATCTCCTAGGATATCGTACTATCGGAAGTAGATACCTATCACTACGTCAGGAGCAGGACCGTGCTGAAGATCCAACGCGTATGCCTCGAGCGGTGCTGCTCTGCCCTGCCTAGCCGGCTCCCTCCTGCCTGCGGGACGTCCTCTGCGTCCACCTCGTCCTCTCTCCGCTGCTCTCTGTACTGCTCCTAAACCGGGTCTCCCGGTAGCTTGTGGGCAGAAGGCTCGTGTATGCCCAGGCTGCTGGCGTAGGTAGCAGTTCCCTGTGAAGGGAACATCTCGTCGTGCGGCTGGGACGACCTGAGGTGCTGGGGCTGGGGGTGCTGGTCGGGGCTGGGGTGCCTGCCTATATGGCTGGTGACACTAACACTGTCTCCCGTCTCGGCTCTGCCTGCGAGGACCTACTCCTCTCTCTCGGCCCTGAGTCCGGGGAACACCTACGTGTCCCCTCCGCTGCTGAGCTACCATCCGCTGGTCCATCTCTAGAGCGGTGGCATGTGAGGCGATCGTGTGGAAGGATGCCTGGGAAATCATGATCAGGGCCTGACGGAGGTCGTCTCGTAATCCCCGGTAAAATCTGGCCTCCCTGTCTTTATCCGTACCTGCTAAGGTCCCGGCGAAGCGGGCCAGGTGGATAAACTCTCTCTGGTAGTCTGGAACCGTCCTATCTCCCTGCCTGATCTGCAGGAACCGTTCCTGGAGCGCCATCCGGTCTGCATCCGAAATGAAATGCTCTAAGAAGGCCTCTGAGAACTCCCCCCAGAAGATCGTGCTGAGTGGTCGTCCTCTGAAGGTAGAGCGGCTAGCGGCCCTCCACCAGTCCCGGGCATAGCCCTCCAGCATGGTCACCACCAGGAACACTGCGGCTACTGCGGGGCACATCATCCCTACTAGAAGCTCCTCTACCCTCTCCACCCACTCCTCGGCCTGGATGGCTGACTCGGTACCTCGGAAGGTGGGGGGCCTTAGCCCTCGGAATGTCGTCTGCAGATTGGTGGGTACGGTGGCCTGCTGTGGTGGCCGTAAGGTAGCTGTCTGGAAGGCGGCTAACAGGGCTACCAGGGTCTGTCTGAGCTCTGTCTCTCCGAACGGAACTGCGGCTGGAGCGGCCGGGGCTAGTGGTGGAGTGGTGGGGTGGTACTGGTCCCGAGAGGAGGACCTTCCGTTACATGACTCCGGTATCTGGAGAAGTAACAAACGGGTATCAGAACTTGCAAAAATAAGGGAATTTTGCAGGACTGAAAGAAAAGGAAGCGGAAAGCGTGTGGGTGTACTACCGTGCAGTCTCGGATCCTTAACCTTAAACCTAAAGGGTCCACCAGGCTTCCGCTGCGTGGTTCGTCCCGAACCAAGAAACGGAACCGGGGGAAGGGAGGATCGAAAGACTGCCCCATGTGGTCGGATCGTGGTGGCTCTGATCCATTTGTAAGACCCCCCCCTCCCTAAAGGGGGGATCTTACTGCCCAAAGAGGACAACCCAGCGCTTTCCTGGTGGCAACGTCCCACCCTTTCAAGCGCTGAGCGGTCTCTTTGCCAGGCATAAGAATCATCACAACACATCAGAATGCACATCGGAAGCAATCGAATATAGGAAAAGCTAAGCATGCGGATTATATTACATAATTAAATATGGCCGGGGCCTATCGTTTTACAAAACATTGCCTCGAGGGCTACATAATCTAAACAAAAGGGAGCTCTAGGCTAGTCCTTATACTCTCGAACTCACGTCTCTGAAGATAGGGGGCGAGGCTGGGGTAATCGAACGGGCCATCTCCAAGGCTCGTAACTCATCCTGCGGTGCGGGGGCTCCTTGCTGTCCCATCTCCTGTGATTGGTTATAAGAAATAACCGTTAGTCACAGAGCTAAGTAGAAAATACATCCCCTCCCCGGATCCATATCTAGGGGGCGGCTAAAGGACATAAATGAAATAGCCGAAGCAAGGTAGAGGGTTAGTAGCAGGTAAACATATATCTCTCTGTATATATATATAGGGCTTCCCGCCCGAAAGCTCGTAATCGCGCCGTATAGTAAGTACACAACACTATAACGCGCAGACACGCACACCCAGGTATTCAAACATGTACGCACACAAAAGACCCTATGTCGACATAGTTTAGACCGCTTTATTTCAAGCAGGGGAGCTAACCCCGCGGGCCTCACCGATGTGGCCGTCGGTGACAGTGGCCAGTCTTGCCACTTCTGAATGTAGTCGTACCGTATCATTCAGGCCCTCCTGTACAATTTGGTGTACTAACTGGATGTGAGCGACATCCGACGAGCCGATTTGTAGGCCGACCAGAGGAGGTAAATCTGCAGGCTCGGAGGGTGATAACCCGTTGTGCACATCTCCATGTCGCCATGAGTCGTCAACCCACCCGCACCGGTACGAACGGTCTGCGGGCGTGATCAACCCGCCACTCCCAAACAATCTTCACCCGCTTTATATAAAACAAGCACATAAGTGTCGTGGCAATTCTACTCGACCGGTCACACAACCTCTGCCCGGGAGGATTAGCGGTATGAGGGCTCCTTGCTTGGGACTAACCTGGGAGGAGGGACTCAACTCCGGGTTTTCCCCAACTAAGGCCTCGCAGGAGGGAGGATAAGCACCGCATGGTTGCCATGACAGTTTTGCATTAGCAAATAAATTAGGTCGGAAGCAGGGGCCATAACACTAATATAGGCCGAAAGCAGAGGCCATAATAATAAGCTGAAAAGTAGGCCGAAAGCAGAGGCCATGGTAATAAACAGGAAAGTAGGCCGAAAGCAGAGGCTATGGTAATAAACAGAAAAGTAGGCCGAAAGCAGAGGCCATAATGACAGGACCAGTGCGAGACTGGATTTAAATGAAAGTACAGAAAGTAAATGCGGGGGACCAGTGTGAGACTGGATTTAAAGGGAAGTACAGAAAGTAAATGCGGGGGACCAGTGCGAGACTGGATTTAAAGGAAAGTACAGAAAGTAAGAGCGGGGGACCAGTGCGAGACTGGATTTAAAGGAAAGTACAGAACGTAAATGCGGGGAACCAGTGCGAGACTGGATTTAACGGAAAGTACGGAAGGCAGTAAAAGCATAAAAGGAAGGGTCAGTAGTCCAATCACTCCATAAGAGGAGACTTCAATCGTCGACTCCGTTCTTTTATTATTGTCGCGCCGGGATTAAATTTCGGCGCCGCGCCGCGATTTCGTTCCGATTTTCGCGTCGATATTCCGAGCTTAGTCGATTCCTTGGATAGATACGCATAATTTTTAATAGGCATTTAAAAATATGCGTCGAGGGGACGCCGATTCATTTCGATGAATTTCGCTCTTTTTGCGCGTTTATTTTCGCTTGTAAAAGCTTTTGGAGGACCAAAATAAGAAACCACACCTTCCAATTTTAATAGTGGTTATAAAACACCTTTAATTAGAGCCCTTAATTTTTTGGTGATTTTTGCGAACTTATTTGGACGTTTATTTTCTCAAAATAAACCCTATAAAGGGTTTTAAAAATAGTAAAATTCCTCCTAAAAATCTCAAAAAAAATACAGGAGGTGCCCCTTAGAGAGGGGCACATTTTTCATCTAGAAATGTTTTTCTGAAATTGCCCCATTTTTCCTCAAAAAAATGGGGAAGAAAATAAGGGGTTTGGGGTGCGATTAGAGGAAGGGAGAAGGCTGGGGGCGCCACACCGGGCGCCCTCCTTGGTTCCCCACAGCGGATCCACAGCGGATCCGCTGTGGGGGGCACACAGTTGGAGGAAGGCGGGGCGGGAGTTAAGATAATTGGAGCCGCACGATTTTCCTGGGGGAAAATCGTGCGACTCCCGATTAATATCGGGAGGCGGCCGCTGCCGCCGCCGGGCACCGGCTGGCTGGGGCCGGCGCCGCCCCCGGTCGGTGCGCCGGGGGCCGTCGACTCCTCCGGTGATGGTCCGGCGGCCTGGTGCCGCCGGCCACCGCCGGGGAGAGCAAGGAAACGGGCGGGAGGCGGTGGCGCGGCCTGCATGGGCCATGCAGGCCCGCTACGCTACCGCCTCCGCAGAGAGGGCGCCGGCGCCGCCCTCGGTCGGTGCGCCGGGGGTCGGCGCCCACTCCGGTGGTGTTCCGGTGGCCTGGCGCCGCCGGAGCCCACCGGAAAGAGAAGCAGAAGAGGACGGGGAGGCGCGGCGCAGTCGGCATGGGCCATGCCGGCCTGCTGCGCCGCCGCCTCCTCGTGCAGGGCCCTCCCTGCCGCCCTGGTCGGGGCGCCGGGGAGGGGGCAACCCTCTGGCGGTGTTCCGGCGGCCTGGAGCCGCCGGCCGCCGCCGGGGAAGGGGATTATTCCCCTACAGGAAAACGGGGAGGAGGGGGAGGCCACGGGTGCCGCCGGCTGCGTCCTCCGGCGGCCCGGCCGCCTCCCCTGTGCCGGCGTCGAGGTCCCCGAGAGGGGACCTACCTCCCCCAGCGCCACCACCGGCGCTGGGGGAGAAGGCGTCCACGGCCAGCCTCCTCCCCGAGCCTTGCAAGGCTCGGGGCGGCGCCCGTCGACGTACAGGCGACGGGGAGAGGGGCGGCCTCCTCCGGGAGGTAGGAAGGGGGAGGGGGGAGGTTCTACCTGAGGTGGAGGTGGGGCTCGAGAGGTAGAAGGGTGGTGGCCGGCCATGAGGAGGGAGGAGGAGGTCTCGGCTGGGTGGCTTGCTCTGGCAAGGTGGAGGAGGAGGAGGGCTGGGCTGGGCTGGTCGGCAGGGTGAGGCTGAGAGGGAGTGGGGTGGGGGGTTTGAGAGGGGCTGCCCCTTCCTTTTATAGGAAGGGGGAGCTCTCCTCCTTATCCCCCACGTGGGGATAAGGGAGGGGGAGATATTTTCTCCCCCTCCCCTCCCTTCTCTCTCTCTCTTGCCCCCCTTTGCCCCAAGTAGGGGCTGCCTATTCATGGGCAGCCCCTTTTCTTGGGGGGGGGGGGGGGGGGGGGGGGGCTTTCTCTCTCCCCCCCCCCCCCCTTTTTCCTTTTCATTTCTCAATAAATTTCAAGCAGGGGGGGGGGGGGTTGACCGAGTCAACTTAGGGCGGGGTCCTCCTTGGCCCCCGGGGTCCAATAAGAGTTACCGGGGCTGATGCTGGGTTCGTATGCTTTATATCTCGTGTGTTGCACTGAGGCGATTTGCATAGTCGTAAAATGACATACTCTCCATACGACCTTGAATCGAGGCCCAACGAATTCCGTTGCGCTCGTATTGTTCGCACGAGTTTAACGGAACTGACGGAAGTCCAATCGGGGTTCGTATGGTCACTATTCATAATAATGAGGTAGTGGCGCGCTACGACACCCGAAATGGTCGTTTTCTCCAAACGACCTCGGATCGAAGTGCAACGAATTCCGTTGCGCTTGTATTGTCCATACAAGTCTAACGGAACTGACGGAAGTCCAATCGGGGTTCGTATGGTCACTATTCATAATAATGAGGTAGTGGCGTGCTACGACACCCGAAATGGTCGTTTTCTCCAAACGACCTCGGATCGAAGTGCAACGAATTCCGTTGCGCTTGTATTGTCTATATAAGTCTAACGGAACTGACGGAAGTCCAATCGGGGTTTGTTTGGTCACTGTACCCCAATGATTTAGTTGCGGCACGCAACGTTACTTAAGATGGTAGTTTTCTACTGCTCGGGCCTACTTTTATTGGGCTCACTAGGGTCTAGTGGCCCAATAAAAGTTGGGATGTTACATCCCCCCTGTGAGTTGAGGAAAGCATTGATAACTCACCGCATCTCCTTCAACGTCCTATTCCTGGCAGCAATAGTCCGGCTCAAACTCCTGAGCGGGAACCTCAAGCTTAGGGCCAGCGACGCGGAGCTCCCAGATGGAACTACAGTACCAACCGTAGGAATTATCACCCTCCCCGTACAAGTGGGGGCGCGCCCAGAACCAGTCCAGTACGATGTACAGTTCGTCGTCGCCGAAGCAAACTCCCCTTACGACGCAATATTTGGGAGTCTCCTACTGGACGCCCTGGACCACGACGTTTCCATGTCCGGACGCATGGCCAGCAAAGGGAGTATTCTCAAAAGCGCGATGCACGGTCTCGACACACCCACCTCCAGGCTCCCTTGGATCAACAACAACCCGTCACCGAAACCGAAATCTGAGAAGCAGGGTGCGTGGAAAGGCCACGCAACTCCTGCAATAGTTGGAAAAGCCAAACTTCAGGCAATGGCGGATCCGCCGCCCTTCGATATGAGTCGCAAGAGAAAGGGACAGCAGCAGCAGCCCGAGGAGGCCGAACTGCCCGCTCAGAACCAAACAGACCGCCCCCGAGAGCTGGCAAGCCAAGGCTCCCGAAACTTCACCCCGCTAAACACACCACGCGAACATATATTGTCCATAATCTGTAATAGCAAGATCATCCACTGGCCCAAAAAGCTCTCTCTGCACAGGAGAGATCAATCTCAGTTTTGCCACTTCCACAAAGGCCGAGGACACCGAACGGAGCAATGTGCCCGACTGAAAGATGAAATCGAACGTCTTGTCCAATTAGGATACTTAGAGGCCTTTCGCAAGGAGACACAGAAGAAGGCCAACGAAGGTCAACCGCCAGGCCACGGTCGCCCACCAAGCTGAACAACCGAAAAGACTCGGGCAAGCGTAACGCAAATGAAGCTCAACGTTATCTTCTCTTTCAATAAAACCTGTATCAGAAACTTATCGACTCCGGAATCGCAAGACTACACTTGCGCATGTATCAGTATTCATTTTTAAATTAAATTTTACTTGCTATAAGCCATTCTACTGCAGGTACCGCTTCGGGGCCCTGCCCCGGGGACTTTGCACCGCCGTCGATTGAAGGTTCGTCCTTCTCCTCCTTCGTCAACTCCCGGTGTCGTAGGGGCCTGCCCCCCCTGCGTTCACCTCGATTTGAATACACCTGCTATTCACCGGCCAAAGCCGCGAGCACAGACTCGTGCACCAAAGCCGCGAGCACAGACTCGTCCCTAAAGCCGCGAGCACAGACTCGTGCACCAAAGCCGCGAGCACAGACTCGTGCACCAAAGCCGCGAGCACAGACTCGTACACCAAAGCCGCGAGCACAGACTCGTGCACCAAAGCCGCGAGCCCAGACTCGTGCACCAAAGCCGCCAGCACAGACTCGTGCGAGAAAGCCGCAAGCACAGACTTGCGCAAACTAACTTTTTATATATATATATACATCTGCAAGCCGCGGGCTCCGTCTCGTGCGAAACTCATTTTGAAAACAAACAAACTATGCAGGTGCCAACAACCAGATTAACAGGATCGCACAAAGAAGTAAATACGATGAACACAATAGGAGGGTACAACCGCGTCAGCTCAACGCTGCGCACAAAGCAGACAACAATACGGAAAGCGGAACAGCAAAATGCAAACAAACCAACTCAGAACGACACACAAGCAAACAATGGTATGGAAAGCAAGGAAACAGAAGACGATCAACGTCAATCCTCGGTTGCGTCCGAGCACTCATCCTCCGAAAGGTCTCCCGCTCCAATACCGGCTGTGTCACACCTGAACTTCCTCACCACCAGGCGAAGAGTCTTCTGAATACCACGCTGGAAGGCAACTTCACGCTCATCCTCCAACAGGGGCTCGACCTCCTTCGTCATGACCTCGGCACGGATCTCCTCCGCCATCTGGAACCGCTCCTCGACAAAAGCGAGAGAATCTCGGAATTCGGCCACTCCGGCCGCCTTGGCATCTTCAAGGCTGCGCTCGACAGACGACAGCCGCTCCACCTCACTTCGCAGAAACCCCAGCTCCCCCTCCATGCGGAACATCTCCCCCTGAGCTTCAGATAGCTGACGAAGCGCATCCTGGGCAAGAGCCTTGTCTTCGTCGTACGCCTCCTGCAGCTTCTCAACCTCAGATTGGAAAGAAGAGAGGTCGGCCTCCAGCTGCTTGACACGGGAAAAGTCGCGATCCCTCCTCCTCTGTAAAGCAGACATGTCCCTCTTCATCACGCTCAGCTCCTCCTGGAGGGAAATGTAGCTGTCCTTGAGACCCACATAACAGTCATTCCACGTGAGAGCGACATTGGTCAGAACATTCGCCTGCAAACACAAAAGAAGCAGTCAGGAAACATAAACAACGAAGGCAAAGACGAGTCAAGACCCAAGGAAGAAAAGCTTCGCTTACCGCAGAAGTCATCTCCTGAAGAGACGAGGAAACTCGCCTCGACGGTGGTAAGGGGGGAGGCGGCGGCAAATCTCCCTGCACGACTTGATCGGCGGTGGGGGACGTCAGGATCTCGACCTCCGGGTCGGATGGAATCGGCTCTCTCTGACAACGACTCGGGCCGGCCTCGTGATCGTGGCTCCCAGGCTCCGACAAGGTAGAGCACGAACCAGGAACTCCGTTCTTGAAGACAATCTTCCTTTTTTTCCCACGCTCCAGGGGAACCGCAGCCTCCCGCTCAGGGTCCCAAGAAAGCCCCACTGAAAGCAGTCGACCCTCCTCCACGCAGTTGCGCACGCTGAACAAAGCCTTCGACAGCCCCTCTCGGCCAGGAAAGCCGGGCATAGGAAGGAACTCGTCTTCCCGACCGGTCAGTCGACGACAGCGTCCAGGGAGTGACCTCCAAAGCTCAGGCAGCTCCCAACGATTCCGAACGTACCCATAGAGGGTATTCCCGTGGCGATAATCTATCTTCTCGCCAAAATGAAACCAGTTTTTGTTGCTCCGAACCTCAATCCGGCAGCCCGAGTCAGTGGTAGCCTCACACCAATCCTTGAAGAGCTCGAGTGAAAAGCGCGCACTGTGCTCTCGAAAGAACACCACCAGCCCTATGATATTCGACATCCCGGCAGGTGTAAACTGAGTAATTGGGACGCCGCAGAACCGGAATATTTCAATAGCCTCCTCCGATGGAGGGATGCGGAATCCGGACTTCAGGCAGCTCTCAGAAAGTGTCATGTAACCCGTGGGTGGATTCTGGACGCGCTCTTCCACCCCCGGAATTTTCACCTCGACATTCTGAGGCAATCCAAACCGCTTGCGCCACACCTCGATTCGCGCATCGTCAAGTGAAGAGCGTAGGCGCATCGGCCTCGACTGACTGCCCCGCTTCGAAGCCTGAAAGGAAAAGCAAACACACATAAGAATGAGCGTGTCAGAAAATCCAATGTATTGCAAGTTCACACGCGGGGGCGCGCGGACATCGGCCGCACCCGGAGGCACGCAGGCACCAACCACACGCAAGACCGCACGAGCGTCGGCCGCCTGCGCCCTCACCCCCCTTCGCCGCGCGCGGGAGCCAGTGCACACCGGCCGCACGAGGGCACCCACCTGCGCGCGGGCGCGCAAGGGCAGCACCCACGCACAGGCGCGCAGGAGCAGCACCCGCGCGCAAATGCAGCCCCACGCGCGCGGGAGCGCACAGGGGCAGCACCCGCGCGCACGCGCGGCACTCGCGCGCGCGGGCGCGCGGTAACAGCACCCACGTGCGGGAGCGCGCGGGGGTAGCACCCGCGCACGGAGGCGCGCGCGCGCCAGCCGGGCGCCCCTCCGCAGGCCCCGGCCATGCGCAAGCGCGCTTGGGCGCGCGCCGTCCCCCCGCCGGCCGTGCACAGCACCCGCGCGTGCGCCGCCCCTCCGCCGGCCGCGGCCGTGGCCGTGCGCAAGCGCACCCGGGCGCCGCCCCTTCGCCCGCTCCGGCCGCGCGCAAGGGCGCCCGGGCGCCGGTCGCCCAAGCGCCTTCTCGCCGCCCGCTTTCTCGTCCGCCGCCGCCCCTTCGCCAAGCCGCGCCCTGCGCGGGGTGCGGCCAAGCCGCGCCCTGCGCGGGGTGCGGCCAAGCCGCGCCCTGCGCGGGGTGCGGCCAAGCCGCGCCCCCTCGGGGTGCGCCCGGGCCGCACCCCCCTTGGGTGCGCCCATGTCGCACCCCCTCGGGGTGCGGTCGCGCCACGCTCCCTTGGAATACGGCCGCGTCGCCCTCCCCTCCCCACACAGGGTGCGGCCGCCTACCTCTCCTTCTCTCCCGACAGGGGGGCTTGCGGGAAGCCCTCACGGGCTTACTTTTCGTCAAGAGCAGCACGCCCTGATTTCTCCTTAGGGTTGCGGCTTACCGTTCCGCTATTCACCCGGAGCACTTTGCGGCATAATCAGGACGGCCCCGCAGTTCGTCGCACGCTTGGAGCACTTCAGCGCTAGCGCGCGCTCAGAACGTTTCTGAGCACAGTCAGGAAGCCTTCTCAATTTTTGTCTTTCCGGCTTCTCACTTTTTGTCTTTCCGGCGTCTCACTTTGTCTTTCCGGCGTCTCACTTTTTGTCTTTCCGGCTTCTCACTTTCTGTCTTTCAGGTTTCTCACTTTTCAGGAACGGTCAGTCGCCTTTTTCACCTCCAACGGAACTGCCCAAACTGCCCGAGCCGCCCAAACTGCCCAAAGGGCAAGGTGGTCATTTACGAAAAATGGCGATCCGTGTGCCCCAAATCGGAAAATATGATTCGTCCACCAAGCATTTATGGAAACTACCAACGGCAAAATTACCGGACCGCCCCCGGCTAAAGCTATTAAAGGAGACTCTGGGCTTCATTTGAAAGGACCTTGACTTCTGGACCCGGGAGAGCTCCTTGCAGACTTTTGCGGAATTCTCCTTCGGCGCTTGAAGATCTCCTTCGTGGACTTGAAGATCTTCATCATCCCGAAATGCGACAGCCTTCTCACTTTCGTTCTCCAGCATTCCCGGAAGGAAAAGGTGACCAGCCTTCTCACTTTCGTTCTCCAGCATTCCCGGAAGGAAAAGGCGATCAGCCTTCTCACTTTTGTTCTCCAGCATTCCCCGAAGGAAAAGGCGACCAGCCTTCTCACTTGCGTTCTCCAGCATTCTCAGAAGAAAAAGACGACTAGCTTTCTCACTTTTGTTCTCAGAAGGAAAAGACGACTAGCCTTCTCACTTTGGTTCTCAGAAGGGAAAAATGCTTAGTTTTTCCGAGAGGTGGCCTGTCACCCTCAGAGTTCTCTCTCTCTCCATCATTGTAACGAGCAGCGCCAGTCGCGCTCGAATTCTAGCATCCAAATTGTAACCCCCCAGGAGATAGTGAAGTTTGGTCGGCACAGCTCCGGCCGCGTGGTTTTTTACCCTTTTCCGGGTTTTCCACGTTAAAAAGCGTACTCGACAAATCTCTAATTGACTGTTTGCGCGCTTAGTTCGCTCACGAGCTAAGGTGGTTCAAGTGGACCGGTCTACCAGGAGCCCTAAGCGTTCCGCAACAATGGTTAAATATTAAGTTTAAATATTAATTATGGTGTGCTATCAACCTAATGAAAAGTGATTAACATTGCTGCAATTTATTAGACAGAAGCCAACAAAATTGTTCCTTTTATGTAAATAATAAGTATATCATGATTCAAATTTCAAAGTATTAATTAATTAATAATTATAATCAGCAATATTTTTAATAAATAACTCTCACTGCCGATTGGCCTCCTTAGTTAAAGCTCTCATCATATTGGACATTAGTTTAACTTGTTTTATTAAATTTATAAGAAAAAAAATTTAATTTAATTATTTTTTTACAGAAATAATATTATTAATATCCGAGGAGAACTTCTTGTGCTCCTCCCTCTTTGGGTGTGGTAAAAATTAATTTTGATGGTGTTATTAGGGAGGGTCCTTCTTTGATCGGTGCGGGTGTTGTTGCCCGGGATTCCTCGGGGCGGTGCTTGACTTGGCGTACCAGGATTTGGGATTATGTGTCTACCCCGGCGGCGGCAGAGGCGTTTGAGGTTCTTTAAGCGACTGAGATGGCGGTGGAATTTGGTTGGCCCGATGTTTTGATTGAAGGAGAGTGCTCAACCTTGATTACTCATTTAGCGGTGGGGATGTTACCTTTCTCGTTGGATCGCTCACTTATTTCTGATATCTTGGATTTGACACGGGGGTCTTTGTGGATCGATTTCATCTTCTCTGGTCGTTTGTCCAATCGGGTTGCGCATGCGCTTGCTTCATTTTCTTTTTCCATACCGTCGTCTCTTCCTTCTATTGTACTGGACTTAATCTGCTGTGAAATGATCGATGAATAAAATTGCCTCTTTTAACTTCAAAAAAATATATATCCACCTCACCACTAGATAAGGGCTTTATCATCGCTAATATGTCAAAATTGGTTAAAATGATTGAAAAAGATTGATTTCAAACATTTTAAAATTTTAGGACCTATTTGAGCTTTCACCTAAAATTTATGGACTGATTTAAATATTTTGCTTAAATTAATCAAATCTCAATAGTTGCCATCTTAGACATAGTCAATTACATGAAACCGTTCACATTGATAGGTGACTATTCCTCTTATTATATACATATTATACACAAATAAATCTTAAATATTACTGTTTTATTTGTTTTTTTAAATACAGCTATATGGTTTACTCTTAATTAATTAGAAATCTAGTAGGAGTATTTGTAGGTTATCATTTATATTTTTTTATAAAAATAAATCTAGTAGGTGTTATGCGTCCGATTATATAATATTTAAAAGTTTTTTTATACAATTTTTCATTATTTGGAAATAAAAAATGATAATGCATTTCTCATATAATTCGATAAAAGAATATCATACCAGCATTACTCTTATAATTAAATTTCCGCATATACAAATCCCTTTCAATATAGCCACGCATGACATACCAATCTGCAATTACATGTAATATTAAATGTATCAAGTGACAAACAAACAACTTTATATATAATATAAAGATTTTAATTATTAGTGTTAATTGAAGTTATATTATGTCCCTCTCAAGTTATATTATGTCCAACAGATCTCGTCTAGAGATCTCGTCCAACAGATTTTGTCGCTAGGCGGCTATTTGCAGGAGTGCAACCCATCTCGCTAGAAGGCGGCTATTCGCAACCCATCTCACCAGAAAGCGGCTATTCACAGGCCACCGATTGGATTGCCCATAAATATGACCTCATGGCACAAAAGAGGAGTTTTTACCCCCTCTAGCTTGGTTCCCCTTGACCTTAGAGCTCCACTCACTTGTGTCTAGCTCAGCTTTGGCTTTGGAAGGGAAGTTCCTATACACTTTCGGGTAAGCGGTAGGACCTTCATGCTGTTGGAGTTGGGGAACACTTCCGGCTCTCTTGTTTCTCATACCAGGTTAGCTCACGTGAGCTTAGAGACGTCGGAGCGTGACCCTCTCCGATGATTGAAGTACCAGCGAACACGGGGGGTCCGGGGGCGGCAAGCCCCTGACGGCGGTCCGGGTGTGTGGATATCCAGGTTTCGGTTCCGTGGCCTATTTAAAGGCATGTAACCCGAATCTAGGGTTAAGGTTTTTTTCTTAGCAGTTTCGGCTGAGGAGTTTTGGAGGCGTCTACGAGGAGATTCCGTGGAGAAGCGTTTCCGGCGATGGTTCATCCGTTTCTTGTCCAAAGAGAGGGGTGCGAGGTAGGATCAGTTTTGATCCTTGTAACTTTGTGTGTTTTGTAATCTCTATTGGTGAACACAAGAAGGTGAAGCGGAGGCGGGATAGGGGACGTAGCCCGGTTTTGGATGAACCTCTTAAATTCGTGTGTTTCCTGTGATTTTTCTCTTTGTTTTTCGTTCGAATCTCTCTTCTCGGCACCCCACGTTTTTCTACACATGCTACAGCCCGGGGTCTAGCAAGTTTATAGGCAGTTCAAGACGATTTCAACTCTCCGGCTCTATCTAGTCTCCATTCGCCTGGGTCGAACGTCAGACAAGTAGACTTTGGTCCCCCTTTGGTCCCCCATTGGTCCAAACTTTTGGGAACATGATTTTCTTGGTTTCTCAATATATTATTGTTGCGGTCTACTCGACGGCCCCTTGAACCGGTCAAAATACGGACCGTCTTAGCCCGAGAGCGGTAGAGCGCACACAGTAACAGAAAACAAGGCAATGAGCAAGAAGGCTTTTTGACGTGGAAAACCCCGGAAAGGGATGAAAAACCATGTGGCCAAGACGACGTCGACCAAATTTCACTATTCGTTGTTGTTGTACAAGACTTAGTAGAGATGACGAGGGCGACAGACCGCTCCTCGTTACAACTTGAGGGGAGAGAGAGTCGTTCGGAGGGTGACAGACCACCTCTCACGAATCTTAAATATTTTCGGCGCTTTGAAGTTGACTTGATCTTGCCTTTGACCGCTTTGCTTGCGGTGAACTTGCTGAGTATGTGCGGAATGCGTTGGTGAGGCGCGCGGAGCGCGCTCGTCTTCTTGCGGTGGAGGCGTTCGAAGAGTCTTCAAAGTGCTCAAAGATCTTCGAAGGCGTCTTTGAAGGAGAAGGGGGCGTTCGAAGAATCTTCAAGGTGCTCGAAGATCTTCGAAGGCGTCTTTGAAGGAGATGGAGATCTCCAAGGGGATTCCGGAGAGCTCTGAGGCGTAGGAAGAAATCCTGAGGAGAGAAGATGAAAAATAAGAGATCCCCTGGGTCATATTTATAGGTTTCAGGGGAAGTTATGGTGGTTACGTGATTATTTGCAGCCTGTAACCACCAGGTAATATCTAATGAATTCTTATATTAAATATTAAGAGGTTTTAGAAGATAATCGCACCCCCACTTCGGGTGGTTATCCGCACCTTGAACGGGGGAAATTGCGCGGAGGGAAACATACGGTTAGTATCTAACCGGCGTGTAACCAACCAGCGAGAGACCGGCCGGCGGAGGAGGTCGGCCGGCCCTTCCTCGTCGGCGAGGGGATGGACGGTCGGGCGCCGCCCTTCAAGGAGAGGGGATGGGTGGCCGGGCGGCGCCCTTCAAGGAGAGGGGCGGCCGACTGCCACCCCTCAAGGAGAGGGGCGGCCGGCCGGCCGCCGCCCCTCAAAGAGAAGGCCGGTCGGTCGCCGCCCCTCACGGGAGGGACCGGACGGCCGTCGCCCCTCAAAGAGAAAGGCGGGCTCGTAGCGAACAATAGAAATTTTCGGACTATCGACCGTAAGTCTCGACCTCCGAAAACTGGGGGGCAATTGATGGGGTTCCCCTAAAAAGGCTCGGGTTGAGTCGGACTGAATGTTCTCATCCCAGCCTCGCCCGGACCCGTAGGGCGGTTCCAGCTCTGATGCCCGGTCTAAATCCTGCAGCTAAGCAGCTTCGAGTTATCGCTTCCGCTCCCGCCTGCTCCGTGGGAGGCGCTCCTGTGCTCCCGCTCGCTCCTGCTCTGCGGGAAGCGCTCTCGCGCTCCCGCTCGCTCCTGCCCCACGGGGAGCGCTACCGATCTCGCATGTTCCGCGGGGAGCGCTACCTCTCCCGCATGTTCCGCGGGGAGCGCTACCGCACTCGCCTATTCGGCGGGGAGCGCTACCGCGCTCGCCTGTTCCGCGGGAAGCGCTACCGCCCTCGCCTGTTCCGCGGGAAGCGCTACCGCCCTCGCCTGTTCCGCGGGGAGCGCTACCGCCCTCGCCTGTTCCGCGGGGAGCGCTACCGCTCTCGCCTGTTCCGCGGGGAGCGCTACCGCACTCGCCTGTTCGACGGGGAGCGTTACCGCACTCGCCCATTCCGCGGGGAGCGTAACCGATATGACGCAGTTCCGAAGGTGATCGTCGGCCGATCATCGCCGACGGTGATCGTCGGCCGCCACCAACACCAGAGAGGTTGCCTGGGCTGCCCAGCGTGACCGAAGGGCAAACTCGTCATAAATACAAAGTTGACAATCCGCGTGCCCCGAATGTAGCATTCTCATTCGCTCGTCCAGAAATCGGCATGACGCAGTTACCAGAACGCACTCCTCAAAAACTATAAAAGGGGGTCAGACCTCCATTTGAAAGGACTTTTTGGGGGGCAGAGAGACGAGGGGAGCTCTTGGGTTATCTGGCAAGAACTCTTCGAAGATCTTCATCGGCCTTCAAGCTCTCCCTAGAGGATTTCCATCAGCATTCTAGCTCTCCTTCAAGGACTTTGGGAGGATCCCGGTTGGGTTCCAAACTCTCTAGTGCGGGCCCCATCGACGCTCCGCTCCAGGCAGCTCCGCAGCGCTCCGCTCAAGGGCGCTCCGCTCCAGGCTGCTCTGCAGCACTGCGCTCCAGGCCGCTCCGCTCCAGACTGCTCCGCAGCACTCCGCTCCAGGCCGCTCCATAGCGCTCCGCTTAAGGGCGCTCCGCTCAAGGCCGCTCCGCACCAGGCTGATCCGCAGCGCTCCGCTCCAGTCCGCTCCGCAGCGCTCCGCTCCAGGCCGCTACGCAGCGCTCCGCTCCATGCCCTGCAGCTCTCCTCTCCAGGCCGCTCCGCAGCGCTCCGCTCCAGGCCGCTCCGCAGCGCTCCGCTCCAGGCCGCTCCGCAGCGCTCCGCTCCAGGCCGCTCCGCACCGCTCTGCCCAAAGCTGTCTCAGAGCACGCTTCACCACGCTCGGCTCCCGAGGATATAGCAAAATCTCTGTAACGAGCGGAGACATGTCACCCTCGAAAAATAATTCTTTGTAACTCACAACACTAGTGGATCATTCAGAACTGGGCTAGGCCCTGTGGTTTTTTCCCTTTTGGGGTTTTCCACATAAAAATCCTGCTGTCTACTGTTAGTTCTCATTTTTGATTGTTTGCGCGTTCGGCTCACTCTCGAGCTAAGGCGGTTCAGCTCGACCGGCCCAGGAGAGCGTTGAACGACCCGCAACAAATATATTCCGGCAAAATTATAAAATAGGTCCTTAAACATTAGACACTTTTGAAAATTTGTCCCTAAACTTTGAAAAGCTTAAATCAGTCTGCTATAGATATTTTGAAAATGTTGTTACATTAGCAGCCTCAGCCCCTGTTTTTTTCCACCAAACAGGTGTAGGGTGTGGCCCGCCATCCAGGTGTTGGATTGGGTGTTTCCTGGGCACACCGGGTTGACTCCTGGCATGGGTGCAGGGGAATTCCATGGTACGGTTAAGTGCACGGGAGTCGGGTTGGCTCCGGGCATGAGTACAGGGGAGTTCCGGGCACGGTTTAGTGC
The DNA here is from genome assembly GCA_033032865.1 of Dactylorhiza incarnata. Lineage (NCBI taxonomy): Eukaryota > Viridiplantae > Streptophyta > Magnoliopsida > Asparagales > Orchidaceae > Dactylorhiza > Dactylorhiza incarnata. The sequence continues at coordinate 2,588,211 of JAWHQI010000046.1, read as the reverse complement.
GAGAGAGTCATGAGAACAATTTGACCGATCCTACTTGATAATAATAAAGGAGTTGTAGCGCATTTCCTAACACTCCGGGGAATTGGGATAGTTGGTAGGCACCACTTCCTAACAACAAGGGGATGCTTTACTTTCTTTCTCCACCGCATTGCGGCTACAAAGCAAATCTATTTGTTCTGTTTCTCTCCTCATTGTCAGTGAACCAAACTGAATCCAAGCTTTTGACAAAGCGGTCGTTAATTGTTCAATCTCTTCTAACGATTGAACAAAGTAATGCCATCAAAATTAAGCAGGTGGAGGCTGACAGGCTGGTATGAAAAATTCTAACAAATCATGATTCTCAGTTGATTCAATTGCCTCTTTAAATCAAGTGATTCTGCTCAGTCTTATATGTTAGCAAAGTAAAAAACAGCACAGGTGGGGGAAGGTAGACGGTACTACCAGGCATTTCATTTCATCAAAATAGCAGTACTCATACAACTTTCCTACTTTAAGGGCTTATAACTGAACCCTTTAAATAGGCAAAGCAAAAAACAAAAAGACAAAAGTACAACATTATAAAAATAAAGGGGTTGCAGCAGTGATTTGGCACAGGCATCAAAAAGCTTTTCCTTATCTCCTTCTTTCGGTGGCTGATAGAATGACCTCCTCTTTGCAGGATGAGAAGGCGCTGGAATCCATGGGAGAGAAGGAGGAAGATGGCGGCCTGCGGCTTGATTATCAGCAGAAATACTAATACCCTCCCTTAATCGAGATCGATGGTAACACGCATCTTTCTCCTTAATACTCCAAACTGATCGGCGGTGAGGGCTTTGGTTAGGGCATCTGCGATTTGCTCCTTGGTGTTGCAAAAAATCACTGAAATTTCTTTCTTACTTACTAGATCTCTGATAAAGTGCCACTTTAATTCAAGATGCTTAGTTTTATTGTGAAAAATGAGATTATGCGCTAAGGAGATTGCAGAGGTATTGTCGACTTTGATGTTGGTTGAAATTTCAGACTTGCCAGTTATTTTCTGCAGCATTCTCTTTAGCCATAGTCCCTCTCTTGCGGCTTTACTTAAAGCAACGTACTCAGCTTCGGTGGAGGATAGGGCTACAGTCTTCTGTTTTCTGGAACTCCAGGAGATGGGATTGTTACCCAGGAAAAATATAAATCCAGACGTGCTTCTATGATCATCACTACATCCTCCCCAATCACTGTCGGAATATCCTAATAAGGAAAGAGATTTGTCACGATCTTTTCCATCTTCTCTACTGACAAATTTTTCATTATTGCTGATCATCACTGCTTCACTGCTACCTTTCTCTTTTCCCTTATGTTTCTTTTTCTCTTCTAAGCTGACATTTATCTCTGCTTCTCTTTTCTCGCGTTTCTCATCTTCTGGAGTACAATATTGCAATGTTTCTGAACTGAACTTGATGCCATGCTCTCTTGTGCCTTTAATATAGCGGAGTATGCATTTAGCAGCCATAAAATGTTTAGTACTTAGGGATTGCATATACCTCGATACAAGGCTAACTGCATATTCAATATCTGGCCTTGTGTTTGTAAGGTAAATGAGAGACCCTACTAAACTTCTGTATTCTTCATAATCAGCCTTTCCTTCTCCATCTTCCTTCTTTTGTTTCACACCAACAGGAATAGGTGTTGCTACATTTTTTGCATCTTCCATTTTAAAATGTATAACCAAATCATCTATATATTTGGTTTGGTTGATAAGAAAGCCCTCATTACTTCTTTGTATATGCATTCTAAGGAAGTACTTTACTTGCCCCAGGTCAGTCATTTCAAATTACTTTTTCATTTTGGATTTGAGTTGGGCAAGTTCCTTGCGATCTGAACCAGTTATAAGAAGGTCATCAACGTAAATACATAGCAGGGCATATGCATTCCCATTTCTTTTAATGTATAGAGCTGGTTCAAGATCAGATTTGGAAAATCCAAAATTTATTAAGCTTGAATCAATTTTACAATTCCAAGCCATAGGGGCCTGTTTTAGCCCATACAAAGCTTTCTTTAGTTTGTAAACTTTGGATTTGCTATTTGTGATTTCAAACCCTTCTGGTTGCATGACATAAATTTCCTCTTCTATTTCTCCATTCAAGAATGCCGATTTGACATCCATTTGATACACGGGGTAATCAAATTGAGCAGTTATGGCCAAGAGAATTCGAATGGTCTCAAATCTTGCAACAGGGGCAAAAGTTTCAAAGTAATCAATACCGGGTTTTTGAGCATATCCCTTTGCTACTATTCTAGCCTTGTGTTTTAGAATAGAGACATCTTCATTGTATTTTATTTTAAACAACCACTTAAGTCCTATGATAGTCTTCTCTTCAGGCTTATCAAGAAGTTCCCAAGTATTATTTTTGTCTATCATTTTTATTTCTTCATTCATGGCATCTATCCAACATTGATTTTTGATGGCATCCTTATAGCAGTTGGGCTCCATTACAGATAAAGCAAGATTGCAGTCCTCATAGATTTCTGAAAGTAATTTGAAATGTTGTGGAGATGATGAATCAAGGGGGGTATCTGAAAGATTACCTGAAAATCCACTAGAGCTTCCTTCTTCAAGAGTGGATGGCTGAGCTTCTTCAACTATGATTGGTTCTGATGAGGAATCTTCATTGATAAAGAGCTGAGCAACCCTGTTCAGATTCTGATCCAAGGCAGTTTTCCACTGCCACTCTTCTTCTTCTTTTGCAACTTTGACATCCATTGATATTATAAGTTTGTCATTTGCAGGGTTGTATAATCTATAGGCCTTTGATTCTTCACTATAACCTAAGAGAATAGTTTTTTCACCCTTTGATTCTAGTTTACTTCTTTTGTCTGAAGGGAGTAAACTATAAGCTATGCTTCCAAAGATTTTTAGATGATTTACTTGAGCTTTCTTGCCATGCCAAGCTTCATAAGGAGTGTTGTTTTTCAAAGCTTTTGTGGGTGCTCTATTTAATAGGTAACTATAGCAGTGTTTACAGCCTCGGCCCAAAAGGTTTTTGGCAGATTTTTCTCATGTAACATACATCTTGCCATTTCCATTATTGTCCTATTTCTTCTTTCAACTATCCCATTCTGCTGGGGTGTACCTCTTACTGTCAATTCCCTTTTAATGCCATTGTTTTCACAATATAAGTTGAATTCCTTGCTTAGGAATTCCCCTCCCCTATCAGTTCTTATTGTTTTGATGGATACTTCTTTGATCTTTTCCACTTGCTCTTTGAAGTTTACAAATTTTTTGAAGGTTTCAGATTTATGCTCTAGTAGAAATAGCCATTGCATTCGACTATAATCATCCACTAAGAGGAGGTAATAAAGCTTTCCAGACAAGGAAGGACATGGAGCAGGTCCCCATACATCCATGTGCAATAACTCAAGTGGTTTGGTGACTCTACTATTGCTCTGTTTGGGAAAAGGAAGTTTATGTATTTTATTTAGGGCACAACCTTCACATGATCTTTGTTCTGTTTGTATGAAGGGCAGCCCTAAAACAAGTTTTTCCCTACTTAACTTAGTAAGGTCATGAAAATTCAAGTGACCATACCTTTTATGCCATATCTTTGTAGCATAGGGGACATTACTCAGCAGAGCATGCTCCTTTATGGGAGGTAATGTTAGGGGGAAAATCTTATTGTTGGTCATTTGAATAAAGGCTATTTGGGTTCCATCTTTCTTAGAAATCTGACATTTGTCTTGATTAAACACAACTTTATATCCTTTATTAATTAGTTGACCAACACTTAAAAGGTTGTGAGCAATTTCTGGGGCATATTGGACTTCATGTATGTACTGTGCTTGTCCAGATTTGTCCTGAACAGAGATAATTCCTTTTCCTTCTATAGTTTTGGTGTTTCCATCTCCAAGGACCACTTGAGATTTTTCTTCTTCATTTAACCAAATAAAGGCTTCTTTGAGGTTGGTCATATGATTTGAGCAACCACTATCTACGTACCATGCGCTTTCATTTTGTTTTTCTTTGTTGGAGTTAGAATAGAACACACGGTCTAATTCATTATCATGGCTCTTATCTTCCTCCCCTCTTCCTTTCTCAGTTCTTTGTTGGAACCAACAATCTTTATTAAAGTGAGTTGGATTCCTACATCTTCTACATTTATAGAAGCAATCTTGGGCTTCATGATTACTTCTTTTACACAGGTTGCACATTAGTGTTGGTTTCCTGTTTTTATGACTAACAGCTTTTTAATTTAGGTTGACCTTACTTTGGAAAGATTGCTCAAGATGTGTCTCTTCATACCCTTTCTCTCTTTCCTCATGAGCTTGTAGGGATCCTATTAGCTCATTTAAGGAGAGAGTGTTAAGGTCTTTGGCTTCTTGAATAGCTATTGTTACAGCAGCATACTTTCTAGTTATGGTTCTCAAGACTTTTACGACTACTTTCTTTTCTTCTATAGTCTCACCATAACACTTAATTTGGTTGGTTATGGTAGTGATTCTATGGAGGTATTGATTGATATTATCATTTTCTTTCATTTTGAGAGTAAGTCTTGCCATAAATTCAAAAGTTTGATCGATATTACCTTCGTGGAGGCTTGGTACTCAGTCTTGAGAAGGTCTCATGCTTCTTTTGATGTTGTGGCCCCCATTATGCTTGGAAAAATGCTTCTCCCCACCCCCTGTTGGATATACAGGAAGGCTTTGGCATCATTTTTTAATTCTTCATTGTAAGTATTTACCTTTGCCGGATCCCAATTTTGAAGAGGATTTGTGGCTGTTGGTTGATCGAATCCATTTTGAACTATGCCTCATTGTCCCTACGACAAGAACAATGTCCTCATCTGGACATGCCAAAAGTCAAAGGCATCTCCTTCAAATATTGGAACTCCTGTAGGTGAATATTGGAAATTTTGTGATGACTGGTTGCTTGAGGATGCCATGTGATGAGTAGGAAAAAAGACAGAAAAACAAGATGATCCAATGCAAGAGAGGCGGCAGAGCCTTGGCTACTTCTGATGGCAGAAAGCAATACAATCACAGGTCTCCAAACGGCTGCTCTGATACCATGTTAGCAAAGTAAAAAACAACATAGGTGGGGGAAGGTAGACGGTACTACCAGGCATTTCATTTCATCAAAATAGGAGTACTCATACAACTTTCCTACTTTAAGGGCTTATAACTGAACCCTTTAAATAGGCAAAGCAAAAAACAAAAAGACAAAAGTACAACATTATAAAAATAAAGGGGTTGCAGCAGTGATTTGGCACAGACATCAAAAAGCTTTTCCTTATCTTCTTCTTTCGGTGGCTGATAGAATGACCTCCTCTTTGCAGGATGAGAAGGCGCTGGAATCCATGGGAGAGAAGGAGGAAGATGGCGGCCTGCGGCTTGATTATCAGCAGAAATACTAATATTATAATCTCTGAAACATCATACTGATTCCCACTCCTTCACCTCAAAAATTCCTCAATCTCCTCTTCCAACAGCACCCGTAGAGTTATCTTCTCATCATTGGACTTCACCAACACCCACCCGTTCTTCGCCCCAGACCTCTGCCAATTGCATCATCTTCTTCTCTTCTTCAACTTCCACTATGTTGTTCGCCGACACCGCCTTCGTTGTGGTGCTGAAGATGATAGCTCCTGGTGGGAAACTATTGGTCATGCGGAAGAGCAGGGCTCCTGCAAGTCGCTCGCTCCATGACAGCAAACGTTCGGCTAATGGTCTCTTAATTTGTCAAGAGCCGGGCATCAGTTTGCAGCACAGACGATGAGTATCTTAGGAACGAAGATCATTTTTTTTTTGGGAAAGATGTAGAGCGAAGGAGAAACAAAATGAAAAACGAAGCTCAAGGACCCAGATTTACGTGGTTCGACAATTTCCCTACTCGACGGCCGCACTATCTCCCTGCAATTTAGTGCAATAATCTGTAATGTAATATTATAATATACAAGAGACGGTGCGCGCAGGAGCGGATATAGGGGTGGGCCTGACCCTCTCTAGAATTTTGCAAAACGGATAGTGAATTTGAATTCTTTTCGTCGAGGGAATTAATTTTGACTATTTACACGTTAAAAAAAGTGTCGGATGAGGGAGACACGGCTCTGGAAAAATGGAGGCGTTCAATTTATTTTGTCTGGAGGAGGACATCTATGCCCCCTATTAAAACTCCTAAATCCACCGCTAAGTGCACGAGTGCCCCAGTGCGCGGAAGTCGCGTCGCTCGCAGCCCCCGAGCGCTGTCACTGCGATCGGTGCGAGTGTCATCGTATCGATGCACTATCGTGATCGGAGCACTCGCGTGATCCAAGAATTATTCGTGGCAGAGTACTGTCTCATTTGTGCACTCTCTCGTTAATATTCAATAAAAAACTTTTCCAACATAGGGTGGATAAAAATAGAGCGTTGTTATGTGCACCCCACTTCTGGCTATGTGCACATCAAAATCACAAATTAAATATTTATCCTTTTATTTCCCAAGCCCACCCAGCCTAAACCTAAGCGCACACCCCACTCCGTTATTCTCCCGCCGATCTCCCGAAACCCTCCTTCCTCGCCATTTCCGTCGCACTTCTTTCAGAGGAGTTACGCCGCTCGCCGTTCGTTGGAGCTCAGTCTCCCGCCGCCGTCCTTTGCTTGAGAGCCCTTCCACGACCGATTCCTCGCCGTTTCGTGGAGTGCCGATTCCTGAAGATTCGTCGGGCAAGGCGTGGGTCCAGTGTCGATCGTCTGCTTTCTCCTCCAAGCTTCAGTTCCGATGGGTTCCCTTGTACAGATCCAGTTCTTCCACTACCCACATTCTCTGATTACCATTTCTGTTAGGGCATTCTCTTATTACAATTTCTGTTAGGCCCCGTTCGTTTGGACGGAATTGAAGACTTGGAATTGAAATTCAACGTCGAATTCCAATTACGCCGTTCGCTTGTTAGGTAGCTTTAATAATTAAAATTTGAGTTGAATATCATGAAATTGATTTTAGCCTAAGCACAAAATCTAGCTAGACATATCGGAATTGGGCGAGTCTGGCACGCTCGATTTATCGCGTATTTTGCCCGGGCGCACAATTTTTCGACCGGGCGCGAGTTTTTTGCACCGGTGTGAATTTTTCGCCCGAACGCGCGTTTTTCGCCCGGACGACCAAATTTTGCTCGACCGAAAATTTCCCGCCCTAGCGCGCGTTTTTTGCCCTGGCACGCGTTTTTTGCCCTGGCACGCGTTTTTCGCCCGGGCGCGCATTTATGCGCCCGGACGAACAATTTTTCGCCCGGGCGCGAGTTTTTCGCACGGACGGGAGTTTTTCGCCCGAACGCGCGTTTTTCGCCCGTACGCCCAAATTTTGCCCAGGCAGAAATTTTCTGCCCTAGCGCGCGTTTTTCGCTCGGGCGCACGTTTTTCGCCCCGGGGCGCGTTTTTCGCCCGGGCGTAAGTTTTGCCACACGGAAGCGCAATTTTTTGCCTGGGCGCGAGTTTTTCGCTCGGGCGCGCGTTTTTCGCTGGGGCGCGCGTTTTTTCGCCCTGGCGCAATTTTTTTCGCCCGGGTGCAATTTTTTCCCCCGAGAGCGTTTTTCGCCCGCACGCGAATTTTTCGCCCGGGCGCGAATTTTTTGCCTGGACGCGAATTTCTCGCCCGGGCGCGAATTTTTCTCTCAGGGGAGAATTTTTCGCCCCGACGCGATTTTTTCCCTCAAACGCAATTTTTCGTCAGGAAGCGATTTTTTTGGCCGCGCGCAATTTTTTCTCCCGGGCGCAAATTTTTCGCCCGGGCAAGAATTTTTTTGCCGGGAGCGATTTTTTTTTCCCAGGCGAATTTTTTTCGCCCTACGTGATTTTTTTGCTCAGGGGCTATTTTTCGGGCGCGATTTTTTCACCGGGGAGCTGTTTTTTGCTGGGACGCGCTTTTATCGCCTATGCGAGCTTTTTTCGGTCGGTCGGGTGGAAAAATCGCACCCAGGAAAAAATTGCACCCGGGCAAAAAAATCATGCCCGGGACACAAAATCGCGCCCGGGCGAAAAAATGAGCCCGGGCAAAAAAAAACGCGCCCAGGCGAAAAAATCGATGTTGTGCGGAAAAATTGCGCCCAGGCAGAAAAAATCGCCCATGGGCGAAAAATTCGTCGCCATGACATACATTTGTTTATGATATATGTGATAAATATTAACTTTTTCGTAATATTTTTTTCAATTCTTAAATTGAATTTTATTTAACAAACGAACAAAAGTATTGATTAATTCCACAATATTATTTATTAGACGAACGTTGGAATTGGAATTAGTCACCAATATTAAATTCCACAATATTTATCAATATTCAATTCCAATATCGAATTTCAATTCCGTCCAAACGAACGGGCCCTTAGGGTTCCATTGTGCTGCTTCTAAGCTTCAGATCTCCGAATACTACTTCTGTTAGGGCTCCAAGCTTCAGTTCCAAGCTTCAGTGCTGATTCCAAGCTTCAGTTCATTTGTGCTTATTCCAAGCTTCAGTTCCAAGCTCCAGTTCTCTGAAAACTCAGGTAGTGAATGTTTGGGTTGAAATTATAATGTTTATGTAGTGAATTGCATTTCATTGTAGTGAATGTTTGGGTTGAAATTTTTTCCAGTGGATTGCATTGGATGAACTTGTAATGTTTATGGTTTGTTTGATATTACTATTTTACAGGGGTTATTAGCTTGTGTTAAAAAGAATTCAGATACAAGTTTGATAACATTTGAAGATTCCAAAAATATTTTGTCAGTAGATGTTGGAAGTGAATTCATTACTGATACTATGTTTCCAAGTAAAGAAAATTTAGTTGAATGAGCTCGTAATGTTACAAGAAGAGTAGGATTTGTCGTCACAATTCAAAGAGCTGATAAGATTACGGCTCGTGCGAAACCTAGAATAATGCTTGGATGTGATAGAGGTGGGTTCCACCGAGAAAATCAACGTAATAAAGGTGTTGTTAAAAGAAATTTAAGGAAAACAAGCTCAAAGTGTTGTGGATGTCCATTTTTATTACTTGGTCAGAAAGATGCAACTTTGGAAGAGTGGAGGGTACAAGTGAAATGTGGAACTTATTGCGGAACGCTTAGGGCTCTTGGTAGACCGGTCCAATCGAACCACCTTAGCTCGTAAGCGAACTAAGCGCGCAAACAGTCAATTCGAGATTCGCTGAGTACACTGAGACTTTTTAACGTGGAAAACCCGGGAAGGGTAAAAAACCACGCGGCCGGAACTGTGCCGACCAAACTTCACTGTCTTCTAGTGGTTACAACTTGATAATTGGAATTCGAGCGCGACAGGTCGCTACTCGTTACAACAAGAGAGAGAGAGAGAGCTCCGAGGGTGACATGCCACCTCTCGGAAAAACTAAGTCTTTTTCCCTTCTGAGAATTCTGGAGAACAAAAGTGAGAAGGCTCCGGGGAACGAAAGTGAGAAACGGAGTCGCCTTTCGGGAACGGAAGTGAGAAGCTGAGTCGCCTTTCGGGAACGAAAGTGAGAAGCTGAGTCGTCTTTCGGGAACGAAAGTGAGAAGCTGAGTCGTCTTTCGGGAACGAAAGTGAGAAGCTGGGTCGCCTTTCGGGAACGAAAGTGAGAAGCTGAGTCGTCTTTCGAGAACGAAAGTGAGAAGCTGAGTCGTCTTTCGGGAACGAAAGTGAGAAGCTGAGTCGCCTTTCGGGTACGAAAGTGAGAAGCTGAGTCGCCTTTCGTGACGAAGGAAATCTTCGAGTGCCGAAGGAGAATTCCGCAAAAGTCTGCAAGGAGCTCTCCCGAGTCCAGAAGGCCAGCTCCCCTCAAATGAAGCCTTGGGGCTCCTTTTATAGCTTTGGCCGAGGGCGGTCCGATAGTTTTGCTGTTTGCAGTTTCCATAAATGCTCGGCGGACGAATCATATTTTCCGGTTCGGGGCACACGGATCGCCATTTTTCGTAAATGACCACCTTACCCTTCGGGCAGTTCGGGTAGTTCGGGCAGTTCTGTTGGAGGCGAAAAAGGCGATAGGTTGTTCCTGAAATCTGAGAAACTGGAAAGACAAAAAGTGAGCACGCCGGAAAGACAAAAAGTGAGAATGTCAGAAAGACAAAAAGTGAGCGAGCCGAGTCGGAAATGTGAGAATGCTTTGAGCGCGCTCAGAAGCGTTCTGAGCGCGCAACGAACATGGAAGCGCTTTGGAGGCGTTCTAAGCGCGCGTGAGCGCGGAGGCGTTCTGAGCGCGCTCCGAAGTGTTCTGGGCGCGCAACGAACATGGAAGCGCCTTGAACGCACTTGGAGTGCGCAATGAACATGGAAGCGCTTTGAACGCGCTTGGAGGCATTCTGAGCGCGCGTGAGCGCGGAGGCGTCCTGAGCGTGCTCCGAAGCGTTCTGAGCGCGCAACGAACATGGAAGCGCTTTGAACGCGCTTGGAGGTGTTCTGAGCGCGCTCAGAAGCGTTCTGAGCGCGCTCAGAAGCATTCTGAGCACGCAACGAACATGGAAGTGCTTTGAACGTGCTTGGAGGCATTCTGAGCGCGTGAGCGCAGAGGCGCCCTGAGCAGACGGCGGAGCGGGGAGTCATTCCCCAAGGAGGAATTGGGATCCGACGCACCTGGCGAGGGGGAGCGAATACGGCGAGGGCCCCTACGAGCCCCCCTGCAGAGAAAGTGAGAGGAGGGGGCTTGACCGCACCTTAAGGGTGGTGCGGTTGGGCCGCACCCCGGAAGGGGGGTGCGGCTTGGCCGCACCCCGGAAGGGGGGTGCGGCTTGGCCGCACCCCAAGGGGGACGCGGCTTGGCCGCACCCCCCAAGGGGTGCGGATGGGCCGCACCCCCAACGGGGGTGCGGCTCGGCAAGGGGTGCGGCTCTGCGCGAGCCGCACCCCGAGGGGGGTGCGGCGGGGTCGTTCCCCCGCGATGGGGGGCGCTGCCCGCGCGCTACGCGCGCTACCGTGCGTGCGGTAGCGCAGACGCTTGCGGTTTGTTCTCCGCGCGCTCTGTTTCTGCAGTTGGCGGCGGAAATGGCGGGCTCGGTTTCTTCGATTCGAGCGATTGTGTGTTGACCGTTGACCCCACCTCTCTTCAGCGGAGTTTTCTCTAGACGCACCCCAAGGCCTTTATGGATGGTATAACAGAACTCATAATCATTATTTTGTACATCTTGAGGCACATGCTTATGCCGGGAGATTAGATGAAAATGAACAAAAGTTAGTTCATGACATGTACACATCCGGTGTTAAACCTAGGAAAATTTTATCATCTTTGAAGAAAAGAAATCCTATCAACTCTACAATTATGACAATTTATAATGAAAAAGTAAGGTTGTTCAAGAAGCAATTAGATGATGTTACCCCAATGCAGTTTCTCTACAAATGCATCACTAAAGCAGAGTATATAAGTTATAGTCATGTTAATGGCATCACCAAAAATATGGATTTCTTATATTTTGCTCATCCTACGTCAGTTCAATTAAGCAACATGTTTCCGGATGTTTTTATGTTGGACTGTACGTACAAGACTAATCAGTATCGGATGTCGTTGCTTTCTATTGTTGGGTTGACATCGACTAATCTATCTTTTTTCTCCTCATTTATCTTCATGTCCAATGAAACGGAATCAAGATATAAATGGGCACTTGAGGCCTTCAAAAGTATCCTAGATGAAAAGTTGCTAATAGGTGTGTTTATTATTGATCGAGAAATAGCGTTGTGGAATGCTATCAAGGTTGTCTTTCCTCATTCAAGAATTGTTTTATGTCAAGTTCATATTAATCGCAACATCCTTGCACATTGTAAGAAATATTTCAAACAAGGAAAAAAATTTGATGGTTTTATGTGTACATGGCAAAATGTTGTGAATTCTCCAACAGTAAATGATTTTAATGACCGTCTTAGTTCTTTGATGTCTACTTATATTGAAGAATATCCGGAGGTTATTCGGTACATAAACACAACTTGGATTGAGCCATACAAAAAGTCTTTTATTTCAGCTTGGGTTGACAAATTATTACACCTTGGAAATTGCATAACAAACCGGGTAGAAAGTGGTCACAACCAGCTTAAAAGATTTCTTGAAGTATCAATTGGAAATTTATCTACTATTTGGAAGGCATTCGACCAAATGATCAATCTTCAACAACACTGAGATTAAGCGGTCATTTGGTCAAAGTTCTATTCAGGTAAATACAAGGTTTAGAGGTTCTTTATACTCTGAATTGGTAGGTTCTATTTCTGTTGCTGCTTTAGAATTCATTAAAAGGGAGGAAGACTCATTGAAGTTTGGGCAACCTTGCAAATCATTGTGCAATCACAAGATAAGGAACACTATGGGTTTACCGTGTGGGCACGAGTTGATACCATTTATTAATAATTCCAATGCTTTTCCTTTGTGGATGATCCATAAACATTGGAAAGAATTAAAATTGGAGGAGCGGACACATGAAACATGTAAGGTAAAAGAGGAGAATGAACATTTGCATGACATACAAACAGAGTTAGATGGGATAATTCTAAAATACAATACTTCATCAGCTATTCAAAAAAATGAACTGAAAAGAAAACTACGCGAGCTACTGGATCCTACAACAAGCCAAACTATAGAACCATTGGTTCCGGCTCGCTTAAAGGGACGACCAAAAGGAAGCTTGAGCAAGCAAAAGGATAGTTGGAACTCTACAAAAAGAGAACTTTCCCTTTTTGAGCATGTTCTAACGGCCGAGCATCAAAATCTGCACAACACTATTGAAAAGAAAAAATCTACAAGGGACAAAAGATTTCTTGATCGCATTCGTAGAGAGATGCCTTCTTACATTTCTAAGCATATATGTGTTGCAACAGATATGGTTGGTGATGGACATTGCGGCTACAGGGTTATAAGTCATGCTTTACAAATGGGTCAAAACTGGCTTCAAGTGCGCAAGGATTTGATAATGGAAATTGCTAATAAGGAGCATTTGTATACTCAGTTTTTTGGAGATGTAAGAAAGCTAGAGTTAACCGAGTCTCTAGATTGTAATGCAACTCCGGCGCCGCTTGAAAATTGGATGTCCATGCCTGACATTGGACTAATAGTTGCATCTTGCTATAATGTCGTCTTCGTGCATTATTCAAAATATCAGTCCTTCACATTTCTACCATTACATTCTGCACCTCCAAAAATCCGGAAGATATTTTTATTGGCTTTGTGAATGGTAATCATTTCATTCATTTGTCGATGAAAGAAGGGTGCCCACTTCCACCTATATTCTCTCTGTGGTTAAGGTATCATGAAGCAGTTGCAGAAGATTGGCACTTACACAAACAGATGGACGATGATATAGTAAATTTGGCCGATCCTTGAACAGGTGTGTATGAACTATTTTTGGGCTCATTACAATACTTACTACCCAACTTCTCTATCTAATTGTTACTTCTCATGTAGGGATCGAATGAATTTTGGATCTTGGGAGTGATGAGATTAACATATCATTCAAGAGGTATTGGTATTTTAATTTTTAATAACATTAATTTTATTTATTTATTTAAAGCATAACTAATTTTCATATCTTAATGTTCATGCAGGTGGAAATTTTTTGGCTGGTGAAAATATTTTGAATGGTGGAAATTTTTTGGGTGGTGGAAATATTATGAATGGTGGAAATTTTTTGGGTGGTGGAAATATTTTGAATGGTGAAAATTTTTGGGTGGTGAAAATATTTTGAATGGTGGAAATATTTTGAATGGTGGAAATTTTTTGGGTGGTGGAAATTTTTTGAATGATGGAAATTTATGTTTTATAATATATTTCTTTTTTGTTCTCTAAATGTAGAAGGGAAGAAGACATTTCTATTTGAAGACAAAAAAACTCAAATTTTTATTTTGGTGTTTTTCTAACACATTGGCCTGCAAATAAAATTCTTGGTGTGCACATATCAATGGTGTGCACAAAGCCAGAAGTGGTGTGCACGTAACAGCGCCCATAAAAATATTCTTCCTCTGGCGTTAATATTAAAACAATCATTTATATATTATATTTGGATACGTCAAGAATATATTTTAATTAAATAGTTAAATTAATAATTTAAATTTTATATAGTTTAATTGTATTTTGTTAAATAAAATGCATAAAAGGGCAAAAAACGGCCGATTCAATATCCATTTAATGCCTATCTTTTATTTATCTAAATTTTTAATATCTAATTTTTAAATTTTGATATGATCGTCCTAATTGGAATTATAAATAAAAAAAAAACAAGAGAGTTTATGAGTGTATTCACACTTCGAATACAAAATTTTCATATTTTCATAAATGAATTTAACCTCGTCACTCAATTTTTATTGAATTTTATATTAGGGTGATAAATATTTTTACAAGGATGATGAACAGAAGATGTACTATCAAATCGGCGAAGGAACCCTCTAAATGACTGTTTGTATATATTCATGTCAATATGTCATATATATGCCTAAAGACTAAAATACAATTTGGTGAAACATTCATATTTCCTATTTTACCCCCTCTTTATTACATTTTTTTACAATTTTTTAAATATTGTTTTTTTTTACTTAGTGTGTTTTATTATTAATTAAAATATCTTTTATTCCATCAATTTCTATTAAATTTTGTATTTAGTTAAAATTTTCAATAATGCATCTAGCGAGGGGAAATATCATATCATATTTATATATAATAGGGAAAATTACCTTTTGATGAAACTTTCATCTTCACCTTTTTAACCCAAATTTATTACGTCAGTTATAATTTTTAGTGCACTTAATTTGCTCATTTTATTGTTTTCTTAAATATTTGCTCATTTTATTATGACATCCACACAAAAAAACTAGTATTGAACATAAACATGGATAACCATGTTTCATAACCATTACGTTGGTGACCGCCAAATATATATACATATATGTGCTCGCAGGCTCTGCCCGTGCTCGCTGACTAGTATTAACGATTATGACATCCACACAAAAAGTATTAACGATGTTTCATAACCATTATGTTCGTGACCGCCAAACTAGTATTGAACATAAAAATGGATAAATATGTGCTTGCAGGTTTCGCCTGCGCTCGCTAACTCTTAGCGGGCTGCGCCGCATACGAGCAGGTTGCGCCCGCATTTGAGCGGGTTGTGCCTGCATATGACAATACCCGGCTGGCGACGGCGGGCTTTGCCCGCAACATATATATATATATGATTATGATGGATTTAAATTTGAATTGCAAAAGCCTTTCCGGAGGAAGAATAGAATTTGGCGGGCGTTTTCGAGGGGTCTCGCGAGTACTCGTCCTTCGAGAAACTAACCATTATCCTATCGGGAGATAGAAGTAATGGTCTTTTTTTTTTCGAAATATCGACGATTACGACCCGGCGACGGTGCCGAATTCTTTTATTTTATAAAAAAAAAAAAAAGAGTTTTTGCAAAGCTTTTGTAAGTTTTATACTTTTATCCAAACTAATATTTCGATATATAAAGACAAGTATATCTTATCTCGTATAGTATATGATATTTTTTGAAAATATCAAGGTCGTATTTAGACTCGGGTCTGTCGAGTACGTACTTCTACTTCGAGATACTAGCTATTGTTCTATCGGAGAAAACGTGAATTAAAACGAGAATTGAGATTACATAATTAAAAGACAGAAGTGCAATCTATATCCAAATAGGTAGATGGAAAATAAATGCGTGAGCGTGTTCTATCCAAACGGATAGATGAGAAAAAAATGCGTGAGCGAGTTCTACCCAAACGGGTAGATGAGAAATAAATGCGTGATCGAGTTCTACCCAAACAGGTAGACGAGAAATAAATGCATTAACGATAAATTAAAACTAATCTATTGAAGAAAATTGCATAAGCTAAATTAAACTAAAACCAAAACAAGAAAATGAAATCGCATGAAATTGAAATCTAAGCTAGGAAAGAAAATTATCGAAAATGGAAATTAACGAAAATGAAAAAAAACGAAAACAGAAATCAACGAAAACGGAAATAAACGAAAACAGAAATCGCTTTGAAACGAAAATAAACGAATAAATAAACGAAAACAGAAATCGCTTTGAAATGAAAATAAACGAAAACAGAAATCGCTTTAAAATGAAAATAACAAAATCATAAATCATTTTCAAACAAAAATAAACGAAAACTTAATATTCGGCTCTAATCTTTACCGCGTCAAGAAAGAAAAGAACGAAAATTACGAAAACAAATAAATTCGAACCAAAGCGAAAAAGAAACCAATATTACGGCAATAAAGAAACTTAGCTAGAGAAAGGAAAAATGCAGAAATTGAAATTGCGAAAATTGAAACTAAGCTAGGAATTAAAATTCAGTTACAGAATTGAAACTAAATTAAGAATTAAAATTGCATGACATAAAGGAAATTGCAGAATTGAAACTATGCTACAAAATTAAAATTACAAAACTAAAAATGCACGAAATAAAAACTAAACTCATTTATTGTCATAATAAAGGGGTTATAAGAAATAAAATTACATTTACGCTAAGATACAAAATTATAAAACATTTAAAAAGGGAAAAAAATACAAAATATTAAAAAAAAGTGGAAAGGATGGTGCAAGATCACCCAAAAAAGGGCAATCCAAGAGGAGAAAGAAGTGAGGGGGTAGACATTTATTTATAGAGAAATCTTGGCTTGTTGGGAAAGCTGGGTCTGCAGTTAGAATTTTTCTGGAAGCTTCTAGAAGCATCTGGCTTGTTGGGGAAGCTGGGTCGGCGGTTAGAATTTTCTGGAAGCTTCTGGAAGCATCTGGCTTATTGGAGAAGCTGGGTCTGCGGTTCCATTATATACATCAATATTTTATAATTATTTTTTTCAAAAACATTTATATTTTAACATAAAATCATTTTAAAGTAAGTTATTATATTTTAAAATTAATTTTTGGAGGCCTAATGATAACCTACTATAGTAGATCTAGGAGATCTACTAAAAATCTTTTGTATTTTATGAATTTTCATCGTTATTTTTATTATAGGGATATAAATTAGTTTTTGGAGGCCTAATACAACAACAACAACAACATAACCCATATAGTCCCCAATCATTGGGGGTATGGGCGGGGGAAGATTGGAAACAGACCTAACCTTTGACACTATGCACAAAGTGGCTTCTCTCAGAGGAGAAAGACCTAACCTTTGACAATAAATGCACAAAGTGGCTGCTCACAGAGTACCACTGAAATAGTGGCCCCCTATACCGTCGCGTTTGCTGCGGAATCATGCCCTCAAATCAAAGCCAAAGACATCAGAGAGGGCAGACCCAAGAATCCATTTTGATTTATGTGCACATAACCATGCTTCCTTCATTCAGCATCCAGAGCATTGGTGAAGCACAATGCTCTGGATCTAGGCCTAATGATAACCTAATATAGTAGATCTAGGAGATCTACTAAAAATCTTTTGTATTTTATGAATTTTCATCGTTATTTTTATTATAGGAATATAATGTAATTACACAAATAGTCGTTACATTTTACGAATTTTCATTTTTTTTATAATATATGTTATATATATATAATCGCAGTTAGCAGTTGTATAATTTGTAGAAGAATTTCATTAATTTGAATTATGATAAGGTTTTGGGAAATATTATTGACTAAGCACATAGAACAATACAGCTGATCATAAGCTCCAAATTTAACTTCACATTATATATATAGTCTATATATACGTAGTGTTTTAAATAAATGTTTAACTCGCAGGAAAAGACAAATGAGCGAAATTAAGAGATGAATAATATCCCGCAATCAAATTTACAATAAAATAAAGCATTATTAATTTTATCGAATATTCACATTAAATTATATTTTCTTCAGTGCTTCTTTCACACGTGTGTGTCACATCAATAAGCTTGCATATTATTTTAAATTAATAATTAATTACTGACTTGAGCCACTTTACATTTGAAATTTAGTTTAAGATCAATAAGTAGTATTATGTTTATCATCGTCTTCACATTAAATTATTTCCTCAATCTACTCACACACGTGTGTCCGTCGACATCAATAAGCTTGCTTATAACTTTGAGGCGATTGTTATCCGCACTACAGTTTAGGCTATCCGCACTCTTTTTATATTAGTTATTACCCGCATTTTGGAAATAAGTCTTGTGCGTGTATTTTTAGGAAAAGTGATCAACACAAAGATTGTAGATCTCATCGAGATCTACAACTTTCGTGTTGAACACTTTTCCTAAAAATGCACGCACAAAACGTATTGCCGCCCTGATTGAAATATGTGCGTAACTATAGCGAATTTTTGGAAATACGACTTGTACATGCATTTTTAGGAAAAGTGTTTAACACGAAAGTTGTAGATCTCGACGAGATCTACAACTTTCGTGTTGAACACTTTTCCTAAATATGCATGTACATGATGTATTTTCAAAAGGCGCGTAATAACTCATACAAAAAGAGTGCGGATAGCTAAAACTGTAGTGCGGATAACAATAGCCTATTTCTAATTAGTAATTAATTGCTAATTTTAATCGGTTTATATTTATGATATGAAGTACAATAGCCGGAGGTGCATGACAAGTGACAACTGTGTGCAAGCTAATAAATTCTTCAAAAAGAACAAATTAGTTAGATTCCTTGACGTATCCTTAACCTAAAGTAATAATTAGTTAATTAATTTATATCTAATTAATCTATTTACTTATGAATTATGATATATATATATAAACACACACGCGAGCAGCTCAGCATAGGCTCCGCACAGGCTTTGCCCATGCTCACTGACTCTTAGCTGGCTGTGCCCGTATTCGAGCGGGTTGCGCCCGTATTTGATCACTTATCTTTTATTTACAAAATATATATATGAGTACTTAAAATGACCGTACAAAATTATGAATCAATATTCCTATTTTTATTTTGTAAGAAAATGTAAATTGCTACCTAAAAAATCAATTTCTCTTTTTCTTTCTCTTCTCTCCCGCTCTCCTTCCTATCCCTAAATGTAGGTATAGGGGAGCTATAAAGATTCCCTCTCTCTCCCCCTCTCCCTTCTCTCTTTCTCTCTTTCTTCATTGGATGGCTGAGATAAAAAGCTTGTCACATATTGGATGGCTAAGATTAATTCTACAACTCCAAACTACTTCTTTAACTACGTTAAAGATATATAACCTAAAACATATCATTAAGGAAATTATTTGATGAATATGTATAATGATACAACACTAAAGTTTTTTATTGTGCCTTCTTATAAAATGAATTTCATGCAATATTCAATCTTTAGTATGAGCATTTTATAAGAAGCAATATTCAAACTAAAGATTGAATATATGATGAATTTCATGGATGGACGATGAGGCAACATATAGTAAGAGAATATTGAAACTAATTACTATGTTATCTCTAGTCTCTAGACAATAAAATGAATTAAAATATAGTTTTATTTACTAATTACTAAATTAAATAAACCCTCTTAATTTCTTGTGAAATGCATATCTCGTATTATAATAATCTATCTTATATATAGAGTTTCATGCAACATATCATATACTTATCATGTATCAGCTGGATCAGTTAACATTTATCCTTATAAATTTACATCAATTTTTGAATAAAAAATGCTATTTAGAGAAACCAAAACTCCTAGGAGATTTAAGAAATACAAATATTCGACATATATGTCAATTACGTACGAGAGTGATAATACAAAGTAAGATTATATACACTAGAATATAATATAGTAATCTCTGTGATCATCAAATGAAAGCATGTACACATGCCAATTAAACTGAACTAGGCGAATTCTACTTGGACGGGGGAGCATGAGTAGTCGTTCGAGCGAGTATGTTTAGTCATACGATTTGTCCGATAGCTGACATCATTAACACTGCCGAAAAACATTGACTGGGTTTGAAAATTGCTCGATTTGTCGAACATTTGTAATTAATTACCGGCTTTTTACATTTAGCTTGAGAAATAATTTGACCACTTAATTTATCAATTTTCGTAGGACTGGTCACATCTTGGGCGGTTAACATGGCGGTGAGTTGACTTGATCGACTTGACCCACATAGATCTTATGTATACATTTTAATTATTCATAATCACCTAATTAATTAAACTAAAGGTACATGTTGATCATATCCATATATATACTGGTTTAATTACATTGCTTTGATTTGATCCTGGTTGGCCATGTAATTAATGAAGAGTGTGATTAATTAATTTTCAATTAACTGTGTTAACAGTAGGCTTTATTCTAATCATCAAATAATACTACCGCACACGATTGGACGGCCATGAGCAGGAAGGAATCTTTTGCCGGCATTACATGACAAAGGAAATTAAATTGGAGCTGATAATTAGTAGTTAATCATTCGGATTAGTACTTGTAGCTCGACTACTTTCGTTACCTCCGACCATGCCCATATACAATATTTTAATTGATGGACCAATCAAATGATGTCACACGTGGCCTGATCCACACCGCATGTACAACCCGTATTCGTCGAGTGGGTCCCACAGGCCAACTAGCGAGACCTAGGCCAGTCAGATCATTCGCCCCGGCTCAGACAGGTGAAAATACCCCCGGGTTAGTGGGGGTAAGCTACAGGAGAGAAGGAGCTGGGCGAGTGGTGCCCTCACGGGCCACTCGCCCGGAAGCGTGGACATTCGCCCAGCTAAGCGGGTGGTACCCTCACGGACCACTCGCCCAAAAGGCTTTGAGGGGGAAATGACCATAATACCCCTTGTGGGCTGCAAATAGCTCTTCGGAACAGCGGAGTTAGGCTATTAGCAGACCAATTTGGGGTGCGGTTAGTAAAACTAAAAGGCGGATTCATGTTATTTGCAGACCAGCCTAGAAAAATCTATAAATAGACCCTTAAGGGCACCTTGGAGGAGATCCGATTCCTTGAGAGTCCTCTCCTCCAGGCTAGTTTTGGTTGGCAGTCCGTGTCCTCCAAGGTGCCCGGCTGGCTTTGGTTTGGGAGGGGAAGCTCTCTAAGATCTTTCGGGTGTGTGGCGGGACCTCCTCGCTACAGCCTTGGGTCTATTCCAAGTTTCTCATCCACCGGTCGGAGGGTCTAGGGAGGGAGAAGTAAGCGTCGGCTACACCCCCCAGTGGGTCCGAACTCAGGAGACCAGTTGCTGGTTTCAACATTTTTGGTGCGGTGAGCGTGGACCGTAGCCGGTGAAGGAAAATCTCAAGCTAGGTTCGATGACAGGAGGTGGGGAAAATGTTCAGACTCAGGCCACTCGCAGCCGCCAGCAGCAGGGGAGTGGCTGGAGATGTTTGAGAAGTTCAAGCGAGAAGTCCTGCAGACAGTTCTCGCTGGGCGGAGCGAGTGCGAGACCCCGGCAGTCCCCGTGGTTCCGCCCCTGCAGATCGGCGAGAACGCACCGGGGCAGCGGCTGGGGAAGGAGGTGCCAGCAGAAGGCAGTGCGCGAGATCTCCCCGGGCGGCAGCTGTTCAGCTGCCCGGCGAGTGCTGAGATATGTGAGCTGGCTCCGCGCGAGAAGACCATTCGCCGAGCAGGGGAAGGGAGCCCCTTTTGCGAGATGATCCTCTCGGCCCCAGTGCCAGAGGGGTTTCGAGGGCCGAAGATGTCCTACTACACCGGCAAGGAGGACCCAGTCGTGCACCTGCAGTGGTTTGAGGACATGACGTCAATCCTTCCCATGTCGGATGCTTTTCAATGCCGACTCTTCGCAACCACCCTGAAGGAGAAAGCAAGGGACTGGTTCCACCAGCTTCCCACAGGTTCCATCTACGCGTTCGATGATTTGCGTCGGGGCTTCCGGCTGCGCTTCTCGGCGTCGAAAAAGAGGAAGAAGGATGCAGAGGCTCTCTTCAAGATCAGGCAAAGGGAGGGGGAATCCCTGGCACATTACGTGGATAGGTTCCAGGAGGAGATACACCTTGTGCAGGAGGTGCCGGGATTCGCCCTCAAGATGGCGTTCATCGTAGGGTTGCGAGATGGGTTCTTCAAGATGGACCTTAAGAGAAGGCCTCCTTTGTCCTTTGAGGAGTTGATGGAGCGAGCAGCAGAGGAGATTGAAGGGGAGGCGGCCAACCCGGAGTTCTACAAGAGGTTGGCGAAGATGAGCGAGCCCGAGGTGAGGCAGCAAGAAGGAAGAAGGCGATAAGAATCCAGGGGTCAGGGGTTCGAAAGACTGCCTCGGAATTGGAGGAATCAAGAGCCCAACAACAGGTTGGGCTGGAGGCACCAGGAAGGACCAGCGAGAGGTCAGGAAGGGGGGTATCAAGGAAGAGAGGCGGGAGGAATAAATCCGGGGTGGAGGCAAGGTCCCAGACCCCCTCACCCCCCAAGGGAGCAAGCTATGGCAGTAGGCCGAGGAAGAGGAGGTAGAGGAGCAAGAGGAGGGAGAGGAAGAGCAGGAAGAGGGGACAGGGTGGCGTTGCCCTATTGTGACTTTCACCAGGAAGAAGGTCACGCGACCGCCACCTGCCCAGAATTCTTGGAGATGAGAGGGAGAGGTCAACCACGGCGGCAGCAGGCCAGGATCGAGGAAGTGCTCCCAGAGGCGGAAGAGGACCGATGCGAGGACAGGGCGGATACAGGAGCCAGGGGGAATCGGGGTGATTCATGGTGAGGTTGGGATAGAAGCCTCTCGCAAAAGGAGCTTCCAGGCGATGTTCCGGAGAGACGTCGCATCAACTTCCCAGACCCCACCCCCCACAGAGAAGCTCACCTTCTCCTCGGAAGACATGCCCGATTATGAGGACCCGTTCTGCGACGCCCTGGTGATCAAGACGGCGATAGAAAACTTCACGGTCTCCCGGATCCTGGTGGACAATGGGAGCTCGGTGAATGTTATCTTCAAGAAGGCTTTCAATGCGATGGAGGTGGAGAAGAAGAGGGTGCAGGCCTCTAATGGGCCACTGTTTGGTTTCTCAAGAGAAAGGAAGGAGGTTGAGGGAGGTGTCGGCCTCCAGGTGACATTAGGAGGGGTCCCGAGGAACTGCCGGTTCGTCATCGTTGACGCTCCGAGCAACTACAATGCCATATTTGGGCGCCCTCTCATCAGTGCCTTCCGATGTGTGCCCTCATCATACCACCAGTGTTTGAAGTTCCATAGTGGAGGAGTCCAGATCCGAATCCGGGGAGATGCAAAGGTGGCCAGGCAGTGCTATGTGACTGCCGTCAATACCATCTCTTGGATGGCGGAGGCTGAGAAGATGGATGAAGAGATGAGGAGGCCGGAGGGGCCAGAAGAAGGAGTGGAGAAGAGGGGAGAAGAGGAAGAGGGTAGTGCCCGAAGAAAGGAGAGGGAGGTAGCTCAGGAGGAGCAGGTCGAACCGATGGAGGAGGAAGGTGCGGCAGAGGAGGAAGGTGCGGCAGAGGAGAAGGCCAGGGTAGAGGGGCGAGAAGCGAGGGGAAGATGGGAAGAGTCGGCCCGGCTTGAAGCGGCAGAGGAAGTAGTGGAGATGGAGGTTATCACCCAGGGAGGAAGGGTGGAGAAGGTGCGTGTCAGCGGGGGCCTCAGCCCGGAAGACAGGGTGAGGATGCTGGAGTGCATTCAGAAGAACTTGGACATCTTCGCATGGAGCGCGGCAGACATGTCCGGCATCGAAGCGGACGTGGATTGCCATCGTCTCAACCTTGAGCCAGGAGCCCGCCCCATCCGACAGAAAAGGAGGGCCTTCGCCGACAAACTCAAAGAACCAATCCGTGAGGAGGTGTCCAAGCTCCTTGAAGCAGGTTTTGTATCAGAGATCCAGTATCCAGGCTGGGTCTCCAATGTCGTCATGGTAAGAAAGGGCGATGGTCGCTGGCGTATGTGTATTGACTTTTCTTTATTAAACAAAGCCTGCCCTAAGGATTGTTATCCCCTGCCTCGGATCGACGCGCTGGTTGACTCAGCCGTCGGTTTTTCTGTGATGAGTTTTTTGGATGCTTTTTCAGGTTATCACCAGATCAGGATGCACCCCTCGGATATCAAAGATGTCTCTTTCATCACCCGGGAGGGGTGCTACTGCTATAAGATGATGCCCTTTGGGCTGAAAAATGCAGGAGCAACCTACCAGAAGATGATGGACCGGGTTTTTAAGGAGAAAAGAGGAAGAAACTTGGAGGTTTACGTAAATGAAACCTTCGCCACCCTACGCAAAAATGCAAGAGCGTAGGCATTCATCTCCGAGACCTCGAGGAAACCTTCGCCATCCTACGCAAGTACAAGATGCGCCTGAATCCCCTAAAGTGTGTGTTCGGGGCCAGCAAGGGGAAATTCCTGGGACACCTTCTCACCCCTTCGGGGGTAGAACCTAACCCGGACAAGGTCAAAGCCATCATGGAGTTGGGATCGCCTTGGAATGCCAAGGAGGTCCAGCGCTTGACGGGAAAACTCGCGGGGTTGAGCAGGTTTCTCTCCCGGGCAGGAGAGAAATGCTCCCCCTTCTTCAAAACGTTACGAGGCAACCAGAAATTCGAGTGGACAAAGGAATGCGAGGAGGCCTTCCAGGCCTTGAAGGGTCAGCTCACCAAAGCTCCGCTACTCCAAGGTCCCAAGGAGGGGGAAGATCTATCCCTATATCTCGGAGTCGGGACTGAGGCTGTAAGCTCCGTCCTGGTCCGGGAAGAAGGCAAGAAGCAACTGTCTATCTATTACGTGAGTAGGGTCCTAAGGGAGGCGGAGCTCAGATACCCGATCTTGGAGAAGTTGGCCTTTGCTCTGGTCGTCGCAGCAAGGAAACTCAGGCCATACTTCCAGGCCCATTCAATTCAAGTAGTGACGGACCACCCTCTTCGCCAGATCTTCGAAGGAGTAGAGCATTCAGGGAGGCTAGCGAAGTAGTCGATAGAACTCAGTGAGTTCAATATCACCTTCGTCCCTCGGCTATCCATGAAGGCACAGGTGGTGGCGAATTTCATGGCAGATTTTGTGGCCGAGATGGAGGAGGGTCAGGCCCCTCGTCATGTTCCGTGGAAGCTGCTGGTTGACGGGGCCTCAGGTAAGAATTCTCTCGGAGGAGGGGTAGTGCTGGAGAGCCCTCACGGGGTGAAGATCGAGCAGACACTCGTTATACATTTCCCAATCACCAACAACCAGGCGGAGTATGAGGCAGTGATCGCTGGTTTGCGTCTGGCTCGGGAACTGGGAGTCCATGATGTGGAGGTTCTCACCGACTCAATGATAATAGCCTCTCAGATCAAGGGGGAGTTCGAGACGAGGGAACCTACACTCATAAGATACTTAGCCAAAGTGAGAAGCCTCATTGGAGCGTTCAAGACTTTCTCCATCAGGCACATCCCTCGGGAGAAGAGCGCCCAGGCGGATCGCTTGGCCAAGACCGGTCCCCGAACCGGAGGAACCCTAACAGATCTGTTCCGTCCTTCGATCGAGGAAGGGGAACTCATGGAAATAGAGCAGCGGCCCTCTTGGAAGGATCCCTTCGTTACCTTCCTTGCAACAGGGAAATTCCCGGAGGACGTTCCGGACCAAAGGCGCTTCCAGTACAAGTCCGCCTACTACGTGCTCCATGAGGGGGATCTGTATCGGAAGACCCTCTCGGGCCTCTTGGCCCGGTGCATCTCGGAAGATGAAGTCCCGAGGATCTTGGAAGAAGTTCACTCCGGCGAGTGCGGCAGCCACTCGGGGAGCAGGATGTTGGAGGCAAGAATAATGAGGCAGGGATACTTTTGGCCAACCCTAAGCAAAGACGCGGCCACCTTCGCCAAGAAATGCCATAAGTGCCAGATGTTCGCCCCGCTTCAGCTCATGCCAGCTCAGAGGCTAAGGAGTATCACGGCACCCTGGCCATTTGCCATATGGGGGATGGATCTGGTAGGACCCTTCCCCCAGGCTAGTGGGCAGAGGAGGTTTCTCTTAGTCATGATCGACTACTTCTCAAAGTGGTTGGAGGTCAAGGCGCTGGCTAAGGTCACCTCCCAGGTGGTCCGCAACTTCATATGGGGGGAGATCATCTGTCGGCATGATCTTCCGCAGGCCATAGTCACGGACAACGGTTCGCAGTTCGCAAGCGAGGAGTTCATCAGTTTCTACGGCCAGTTGGGGATAGACCTCAGGTTTGCATCCGTCCACCATCCCAGGAGCAACGGGCAGGTGGAGGCGGCAAACAATATTATCGTGAACTTGCTCAAGAAGAAGGTGGAAAATCTTAAGGGCAATTGGGTGGAGCAGCTCCCCTCGGTCCTGTGGGCTTTAAGAACCATCCCCAACACCGCCACTGGAGAGACCCCTTTCAAGCTCTCTCACGGCTGCGAGGCCATCATTCCCATAGAGTTCGAAGTCATGACGCCACGGGTAAAGGCCGCCACGAATGGAGAGGAAGATTGGAGAGCTGGGAACGAAGAGGAGTTGCGGCTCTCCCTCGACCTCATCGAAGAAGCCCGGGATCTAGCAACCATTCGCCAAGAAGAGGTCAAGCGGCGGATGGCCAAGTACTTCAACAAGCACATCAGGATCAGGCAGTTTGAAAAAGGGGACCTAGTACTCAAGAAGGTTGACGCGGCCGTGAGGTCTGCCGCAGTGGGAAAGCTTAATCCCAACTGGGAAGGCCCCTATGTCGTGGAGGAAACGCTAAAGTCCGGGGGGTATGACCTTCAGAACGTGGAGGGCCAACCCCTCAGCCACACCTGGAGCGGTGACGATCTTAAACGTTTTTATCCCTGAAACTATGTAATAAAAATGTTTTGAAATAAGAATATTTTGTTTAACATGTGTTTGAGATCGACACTGCAGCTTGTGGGAAAAACTCCGAAAGCTCCAAAGATGGCCCCGAGCGGACCCGCTGTCCAGGCTCTCATCTAGCTGGCAGGTCCGAAGGCTCACTCGGTGGCAGGTTCTATGTTGAAGGAAAAATGGCCCCGAGCAGACCCGCTGTCCAGGCTCTCATCTAGCTGGCAGGTCTGAAGGCTCACTCGGTGGCAGGTTCTATGTTGAAGGAAAAATGGCCCCGAGCAGACCCGCTGTCCAGGCCCTCATCTAGCTGGCAGGTCAGAAGGCTCACTCGGTGGCAGGTTCTATGTTGAAGGAAAAATGGCCCCGAGCAGACCCGCTGTCCAGGCTCTCATCTAGCTGGCAGGTCCGAAGGCTCACTCGGTGGCAGGTTCTATGTTGAAGGAAAAATGGCCCCGAGCAGACCCGCTGTCCAGGCTCTCATCTAGCTGGCAGGTCCGAAGGCTCACTCGGTGGCAGGTTCTATGTTGAAGGAAAAATGGCCCCGAGCAGACCCGCTGTCCAGGCTCTCATCTAGTTGGCAGGTCCGAAGGCTCACTCGGTGGCAGGTTCTATGGTGAAGGAAAAATGGCCCCGAGCAGACCCGCTGTCCAGGCTCTCATCTAGCTGGCAGGTCCGAAGGCTCACTCGGTGGCAGGTTCTATATTGAAGGAAAAATGGCCCCGAGCAGACCCGCTGTCCAGGCTCTCATCTAGCTGGCAGGTCTGAAGGCTCACTCGGTGGCAGGTTCTATGTTGAAGGAAAAATGGCCCCGAGCAGACCCGTTGTCCAGGCTCTCATCTAGCTGGCAGGTCCGAAGGCTCACTCGGTGGCAGGTTCTATGTTGAAGGAAAATGGCCCCGAGCAGACCCGCTTTCCAGGCTCTCATCTAGCTGGCAGGTCCGAAGGCTCACTCGGTGGCAGGTTCTATGTTGAAGGAAAAATGGCCCCGAGCAGACCCGCTGTCCAGGCTCTCATCTAGCTGGCAGGTCCGAAGGCTCACTCGGTGGCAGGTTCTATGTTGAAGGAAAAATGGCCCCGAGCAGACCCGCTGTCCAGGCTCTCATCTAGCTGGCAGGTCTGAAAGGCTCACTCGGTGACAGGTTCTATGTTGAAGGAAAAATGGCCCCGAGCAGACCCGCTGTCTAGGCTCTCATCTAGCTGGCAGGTCCGAAGGCTCACTCGGTGGCAGGTTCTATGTTGAAGGAAAAATGGCCCCGAGCAGACCCGCTGTCCAGGCTCTCATCTAGCTGGCAGGTCCGAAGGCTCACTCGGTGGCAGGTTCTATGGTGAAGGAAAAATGGCCCCGAGCAGACCCGCTGTCCAGGCTCTCATCTAGCTGGCAGGTCCGAAGGCTCACTCGGTGGCAGGTTCTATGTTGAAGGGAAAATGGCCCCGAGCAGACCCGCTGTCCAAGCTCTCATCTAGCTGGCAGGTCCAAAGGCTCACTCGGTGGCAGGTTCTATGTTGAAGGAAAAATGGCCCCGAGCAGACCCGCTGTCCAGGCTCTCATCTAGCGGGCAGGTCCGAAGGCTCACTCGGTGGCAGGTTCTATGTTGAAGGAAAAATTGCCCCGAGCAGACCCGCTGTCTAGGTTCTCATCTAGCTGACAGGTCCGAAGGCTCGCTCGGTGGCAGGTTCTAAATTCTCAAGGAGTGACCTCAAGAGCACTCGCATAGACCACGCGCCGGAACGGTGATTTCACCTCGCTTTCATAACTACCTAAACGCAGCCCCGTGATGCGCGAATGGTCCAAAGGCTCACTCGGTAGCGGGAAGTCGAAAAGAGCGATGCATCCTAGGTCGTCAACGAGCAGCGGCGAATGGTCAAGACAGTTACACTACGGCCTAGCGTCCTAATAAGCCTAGCGAGATATAGCGGCGAATGAGAAAATTTTAAGATAGCACAAAAATTGTAATCAATATATATCTTTCAAGGGGACTCGCCCAGTTCATGATTACATCCAAAAATGAAGAATAAAAAGAAAACAAAAAATATATACAAAGGGCCCATCTCATGGATCGGCAGGCTTCTCGCCGGAAGATCCATCGCTTTCGCTCGAATCCGGTAGGAGGGCATCTTCTCGCGGCTCGCCGTCCTGATCTTCCGGGAAGGGGATCGGAATGTAGAGCTCGGGGACGACCTGTCGGGCAGAGAGGCATTCGGCCTCCTCCTTCAGGTACCCAGCCTGCCGCAGCACCTGCAGCGCGTGCTTCACGGCGCTTTGAGCATTCTCCTGCATCAGCTGCTCTAGCTCATGGTGGGGATAAAAGTGCCCCCTGCTTCCTTAGGCGAGTGCCAAGGCATCGGCTTCTCGCGCCTGCTGGACCTCGGCCTTAGCCAGCCGGACTTCCTCCTCAAGATTGCCCACTCGCGCGCGAAGCATCTCGGCGATCATATCGTCCTGAGAAAACGAAGGTGGTGAGAAGGAAGTGCGACAACCATCAACGGTCATTCGCGGGGAGGAGGGAGGAGGGAAATATACCTCTCTGACGGGACGGCTGGCGAGAAGGGCTTCCGCAGCTGCCAACTTCGTCTTGAGTTCCTGCGCCTCGGCCGAAACGAGGGCCCTGGTCTCCTCGACCTCGGCCAGACTCCGCGACAGACTGATGCTCCGGCGCGAAGACATATGCGCAAGCTCAAGGGCCCGCAGCAGGGCTCGAGCGGTCTCGTGGGCGAGAACCTGAGTCTTCTCGGCATCGAAGACTTCGGCATCGTCACGGCCATAGAGGGCATACGCCATGGCGTAGGCCTCGCCGGTAGCAACATCGCTCTCTATCCAAGTCGAATGGAGGGTGGAGAGCGAGACCCGGTTATTGTTTCTGTCCCACTTCACTAGAGGAGCCCCCGAGGGATCCACGTACTTCTCGCCATTTGCGAAGTTCCGGTGGTCCCTGGGCAGCGGAGGCGGCGGCAGCGTCGATCTCGCCTGGATCCCAGTCCCGTCTGGCACACCCGACCCCAAGGTTTGGGCCGGCGCATCTGTCCTCTGGATTATGGCCGGCGCGCCCGTCCCCAGGGTTTGGGTCAGAGCACTCGCCCCTCGGGTCTCGTCCAAGATCCCCTTCCCCTTGGCGGTAGGACTTTTCGGCTTCTTGGAAGAAGAGGAAGCGAGCGCCCCGGGTTTTCGTTTCCGGCCGCTAGGTTTGGAGGAGGAAGGTTCCTCCCGGCAGGCATCCGCGGCCGCCTGTGCAAAGGATACAGAAACCCCAGGAGGTCGCGGCGGGTGAAGGGGGAAATTACGCACACCTGCATAAGAACGAGAGAGATTTAGCGAATGATTTAGCGAATGACGTAAGAACCGCCAAGCCGAAACGAATGCAGAAGGTCTCGAAAACTTACCCTCACCCTGCGGAATGGGCGGGAGCGAGTTGACATTTCGCCGGAGATAGACGAGGTCCATCCCGTGCTGAAGGATGTATTGATGCAGCTTGGCCTCATGCCCCCCTAAGGTCGGGGGACGAAAGGTCGACTCCTCCTCCTGCACCGGGGCGAGAAGGGTATTCCCAAGGCTCCCGCCGACGAAGATGAAGCGGTGGACCCAGTCGTGGTTCTTGTTCGGGAGACCGTAGTGTTTGAGAGGGTTTTGACCCGAGAAGAAGGAAATGTCGTGTGAGCAGCGGAAGGTGTACATTTTGCGGAAGACGGGTAGCGAGAACTCGATCCCCTCTTCTCGCAGGTAGCACGCGTACCCAACCAGCATGGCGATAGCGTTGGGATTGAGCTGGTCGGGCACGACCCCGTAGTACCGGAAAGTCTGGCGGAGTTCCGGCCAGATGGGAAGGCGAAACCCCATCTCGAAGTGCTCTAGCGGGATCGCGAGAGCCATGGCGAGATGGAGTTTAGACGCTCCTCCGGCTCGGGCTTTCGCGCCTCGAATGCCGACGGAACGTAGTCAGTAACCGCGCTCAGGAAGGCCTCCTCGAAGAGGTCGCAGGAGTCGAAGACATGATTGACGAAGGCGCTGGCACACCTGGCCCTACCATCAGCGTCGCCACCCATTTCGCGAATGCTGGAGAAGACGGGAGCAGCAGAGAAGAGAGAAGCGCGAGTGCTAGCGCGAGGAGAGAGAGGGAACGTATGGCAAGGTAATTAATATGGTGGTTGGACGGCCTATTTATAGAAGAACTAAAAGACGCTTGGGCTTTCGAGGCAGCGGGTGTGCGGATAGCAATCGCGCCTTCCCGACGCCTCGAACCCCGGGCCGATCCCTCTCAACCATTAATGGTGAATGCCCAGTGGCTATCCGCTCGACGACCACGCGAAAGAGTTACGAAAGCATTCGGCAATATCATATCATTCGGCATGCTCAAGTAAGTTGCGAGAAATATAAACGAAAATAAAAATAAAGCACTCGCCAAGCACAGAATGTAAAATTATTACAGGCATAAATAGAGTCCAGTATCCTCAGCACCATAAATAGAATAAAGGGAGAAATACAAAGGAGGCGAATGAAGACCAGACTAGCGCTCCTCCTAGTACCACCGACCATGCCCTCGCGACCCAGCCTCCGGAGGCATTCGCGGACGATAATACGCGAGCATGGAGGTGATCTCGTGAGACGCCAGCTGAAGCTGATCCCGGGCTCGCGCAGCGTGCCTCCCGGGAGAAAGCTCCCCCCCTTCACCTCCCAGACGCTCCACCGTCGCGAGAAGGCGCGAATAGTCCTTCCGAAGGTCCTTCAGCTCGCGCGTGACCTCCAGCCGCACATCATCCACCTGGCCGGCGATGTTTCGTTGGATATGGATGAGCTTCCCCAAGACCTCCGTGACTCGCTCCTTTAGGGTCGCATGATCTGAGGAGTCGCCGAGGAAGTCAGAGAGATCCCCGGGAGAGGGGAGGGGCGAGAGCATTCCGTCTTCCCCCTCGTGGTAGGATCCAAAGGGAGAGGCTTCCCGATAGCCTGCGAGATCATAGACTGGTCAGTCACGTTAAACAAAGCGGATGCGCTAAATGCAGCAGAGGTCGCTAACCTAGTGAAGGGTCCCCATGACCGGAGGGACGAGACGAATGGGGGTGCGTTTTAAACAAACCGGCGGGAGGAAGGACCTTTCCCTTTCCAGGACGGTAGGGCTGTGAAGAAGGAGCTGGAGCATCCGCAGGATCATCCGCTCGGTCCTGTTGACCGGGTCCCTTCTCGGGAGACACCCTCGGCTCATCTGCAAGCAAGGAAGGATTCGGTCGAGCAGGGGAGCTCGGAGGAATGAAGTCCCGCGGCGAAAGGACGGGGACGAGAGCTACGAAAAACAATGGTCAGTGACAAGCAGTATGAAGGACGAATCAAGAGGGTTCACAACTTACCGGACTGCAATGTGGTCTCGCCCGGAGGGGGGGGGGGAGGAGCAAGGTCCAGGTCTGGAGGAGGCCTCTCGTTCGCGAGAGGTGGCACCGCGGCACTGCTCGAGACTGCCCCGTGGCCGGCCTCAGGCACCGAAATCCCCTGCGAACGGCCAGAGCGAACGCAGGATAGGGGACAGGAACCAAACAGAAAGACAGGAGGAATCCTCATACCTGCATCCCGGGGTCCGGAGGATTCCTCGCCGGAGGAGTTTTCGCCGGAGGGGTATTCGCCGGGGGAGTATTCGCCGGAGACTCCGAAGCGGTCTCGCCTCTTTGACGATTCAGCCGAATCGCCTTGGCTCGACGCGAGACGTAGGGGGCACTCGGATCCCGTTTAGACATAAGCCAGGGAGCAAATTTGGCAGCCTTGGGGGCGGTTACACTTTGGGCCGCAGCAAGGCGCTCGATCATCTCCTGCGAGAGGGGTCTCGCGGAAGGTTTGTGGGAAGACATTGATATCGGCGAAAGGCCAAGGGAGAGAAGAAGCTCCGAATCGAGGAATGAAAGCGTTCCAGGAAAATCTGACGTGAAGAGATATATATAGGGCAACGGTGGACCCACAGAATCTTATGGGACCAGTAAGCCAGCACTCACCGAATACCGGGTTGGACTGTTCTTTCCGAGCGCAGGAACCGCTCGCAAAGAGCGGGGATTGTGTACAACCCGTATTCGTCGAGTGGGTCCCACAGGCCAACTAGCGAGACCTAGGCCAGTCAGATCATTCGCCTCGGCTCAGACAGGTGAAAATACCCCCGGGTTAGTGGGGGTAAGCTGCAGGAGAGAAGGAGCTGGGCGAGTGGTGCCCTCACGGGCCACTCGCCCGGAAGCGTGGACATTCGCCCAGCTAAGCGGGTGGTACCCTCACGGACCACTCGCCCAAAAGGCTTTGAGGGGGAAATGACCATAATACCCCTTGTGGGCTGCAAATAGCCCTTCGGAACAGCGGAGTTAGGCTATTAGCAGACCAATTTGGGGTGCGGTTAGTAAAACTAAAAGGCGGATTCATGTTATTTGCAGACCAGCCTAGAAAAATCTATAAATAGACCCTTAAGGGCACCTTGGAGGAGATCCGATTCCTTGAGAGTCCTCTCCTCCAGGCTAGTTTTGGTTGGCAGTCCGTGTCCTCCAAGGTGCCCGACTGAGCTTTGGTTTGGGAGGGGAAGCTCTCTAAGATCTTCCGGGTGTGTGGCGGGACCTCCTCGCTACAGCCTTGGGTCTATTCCAAGTTTCTCATCCACCGGTCGGAGGGTCTAGGGAGGGAGAAGTAAGCGTCGGCTACACCCCCCAGTGGGTCCGAACTCAGAAGACCAGTTGCTGGTTTCAACACCGCCACAATAGTTGCGTGAGGAATTATCATGATACGGATTGGGTCGAACTTAAATTAGGGCGCCCTGTAATTGAATGTTTCACCGAATTCACTTTGGATATATCAGATGAAAATGGTAGGTTGACGAGCATCGCGATCATGTCAAACATGTTTTCTTTTACGTCTGGGCATGATAGATGTCGAGTGGCGGTCAGATAATATTGTCATTGTGCACTACACACGAAAGACGTGCCTCATTGATGGCCGATGATTTGAATGAGTAAGAGAAAACATATCTTTGACGTCAATTGATACGGTAGAATGAAAAGAGATCCTTATCACAAGGATTTCTTCACCAAGACACACAAGTGTTGATGATTATAGTTTTGTTCTCTAAGTAAAAAACAAAATACACAAAATTAAATGAAACATATATGTACCATAAACCTAAAATACAATAAAACGAGAAATAAGGAAACTAATTCGATATAAGGACCAAATTGTCTATCAGAGTCTCTATATATTTTATACAACTCAAATTTAATTTGAACTCTTAGGATTCTATCGACATATGCTATCGGAATCTTGATATATAGTAAAACTCTTCCATCACATTAAGACTAGATTTTTTTGTCGTTATGTAAGCAAGGAGATCTGAGGAAGAACATGAAGTGTGTGTGTATATATATTCATGTTCTCACAAATTTGATGTTCCTATAGTTTGTAAAGGTTCTTTAATTAATTAGTTGTCATTATGAAGAATAAATTTGGAGCTAGAATGTACATATGTACTAATTCCAGGTCGTTGAAACTTTAGACAAAGCTATCCATTTATAAGTTTCACTGAGTTACATAGTTTAACTAAGAATTCTAAGTAGCTAGCTAGACAAAAATGAATTGAATCTTCTTCTGTTGTAAAAAAAATTATGAAACAAATTGATGACGGATCGTATGTCACCGCACATAAAAAATAGTATTCGTATATGCATGTCACACTATCATAATATTATTGAAGCAAGAGGAAGACCTATATTTCGAGGCAAATAAGGTTCGTTTGAACGCGGCGGTTACGAATCCGTTTTGTGAGTTTGAACAAAAAAACATCATGGATTCGTCATGAAATATATGTTAGGACAGATTCGAAGGAAAAAAAACTAATTATAAACATAGAATTGGATGGAGGTGCATGCGTACTTATTGGTATATCTTTTATTTTCCACACAATGCCCTATTAATTCAACATCAGAATTTGTCGTCCTTCATAAAATAATTTAAAAATCCAATTAATTAATGAGATCCTGCCATAATTAATGAAAGGAGGGGATTTCTTCAAAGAATGAATTATGTGGCCGCCTCTCGTTTGCCTCTCAAAAAGGTGGCAACAGGCAAAAATGCAAGAGAGACGTCCAACACGTATGACAACACAAGCATGCATATTTACTTGCGTGCACCTTTAACCCTACTAATTAATTAACCATTTCTTATTAATCAATTCTCTCTCTCTCTCTCTCTCTCTCTCTCTCTCTTCTCTCTTCTCTCTTCTCTCTCTCTCTCTCTCTCTCTCTCTCTCTTCTCTCTCTCTCTCTAGCTTCCAAAAGCGTAGCAACATAGCTGGGGTTAAAACACCGAGTTACCTAAACTCCCATACTTCCCTCTCTATATAGTCCAAAGCCAAAACCCAAACAATATGTCACACGGCCAACTAAACCCTAAACTCCAACTCCAATTCCATGGCAACCCTAGAAGCCGTCCCGGGCGCCGGCCTCCTCCCCTTCACGCGCCTCAAAAGAGCAGAAGAAGAGTTTCAGCTTCATCATCATCACAGCCAGAAGAAGCAGAAGCTGATGAGCGTCATCAACTACGGCCACAGCCACGAAAACGACGAAGAAGATTCATGGGAGGTGAGGGCCTTCGCCGAGGACACAGGCATGGGAACCACCTGGCCGCCTCGCTTCTACTCCTGCAGATTCTGCCTGCGAGAGTTCCGCTCGGCTCAGGCGCTCGGCGGCCACATGAACGTTCACCGCCGCGACCGCGCTCGCGCTCACCTGCAGCAGCGACCACCTGCATCTCCGGTCATCTTTCCGGTGGCGGTGGATTCATCGTATTCTTCTGCCTTCGTCAGCACCAGTAGTTTCGTCGAGCCGGGTTCTGATTTCTTCTATCTGCTGGGAAAGGTGGGGAGCAACGATGATGACGCCGGCGAGGTGCTCACCGACGTTGGGGAGCTGGATTTAGACCTCCGACTAGGTTGGTGAAGACTTTTGACGGCGCGCGGTAGAGTACTATTAGTACGAGTTTAATTACTCTCTCTCTATATATATATTATATCTTAAATTCTTGCGTTGAAAAAAGTGTTTTTCATTTAAATTTTTTTAATGTACGTAGCAATTGTATCTGCATGGTTAAGGATTGGAACCACTGGATTATTTGATGATTGATTCTTTGCTATAAATCTATAATTCATTCACGGATGAGATTTGAGTAAATTGTTCTTGACGAGGAATATTATTAATGTTGATAATATTAATGATCGGAGTCGTATATAAAGTCGTTCACAGATCAAATAGTTTATGAATATTTCGGGAATAGATTTGTGAACATTCAATTAAAATTTATATTTTTTGGATTCGAATCAAAATTCTAATTCGACTGGTATGTATTTGAATCCGAATACGAAAAATGATCTCTCTTTGATATCACTGGATGAAGTCGAACAACCTAAACACATTTGGTTTGGGTACGACCCGGTTAATTCATTTTTTGCAAAATTTGTGTACACCGAGACTTCCTGCGCACAATAGATTCATTGAGACGCATTGAGACGTGCTTGATGAGCTAGGAGGGGTTCACAACCTACCGATAATTTGCCAGGAGGACATTATGCGAAGAATGATACGGTACATCAATAAAACAATAAGATAGAAGCATTTTGAAAGGGATGTTTTGGTCCTAAAAAGGTAGTCCTCTTCCCTAAAAACATGGGGCAACCAAGAAATTAGGTTTGAATTGGGATGAAACTTTATTATTTGTGAAGTATTAAAAGTCGACGCATATATCATTTAATTAGCCACCTACGAGGAATCTAAATTTTAAAACACATAGATCAACGCGATATAAAAAAGTTCTACCAACCAAAGTTTTTATATGTACATAAATCATCTTTTTTAACTATGGAGGACATTCTAAGCATATCAATTAGCAGTGAAGAAAAATAAGCAAAAAAGACAGAACGACAATGCACTCTGCATTTTAACATGCATAGACGTCTTGTAACTTGCAAGACTTGTTAGCTACCAAAAGGTAGCTCATAAGTTAAGATACCCAATAAGACTTGAATGTTTTCGCAAGAAGGGGGGTCTCACGAGTGAAGATGCTCAAATATACTTAGCTTTCCGTGAGTCTCATGAGCCTGGATGCTCGGAATAATATCTCAAACATGTTATTGAGGGCTTCTTTAGAATAGAGAAAGATAGCTTTTGACAGACAATAGAAATGTTCGAAATAACATCTCGATCACTTGTAAAAATATAGACCTTTTGATAAAGTCAGAATTAATCGTCACCATACGTTTAAAATCTCAGATCCCACAACAATAGCGTGTTGAAATCATCATATAATATCAAAAGTATATATCACCATCCAATTTGGTGACATCACACCCATATGAATCTTGTCGGTAGAACTTTGATGATGAATGGACGGATAATAACGGTCCACGTGTCTAGGAATCTTTGGGATATGAAATCTATCATCAATGCTTCCTCCCATTCCATTCACACAATTCACAGTTATGGATCCGTACGAATTACTGCATATTTCTAGGAACGTCGACGGCACCCTCACCCGGCCCAACATCTTCCCCGACAGTCCCCCCACCGGCGAGCATCCGCCGACGACCGCCGACGTACTCTCAAAAGACCTCCCATTCAAACCCTCGTTCAACACCTACCTCCGCCTCTTCCTCCCCCGGCGATCATCCGACTCCGGCAAACTCCCAGTCCTGCTTTTCTTCCATGGCGGCGGCTTCGTCTTCTGCAGCCCCTCCACCAACCTCAACCACGCCTTCTGTGAACGCCTCGCCGCCTACCTCCCGGCCCTCATCATCTCCGTT
Source organism: Dactylorhiza incarnata (assembly GCA_033032865.1). Taxonomy (NCBI): domain Eukaryota; kingdom Viridiplantae; phylum Streptophyta; class Magnoliopsida; order Asparagales; family Orchidaceae; genus Dactylorhiza; species Dactylorhiza incarnata. Next base: position 2,550,879 of record JAWHQI010000046.1, on the reverse strand, counting down.
AATTACCGCCTCGCCCCCGAGCACCGCCTTCCCGCCGCCTTTGATGACGCGACCGACGCCCTCCTCTGGCTCTGCTCCCAGGCCCGATCTCCAGAAACAGAACGGGATCCCTGGATTGCCGCTCACGCCGACTTCGGCAGCCTCTTCCTCGCCGGCTGCAGCGCCGGAGGGAACGTCGCCTACCACGCCGCGCTTCGCGCCCGCGGTCTCGACCTAGGCCCGATCAACCTTGCCGGAGTAATTATGAACCAGCCCTTTTTCGGAGGAAAGGAGAGGACGGCCTCGGAGCTGAGGTCCGGCGGGGCGGAATCCACGCTACCGCTGGCGGCGGCCGATTCGTTGTGGGAGCTGTCGCTGCCGGAGGGAGCAGATAGGGACCACGAGTACTGCAACCCGGCGGCGGCGGCGGCGGCGTATGAGGGGGTTGAGGAGAGAGTGAGGGGGCTGGCAAGGTGTTTGGTGGTTGGTTTCGCTGGAGATTCTCTCGTCGACCGGCAAAGGGAGCTGGCGGAGATGCTTGAGAGGGGAGAGATTCCGGTGAGGATTAAGATACACGATGGGGGATTTCATGGTGCGGATGTTTTTGAGCCGCGGAGGGACCAGGAGGTGTATCACGAAATTCGAGAGTTCGTAAACAACGGCGGCGCCGCCCAGGTTGCCGGAGTTCAGAAATAAGATTGTGCGGTGCTCATCGATCTTTGTTTTTCCTTTGATTACTTTGATTTTCTAATAATGTCACTTCGCTTGCAAATTATATATCTGAGTTTTTTTTTTTTTTAATTCTTCATTTTCTCTCGGCAGTGCTGTCTGCAGTTAGTTCTTTTCCATTTGGGTGAAATGAATATTATTCATTTCATAACTTGGATGCATTCTCACTTCATTGATCTGATGGTGAAGAATTTTTTGATTAAAAAGAAAATATAAAAGAATGAGATTAATGAACCCGTCGGATCAACAAGAAATAGATAAGGACCCGTCGGATTTCACTCCAAATGGAGAGGATCCCCATGATTTCCTGAGTAGATTTCTCCACTTTGGAATATAGAGTTTTCGCCCTTTGGTGTAGAGAATGCCACCCTCTACCCAAAAGTGCTCTCCATTTACTATAGACATTAATTGCAGTTATAAGGTCCATTTTGCAACTCAAGGTATCCGCCACAATATTAGCCTTGGCCGACTTGCGCTCCGTAGTTTATTCGAATTCCACTAGAAAATTCTTCCACCTTGCTTGTTTTTTTGGTGGCTTCTTTTGGGTCTAAAAGTTATTATTGTTGACTATGTTGTCAATCTTCACGAGGAACTGCACTCCAAGCAAATAGTGCCCCCAAGCTCAAACAAACTATTTCTTCACTCTGTGTCGTCCAACTTCTGGCTCCCATAGGCAGTTAGGTGAAATTCTTGCATGAGGACACCGCCAATGCAAATTGGAATGCGCGCATCTGCATCTCGAATAGCTTGCCATTGTCTAGCAATGACAACACGGAATCCGCACTCACTGGGGCTTCTGTCGGTCAAGAGAGTGCAAGGTACCATGACCAATGATGTATCCAAACAAATGCATGTCCTCCCAAATAAATGTGCAATTTGACCTCTTCACATTCAGTTTATTTTGTCGCAACACCTCAATTGCATGGTGAAGATACATCGCACGCCCCTCCAAGTTGTTGTACACCACGATGTTGTCCAAGTACAACCACGAACTGATCAAAGTACAAGTGAAATATTATGTTCATCGACATGCATAATGTCAATGGTGAGTTTGTTAAGCCGAATGACATTACCCAACTTTGGAAAGTTATTGATAGCATCCACCCTTGGGCACAAAGATCCTCCTCGATCTTGTCATCGGAGTTCAGCCTTCGATCTCCCATCTTGGGAGGAGAGTTGGGGAAACTCAGCACGTCACCCCCACCTTTAGCTAGCCCGCTCCAATTTCTTTGGATGGTGCTGGAACACTATAAGGGACTCGACGACAAAGAATGGCCTCGTTTACCGACTTGATCACATCGTGCCACTACAACTCTTGCTTGACTCACTCCTGAAGTTCATATTGAAGAAGAAAAAGAACAAATCCTCCTTCGTCATGTTGGGAATTTGGAGTGATAGTACGGCGAACTCCTTCACATATTCATCAGTACATCCCTTTACTTTCTCCTATACTCGTAGACAACATTTTTAGGATAGAAATGTCGTTTGAGCTTCCTCTTGAACTCTTCCCACTTATTGATCTGACACAAGCCCTTCTCAATATCAACTTGTTTTCTTCGCCACCACAACAATGCATTGTCAACTGGGTAGTAAGATGGTTAATGTACTTTTGCCGCTTCCTTCACCACACTACATTATTTGAGGAAGTGCTCCATTTTTCGTAAGAAGTTCTGGACTTCCATTGCATCATGTTTCCTCAAAAAAGCTCTGGCCTTTGGAACATCAACGCGCCGAGCAACTACCACCATGTTGTCACCTTTATTAGCCGCAACTCTGCGACATGGAGTGAGGGCATCCTTCAAATCTTAGAAGCCCATCCGCTGGGACAGAGAGCCGATAAATCGAGTCCATCCTGAATGGACACCTCGACTCTTTCAAGTTTGTCCAACGCATGACTCTCAAGGGTCTCAAAGTTACATTCAATTAAGTTTCTTCACATAAGCGGGATTCAGTATTGCCCAATCCAACAAGGTCTCTTTCATGCGCGACTTCCGTTCTTCTTGGTTAGTTGCATCCATGTCTAAGCATCAATCATCTCAACCTTCTTCAGTATCTCGCACACATTATTCTAATGTACACATCATATTTCTCTTTATTTCAATATATACACGTTTACCATTCCTATCATTTTATTATACATGTAAATCACTTGTATAATTTTATTCAACATGCATATCACATTATTATTTTATTGAGCATGCACATCATGCTCCTATTACTCTAATGTATATATTTCATGCAATTCTATTAATTATTATACATTATCACTTTATTGCTTGGCATAATATACATGCAAATCACACGGTTCATTGGTATGGTAACGCCAATGACTCAGTTTGGCACGATGGTGGCTGTCATGAACGCTGTGATTATGAACCGTCTTCATGAGCACCCACTTTTATGTTCAAAATTAGTTTTCCTTTTTTTGGTGGTGATCGTAACCGTTGTCATGCCATACATACATTTTATGATGGTGATATTTTTGTTCATACTCACCGCACAGCAAAAAAACCCACACCAAACGCAGCCAATGAGCGTCAAGTCTTAGAATATTATCTATTCTCGTAACTAGCGGAAGATGAGGTTTTCATGGGCGCTAATGACGAGAGGTGTTTGGCTGGCATAATTTTTCAAAACCCTAATTGGGAGAGGGAGTGAGGGAAATTAGCTGGACCCCACAAAAAAAATTTAGCTATTTCTATTCGTAGGTTGAACTTTATACAATCAACATACCAAAAAAAAATTCCCTAACATTTGAAGCATCATCTGCTCATGTGGACAGCAGACCACGTGAACAAACACTATTTTACTTTTAAAAAAAAGCTATGTAAGTTAATAATATAATTCTTATAAAAAACAATAAAACTTATTAAAGCAACTTTTCATTTGCTTTAAATATTGATGTTAAGAATTTATCTTCCAAAGGTTTTTGTAAACATTTGTTTCAAATAATTTGCAATATTTTCTTGCACGATTCTTTAATTTATATATTTACAAAGCATTGAGTTATTTAAACTAAAGATTAATAAAAGTTTTATCTAATTCTTAATCTAATTACCTAAACCAACAACACCAAGCAAATAGCATTCCATCACAAGATTAATTAGGGTAAAATAAGATTATATCAAATAAAAATTATCCAATACTCCTCAAAAAGAGCATCGCAAATTGCTCAAATAATTCCACTTTTAAGTTCAAAAAAAAAGAATGGTTATGGGATCATATTTTTAATTATCATTGCATTTTAATGAAACCCACCAAAATTTCATGAAAAAGAAAGATAATTACAAACGACCTATTATCACACACTTTTCACTGGAGATTTTTACATCCGGATCCCGTTCCGAAATCGGAATCCGGAGTGACATTTTGTCACGTCTAAAATATAAAAACGTACAGAAAAGGTGAACCCGCTTCTATCTCCATAGAGATCGATTCGATCACCATAGAGATCATCCCTGGGTCCGGGATGCGGACGCCAAAATTTTGCTGGAGCTAGGGTGCCAATGTAGCACTAAATCCGTGCCCATAAATAATTTGGTTGGGACTGGAGGGGACGAGCCGGGGCTCGAAACGGAGCGATTCCATGGCTTTTCCTCTCTCCGGCGGGTGCAAACAGAGCAAACGCCGCCGGCGCCCGTTTGTTTACCCGCCATCCGGCGGCGTTTACTCCAAACGGCGGCGGCGAAACGCCGAACCAAATGAACCCTAAGCCTCCGTTTTGTTTGAGAGTTTTAGCTCCATCTCTGGTGGGAGATCGGAATTGACATGTGTTTGGTAGATTTCATTATTCTCACCGTTCACTTCATTCTCACCGCTCAAACAAACAGAGTAGCTGCACGAAAAACAGTGGTGGAAAATCAGCGGTGTGATTGGAGTTGGCAAGAAAAACAGTGGCAAAAAAAGTAAGAGAAGGGAAACGTCGATCTACGGGAAGAAAATCATGAAAATACAGAAAGCTCCTTTTAGCTTTTCTGAATGTGGGAGAGATGACATATTTCCAAAAAGACCTGAGAACACTTTTTTGACAGGAGCATTTTTTCATCACCGGGAAAATAAAATAAAATAATAGAACATTTTCCAATCGTCTCGAACAAAGCCTAAGTAGCAATGCGACCAGGGATCAACTTTTAGTGGGCAGTCTAACCAACATCTCAATTACTTTGAACCCCACCACCAAGACAGATACTAGTTAGTCTTATGCATTTCTCAAATGAAACCATGAAGGCATAATTTTATAGGGCGATGCAGCGCTGGAGTAAGTGTGATACTATGTATCAAATGGAATAGCAGGAGCAAGTGGGTAACCAAAGGAAAGTTTTAGTAAGAGCATCGGCAAACTCGGTTTCTTTGACTTTTAACCTGGGGAAATTAACAAACCTCCAAATAGACGTTCAAATACTGTGCGACCAGAGCGCAGTGATACTCAAGGACGCCAGTGTCATGAGCTGCAGAAGGTTTCAGCAACGACCGAAGAAGAAAAACTTCATGAACACTGGAAGAGAGAAATGCCTTCAAAAGTTGTGAATATTGGAAGAGAGTAATAACAGAAACAAAGTTCCTTAATTCAACTTCACCATATTTAGAACCGGGGAGGACCAAATGAAGTTCCATGAGAGAGGAGTAACTGATACAGAAAAACCGCGATCGTGAAGCCTGTCATCGAGGGATACGGCCAAGTGATGAGCGCTTTTAAACTGAAACTCGGGATTCACATGATAAATATCAAATGAAAAAATTCGAATCCAAGAAGATGGCAGGAGGAATTGAGAGGATGGAGCGAGTATCTTCCCTCCAGAAAGTGGAGCGAATAAGGGTTTGATTCCAAAGTTGAGAAGAGAGGGATCTGTACAAGAGAGGGATCACCTAATGAAATTAATCCAAATCACGACGTGAGATTAATCTGTACAAGAGAGAGATCTCCTAATGAGCCAAGGAAGTGGGTCTTTATATTGAGTTTTTACACAAATATTTCTTTTATACAATGGCTTAGCAAATAAGATAAGAATGAATTTTATCTTACTAGCATGAGAAGAAATTTTTTTCCACAAAATTAAACATCAAAACAAATCATTCTCGCTGACACCTTTAAAACAAGAGGAATTCATAAATTAAACTATATTAAAGATCAATTGATAATCTAACATCTATTGGTTGGTGAACCCAGTCATCCTAATACTTTTCACATGCTTGATTGAATGATTAAATGATTATAAAATTTGACGAAACTCAATCCACATGAAATTTTGATGTGGATCATAGCAAATGATGATATCTTGAAATTGATAGTTATAAAGCATATAGGTTGAAGAAGAATCAGAACAGCCGTAATATTATGAACCGTTTATGCACAAAGTTCAATAGGAATACAGAATAACCAGAATCTCCAGTTCTAATGAAGAATTAGGTGACGTTCAATGGCGCACTGCCAGAGCTCATGTTCTCCCATCCACATCAAAACCTGCTCCGGTCCAGCCAGATTCCGCAGCTCTACTCTTCAGCACGATGTTCTTCGTTTTTGGAGGATTCATTGTCCGCTTTTTTCCAGTCATTTGATATTCATTTTGTTGGTTGTTTCCATCAAATATGCCAGAACTTAATGGAACTTCCTGGCCAGATGAATAATTTGTAGCTTGTTGCATGGCCTTTAGTGAGTCTGTTGTATTGTTGTGAGCCGGCTGAAAGAGGAAAGTATACAGAATTGTTGAAAGTATTATTAAATGAACATAGTTTCGTTGTGATATTGTGTAATATTCTTTTCATTGTGGCTCCTTTCAGGCCAATTTTGGAAACACCTGGTAATGTTTAGAAGTTGAACCATGACGCAATCTTTAGCCTCAAAAAATCTTAATGTTGATCTTGAAGGCACTCAAATGAGTATGAGCCCGATTTGAAGAATAAAATCTGAATTCACTCTGCTTTTCTTCTCTCTACCTGAGTCCACGTTTGCTACCCTAAACTAAATAAGAGTTCCTAGTCAGAATAATACTGAAGATCGTCTGTTAATAATAATAATATATATATATATATATATAGTGAGAGAGAGAGAATTCCTAGTCAGAATAGTACTGATGATTGTCTGTTAATAATAATAATAATATATATAGGGTTATTTACCGGGACCTCCCCTCGAAGTTTGCGTAATAACAGCTTGCACCTCTCTAACTTTCGAAATTACCAAAACCTCCCCCTCAATGTTTACATTTCATAGCATTCATGCACAAAAGTACCCCCTTGGATTAAATCTTCAAGGGGGGTTCTTTTTGTGCATGGATGTTATGAAATGTAAACATTGAAGGGGGGTAATTGTAATTTCGAAAGGAGGGGTGCAAGCTGTAATTATGCAAACTTCGAGGGGAGGTTCCGGTAAATAACTATAAATATGTGTGTGTATGTCTGTATGTCTTTTGTTATCCAAGGGTGAAGCAACACCTCAAATAACTCAATGGATTAATTAATTGGAGCTAGGATTTGATATATAAAGTTGCGTTCTACTACCAGAAGATTAATAAGAAAGATCCACTCGAAAACGTAATTAGATTGGCACCCGGGCATTCACTCGAAGGTATTCTTTTCTTTCATCGTTCATGGTATCAGATCCCGAAACATGCCGACGAAGGTGAAAAATAGGCAGTCTGTTCTACTTGCGCAAGCTGAAGACATCGATCTTCCCTCAACCCACACACGCCGGAGACTTCGATCCATCTGCTTGACGGTGAGATTGGACATTCCCGATTGGAGTTAATCTCGATTGGAGCTTCGATTTGTCGATCTCCTTGATGCAGAGACTGGAGATCCCGTTTGATGTTTCGATCCATGGTTCTGCTCGACAAATGGACTGGAACTTGATCTCCGACATGCAATCACAGAGGGGCGGTAACCTAAGTTATCAAAGGTGCAAGGCGCACCGAGGCGCAAAGGGGTCCTGGAGCCTAGGCGCAGGCGCGCGCCTGAGGCACGTGAGGCGCAAAAATGAATTGTGTGCCCAATTCACTGAAAATCAGCGAATTGGGCACCCAATTCACTGAAAATCAGCTAATTTGGAATCCAATTCATTGATTTTCAGTTAATTTGGTGCTCATTTTCAGTGAATTGGGTGCCCAATTCGCTGATTTTCAGGGAATTGAGTGTCAAGTTCACTGAAAAACAGCTTCGCTGATTTTCAGGGAATTGGCACCCAATTCACTGAAAATCAGCAAATTGGGCATCCAATTCGCTGATTTTCAGTGAATTTGACACTCAATTCACTGAAAATCGGTGAATTGGATGCTCAAGTGTGCCTAGGTGTACCTCGGGTGCGTCTGAGATCATATTTTTGCCCCCCTCTCAAAAAAACAGGTTGAAGAAAACAGCTTGGAAAGCCCAGGCACGCGCCTTTGGTGCGCCTGGGAGTTGGTAAGGCGCGCCTGAGGCACGCCTCTGCCTTGCAGAGGTACTGGCCGGTGCGCCTGGTGCGCCCGACGCCTCAGGCGCGCGCCTTGATAACGTAGGCAGTAGCTTCGATCCTTCTACTCAGACGCACTGAGGGCGAACGCTAAGAGGATCACAGAGATTGGAGATCCTAGTGTACAACCAGTATTAGCCGAGAGTGGACCCGCTCAGAAGAGGTCAAAGTCAAAGATCAGGGGCAACCTTAACCAAAGGGAGAGTATCTATTGATACTCGCCAAGTAGGTTGGCATCCCCTACAACTCGCCGCAAACAAGTCTTATCCGAAGATCGATGGAAGGCGAGTAATGATGGTCACTCGTCATAGGCGAGTTCTTGCCCGTAGTCGCACAAAGCAGATATTTCATGGGGGCGGCTATTCGCGCATCGATACCCCCCCCCCCCCGATTTGTCTGGAGGAGGACGATGTATGCCCCCCTATTAAAATTCCTAGATCCACCCCTAAGTGCACGAGTGCCCCCGTGCGATCACGAAAGTGCCCAGCACCGCGGAAGTCGCGTCGCTCGCAGCCCCAGAGCGTTGTCGCTGCGATCGGCGCGAGTGCTGCCGTATCGGTGCACTGACGTGAACGGAGCACTCTCGTGATCGAAGAATTGTCGTGGCAGGGTTCAATAAAAAACTTTTGCAGCATAGGGTGCATAAAATATTCTGCCTCTGGCGTTAATATTGAAACAATCATTTATTGCTATTAGCAAAATCTTTATGGATGCTAGCAAACAAAAAAACCCGGTTCATCAAATTTTCACGTTTTTTCTCTTCTAAAAAAAAACTACCGGCAAACCCTCCCAAAACAGTCATCCCACTTTCCCTCGCTTCTCCCTGCCGCAATGGTTCAGGGGAATTTCGACCTACCGACGCCATCAATGGCAGACGCCACTTGAGGGATATCTACGCCCTTTGTTGGCGTGGATGGGGTTGCTCTATGCTGGGCGGCAGTGGATCTTTTCATCAGCTCGTGGATATTGGCACAAATTTGGAACCTTGCTCTCAACGGGATTGAGATACTGGCAGCCGATTTCTACCGGCTTATGGTGGACGGAGCGACGTGGAGAGCGTGCTTGCTCTGCCATCTGAGGGACATCCGGATGGGGCGATTTGGACATGAAAAGGCTGAACGATCCACGCCAGGTGCCAGGTAATGTTGTACCTTCTGCCTGCTGTGATGATACTGAAATGGAAAATGGCCTGAATGTTTTTGCTTTATTTGCTCAGATGGATTGGCCACACAGAAAATGGAATGTGCCCGCCAGGTGTTTGCTCATATGCTTGAGTCCGCACTTCTGTTCCAGTTCAGCAGTCCGTTGCGGCTGATGCTAATTTGGATGCGAGTGCACCTCCTGGTGGTTGGCAAAACGCCCAGAAGGGCACTGCCACTTCAGCCTGGAAGAGGCCGACTTCTACCGGTGTTGGGGACGACATTGTGGACCTCATTCACCGCTTCCTTCAAATATCGAGATCGCCAACGGTGATGATAAGAAGCTCAATGTTATCTCAGAAAATGGTGATCATGACAAAAGCTTATAATCATTTCCACCAAAGAGGATAACTAAATTAGGGTTCTCTAGTGCTAATGTTTGAGATTAAGCAGTAGTAGTTTGGTAGTTATGAGATAATCATGCGTATATATTTTTCCTAACTTAAGAGGGCTGGTAGCTACAACATTTTCTTTATTATTTTCTTCCATTTTATGTGAACTAACAACTCACTGATCGGTTAATATAAGTCCATTGATGATCAGCCCTCCAATGTCGTTTGTCGGTCGGACATAAATGATTATGTATGAGCAGCTAAAAGAAACCAAATTAATAGTATCTTACTACCAGTGTACTTCTCAATTGCTTCGTCCTGCTGTTGGAATCAGATCCAACCCAGCATCAACAACGGTTTACAGGTAGGAGTATTTGTCAATGGGTTCTGTTTTCTTATTTACTGGGTTACGAAAGAGGAGGACGAGTGGAGAATTTTTTCTGGTGGTTTGCTAGTAACAAATGAGTTTTCAAATAGCCATATTTAGATTTTATGGTTTGCTAGTAGTAATGGTTTGCTAAAAGCGAAAAATAGGTCTACTAGTAAGAGCACCCATTATAAATTATATTTTGATACGTCAAGAATATATTTTAATTAAATTAAATAGTTAAATTAATAATTTAAATTTCATATAGTTTAATTGTATTTTGTTAAATAAAATGCATAAAAGGGCAAAAAATGGCCAATTCAATATCCATTTAATGCCTATCTTTTATTTAACTAAATTATTAATATCTAATATTTAAATTTTGATATGATCGTCCAAAATGGAATTATATCTTCAGGGGGGTCTTTTTGTGCATGGATGTTATGAAATGAAAACATTGAAGGGGGGTAATTGTAATTTTGAAAGCTAGAGGGGTGCAAGTTGTAATTACGCAAACTTTAAGGGGAGGTTCCGGTAAATAACTATAACTATAAGTGTGTGTCTGTCTGTCTTTTGTTATCCAAGGGTGATTCAACACCTCAAATAACTCAATGGATTAATTAATTGGAGTTAGGATTTGATATATAAAGTTGCGTTCTACTCCCAGAAGATTAAAAAAGATCCTCTCGAAAACGTAATTAGATTGGCACCCGGGCATTCACTCTAAGGTATTCTTTTCTTTCATCGTTCATGGTACCAGATCCCGGAGCATGCCGACAAAGGTGACAAATAGGCAGTCTGTTCTACTTGTGCAAGTTGAAGGCATTGATGTTCCCTCAACCCACACACGCTGGAGACTTCGATCCATCTGCTCGACGGTGAGATTGGACATCCCCGATTGGAGTTAATCCCGACCGGAGATTCAATCCATCAATTTGATCTCCGTCAAGCTTCGATTTGTCGATCTCCTTAATGCAGAGACTGGAGATCCCGTTTGGAGTTTCGATCTATGGTCCTACTCGACAAATGGACTGGGACCTGATCTCCGACATGCAATCACAGAGGGGCGGTAGCTTTGATCCTTCTACTCAGACACACTGAGGGCGGACGCTAAGAGGATCACAGAGATTGGAGATCCTAGTGTACAACCCGTATTAGCCAAGGGTGGACCCGCTCAGAAGAGGTCAAAGTCAAAGATCAGTGGCGACCTTAACCAAAGGGCGAGTATCCATTGATAATCACCAAGTAGGCGGGCATCCCCTACTGCTATCCGCAAACAAATCTTATCTGAAGATCGATGAAAGGTGAGTAATGATGGTCATATGGCGAGTTCTTGCCCATAGTCACTCAAGGCAGATATTTCATGGGAGGGGGGGGGGGGGGGGGGGGGGGGGGGGGGGGGGGGGGGCTATTCGCGCATCGATACCCCCCCCCCCCCCCCCAGGATTTGTCTATAAATAGGACTGACACTTTTGAACCCCTCCCCCCCCCCCCCCTAAATTCTCCGCTCTTCAAGTTGTGACTTGTGCCTCACTCAGCACTTGGTTTTGGAGGGAAAACTCTTTTCAACTTCCGGGTACAAGGCGGGGCTTCCTCGCTGCAGCACTCGGGTCGTGTTTGTAGACAAGTTCCTTTCTTTTCTCTCTCGGTATCTAATTCTGTGAAGTCGGCTCGCGGGATCAGTAACTTCGGGCTACTAGTTTGATCCGAATATTTGTGAACTAGTTTTCCGAATTCCAACACCTAGACTCCTAGAGTCTGTTATTCGTTTCTATTGTCGTCAATCTTCTTATAAGGTACTGTGAAGAAGGGTTGATTTTAAGGAGATTCATGGTTGGTTGTTGATTTGAGATGGCTAACAAAGATTAATCAAGTCACAACTACGCAAGCTCCGCCTCTACCTAACATTTATTCGCATGAAATTCAACCATCGTATTCGCATGGTGCTACACAAATCAAATTTAATGCCGGAAATTATCTTCAATGGGCTCAATCATTCTATATTTTAATTGGAAGCAACAGGAGACTCAGTTTCATTACTGGTTGAAGAGCTCATCCTCCTACATCCGATGCCTCCTACGAGGAAAGTTAATGGAGATCGCGGAGAACTATTGTCCGCTCGGATCCAAATCCACGGATACGTCTGGATGATCACTTCGAGTCGATTTTGTATATTTGCTTTTGCATTTTAAGTTGTATTTGCCACCCGATCAATTCAAACATTCTGAGTCGTCCGAATTGGGTGCCCTAGTAGTTATTATCTTCATATAATTGTGTAGGGAGCGGCTTGGAGGTATCAATGTTTGGTTTTTAAAAGAAATTGAAACCGTCGGTCTCCCTCCGGTGGACTCTGTGAGGCCCCCTTGGTGCGATGCATTGGGCATTTATCTTCCCTCCCTTTCCCTGCAGACCTAGATGCTACCCCGACCTGTTCATGTACGTTAGCCACGGCCTCCTCCGGCTTCTCCATCGCAAACCGCAACGCCTTCCGTCTACGCCATCGCAAACCACAACATTTTCCAGCCACTCCTTCACAAACCGTCGCTTCCTCCGACCTCTCCTTCACAATCCTTTGCCTCCTCCGCTTTCTTCATCGCAGATCACGTCCTCCTCCGACTTCTCCATTGCAAACAGACGCCGCTCCATCCTTCCATGCCGCATCCTCCACTTCTTCCCTCCTGTTTGCTAGTTTCCCCACTATCGATTCACCTCTAACCACGCTCTGGTACCTGCAACCCCACTTCAGCACTTCCCTACCTCATGATGCGGGGTAGGTCGACAAGGTGTGGAAACTCTAAGGGTTTGTTTGGTTCGGCGTTTTGCTCAGGCGGCGGGAGGAGAAGGCGGCTGTTGGAACCGGAGGGGGGAGGCCGCGGTTGGAAACTCTCCGTTTTCCTCCATTTCCCATGGCTCGGAGGGTGCAAACGGAGCAAACGCCGTCGGCGGCCATTTGGTAACCCGCCGTGCGGCGGCGTTTGCCCCAAACGGAGCGCTCCAAACGCTCCGCCAAACGAAGCCTAAATGTGATGTGATGAGGTGTGATGCCAATGCAGAAAGTGGTACGCTTAAAAATTACAAGAGTAATTAATTATATAAAAATTAACATAGGCACGGACGTTCACAAATTTTAATGAAGGAAAAACAAGTTTCATTCATCAAACGATGGAGACGCAAATATTTTCAAGCATGCGCGGAATCGACCATTCAAATCACGCAATGTTCAGTACTAATAGCAAGTAAAATAAACATCCATTGAAGTATAGTGCCTACTACACTACAATAACAAATAATGACTCCAAACTACAACTTACACGTGCATTTGGCGGAATAATAACGGTCAATTGAGACATCCAAGCTTGTTGCGAGTTTGGGAGGCGCCGGAAGGGAGTTCCTGGACTGTTAGGGGGCTCGGGTAAGGATGTGGGAAGGTCCAGAGTAGGGTGAGGGTGGTTGGCTTGCAGTGGAGTTCACGATAGGGGGCTGGGAGGGTGTATGCAGCAGAGGAAAGCTTGGAATGGGGCGGTTGTAGAGAATGGGAAGGGGAGTGAGGGGCTCGGCTGCAGGAAAGAGGACTTGGGGGTTCAATGGTGGGAAAACGGGACTGGGGGGACTTTGGACGGACTGGGAGTGGCAGAGGTTGGACGGGAAGGCAACAACTGGTTCTGGAGCAGTTGGTAGAGGGATTTGCGTTAAGGAGAATGGACGCGGGGAGACTAGGAGGGCTTATGGCTTGGGGAAGGTAGTGGGATAGCAGGAGGAGGGGAAGGAGAGGGATATACCTTGGAGTCGCACCAAGGGGGAGGAGTCTTCCGGCGTCGCACCAGGAAAACCGTGATCGACGGTTGCAAAAACAGCAACTCAATCTTCGATGCCCACAAACCAACGCCTGCACCTATTTATACTCATAACAAAATTAGGGCGCTCGAATCGGACGGCTCATATTATCTGATTCGATCGGGTGTCAAATACAACTCAAAATACAAAATGATATATCAAAACGACTCATAACGACCGTCCGGGAGCAACCGTGGACTCGGATCGCCCGAACAGATAGCGGTTCACCGCCTCCTACGGGAATAGACTTGTGTCGGTCGTTGCGCTCCATCACCTCACTTCCCCCACCCAACATCAAGTTCAGGCCAACTTAAACTCATCCTAACAGCTGCCACCTGTGAAGGCCCTGCTACAACTCCGTACAACCATGAATCCAGTCCAGGACTCCTCAAACCTGCAGCCCCATCCCTCCTCCCTCCACAACGGAGGATTTCGCCTATGCATATGCGTGTAAGTATTTGTTTGGTGTTTTTGTTCCCTACTATTGTGTACATGGACTATATGTTGTTGGATGCTATGTTTCCTCAAAATCGTATAATTTGTCGGGTCTATTTATCGTGCGCTTGAAAATACCTGAGCTCCAGTGTGTGTGAATTAATGCTTGTTATTCCATTTAATTACTGTCGATGAATGTGCTCCTGAATAGGTTCTTTTTTAATCAATTAATTATTGCTAATTTTATTCGGGCTGCCTTAATTGCATTCATTCCATCATTAGGTCATTCAGTAGTCATCTGTACTCCACCTAGGGCTGCATCATAGAGCCCCGCACTCACGACCTATCCCGCATCAAATTGGTAGTCTATCCATTGGATTGAGTGTTTACTCTCACGTCATTCTAAGGTTGTTCGTAGCTTCATTTGCACATGTCGCGCGCTCACTTGCATTTCATTTAGGGTTAGGGCTCCGTGCATCCGCCACCAGTAGATTCGTCCTCCGTCAAAAGTGAGGGAGAGACTCTGACGGTAATGAATTGGCTTCTAAATTCTATGGAACTCAATATCTCCAACCGCTTTCTATTTTGTCAAACTACCAAAGAGATATGAGATCTTATTACAAAAATTCTAAAAAAGACCTCTACAAGATCTATCAATTGCACTCCGAACAGGTTTCTATAGACCATATACAAGACTTTAAAAATTATTATAGTATGTTAACTCGTTCGGTTGAAGACTATAGAAAAGATCTTATGCAGAGGCACTGAGGCAGGTGTTTGAGTTACTTTCAGGTCTGCCTCTTAAACTTGAATTTTAGAAAGTTCAATTATTAGGTAGAGACATTGTCCCCGACTTAAATTGTCTCTAACTATATAAGGGAAGAAAGCAGTCAGATCAGCGCTTCATGCGCAAGTAGAGTTGTAGGAAATGAGAAATCGGCATCAGTTGATGATCAAAGGATATGGAACCATAGAACTTTCAACCATGGCATTGAACCCAAAGGTCAGTCTGATAAGGGCAAGCTGAAATGTTCCTCTTATGACAAGAACAGGGACGACAAGAACAAGTGCTGGGAGCTTCATCCCAATTTAGTTCCTAATTCCTCTTATGAAAAGAGCAGGCACAACAAGAACAAGTGTTGGGAGCTTCATCGCAATTTAGTTCCTAATGGTTGACTCCGAGGTACCAAGGGGAGGTATGTTCGACCTCTCACTACATTGTATAGCACTCTTGATGACAGAGAGACCCTCTTGGTTGCAGAGGCAAATAGAGCTTTTGGCATTTTCGTTAATCCATGAATAGGAAAAGGAAAGTTTTGTCAGAGAACTTGTCGCCTTGAAGAAAAGAAAAGGAAAGTATAGTCACCCAAGTTGCGAAGGTCTAGTACTTTGTAGATTATTGACTCTAGAGCATATGACCATATGATAGGGTCTCTAAATTAGGTTACCTCTCACGTTCCTTCCTCTAGAGGAATTAGACTTGCTGATTGGTCATTTTGCCATTGTATTTGGTAAAGTAACTCTTCACAAATCTATTGGCCTTTACCTCAAATCTGTGTTGCTTGTTCCCTCATTTCCTATTAACTTATTATCACTAAACTCTTTTATCAAACAACTTAACTGCTCTTATCACTTTTTTTCTTCTCATTGTGTTTTTCAAGATCTTGTGAGTGGGAAGACGATTGGTGGTGGAAATGAGTCTGGTGGGGTATACATTATGGATATTGGACAGGCCTATGAAGTATGAAAAGTTCGTAAGGATGATCGATCGGCTCTTTAGCATCGCAAATTTGGGAATGCCAGTTTGAAGACATCAAAATCTATTTCCCCGTACTTATCCATAGATTGTAATTGTTGAAGCATAAAAGAAAAGAAATAATTGGTGTCATTGATTCATTCCTCGAGGGGGGTATTTGAAGGACTTCCAATGACTCATAAAGTAAAAACTACAATATGGGACTAAACCCAAACACTCATAAAGAACTCTAATAATGTGATAACACTAATAACTTCAACACCCACCCACCCACCCAAGCTGGAGGGGAAACCTCAAACTTAAAAACAACATAAAAAAGAAAGGTAAAGGAGGTAGGCGATGTGGGACAAAACATCAGACGAGCCCCCGGGGGAAATTCCAAACCGAGGATATAACCACACACGATGTAGACTCACACACGATGCAGGTCCCACACACGACAAGGACTTGCTGGAATCAGGTCAACCAACATCGTCTACACACAACATGTGGAAGATAACGGAAGATGTGAAGATAATCATCAAACGGGTAACTGAGGATAATCCGTCGGGGATAATCCGCACAAAGGGCGGTCTCACACAACACAGTCCCGCACGTCACAGTCCCACACGACACAACCCACTGAAATTAGGACAACCAACAACGATCGCACCACAATATATGTACCAATCAACAAAGAAAAACTGGGGAGACGCAAACAACACAAGACATAAGCCAGGAGGATCGTGTGGGACTAAGACGAGAGTTGGAAAATACCATCAAAGTCGTCTTCATCTCAAACACTCTCCCTCATGTGGAACACACGTAGCAAACACTAATAATAATGAAGCAAAAACATTTAAAGACACAAAAAACACATAAAAACGACCGAAACATCACGAAGCATCATCATCGGAGAGATCAACACCCAGAAGGGGTAATAGTGGCTAGAATCGACAGAAACACCATAGGCAGCGACAAGAGGCGGTTGGTAGCGTCAAAGACATGAAGAACAACGACATGAAGCAACTGGAATCGGCGAAAAACAACGACAAGCGGAAGAAGTCGATGGGAGCAGTATACAGGATCGGGAGACTCACCATGCTCCAGGACAACATCACTGATTGCCTCATACATGCTCACGACTTGGAAGATCCTCTCATCACCGAATCACAGGAGCTGAATGGCTGGACGGCTGCAGGACACAACAAAGGAGAGCTCAGCAGAAGAAGCCATCGAAGGACATCAGGATCGGCGTATACGAGATCGACGACGGGCGGAAGCAGCGGCTGGTTGAGCAAACGAGCTCGACGAAGCCAGCGGAAGACGCGGAAGAAGACGTCAAAGTCGATGTCATCGTCTACGAGAACGAGATGGGCACAAAATGAGAAGTTGTCGTCAGCGGGAACAACGGAAGACCTTCTTCGTCAAGGAAATTTTCTTCGTCGAGGAGCAGCGACAGGCTCTGGTGGGATCGCAGACGATGAGCAGCGACGGAGAAGACGCCGAGATCTGCGATAGGAAGCGGGCGGGAGCTTGAAGGGATCAGTAGAGAGGAAACGTCGATGGGATCGTCGTCCACGAGCTACGACAGGAACGCAGACAGGAGAAACATCGGTCTGCAAACGGGCTCGGTGAAGGAAAGCGGGAGAGGATTCCGCCCGACTGGAACCAGCGAAGCGACAGAGAAGATTGGATGCAACATGATTGGAACCATCGACATAGAATACGGAATCTGATGAGACCATAATTATAGTAAATTAATACTCTTTTCATCATCACTTTTCACCGCTAAAATACTATTTTTTTCATATGTTATTGACTTATTTCTTTGTTTTCGGGACAAAATAGCAAAAATTAGGTGTTGATCCAGAAGGAGAAAGGAATCAAGATGAAAAATCCAACAAAATGGTGAAATCTCGCATTTTCACACGCCCCGAGACACACGCGCCGTGTGGAAGTTATGGAGGACGGTTTCAGGCGGTTCCAAGGTGGTTTTCGACGTAAAGACGCGCTGATTCAAACACAAGCACGAAAACACACGCTCGTGTGCCCCGCCCGTGTGCCATGCCCATGTGCGCAACTGATCATCGGATAAGGACGGGGGGCACGACTGGAGCCTGTAGACGCGATTGTTGAGGCACACGCCCTTGGCAGTCGTGGGTTCAGAGAAGGGAGAGAGAGGGAGATTGGGAGGAATTCCAAAGATCTTTGAGGGACCCGGAGTGTCTTCGTAACACTTCTTTCCACAGTATTCTTGTAATTTGGAGGTTTAGGGTTTAAGGTTTAAGGTTTTAGGGTAAGGAAGGAAGCCCGAGGGCGAAGGAGTTCTAAGAGGCGGGTATTCATGTCTATTCATTATCCTCTTAGATCTTCCTAGACCAAAGACTCTCCTCTCCTTTCCCCTTGAGTATATTTGTATCCATGTAATCACGACAATTTCTATGGTTTACTATTAATGATTAAATAAGTATTTTTTTTCTACTATTTTTAAATGTTTTGATTAGTCTTCTTTTATACTATGACTTTTCATGCTCGATGATTTATTGCAAGCGTATTTTCATCGTGATTTATGATATTCGTGCTCCGTATGATTTTGGGTAATAACATGAATAAAGTCAAGCATAGTATTAAGAGAGTTGATTGCTCCATGAAATAATATGAAAATATAATTCTTCCGCTTAGGTGCGTGCAAACCCTAAAGTGGGATTCACAAAACATTAAGGTGATCATTAGGGTCCCCTACCCATAGTTCAAATCTCAAGTATACCTTTCTAAAATCAAAGCTCTGATTACCCATATGATGTTGGGACCGGAGTGGCGTGGAATCCCGCGGAGTACATTTTAAATCAAACATTACTTCTTTAAACATAATCTTGAATTCTTAGAAGACCTTTAACTTGTAGTGATTTTATATAGATGCATAACCCCAAATATCAAGAATACTAGTTATCATATATTATTTTTAGTATCTTATTATTATGTTCTATTAAAAATTATTTTTCAAATATAAAATTAGTAAGATAACAAGAGAGAATAGAAGTAGGTTATGTAAGAATCGATACATGAGAAATTATAAATATGAACCTTGATATATTAAGAACTCCAATACCACAACGATAAGTGTGCTTACCTAAAACATACGCAATTCTATCACTAATACGGATGTGAAGGGTCGTATCGGAATCCCTCCTATGTTGTTGTCGTAGAGATCAGAAGACGGAAGCGGAAAGAAAAATGGGCAGCATCGAGGAGCGAAAGCCACCGAGAAATTTAAATTGCCAACATTTTTAGGGCGCCGAAATTTCAAGGAGGAATCAATTCCTGCTCTGATACCATGTTGAAATAAAAGAAAAAAAAATTGGTGTCATTTATTCATCCCTCAAGAGGGGGTATTTAAAGGACTTGCAAGGACTCATAAAGTAGAAACTACAATGTGGGACTAAACTCTCTTAAAGGACTCTAATAATGCAATAACACTAATAACTTCAACAGTAATAAATGAATTCAATATCAAGCCTGCGAGTAGCATTGCATGCACTTTGGGTAGCCAATATTGTTTCTTGCGACAAAGTGATGAGGATCATAGTTCACAAGTGGGTCGACCAGTACTGGAGTCTATTCTGATTTACACTTGTAGGAGTTAGGATCATCACATGGACGATCCTAATCTGTAGTCGCGTTCAGAGCGTCGACGGGATATATTTTTTGTGTATTTTCCTTACTTTTTCATGCACTATTTACGTTTCGTTTGTGTATTTTGTTCAGGTCAATCATAATCGCTCGTTGTTTTCTATAGCTTATATATAAGTTTGGAGTTCATTTTCAGATTGATTACAGAATTTGGAGAGAAAAAATTCAGGCTTTGTGATCCCTCTACGGTGCCGAAGTCATGGAAACTAGGTGCCAAAGTCATGGAAACTAGGTGCCAAAGTCATGGAAACTAGGTGCCGAAGTCATGGAAACTAGGTGCCGAAGTCATGGAAACTAGGTGCCGAAGTCATGGAAACTAGGTGCCGAAGTCATGGAAACTAGCTGTCGAAGTCATGGAAACTAGCTGTCGAAGTCATGGAAACTAGGTACCGAAGTCTAGACCCGATCCTCCCCTTGCAAACTGCCGCATCCTTCCCTCTTCACTTCGGCCAATATTTCTCACCATAACTGCCAACCGCCCAATACACAACCCCACACTCCTGTCCAAACCCCTAACCACCCACATCAATCCACTCTTAAGGTGATGTTCCTCCTTATTCCCCAGCCCAATTGAAAACTCCAAAGCACAGAAAATTCCACAGGTGCTAGAATCCTTCCTATAGCCCACTATCCGAGCCCCGTCCCTGTTCTGGACAGGAATTACCGCTGGATTGCTGCCATCAGGCCTATTTTCACCCCTAATCACCCTTGGCAAGCACTCTGCCACAGGTTTCCCCTTAATTCTCCCTTCCGGCCACCAAAACTGACAGATCCCTCAGCCGCCAGCCCTCCCCTGGGTTTTCCAGCCCTCCGTCCATGGCCGTGGTGGTGCTGATTGGCGCCTCAACTTCTGTTCCAACCCAAGACAGTTCCTGCAGAATTTCAGCCCCCCCCCCCCCCCGAACCCAACTGCCAGCCGCAGTCCAGCCCATCCTGTCCAGGTGGGCTGCACCTCCTGACTGACCAGTGCCCTGCAACCCGGCCCTCCAGACTTCCGTTCAAAGGTTCACCTTGGTGTTTCCCCAACCGGCAATCATCCACCAGCATTCCCCGACCACGGGAACCAAAATTGGTGCGGCAAATTCATGATTCAGTAACATAACCGTCTCACATTCGCTATCCAAGTCTGCAACTGCAGCAAATTCCTATCATTGGGTATTAATTGCATATGTACATTCTAATTGAAAGTTATTATTGTATTTGTTGATTATTTGGGTAAAGATATATATATATATATATATTATTAGGGATCTAAATTATTATTAGTTTGCCTAATTATTGTTCTATTTGAAAGGTGTATTCGCCGAGCATTTCACGGAAGCACTTTTGGTTTTAATTCAACTAATACTTGTTTTCTTATCTAATCCATTGTTTTCAATTGTGAATATTTGTAATTCTTTTATTAACTTCAGCGTTCATTGTTATTTTATTTGTCAGACACTTGCATGAATATTGCATCATTTTGGAGCTACACTCACTACTAGGGTTGTTCACAAACCAAATAGTTCGTGAATAATTTGGGAATCGATTCGTGGAAATTCGATCAAGATTCATTTTTTCAAATTCGAATCCGGATTTGAATTCGAATTTTATTAGAATCTGAATCCGAATAATATTATCACTGTTGTCACTTGTCAAGATTCGTGAAGAATTCGCAAATAATAGCAATATCTATTTTATATATAAAGATGATCCTAGCCGTCCGATCAAAGTCGATTTTGACCTTCATTTGAAACGGATTCTAATCCAAGCCCAGATACAAATTTAAATCCAGGATTTCGGGATGAACCCAAATCCGAATTCAAATATTCAAACGAATCCGAATTCAAATATTCAAACGAATCCGAATTCAAATATTCAAACGAATCGAATCTGAATCTCTGCATTTTATGACAAATTTGAATTCACTTCATGAGATATTCGATTCAATTCGTGAACACTCCAACTCACTACCATACTCGCATCCATACATTAGAGTCTCATTAGAATATTAGATCATAGTCATCTCACTACATTCACCTTATCCTACGTCGCAAAGGGCAGAGTCTAACAAAAGTATTCTTTTTTTTCTTACTTAGCTCCAAAACAATCCGCAGCAAAAATTTAAAAGCAAAACAATAAAACAGGCAATTTGAGAGGATATAGTTGCTACCAACATTTCTTGTGGAACAACAAGGAGCAACTAAATGTAAATATAGAAAAGCATAAAAATTGGTTGCTTACTGAAACATCGCTAGAGACCCTGCTAGGATTAAGAGCTTCTAATCGCCGTCTCAGCTCCTCTAACCTTGAATGTTGAGTGTGTGCACTTTCCTGTACCTGTTATGTACACAGGAGCAAAAGAATACTATGACCACTTTATCATACAGTAATGTAAACTTGAGAAACAAAAGGAGAAGATAAGTACCAGTTGATTTAAGTCATCACAAAGTTTCTGTTTAACTGCTTCCTCATCCTTCACAACCTGAGCTGCTGCCTCCCATGCCTGAGATTATATTTTAAATTTAAAGCACAATCCCCCAAAGGATAGTTCATAAAATATGACACCTTCAAAGAGGTGACCAACTGAAACATATACAGAATATGCAGATATAATGGACCATGTAGACAGGATAGGTGCAAAATAGTTCCTAAGACTTAATTTTTAGATCAACTTCTAAAACTCAGAAACTAGAACAGGATAGGTGCAAACATTGATCATGTAGACAGAGAAACAAATTTATTTTATGACTATTTTTTATGTATTTATTTACTTTTGAATTTTTCTTATCTGCATTTGCTTTTACATTTTTTTAATTTGCATTTGTTTATTTTTATGGAGGAACAACATTTGTGTGTTTCTATATATGTCACAATTTATGATTGTATTCGCACTCAAAAGTTTAGGGTTTGCATTTGCTTTCCCTCCTAGTTCACCTATTGAGGATTGTCATTATTTATGATAGGATTACATGTGCCCCAATGAGGGGGTGCAACTTCATAGATTATCGAAACTTCTGAATTCAGTGGCTTACGTAATCAATTTAATAAATTAATATTTTAATCCAAATAAAGGACTAATCACATAATTAATTCAATAAAAGATTAATTAACTAATAACTAAAGGAGATGTCTGGGTTTGATCAAATGAGAGGGCGCTAGGCTTGATGTGTGACTGGATTAAAGGAGCGCGTGAGGTGTGCGGTTGGATGACGAAGACGCTAGGCTAGAGAGGAAGAATGGACCTCGATAAAGCCAGGGGTGCTCGAAGAAATGGAAGAAGTGCTGCTCAAAAAGGTTTGTGTGGGGCTCAAAATGGAAAGGCACTCGAATTCTTGATTTCCGCAACAGAGGCGGAAGGTAGCTTTGGAGCGAAAACGGCAGGCAGAGCAGGGGCTAGCTCGACGATGAAGGGGTGTTGGCTCGCCGAGGATGAAGGGGCGTTGGCTCGACAATGAAGACGAGGCGCAGAGCTTCGTTTGGTCGGTACGATGAAGATGAGGCTTTGGACGGCGGTATATGTCGAAGAGGATTTGGTGGAACGACATTCCACAGCGCTTTAGATGAAGACGTTGAGAGTTGCAGATAGAAGACGCGGTTGAGAAGACTTGTGGCTTGGTAGAGAAGATGGATAGAGACGATCGAAGGCATAGGGGCTCCACGATATGTTTATCGGAGTCCAATCTGAACAGAGAGTTGGGTTTGGATGCTTGAATCTATTGTATTGTTCGCAGAAGATAAGAGAAGGATCGAATGGCTCGGAAACAAGATGTTACGAACCTCCTAGCGAGATTCGAAGTCAGGGTTAAGGAACCAGTGGAGTTGAGGTCTCAACCCTAGAGGGGAGTGCGTATTGACTCGATGCAGTCAGAGGTGGACGCGAAATCGGTGAAGATAAATAGAGCCTTGACATTGGCTACCAAAGACAGGGTGTGATGGGGAGCTCCAAAACCCTAAACTATAAGGACTCTTTAGCGAGGAGAAAAATATGATTAACCTTGCTTCCTACATTCATGATCCCAAGGGTCTATAAATAACATTATACAATGGAATGGGAATAAATAAAATATGCAAAGACTCTTAATAAAAGAAGCCTGTGTATGACAGGTACAAAATGCCCATGAAATTAATTTGAAGGTTATGATCGATGTAGCCTCCCCTCACACTCGAGACCAACAAAATTAAGGCGCAAGATTAACTCGAGACCTCCTCGTGAGATTCGAAGTCAGGGTTAAGGAGCCAGTGGAGTTGAGGTCTCAACCCTAGAGGGGGGTGCGTATTGACTCGATGCAGTCAGAGGTGGACGCGAAATCGGTGAAGATAAGCAGAGCCTTGACATTGGCTACCAAAGACAGGGTGCTCGATGGGGAGCTCCAAAACCCTAAACTATAAGAACTCTTTAGAGAGGAGAAAAATATGATTAATCTTGCTTCCTTCATTCATGATCCCAAGGGTCTATAAATAATATTATACAATGGCATGGGCGTAAATAAAATATACAGAGACTCTTAATAAAAGAAGCATGTGTACGACAGGTACAAAATGCCCATGAAATTAATTTGAAGGTTATGATCGATGTAGCCTCCTGATGGGATTCCATCGGATCGTACACACGAAGGAGCGGGACCCACGTTCATTTACTCCCGCCGGAAGACTTGATCGGATCGCCGATCCGACTCCGCGGTTGCGTCCGGCACGTCGCCGCGAGTCAAAATCATATATTTATGTATTTGTTTCGGACATGTATTTATTTATTTAAGGGCTAAACCCACCGGCCAATCATAGGCGTTGATGGGGATGCCCTAATGCTTGTTTTTTCTTATAGATAGGATTAGAGGGCTGGTTTAGAGGTCATTGTTGATTTTGGAGAAGTTCTTCCCGGAATCCAGCGATCAAGCCGCGGTGCCGAAGCCGTGGAGCCCTAGGTGGTGACTCCTAGTGGTGGAAAATCCCCCCCCAAGGTAACCCTAACCTTCCCCCTTCGTTTTCCACCATTCCCCTCCCCCTTTCTTCCCCTTAGACCCGCCGGAACCCCCCTCCCCAGCCCACCGAACTGCTGCAGACCAGCAGCCAACCCGCCGGCCTGCTACAGTCCGCAGGCCGCCCCTCCCATCCCCGCAGCCCGCCGGCCTCCTTGTGGCCGGCCGACCACTTGCCCCCTTCCCTCCCTCCGAACCACCAACTCCTCTCATTTTCCCCTCCCCCACAACAACCCTAACCTTTTATTTTCGTGGATCCACCTTCCAAACTCCCCAAAATTTCAGATCCACTTAGATCTGAAATTTTCCCTTCCCGATCCACCATTCTCCCTACTATACGCCTGTTCGTTGCCCGGATCCGCTCCCCAACACCGGATCTACTACTCCCACGCCCGGATCTACCACCCTCGTGTCCGGATCTACCCTTATTTGCCCGGATCTATCCGTTATCAACCCTCCCACCCCGTTTTCCACCGTGGACAGCCACCAACCACATCCCCGGATCCGGATCTACTCCTCCAAATCCGCTGTCTCCATTGTTCCAAACCAGCCCCCTAGTTGTGAGTTATTTCATCGTGATTTGGTTGTATTATTTCTTGATATTGTTATTGGATAATCTAGTATTATGCTTGGATTTTGTTTGTGGTGTTTTGTGTCGATCGAGTACTAACTTGCAGGAGGATCTATTCGCCGCGCGCTTTGCTTTGGCCCTCCGAGAGAAGGAAAGCCAACTAAAATCGCTCAATATTAAAATTATTCTCTCATTGCAATTATCTGTTTGTGGTGTTAAATTTTCATTGCTCAATTAATTGTTGGCGCGATTGACGGTTGTGTCGCATGTAGAGTCTAAGTGGTGCACCGCATAGCCTACCCTACATCATTTTGGTATCAAAGCCAGGTTAGGCCATTTTGCATGCTCCGTAGTGGTAGGACATTTAGAAGCATGGTAGATCCACCACCCACCACCGAGCGAGCAGCGGGCTCGAACTCGAGCGCCGCTACTACGGATTTTGAGCGCCTTGTATTAGGCCGTTTTGATGCCTTAGGGACACAGTTCACCAACATGCGTCGTGACTTCGCCACAGTGAACCAACGTCTAGATCGGTTAGAAAATGTTAGGAATATTCCGACACCCCGTGACGAGGAGATTGAGGACGACCCTGACAATCCTCCCCATCGAGATTAGAGGGATAGAGACGATCCACCACCGGAAGACCGTTATCGTCGTGATATCCCTTATCGAGTCCCACCCCCACCGGTGAGGAGATGCCCCGATCTTGCGACTGAGCGTCGTCATGCCCCAGTTCGTGACCGACCCCCATTTCAGCGAGATGAGTATCGTATGCCACGACAGCCTCGTTTTGACCTCAGGGACCGGGCACCCCCGCATGATCGTCGTGACCGTTACCGCGATGAGTACTATCCCCCGGGTCGAAGAGAGCGTGGTCCTCAGCCTGCTCGATACGACGCCTATGATGACTATCCCGAGGATTACCCTGATCCACGGAGAGGCGACCACCAGTTTGATATCACTCGTCGTATCCGCATCGACGCCCCATCCTTCGACGGGCGCTTAGATCTGAAAGCCTTCAGCGATTGGCTTTTGGATATGGACCACTACTTCGAGTGGTACGATATGAGTGACGAGCGCTGTGTCCGCTTTGCGAAGATGAAACTGATCGGGCAAGCAAAGGTGTTTTGGATCAGTGTTGAGAAGGCCCTAGAGCGAGACGGCTATTATCCTATCTCCAATTGGGAGGAGATGAAGGATAGACTGAGAGAGAAGTACCTCCCCACCTCGTACCGTGACCAGCTGTTCGAGCAGCTGCAGAATTTACGACAGGGGGCGCTTACTGTTGCAGAGTACATGGCCCGCTTCGATGAGTTGATGGTTAGGAGCGATATTTCTGAGGAGCCTATTGCCACAGCATCCCGAGTCAGGGCGGGCCTCCGCGCCGATATCCGGAGAGAGCTGATTCCCCACCATCCTGAGAGTGTCGATCAGATTTTCCAGCTCGCCCTCGAGTTTGAGCAGTACCTCCAATCGTCGAGCACGAAGCAGTTCCCCACACGAACTGATTTGTCGACCTTTAGGAAACCCGCTCCACCCCAGACCTCCGCAGCCGCACCTTCTCGCACCCCCACCGACGCGAAGGGCAAGGTCATGACCACTGATGGCCAGCCGCCTGGCGGTATCGTGTGTTTCAGATGTTCTGGCAGAGGACACGTGGCGGCGCGGTGCCCCACGCGGAACCTGCTAGTTGAGGGCGAGGAGCAGGTTTTAGACGAGGACGAGGATGCCCCTGAGGACGTCAGGGCCACTGTGGAGGGTGGTTGGGAGAGTGACGCTGAGAGATCGTTAGAGGTGGGAGTGATTAGACGCCTACTACATACCCGACGTGTGGACGAGGACCGGCGTCGCACCACCATCTTTTACACATACTTCCCTAGCGCAGGCGGACCCTGCAAGCTAGCTATTGACAGTGGGAGTTGTGTGAACATCGTAGCGCAGAAGGGGCTTGACCGTATGCAGGTGAAGGCCGAGCCCCACCCCCATCCTTATAGAGTCGTCTGGGTGGATAAGACGGCCATCCAGGTTACCCAGCGTTGTCTTGTCCCTATTACTATTGCATCGTTCCAGGACAAGGTGTGGTGTGATGTTATTCCCATGGATGTCGCCCATGTTCTTCTAGGCCGCCCCTGGCTGTTTGATCGTGACGTCACGTGCTTCGGTCGCTCGAACACGTGCGTCTTTTATGATAAGGGCTGAAAGATTACGCTGACACCTACCCAGCCACGAGAGAGATCGAAGGGTGTCGTTGAGCCCTCGATGAGCACGAGTGCCTCGAGACCGCTACACATCCTGAGACGGAGTGAGTTCTTGCGCGATAGTATTGAGTCAGATATCATCTACATTGTTGCTGCCACTCAGGCCATTGAGGACACTCTGGTTGACCACCCGCTAGCGGTGCGTCCCCTTTTAGAGGAGTTTGCTGACATGATGCCGGAGGACCTCCCTGATGAGCTGCCCCCACCACGGGACATTCAGCACGCCATTGACCTGATCCCGGGGGCTTCTCTCCCGAACCTGCCCCACTATCGCATGCACCCGGGGTCCCGGATGAGCACGCTGAGCTCAAACGGCAGGTCGATGAGCTTCATCGGAAGCAATTTATTCGAGAGAGTATGAGCCCGTGTGTTGTTCCCGCCCTTCTTACTCCTAAGAAGGACGGCAGTTGGCGTATGTGCGTTGATAGCCGCGCCATAAACAAGATCACAGTCAAGTACCGCTTTCCCATCCCCCGATTAGATGATCTATTGGACACTATGTCCGGTGCCCAGATCTTTTCCAAGATCGATCTGCGTAGTGGGTACCACCAGATCAGAGTGGGTGAGGGAGACGAGTGGAAGACCGCCTTTAAGACTAAGGATGGTCTTTATGAGTGGCTAGTCATGCCGTTCGGGCTTTCGAACGCCCCTAGTACGTTTATGAGAGTCATGACGCAGGT
This sequence comes from Dactylorhiza incarnata, assembly GCA_033032865.1. NCBI lineage: Eukaryota > Viridiplantae > Streptophyta > Magnoliopsida > Asparagales > Orchidaceae > Dactylorhiza > Dactylorhiza incarnata. Next base: position 2,522,665 of record JAWHQI010000046.1, on the reverse strand, counting down.
GTTGCGGCCCTACATGGGCAAGTTTCTGGTTGTGTACTTCGATGATATACTGATTTACAGCCAGACACAGGCCGCTCACCTCGATCATCTAAGGCTTCTCTTCGGCACCCTCCGCCGGGAGAAATTGTATGTGAACCTGAAGAAGTGTGCATTTCTCTCTGAGTCCGTCCACTTCCTCGGATTCATCATATCCTCGACTGGAGTATCTGTTGACCCCGAGAAGGTCAGATCCATTCGAGACTGGCCTGTGCCCACGACTATCCACGAGGCTCGCAGCTTTCATGGGCTTGCCACCTTCTATAGGAGGTTTGTCCCGGGATTCAGCACGATCATGGCCCCCTTCACGAGCTGCCTCAAGAAGGATGAGTTTCAGTGGACCCCCGCTGCTACTAGAGCCTTCGAGGAGATTAAGGAGAGGCTGACGACGGCCCCAGTTCTGAGGCTTCCTGATTTCAGCCGCGCATTTGAGGTCGCTTGCGACGCATCTGGAGTTGGCATCGGTGGCGTATTGAGCCAAGAGGGACACCCTGTCTCCTACTTTAGTGAGAAATTAAACGAAGCAAAGCAGAAATACTCGAACTATGATCGAGAGTTTTATGCTATTGTCCAGTCCTTACGCTACTGGCGGCACTACCTCCTCCCCCGGGAGTTTGTGCTTTATTCTGACCACCAGGCGTTACGCTACTTAGACTCGCAGCGCAAGTTGGGGCATCGGCATGCCAAGTGGGTTGAATATCTGCAGGATTTCCACTATGTTCTCAAACACTGAGCTGGTGTTGAGAACAAACCTGCGGACGCCCTGAGTCGCTGTGTCTCCTTGCTTCAGACTATGACCGCGCGTGTCAATGGGCTTGAGCATTTGATCTTAGAGTACCCGTCGTGCCCTGACTTTGGTGAGACTTACACCGCCCTATCCCGAGATCCCCCAGACCCCGTTGAGGGATATCAGATCTTCGAGGGATACCTATACCGTGGGCCCCGCCTATGCATTCCCCGGACATCGTACCGTGATTATCTGATTTGGGAGTTGCATGCGGGCGGAGCCGCCGGACACTTTGGGCGCGACAAGTCTATAGCCATCGCAGAGGACCGCCTCTACTGGCCCACGCTTAGGAGGGATGTAGCTAGAGTTGTCCGCCACTGCCGTATCTGCCAGACGGCCAAAGGCACGAAGCAGAACGCAGGCCTATACACACCGTTACCGGTCCCGCACCGACCTTGGGAGGATCTTAGCATGGATTTCGTTCTCGGACTTCCTCGCACTCTTCGGAAGCTCGACTCCATCTTCGTGGTGGTTGATCGGTTTTCGAAGATGGCTCATTTTATTGCGTGCCGCAAGACGGCGGATGCGACCCACGTTGCATCCATTTTCATGAGGGACGTCTTCCGACTACACGGCCTGCCCAAGTCTATCGTATCGGACCGCGACGTGAGATTTATGAGTTACTTCTAGAAGACCCTGTGGCATAAGACCGGCACCACCCTTAAATTCTCTACTGCCTACCACCCACAGACGGATGGCCAGACGAAAGTAGTGAATAGGAGTTTAGGAAACTTGTTGAGGTGTCTGGTGGGAGAGCATGTGAGTAGTTGGGACTTAGACCTTCCGGTCTCAGAGTTTGCATATAATAGTTCGGTCAATAGGACCACTGGGTTAAGTCCATTCCACATAGTGTCAGGTTACGACCCCAGGAAACCCATTGACCTTATCCCGAGTCCGTTAGAGTCCCGGCCTAGTGAGTCTGCTGAGTCATTTGCACGGCATCTGCATGAGTTACACGAGTCGGTCCGCCGACGTATTAATATGAGCAATGAAAGTTATAAAACCCACGCAGATAAAAGAAGGCGAGAGCGTATTTTTTATATTGGCGAACAGGTGATGGTACGAGTCCGCCCGGAGAGGCTCCCTTCGGGGCCTGCCAAGAAGTTAAGCGTCAGGCGAATGGGTCCTTTCTCGGTTATTAATCGGATTGGGACAAACGCCTACAGGCTAGACATCCCGGCGAGTATGGGGATTCATCCAGTATTTAATGTCGAGGATCTAACACCTTATTACGAGCCTCATGACTATGGGGACCCGAGCAGTGGGGGCGACCCCTCTCTCCCCTTGCCGTCCTTCACCACCTCCCCACCCACGCCAGATAGCCACCACCGCCCACCCATTGTCGATACCCTTCCACCTGGGAGTTCGTCGCATATGGTTCCACAGCCGGCATCACCGCTCGCACCGGGTACCACCATGAGAGAGTCGAGAGATGAGAGCATCACGGAGATCAGATCCCACCAGATTGTTCCCACCACGGACGGGCCGCGTCTTCGCTACTTGGTTCATTGGCGGGGCCGCGTCGACGCTGACGACGCCTGGATATTGCCGGCAGAGCTTGATCGACTTGCCCCCGGACTTCGACTCCAGTACGATCGTCTCCATTCCTCGGAGATGAATGCTTTTCAGTCGGGGGGAGTTGATGGGATTCCATCGGATCGTACACACGAAGGAGCGGGACCCACGTTCATTTACTCCCGCCGGAAGACTTGATAGGATCGCCGATCCGACTCCGCGGTTGCGTCCGGCACGTCGCCACAAGTCAAAATCATATATTTATGTATTTGTTTCGGACATGTATTTATTTATTTAAGGGCTAAACCCACCGGCCAATCATAGCCGTTGATGGGGATGCCCTAATGCTAGTTTTTTCTTATAAATAGGATTAGAGGGCTGGTTTAGAGGTCATTGTTGATTTTGGAGAAGTTCTTCCCGGAATCCAGCGATCAAGCCGCGGTGCCGACGCCGTGGAGCCCTAGGTGGTGACTCCTAGTGGTGGAAAATCCCCCCCAAGGTAACCCTAACCTTCCCCCTTTGTTTTCCATCATTCCCCTCCCCCTTTCTTCCCCTTAGACCCGCCGGAACCCCCCTCCCCAGCCCACCGAACTGCTGCAGACCAGCAGCCAACCCGCCGGCCTGCTACAGTCCGCAGGCCGCCCCTCCCATCCCCGCAGCCCGCCGGCCTCCTTGTGGCCGGCCGACCACTTGCCCCCTTCCCTCCCTCCGAACCACCAACTCCTCTCATTTTCCCCTCCCCCACAACAACCCTAACCTTTTATTTTCGTGGATCCACCTTCCAAACTCCCCAAAATTTCAGATCCACTTAGATCTGAAATTTTCCCTTCCCGATCCACCATTCTCCCTACTATACGCCTGTTCGTTGCCCGGATCCGCTCCCCAACACCGGATCTACTACTCCCACACCCGGATCTACCACCCTCGTGTCCGGATCTACCCTTATTTGCCCGGATCTATCCATTATCAGCCCTCCCACCCGTTTTCCACCGTGGACAGCCACCAACCACATCCCCGGATCCGGATCTACTCCTCCAAATCCGCTGTCTCCATTGTTCCAAACCAGCCCCCTAGTTGTGAGTTATTTCATCGTGATTTGGTTGTATTATTTCTTGATATTGTTATTGGATAATCTAGTATTATGCTTGGATTTTGTTTGTGGTGTTTTGTGTCGATCGAGTACTAACTTGCAGGAGGATCTATTCGCCGCGCGCTTTGCTTTGGCCCTCCGAGAGAAGGAAAGCCAACTAAAATCGCTCAATATTAAAATTATTCTCTCATTGCAATTATCTGTTTGTGGTGTTAAATTTTCATTGCTCAATTAATTGTTGGCGCGATTGACGGTTGTGTCGCATGTAGAGTCTAAGTGGTGCACCGCATAGCCTACCCTACATCATTTTGGTATCAAAGCCAGGTTAAGCCATTTTGCATGCTCCGTAGTGGTAGGACATTTAGAAGCATGGTAGATCCACCACCCACCACCGAGCGAGCAGCGGGCTCGAACTCGAGCGCCGCTACTACGGATTTTGAGCGCCTTGTATTAGACCGTTTTGATGCCTCAGGGACACAGTTCACCAACATGCGTCGTGACTTCGCCACAGTGAACCAACGTCTAGATCGGTTAGAAAATGTTAGGAATATTCCGACACCCCGTGACGAGGAGATTGAGGACGACCCTGACAATCCTCCCCATCGAGATTAGAGGGATAGAGACGATCCACCACCGGAAGACCGTTATCGTCGTGATATCCCTTATCGAGTCCCACCCCCACCGGTGAGGAGATGCCCCGATCTTGCGACTGAGCGTCGTCATGCCCCAGTTCGTGACCGACCCCCATTTCAGCGAGATGAGTATCGTATGCCACGACAGCCTCGTTTTGACCTCAGGGACCGGGCACCCCCGCATGATCGTCGTGACCGTTACCGCGATGAGTACTATCCCCCGGGTCGAAGAGAGCGTGGTCCTCAGCCTGCTCGATACGACGCCTATGATGACTATCCCGAGGATTACCCTGATCCACGGAGAGGCGACCACCAGTTTGATATCACTCGTCGTATCCGCATCGACGCCCCATCCTTCGACGGGCGCTTAGATCTGAAAGCCTTCAGCGATTGGCTTTTGGATATGGACCACTACTTCGAGTGGTACGATATGAGTGACGAGCGCTGTGTCCGCTTTGCGAAGATGAAACTGATCGGGCAAGCAAAGGTGTTTTGGATCAGTGTTGAGAAGGCCCTAGAGCGAGACGGCTATTATCCTATCTCCAATTGGGAGGAGATGAAGGATAGACTGAGAGAGAAGTACCTCCCCACCTCGTACCGTGACCAGCTGTTCGAGCAGCTGCAGAATTTACGACAGGGGGCGCTTACTGTTGCAGAGTACATGGCCCGCTTCGATGAGCTGATGGTTAGGAGCGATATTTCTGAGGAGCCTATTGCCACAGCATCCCGAGTCAGGGCGGGCCTCCGCGCCGATATCCGGAGAGAGCTGATTCCCCACCATCCTGAGAGTGTCGATCAGATTTTCCAGCTCGCACTCGAGTTTGAGCAGTACCTCCGATCGTCGAGCACGAAGCAGTTCCCCACACGAACTGATTTGTCGACCTTTAGGAAACCCGCTCCACCCCAGACCTCCGCAGCCGCACCTTCTCGCACCCCCACCGACGCGAAGGGCAAGGTCATGACCACTGATGGCCAGCCGCCTGGCGGTATCGTGTGTTTCAGATGTTCTGGCAGAGGACACGTGGCGGCGCGGTGCCCCACGCGGAACCTGCTAGTTGAGGGCGAGGAGCAGGTTTTAGACGAGGACGAGGATGCCCCTGAGGACGTCAGGGCCACTGTGGAGGGTGGTTGGGAGAGTGACGCTGAGAGATCGTTAGAGGTGGGAGTGATTAGACGCCTACTACATACCCGACGTGTGGACGAGGACCGGCGTCGCACCACCATCTTTTACACATACTTCCCTAGCGCAGGCGGACCCTGCAAGCTAGCTATTGACAGTGGGAGTTGTGTGAACATCGTAGCGCAGAAGGGGCTTGACCGTATGCAGGTGAAGGCCGAGCCCCACCCCCATCCTTATAGAGTCGTCTGGGTGGATAAGACGGCCATCCAGGTTACCCAGCGTTGTCTTGTCCCTATTACTATTGCATCGTTCCAGGACAAGGTGTGGTGTGATGTTATTCCCATGGATGTCGCCCATGTTCTTCTAGGCCGCCCCTGGCTGTTTGATCGTGACGTCACGTGCTTCGGTCGCTCGAACACGTGCGTCTTTTATGATAAGGGCTGAAAGATTACGCTGACACCTACCCAGCCACGAGAGAGATCGAAGGGTGTCGTTGAGCCCTCGATGAGCACGAGTGCCTCGAGACCGCTACACATCCTGAGACGGAGTGAGTTCTTGCGCGATAGTATTGAGTCAGATATCATCTACATTGTTGCTGCCACTCAGGCCATTGAGGACACTCTGGTTGACCACCCGCTAGCGGTGCGTCCCCTTTTAGAGGAGTTTGCTGACATGATGCCGGAGGACCTCCCTGATGAGCTGCCCCCACCACGGGACATTCAGCACGCCATTGACCTGATCCCGGGGGCTTCTCTCCCGAACCTGCCCCACTATCGCATGCACCCGGGGTCCCGGATGAGCACGCTGAGCTCAAACGGCAGGTCGATGAGCTTCATCGGAAGCAATTTATTCGAGAGAGTATGAGCCCGTGTGTTGTTCCCGCCCTTCTTACTCCTAAGAAGGACGGCAGTTGGCGTATGTGCGTTGATAGCCGCGCCATAAACAAGATCACAGTCAAGTACCGCTTTCCCATCCCCCGATTAGATGATCTATTGGACACTATGTCCGGTGCCCAGATCTTTTCCAAGATCGATCTGCGTAGTGGGTACCACCAGATCAGAGTGCGTGAGGGAGACGAGTGGAAGACCGCCTTTAAGACTAAGGATGGTCTTTATGAGTGGCTAGTCATGCCGTTCGGGCTTTCGAACGCCCCTAGTACGTTTATGAGAGTCATGACGCAGGTGTTGCGGCCCTACATGGGCAAGTTTCTGGTTGTGTACTTCGATGATATACTGATTTACAGCCAGACACAGGCCGCTCACCTCGATCATCTAAGGCTTCTCTTCGGCACCCTCCGCCGGGAGAAATTGTATGTGAACCTGAAGAAGTGTGCATTTCTCTCTGAGTCCGTCCACTTCCTCGGATTCATCATATCCTCGACTGGAGTATCTGTTGACCCCGAGAAGGTCAGATCCATTCGAGACTGGCCTGTGCCCACGACTATCCACGAGGCTCGCAGCTTTCATGGGCTTGCCACCTTCTATAGGAGGTTTGTCCCGGGATTCAGCACGATCATGGCCCCCTTCACGAGCTGCCTCAAGAAGGATGAGTTTCAGTGGACCCCCGCTGCTACTAGAGCCTTCGAGGAGATTAAGGAGAGGCTGACGACGGCCCCAGTTCTGAGGCTTCCTGATTTCAGCCGCGCATTTGAGGTCGCTTGCGACGCATCTGGAGTTGGCATCGGTGGCGTATTGAGCCAAGAGGGACACCCTGTCTCCTACTTTAGTGAGAAATTAAACGAAGCAAAGCAGAAATACTCGAACTATGATCGAGAGTTTTATGCTATTGTCCAGTCCTTACGCTACTGGCGGCACTACCTCCTCCCCCGGGAGTTTGTGCTTTATTCTGACCACCAGGCGTTACGCTACTTAGACTCGCAGCGCAAGTTGGGGCATCGGCATGCCAAGTGGGTTGAATATCTGCAGGATTTCCACTATGTTCTCAAACACTGAGCTGGTGTTGAGAACAAACCTGCGGACGCCCTGAGTCGCTGTGTCTCCTTGCTTCAGACTATGACCGCGCGTGTCAATGGGCTTGAGCATTTGATCTTAGAGTACCCGTCGTGCCCTGACTTTGGTGAGACTTACACCGCCCTATCCCGAGATCCCCCAGACCCCGTTGAGGGATATCAGATCTTCGAGGGATACCTATACCGTGGGCCCCGCCTATGCATTCCCCGGACATCGTACCGTGATTATCTGATTTGGGAGTTGCATGCGGGCGGAGCCGCCGGACACTTTGGGCGCGACAAGTCTATAGCCATCGCAGAGGACCGCCTCTACTGGCCCACGCTTAGGAGGGATGTAGCTAGAGTTGTCCGCCACTGCCGTATCTGCCAGACGGCCAAAGGCACGAAGCAGAACGCAGGCCTATACACACCGTTACCGGTCCCGCACCGACCTTGGGAGGATCTTAGCATGGATTTCGTTCTCGGACTTCCTCGCACTCTTCAGAAGCTCGACTCCATCTTCGTGGTGGTTGATCGGTTTTCGAAGATGGCTCATTTTATTGCGTGCCGCAAGACGGCGGATGCGACCCACGTTGCATCCATTTTCATGAGGGACGTCTTCCGACTACACGGCCTGCCCAAGTCTATCGTATCGGACCGCGACGTGAGATTTATGAGTTACTTCTAGAAGACCCTGTGGCATAAGACCGGCACCACCCTTAAATTCTCTACTGCCTACCACCCACAGACGGATGGCCAGACGAAAGTAGTGAATAGGAGTTTAGGAAACTTGTTGAGGTGTCTGGTGGGAGAGCATGTGAGTAGTTGGGACTTAGACCTTCCGGTCTCAGAGTTTGCATATAATAGTTCGGTCAATAGGACCACTGGGTTAAGTCCATTCCACATAGTGTCAGGTTACGACCCCAGGAAACCCATTGACCTTATCCCGAGTCCGTTAGAGTCCCGGCCTAGTGAGTCTGCTGAGTCATTTGCACGGCATCTGCATGAGTTACACGAGTCGGTCCGCCGACGTATTAATATGAGCAATGAAAGTTATAAAACCCACGCAGATAAAAGAAGGCGAGAGCGTATTTTTTATATTGGCGAACAGGTGATGGTACGAGTCCGCCCGGAGAGGCTCCCTTCGGGGCCTGCCAAGAAGTTAAGCGTCAGGCGAATGGGTCCTTTCTCAGTTATTAATCGGATTGGGACAAACGCCTACAGGCTAGACATCCCGGCGAGTATGGGGATTCATCCAGTATTTAATGTCGAGGATCTAACACCTTATTACGAGCCTCATGACTATGGGGACCCGAGCAGTGGGGGCGACCCCTCTCTCCCCTTGCCGTCCTTCACCACCTCCCCACCCACGCTAGATAGCCACCACCGCCCACCCATTGTCGATACCCTTCCACCTGGGAGTTCGTCGCATATGGTTCCACAGCCGGCATCACCGCTCGCACCGGGTACCACCATGAGAGAGTCGAGAGATGAGAGCATCACGGAGATCAGATCCCACCAGATTGTTCCCACCACGGACGGGCCGCGTCTTCGCTACTTGGTTCATTGGCGGGGCCGCGTCGACGCTGACGACGCCTGGATATTGCCGGCAGAGCTTGATCGACTTGCCCCCGGACTTCGACTCCAGTACGATCGTCTCCATTCCTCGGAGATGAATGCTTTTCAGTCGGGGGGAGTTGATGGGATTCCATCGGATCGTACACACGAAGGAGCGGGACCCACGTTCATTTACTCCCGCCGGAAGACTTGATAGGATCGCCGATCCGACTCCGCGGTTGCGTCCGGCACGTCGCCACGAGTCAAAATCATATATTTATGTATTTGTTTCGGACATGTATTTATTTATTTAAGGGCTAAACCCACCGGCCAATCATAGTCGTTGATGGGGATGCCCTAATGCTAGTTTTTTCTTATAAATAGGATTAGAGGGCTGGTTTAGAGGTCATTGTTGATTTTGGAGAAGTTCTTCCCGGAATCCAGCGATCAAGCCGCGGTGCCGACGCCGTGGAGCCCTAGGTGGTGACTCCTAGTGGTGGAAAATCCCCCCCAAGGTAACCCTAACCTTCCCCCTTTGTTTTCCATCATTCCCCTCCCCCTTTCTTCCCCTTAGACCCGCCGGAACCCCCCTCCCCAGCCCACCGAACTGCTGCAGACCAGCAGCCAACCCGCCGGCCTGCTACAGTCCGCAGGCCGCCCCTCCCATCCCCGCAGCCCGCCGGCCTCCTTGTGGCCGGCCGACCACTTGCCCCCTTCCCTCCCTCCGAACCACCAACTCCTCTCATTTTCCCCTCCCCCACAACAACCCTAACCTTTTATTTTCGTGGATCCACCTTCCAAACTCCCCAAAATTTCAGATCCACTTAGATCTGAAATTTTCCCTTCCCGATCCACCATTCTCCCTACTATACGCCTGTTCGTTGCCCGGATCCGCTCCCCAACACCGGATCTACTACTCCCACACCCGGATCTACCACCCTCGTGTCCGGATCTACCCTTATTTGCCCGGATCTATCCATTATCAGCCCTCCCACCCGTTTTCCACCGTGGACAGCCACCAACCACATCCCCGGATCCGGATCTACTCCTCCAAATCCGCTGTCTCCATTGTTCCAAACCAGCCCCCTAGTTGTGAGTTATTTCATCGTGATTTGGTTGTATTATTTCTTGATATTGTTATTGGATAATCTAGTATTATGCTTGGATTTTGTTTGTGGTGTTTTGTGTCGATCGAGTACTAACTTGCAGGAGGATCTATTCGCCGCGCGCTTTGCTTTGGCCCTCCGAGAGGAGGAAAGCCAACTAAAATCGCTCAATATTAAAATTATTCTCTCATTGCAATTATTTGTTTGTGGTGTTAAATTTTCATTGCTCAATTAATTGTTGGCGCGATTGACGGTTGTGTCACATGTAGAGTCTAAGTGGTGCACCGCATAGCCTACCCTACATCACCTCCCCTCACACTCGAGACCAACAACATTAAGGTGCCAGATTACTATGGGTCTTTGTACGCCACGACCCACGATATCATGACCCAAATAGCCGATTATGGTACAATAATATGTGTTGGTATGAGGTGTATGTTACCGGTGGGAGAAAATACTTGCACTAAAAGACATAACTAGGATACAATCACGAGGTATGCTTGTGTCAACTTCAGGAGGCTGGTTCCTCCTAGAAGTTTCTCTCCAAATGAGAGATCTCAAACCTAGAAGATGAAAAGATAAACTTAACTCTCAAGCCACCTCCTTATATAGGGAGGGGGCTCACATGTCATTTCCCTAAAGCATACTATTTAAACGAAATGAAATACAATAATAATAATAATACGCGCACGCGTAAAAAATACATTCCGTCAGAAATCGACCTTGACCCCAAGGTCGAGGTGCCACCCGCCATCTAGTAGTGATGTACCCGCGAGTGAGCTGCCGCTGAGGTGCCCGTCGCTCCGTCCGGCGGTATATATGTGATCATAAGGGCATCAAAGTCAATCAGGTTGATGTCGTTCATGTCATCCTCGATGAGGAACCAGAACTCCTTCACAGGACAATCATGAGTAGGCGAGTAGGGTTGTTTGCAATGATAGCACAGACCCTTGCTCCGTAAATCATTGTACTCGTGCTTGGAAAGGCGGTGAGTAGGGATATGACGGTTGTTGCGTGGGCCCATAATGGTTGGGCGAGGTAGAGGAGGTGGCGGTGGTGGATGTTTAGACGGGGGAGGAAAATATGGTTGGTAGGGAGGTTTGGATGGAGGCAATGGGGAAGGAGGGTCCCCGAACGTCGCCAAGAATTTGACCTCCACTAGTGGGAGAGGTCCATGGCTTGGTTGGCAGTTAACGGTTGGAGGGTGCGGAGGCCGGCTCGGATATGGGGCTGTAAGCCGTGCATAAAGTAGCCCAAGTAATGGTCGGGAGGAAGACCTGGAACATGGGTGACCAATTCGATGAATGCATCAACGTACGAGTCGATGAAGTCGGTCTGACGGACCCCACAAAGGCGCTCGATCATGGTGCCGGAGTAGCGGTGATTATACCGCTGAATGAGGGCCTCTATAAGAGTTGTCCAGGTTAGGCCGGGAGAGGACAAGCGGAGCCAGCGGACCCTTCCATGCCGATAATTGTTGTGGAGACCTGCTGCGTCTGAGAGGTTTGGTGTATGACAAAAAACTGTTCGGCGCGGGCAATCCACCCCATGGGATCAGTCCCGTTGAATGTAGTAATGTAGAGGCGCGGGAGTTGCAGAGTAGGCTATCCCACCAATGTGAGTTCTTCGGGGGACAATGTGATGGGGGAGCCCAAAGCGGAGGCAGCAGGCGGGCCGGAATTGTGGTCGGGCTGCATGTTGTGGAGCATGGCCATAATTGAAGTGAACTGCTCAGCTTGGATCTCGAGACGAGAGTTGATGGTGGTGAGGGCGTGATCGAGGGCCTCCACGCGGGATTCCATCGATTGACGACCCTTTGGCATAAGAAGAAGAGGGCACAAGAGTTGGAGGTTCGCAGGAGAGCGTCGGAGCCGGCGGAGATGTGATAGCTGGCGGTAAGATGAGGGGATAAGGAGTGGAAAGACGACTGCAGAGTGACTGCGAGCTAGGAATCGATTGGGCCACCGAGAGGAAACTGCGGACTGCTCTGATGGACTGGATCGGGACTGCTTTACTGGACAACTGCAAAGATTTGCGGAGAAGGATCAGATTTCTCTGCTGGACGGGAAACTGCGGACAGTTCCGACCGCAGGAAACGGTGGATATGGCAGCGCTGTGAGGAGCGAACGGAAGCGAGCTTAGCGTCGGAAGCTACAATGATCTAGATGACGAAAGGTCGAGGCGCGATCGGTTGACGAGGCGTGATCTGGTCGAGATGCGATCTGGATGAGGCGCGATCCGTTGATGAGGATGGAAGCGAACGTCGGGTCGCAGAGATCGACGAGGACGGCGGCGGCTCGATCGAAAACAAACGTCAAATCGCGGATGTCGATTAGGAATGCAGCTGCGAAACCCGGCGACACTTGATGTAGGTGGGGCGGCAGGTCGGGCCAATGTTACCGGTGGGAGAAAATACTTGCACTAAAAGAAATAACTGGGATACTATCATGAGGTATGCTCGTGCCAACTTCAGGAGGTTGGTTCCTCATAGAAGCTCCTCTCCAAATGGGAGATCTCAAACCTAGAAAATGAAAAGATAAACCTAACTCCCAAGTCACCTCCTTATATAAGGAGGGGGGCTCACATGTCATCTCCCTAAAGCATACGATTTAAACGAAATGAAATATAATAATAATACGCGCACGCGTAACAGTGTATTCCTTTATAAGGAGGGTTTTGTAAGGGGGGCTCACATGTCATTTCCCTAAAGCATACGATTCGAGCTTTACCTGAGAAAGAAACCAACCCTCGAGCTAGTATTTTGTTTCTATTAATGCAAATTTACTTTTGTGTTTTGATCTTCTTTGGGGGAACGTAGCATTTGGTCGGACATCTTCCTTCTAGTATGCTAAGTCGCAAGGTCAACAACATATTTTCGGGCTCTGACCCTCTGCTCATTGAGATAGCCTTGTCTGATCATCTCGACATTCAAGTGCACCTACTCAACTGCTTCCAACGGTTGCACCCCGTCCTCAACGGTCAATCAGACACTACTTGGGAATCACCCAAGCCCAAACACCTTTCGTGTATGTGCATCTCACGCGCCTTCTTTGCAGTTGCACTAACAACTGTCAATGCTTCATCATTTCCGTCAACCACTACTGCTCCTTTCTGCTCGATATCATTTCCGCAAGCTCTAGGCACCTTCATTCAACAACATTTCCACCACAATGAGCCTCCACAGCAAGGCACCCGTAACTCTCCATCAACCCTATCATCACATTTATCGTGCACCTTTGAGTGGATGTCGTTCGTCCAAGCTATGGTTAACAGCTAGAAGACCTTGAACGTTCTTTAGGCTCTCATATTTTAAGTGTGTTGGCAGACATTCTTTATTTTTTACACCACAAACAACACTCATCCTAGCATCACCTTACTCAATCGCGATCACCATCGAATAGACCGACATGGAAAGCGTGTCTCACCCATACAATCACCACCTACTCAACTTGCAACTCTCGCAAAAATTCCACTAGCTTGGATATTCCATTTTTTGAGGGCATGGACCCTCTTGGCTGGATTGCGCATATAGAGCCTTTTTTTTAACGGCAATTTACACCAAAAGGTAACAAAATGACTTACACCATGATCTATATGGAGGGTCTAACACTCCATTGATTACGTTGGCTAGGCCAAAAAAACTTAAGTATGACTTGGTCAATGTTGAAGGAAGAAATTATTCTCCGTTACAACACCCGCTAGTCCGACAATGCCTTCGAGCGCTTATATGCAATACACTAGGGTAACTCGATCAACACCTATGTTGACTGCTTTGTGGAGTTTGCAACAAAGTCCCCAACCATTGTGTTACGGATCTATTATATTTATTATATTATTTATTTCCCAAATATTGCTTCTATTGCACTCTCCTATGATTGACGTATTTCCATTATTGTTATTTCCCTTATCGTCATTTCCTTTATTGTTCTTTCCTTTGACGTCAATTGTAAGTCTATTTAAGGGACCCCTTGGGTCTTGTATTAGTATGCAAGAAATAAAGTCTATTTCCTTCCTCTAAAATTGTGAGATATTGGTAGCTCTCTCCTCCAACGAGCAAGCCCCGCTTAGGCGGCCACGGTTCCGGCTCCACGGAATCCTCCTCCGGCGTCGTCATCATCGCCTCCGACACGCCCTCCGACTAGACCCGTATCAAATTGGTATCAGAGCTCAAACAATCCTCAACCCCGCAAGCCCTGCGACATCCACGTCCCAGCCTGGCGGCCTCTCCGTCGCTTGTCACACCCCGTCCCAGCGGCGGCTCCCGCTTTCGCTTACACTGAGCCCTCCGCACTCCGGTAAAGCCTCCAACTTCTCTATCTTCAAGTTGGGCCCTGCGCGTCCTCCATCGACTTCAACAACACAATCGCTCGCCCCCTTGCGGGATCGTCTCTGCCGATCAAATCCAGCGACGCAACACTCCAGTCATCATCTCCAACAGCGACGCAACACTCCAGTCGACGCAACACTCCAGTCGACGCAACACTCCAGTCGACGCAACAGAAGAAGTAGTGTCCAGCGGCCTCGACGCAACACCTCCAGCTGCCACGTCGTCGTTCCTTGACCCAGTCGGCCGCAACAAAAGAAGTCGCGTGAGTAGGGCATACCGCCACTGACTGTTGCGCAAGCCTCGACGACTTCACCGCACGGCATTCACGCTCGACGCGGTTCTCGCGAAAGGAAACAGCGGGTATTACGACCTCTGCAAAAGGAAACGCACGCCTACTCGAGCCCTGTGCCGCGCCAACGAGGAATTAATTTAAAATCTCATTTTGGTCGTCAATTAGGCGGGTCTTGACTTTTCAGTCCTAACAACAAACTGCATTTGCCTCCGGAATAAAGATAACAAAGATCGGAGTATATTTTGTTGTCAACATTGGGCGACGACGCGGTTCTCGCGGCAACTCCCAAACAGCCGTCTCTGAACAATCTAGTCGTCCTATCACTCGCTCCTTATCTCTTGCTACCTCCATCCACAATATGGTAGACTCGACCGACATCTTGGATGCTATGAACCGGCTACACGCAGTTATCTCCGTCATGGATGCGCACCTTCAAGACGTAGAGGCACGCTTTCGGGACGCCGACGCACGGCATCAGGACGACATGACAACCCTCACCACCAAGCTTAACGGACTAACAGCAGCACCTCCAGTGGTTACCACCCCACCCACGGATCATGCCAGCAGCAGTCAAGTTCCACTACCGCCGCTCATTCGCCAAGAGCCGCCACCGCAGACCCTTCTACGCCATGAAGTTGCTATTCTGCCGTGTTATACCCATTGGGAATTCCCCACATACGATGGGAAAACTGATCCTTTGGGCTCGCTCACCAGATGCGAGCTATTCTTTGGCCACCAACACATTCAGACTGTTGAGCGGCTAACCCTAGCCTCCTTCCATCTTCTCGACTCTGCTCTACTTTGGGTCACTCGTCTCCTCAAAGATCAACCAGGACTGGCGTGGGAAGATTTCAAATGCTTTTGCAGCTTACGCTTCGGCCCTCCCATCCGGAGTAACCCTCTTGGTGCCCTCATGACATTGCGTCAGACGGGATCCGTGGATGATTTTCTGGACCAGTTTCAGCTTCTCCTGGCATAGGTCACGCTCCCTCCAGATATGCAGGTCGCAATCTTCATCGCAGGACTTCGTGATCGTTTGCGACTTGATATCGAATTTGAAGCTCCTCCAGACTTAGTGACTGTTATGAGTCTGGTCGGGCTATGTGACCGCCGCCTCCAACTGGCACATGAGGCATATCCTCCCACCAACATGGGCATTCAGCAAAACCGCCCCGAGGGTCATCCAGCCCCACCAGTTCGTCGACTATCTCAGGCCGATATGATGGAACGACGCGCACAGGGCTTATGTTACAACTGCGACATACAGTACACTCGCGGCCACAGGTGCAAACGGCTTTTCTATCTACAAGTCGAGGACTCTGATGATGACGACGATGTCGGATAAGGCAACCATTGTATCGATCTCTTTCTCGAGCTTGAGGACAAGCTCTTTTCCAAGGGCAGGAGAGATGTTACGGATCTATTATATTTATTATATTATTTATTTCCCAAATATTGCTTCTATTACACTTTCCTATGATTGATGTATTTCCCTTATTGTTATTTCCTTAATCATCATTTCCTTTATTGTTCTTTCCTTTGACGTCAATTGTAAGCCTATTTAAGGGACACCTTGGGACTTGTATTAGTATGCAAGAAATAAAGTCTATTTCCTTCCTCTAAAATTGTGAGATATTGGTAGCTCCTCCTCCAACGAGCAAGCCCCGCTTAGGCAGCCGCGGTTCCGGCTCCACGGTATCCTCCTCCGCCGTCGTCATCATCGCCTCTGACACGCCCTCCGACTAGGCCTGTATCACTTTGTTACGACCCACTACTTAGGTTACTTTATACTAGCCTCGAAGCTCATAATCGAGCCCTCCTTCGCATTCATAGCCCCACCACCCTCTCTTTCACAATGCAACAAGTTTGTTTGATGGAAACTTCTTACGGACGCTCTAGTCCTAGTGTCTTATGCCTTTCCAACACCATTTCTTCCAAACTACATGCAAAGATCCCTTGTCGAGATTCTCCACACTCTACTTAAGCCCTAAAAGCACCTCTCCTAAATTTACCCACTCAACGACCCCATACTGGCATGCCTACATTGAAATTGAACCACCAACCACAACATTTGTCACAGGAGGAGTAACCTCGAACTCCGACGCTAAGACCTTTGTTTCCACGATAGGCAGCCCTACTCTCATATTCATCAATGTCTATATAAAGAACTGTGCATGCTCCTCAGTGCTGAAGTTGAGGTATAAACATGGCTGACTTCAACGCACTGACATGGAATGATGGACATAAGAATTTTTAGCTCATTCTTTATCTGACGACCGGAACAAGGTCTTTTCCCAGCGGGATGTATTGTTACGACTATGAGATCTGTGACCTGAATAGCAGGTGCATTAATATACTTGGAGCCTAAAACTTTAGTAAGGGCATTACGATAATGTGTTGACGTGAGTTGTATCCCTATATAAGGGAGGGTTATGTTCATGTTTCTTGATGTCAGCTTCTAGGGTTCATGATTTGGGCTTTGCATGAGCGAGAGAATTAGCCCTCAAGCTTGTATTTTGTTTTTATTAATACAAGTTTAATTTAATTTTGAATTTTCTTTGGTGGAGCATAGCGGTCCCTTGACTAATGAAACCCGAGGAGAGGACCAGACTCTATTTTTGGATCTTAGGCAATTTGCCAGTTTCTCTCATTTATATATTTAAAATGTTTGTCAATCATCAAATCATGGTTACAAAAAAATTGCTTATTTCATGGTGGCACATCAACACAGAATTAAATGAGGAATATAGCAGTGGTAGCACAAATAGTAGAAATGGCGTGTACCATTCATTGCAAGTTGTATTATGAAAGTTCACATAATATTTTAACAATGTCTTAAGAACTTTATCAATCAAATGTAGAATTGGTATGATCATGATGTATGAATTATCTATCGGCTAACAAACTTTTCAAGTGATTGAAGTGCTCTCATCCATGGTTGTAAAAGAAAACTCCTGCAAGTTTGAGACACTCTAGTTTTTGTGATTGATGAAACATTAAACATAAGTTTTTTCTAATCAAGTTCATATTTGTATGATTAAAAAGAAAATTTTGTTTTTGAGCATGTAAGTGACAGTATTTATACA
Organism: Dactylorhiza incarnata; assembly: GCA_033032865.1. Classification (NCBI taxonomy): domain Eukaryota; kingdom Viridiplantae; phylum Streptophyta; class Magnoliopsida; order Asparagales; family Orchidaceae; genus Dactylorhiza; species Dactylorhiza incarnata. The sequence continues at coordinate 2,505,169 of JAWHQI010000046.1, read as the reverse complement.
AAGGGAGTTCTCATATTAAGGGAAAATAATATAAAATAAAAATAAAAAATGTACAACAATTTTCAAGAGGGATAGTAAGAATCAAGCTTGGAAAGAAACTAAAGATACAAAAAATATGGTAAAGATTTGGTGAGAATGTAGGCGAACTGAGAGGCGATGAAAACATGTTCAAGCTTGATTTCTCAAAGCTTGAACAAGTCTCTGATGAAGTGGCAATCAACTTTAATGTGTTTTGTATGCTCATGAAAGACCGAATACTTTACAATCGAATACAATATAACAACTTGTTATTATAAGAAAGAGTTGTAGAAGAAGAAAGAGATTGTTGTGGGCTCTTTGTTCCCAACAACAGGGTTGCAGCCCGCACAACTCAACCCATCACCGCACGTGTTCTCGGCGCGGCAGGTTATTGACGCCGGGTCTTGAACCATTCACCTCCTTGATGAGAGGCACTTAACGCTTGCCCTCACCAACAATTGAGCGAGCCCACAGCATAAAAGTGCACTTTTATGTTGTGGGCTCTTTGTTATTACCAGCTCAGTTGGTGATGAGGGCAAGCGTTAAGTGTCTCTCATCAAGGAGGTAAAGGATTCGAGACCCGGCCTCAACAACTTGCCACGTTGAGAACACGTGCAGTGATGGGATGGGGTGTGCGGGCTGCAACCCTGTTGTCGGGCAGGCTTGACCGGGTTCAAAACCGAATCAGCGTCCGGGCCCACAACAGAGATACACTAAAATTAAACCAAGAAACTTTCAAGCCAAGCTTGAAAACCGACAAACCACGATGCAGTAGTTGGCTTCAATCATCTAGCGAGCAACAAACGGTAGTTTCATAATCTTCCATTCAAAATACATTCACAAGCTAATGGTAGATTCTCGGTAATTAACAAAATTGGTGCAACATCTCAAAGTTTATTGTGTGATCATGCATTAATCCATACTTAATTAAACTTAATAAATTTTATTGGATATTTAGGTTTATGATAATGGCAACCTGGGTTAAGGAATCAAAAGAATGGATATGGAGTGAAAAAAGGAACTTGCAAAACAAACCTTTCCATGTACATTTTAATTAAGAATGAATAAATGGGTAGATCAAATTGTAAAAAGGGTTGTGTAAATTGTTTAAAAAACATTTTTTATGGAGAAAGATGGCTTCGTTCTATTTAAAATAAAAGACACATGGATGTTTAAGATCAATTGCTGAGAGCTAAAGTAAACCTTGTCTTTTTAAGCTTTTTCTTTAAATTTTGATCCTTGGTTTGTTTCATAAGCCATTGGTTTTGGGGAGTGAAAGAGGAAATAACAAAGGAGAAAAGAGAAACAAGATTTCGGTCTAGCGTTTGAAGAATAGAGGAAGGAAGAAGAAAAGAGGAACTCCTCTAATTTTCAAGACAAAGAAATGATTAATTACCTCCAAGGCTCCATGCCTTCAAAGAAGAGTTCGAAGGTAACATGAATACCTTCTTAAGCCTGCCAGAGAAGGATTGATGGGTAGGCCATATTGGCAGGGGGAAGATTACGGGTAGGCTTTAGAAACGTATACGCGCATGAAATACTTTTAGCGCTTACATAATATATGTAAGATGTACATTAATGTATCATGTTCATGAGACATCCCTTGATAGATAATGTAGAGCAAGAATAGACTGTAACTACTATTTTTCTATCTTTATTAATTTCCTTCGGGCATTTTAGTCCCACATCTTGTATAGAGTTTTGGGGCTAAGCCCACCTTCGTATAACAGGTCGTTTACTTGACCTAAAGAATAGAAGAAACTCTTTTTCCATCTTCTACATGGTATCATAGCAAAGGTCAATTCTTGCTCGAGATGATACTTCCTACAACATTAAATGTTGTTTGTTCTCCCTTTGCTTCTTGCATAAAGGTTGAATGTGCTTGGCATCGTCGAGAGATCCTTCAGAGTCAGGATCGAGCGTCCTTCTTTATCGCTTGTTTCGTTTTCTTACTACAAGAATCGGCGGACTTCGTTTTTGGCAATGATTCCCACTTTGTCGACTTCGTTGGGTTTTTTTGGCGTCATCATCAAGAGCATGTACAATCATCGTGCAAATCTTCATTGAGAGCTCCAGTAAAATCTTGGAGGCCTCTCCTAAGTTTCGGCTCTCTTTTTCGGGGCCTATCCCTTGTTCCATTCTTTTTTTTCTGTGAACAGTTCTCTAAAGGGATTTGATACCTCTCCCTGATACCGTTCTTTTTGTTCCGTGAACAATCCTTTAAGGGAATTTCAGGACCTCTTATACGTCCTGCCTTGCTTGAAATTATTCAAAAACATGCATGATGGGGGCACTTGCAACAGTAATATACTTGGGGAATGTGGTTTTGATACTGACAATGCCAAGTGGACGTAGCACCAGAAATTATGATTGAAGAAGTAATGTGACATAAGTAGTATACCCCTTCCATCAAAGCCGAAAAAACAAGAGCTTTAGGAGGCCATGGAGGAATCAAAACACGTGGGGGGGGGGGGGGGGGGGGGGGGGGGGGGGAATCTCCACGAAGTCCATATTTCAAGTTTTCAACAATAGAAGAGAAGATATTGTTCGTAGGTGGGGTAGTTATCACCATTGGTTGGGGTCTCATGCTTCCGGTAGCACAACTTCAGTAGGATTAAGAAAGAGCAAATGTTGTAGGAGTGGCCTGGCACTTATTGCGCTCATCACATGAAGGATAAAACTGTTGAGGACGCCTGCCAACATAACTAGCAGTTGGGCGAGGTGCGGGACGACCTCACAGGGGGAGTAATCTTGAAACACCAGACAAAGAAAACATTGTATAAGGACATCAAATCGAGCCGTGTGGAGATGAATGGAAGATAATTCATCATAAATGAGATAATCGTAAGTTTTCTTTAAGTCTGATAGGCAGCCAGGGTGATGTCAGCTAATCATCAAAGATCTATTTGACTTTTTCAACCACGACATATATCATCATTGGCAAGTGTGAGGAGTAACAACATTCATGCTTGAAAACGTGTATAATCATGGAGCCACTTCTTAGAAGTGGCAACAAAAATCTCATGGGACAAATGGTGGAGATGTATGCGCATCTGAAAAAGTGCCCGACAAAAAGAATTTGCACATTGAGGAGAATTGTGACATCCACTGAGTATGAGAGTAATATTATGAAGCTCAGGCATAAGAAAAAGACGAAAGTACAAGAGCAATGACGGAAGTGGTGTTTGAGGAAGTGCACATAGCAACAAGAGAGTTGGCACGAGATACCGTCAACAAGCCTGCAGTTATCTAGATGCAGAACTAATCTCTCGAGGTCTAAAACAGGGTCGAGATGTCCAAGCAAGTAATTTCTATGGCTATCAGGACGCCCACGGGCGGACTTAAGTGCAGTCCAGGGGGGCACGTGCCCCCCTTGAAATTTAAAAAAAACAATTTTTTAGGGGTTAATTTTGCGTATATCATCAGCGCTCGGCGCTTTTTTCGTGGACTTGCCCGAAGCGCGTTGTTGTAGGAGTGGCCTGGCACTTATTGCGCTCATCACATGAAGGATAAAACTGTTGAGGACGCCTGCCAACATAACTAGCAGTTGGGCGAGGTGCGGGACGACCTCACAGGGGGAGTAATCTTGAAACACCAGACAAAGAAAACATTGTATAAGGACATCAAATCGAGCCGTGTGGAGATGAATGGAAGATAATTCATCATAAATGAGATAATCGTAAGTTTTCTTTAAGTCTGATAGGCAGCCAGGGTGATGTCAGCTAATCATCAAAGATCTATTTGACTTTTTCAACCACGACATATATCATCATTGGCAAGTGTGAGGAGTAACAACATTCATGCTTGAAAACGTGTATAATCATGGAGCCACTTCTTAGAAGTGGCAACAAAAATCTCATGGGACAAATGGTGGAGATGTATGCGCATCTGAAAAAGTGCCCGACAAAAAGAATTTGCACATTGAGGAGAATTGTGACATCCACTGAGTATGAGAGTAATATTATGAAGCTCAGGCATAAGAAAAAGACGAAAGTACAAGAGCAATGACGGAAGTGGTGTTTGAGGAAGTGCACATAGCAACAAGAGAGTTGGCACGAGATACCGTCAACAAGCCTGCAGTTATCTAGATGCAGATCTAATCTCTCGAGGTCTAAAACAGGGTCGAGATGTCCAAGCAAGTAATTTCTATGGCTATCAGGACGCCCACGGGCGGACTTAAGTGCAGTCCAGGGGGGCACGTGCCCCCCTTGAAATTTAAAAAAAACAATTTTTTAGGGGTTAATTTTGCGTATATCATCAGCGCTCGGCGCTTTTTTCGTGGACTTGCCCTAGCCGCGCGCTTCGGGAGATGGGAGTGCGACTGTGCGACTTCGACTGTGCAACTGAGAGTTCTTCTGGCGTCGCCTCCTCGGCACAGCGGCAGCGGGGTGTTCTTCTGGTTCCTGGAACGAGAAGTCTCGTAGCAGGCTAGCAGCGTTACAGGCTTACAGCGTAGCCATTCCCGGCCTTCCTAGCTTTCTTCAGCGGCAGCGGGTCTTTATTCCGGCGATTCCGCAAGCGCCATTCCCGACCTTCCGGCGACTTGCCGACGAGCCTTCTTAGCTTTCTTCAGCAAAATCTAGTAAGCGAGTTCCTATTTCCACTTGCCTATTTCTATGAATTTCTGAGTTTCTAACATCCTATTTCGCTGAATCCGATCATCTTCCTATGTAGGTATTGGCAGCGGGTGTTTATTTCTGGGTTTCCCAATTCGCATTTGACCATTTCCTGCAGGCTGCAGCAAGTAATCAGAATTTAAGATTTTTGTGGTTTTTATATTTCCAGCAGCAACTAGAAGTCTGGATCTCTATATTGGGGGTATTTTCCTGAATCATGATTCATGAGTGAATGTTCTAATTGAATGTTTGAATGTTTGAATGTTCTTCCCGATTAGGATTTATGAATGTGATATTTTTCAATTGAATGTATGTTTCAATTACAGATTTTCATGTTCAGGTTATTGACTTATTGGCTTATTGCTATTGACAATCAGCAATGTATAAGTATTTTAAGTCAGTTGAAAAATCAGCAGGTGATACAAGTAATGTCTGCATCAGCATCAATGATGATGAGTTACAATTAAGTAATAAACGTAGTCGGACTGAAACTGATATGACAAATTTTCCGTCAGATCCTTATTTTCGGATTCGTATTTCAGATTATCCTGTTGAACAACGTGATGAGATTAGGCGTTATTATTTGTTAAAAGGACCATATCAACCTCAAAGTCATAGATTTCCAAAAACAAAATTTGGTCAAAAAGAAAGAAAGTTTAACGCGGCTTGGTTTGAACAATTCCCTTCATGGTTGGAGTATAGTATAGAAAAAGATGTTGCATTCTGTTTATTTTGTTATCTCTTTAAGCCAGCTATGGGACAACAATCAGGAGGTGATATTTTTGTTGTTGAAAGATTTAAAAAATGGAAAGATGCATTATCAAAATTTAAAGAGCACATTGGGGATCCGAATAGCATTCATAATGAAGCAGCTATGAAATGCAATAATTTAATGAATTCAAGACAACACCTTGAAGTCAGTTTTCAAAGACAAACAGATCAAAGCAAAAAAGACTATAGAACCCGAATGACAACAACTATTGATTGCATCGGATTTTTGATTAAACGGGGTTTGGCATTTCGTGGGAACGATGAGTCAGAAAATTCATCTAATCAAGGAAATTTTCTTGAGCTTTTACGATTTCTTGGTGATCATAACGAGGAAATTAATCAAGTAATTCTGGAGAAAGCTCCTGAAAATAACAAGCTTACTTCACCAGATATTCAAAAAGATATTATCAATGCATGGCTACTGAGACAATAAATTTGATTATTACAGATATTGGAGATTCTTTTTTTCTGTACTTATCGATGAGTCACGAGATATCTCGACAAAAGAGCAGATGGCCATAGCAGTACGCTATGTTGATAGACAAGGTCAAGTGATTGAACGCTTTTTGGGTATTGTGCATATTTCAGATATATCATCAGTTTCGTTGAAGGTAGCATTAGAAGGATTCTTCTCTAATCATGATTTATGTATTTCAAAATTGCGTGGACAAGGTTATGATGGTGTCAGTAATCTGAGAGGAGAGTTTAATGGTCTTAAAGCACTTATTATGAAGGAGAATTCATCAGCATATTATATTCATTATTTTGCTCACCAACTTCAGCTTGCATTAGTCGTTGTTGCAAAAAATCATGTTTTAGTTGTTTGGTTTTTTGATTTAACAACTACAGCAACTAATATTATTACTGTTTCATGCAAACGACAAGAGCTTTTTCGAGAATCTCAATCACAGAAAATTTTTGAATGTTTACAAAAAGGAGAGATAATTGGCGGAACAGATCAAAATCAGAAAAGAACTCTTATTAGAGCAGGTGATACAAGATGGGGTTCACATTATAGTTCATTGATTAATATGATCGTGTTATTTTCATCTGTTATTGATGTTCTCGAGTTGGTTGAGGGAGATCAACATACAAGTTCAGAACAGAAAGCAACAATATTCGCATTACTAAATTCTCTGCAAACTTTTGATTATGCCTTCATTTTATATCTAATGAGAGATATTATGGGAATAACTAATATTTTGTCCCAAGCTTTGCAGCGCAAAGAACAAGATATTGTTAATGCAATAAATTTAGTGAGAATATCAAAACAAAGGTTGCAAGATATGCGAGATAATGGATGGGAAAAGTTGATTAAAGATGTTTCATCATTTTGTCAGAATTATAAAATTGATATTCCTTTAATGGAAAATATGTATGTGGCACGAGGACGATCAAGACGAAGAGTTCACGAGATGACAAATTTACATTATTATCGAGCCGAGATTTTTTATAATGCATAGATTTGCAACTTCAAGAACTCAACAACAGGTTTACAGAGACGAATACAGAATTATTTATTTGCATTGCATGTTTAAATCCAAATAATACATTTTCAAGTTTTGATAAACAAAAGCTGAAACGTCTTGCAGAGTTTTATCCATCAGATTTTTCCACTTTGGATATTATGGAACTTGATAGCCAATTGGAAACATTTATTATTGATGTAAAATCTGACAATGACTTTGGACAATTAAATGGAATTGGAGATCTTGCAAAGAAATTGGTAGAAAAAATGAAGGATATTTTATATCCATTGGTATATTTGCTAGTAAAGTTAGCATTGATTTTACCAGTTGCGACTGCTACCGTCGAAAGAGCATTTTCAGCAATGAACATTGTAAAGAATCGTCTGCGCAATCGAATGGGAGATTCTTTAATGAATGACTGTTTGGTTACATATATAGAAAAAGATGTATTTGCAAATATCGAAAAAGAGACAATCATTCAGAGGTTTCAAAAAATGAAAACCAGACGAGGTCAGCTATAGAAATATGGTATGTTTACAAATTGTATTAAATTATTTTATAAATATTTTTTAAAAAAAATCAATATATCTAATATTTTTATTATTTTATAATGTTTTGCAGGAAACAATAATATCACCAGAAATTTCATGTTTTCTTGGAGAAATGTGTTGTGATCTTATATTTTGAAGTTTGTAAAGAGTCGACGAGGACAACTATAATGATTGGTAATTTTTACACTTATTGTTTTACTTTACTATTTCTGTTTTAATTTGTATTTCTTATACGAAAATCTTTTTATAATTATTAAAAACTTTGTGCCCCCCCTAAGAAAAATTTTTGGCTCCGTCCCTGAGGACGCCAATATGTTCTATCAGTGGAGGGTGCCAATTTAAACTGAGAGTGGCAAAGGGGATCAAGCAACAAGTATAGGGCGCAGATAAGTCCTATCTTGGTCCCGATTAGAACATAGACTATCGGATAAAGAACTGGTTCCCGGTAAGATAGAGAATAACATGAGGTAGTTAAGACGGGTGTGAAAGCTATCGAGAGACCGAAACAAGAATTGGAGGCCAGATACAATCAATTTGTTCGGAAAAGACTACTAGAAATCACTCATAAGGAAGAAAGTGACGGTTCAAAAAGAAAGGGAATGCAACAATAATGCATCATCGAAACATCGAAGGGAAACATCAACGTCGACGATGGAGACGTAGAGAAAGCTCGACGGTGGAAGGAATTTCAATTGGTGTCAACGGGGGCCGAAGAGTCCTAGACCTTGATGTGGAAGATGAGTGGAGAAGCTCAGTCTCAACAGAGGAGGGAGGAGATCATTATTGGCATCCAAGGCGGTCAGAGGGACACGCCGCCGCGCCGGTGGTGGAGAGAAGAGGGAAGGGCTGTAAATTTAATTAGTTAGATCAAGACTATCTCTAAACCTATGTATAATTATAGAATGAAAACCTATTTAGGTTATGTAACTGAACACATTTACACAAAGGCAGTATTATATGAATGGAGGCAAATGAGAAAAGAAAAAGAAAAGAGAAGGCACAAAAGCTTTCTACAATCTTGAAGACGTAGATAGTTCAAAAGATTGGTCCACATTTGCCCCTACTGATTTGGTCTCTAGCCAGACTCACTAGTTTTAGTTCCCAACTTGAAGAACTGAGGCTGTTCTAAGGGGATCAACATTTGGGGGATAAAATGTGATGGAGATCAGCCGCACGATCGTGATCAACAGAGGAGTTCAGAGCACCACTCGGTGGGTCCTGCATTTGAGTACTTGACATGGGATACGTTGATCGGATCGGCGATCCGAGACCACGAGCGCGTCCGGAGCATTGTTTTACTATTCTATGTATTTTATTTTGGGCTTGTATTTAGTGTTCTAGGACATCGGGTGTAACGACTAATCATATTTGTTCACGCCAAGTGCCCAACCGCTCCTCTCGTTATAAATAGGGGCGGAGGCTTTCATTTTCATTATTGCTTGTATTGTGAGAGAATCCAGACCGGCAATCCGATCGTCGAGCGACGCCGAGAGATCCCGGAATGCGACATCCCGGTTAATTTCAGTTATTCATTATATTTTCTCGTTCCCAACATCCCACTGACTTCCCCCTCACGATTTTCTCCCTAAAACTGCATATTTCACTGTTGTGGATCCACTGTTAATCGCACGTTTCATCTGTAACCGCACGTCCATCCCCTTCCTCACGTGACCCCTTCCGTGAATCTTTCAACCGCACGGAATTACCCCAGCTCGCACGCCTCTTGCGTCGACGAGCCTCTCGCCGGTCTCTCGCACGCCGCCCCATCGTCAAACCCACGACGTAATCCACGCCATTGTTTTCCTCTTTGCCAATCGACGCTCTCCAGTTGCCTGCACAAACATCCTCTAGTTGATCGAGCACACCCCACTCCTTCCAGTCTCGTTCCGGCCTAGGAAGCCCTCTCCGGATTCCATCCCAGCCAGGGAAGATCCCGTCCAGTTTCGTCCCAGTCAGCCGCCCATCCCTCACTCCCACACATCCCCTCCCTCTCCCGCCAGTCGTCAGTCATCTTATTTTCTTGTACATCACCTTCCTCCAACCCTAAACCTCCCACCTCTCCCCATCTGAACCCTCCACCTCAACCGCTCCAATCCCTGTCTGGACCAAGGAAAATTCCTCCCTCCCTGCTATAGGAGTCAGGACCGACTCCTTCCCCAAATACAGTAGACAGGCGGGCTTGCTTCATTCCACAGTAGGATCTTTGTGCTTGTGAGTATTATGGTAGTGTTATTTTATTTTTTGCGTTAAGTATTAGAAAACAATCGCGTAATTGTTTGGGTATTTTGACTTGTCTGAGTATTTGATTTCATTTTCATATCTTCCTATAAATTTAATTTGTAAAAATTGTAGTAGAAAGCACTTTATGCGAGGGCGAACGTGGTTTTTCTTGTGTACTTGGAATTAGTGCAAACATTGTGTTTATTGCTGAGCGAATATAATTATAATTGCAAAAGTTTCATTTTCGAATTAAATTAAAATTTATTCACGCATCATTTAGATCAGGATCGTTTGAGTCCATCTTGCATCACTCATGTAGGCCTGCATTAGCGTCAGCACAACGTCACACAGCCTACCCTGCATCAAAGTGGTAACTTGTTTTAACTGACTATATGCATGTGTACATTTAAATAGTAAATATTCAAGAGATCATGTATTGTCCCAGAGGGAAGAAATAATGCCCGCGTAGAAAAATATAGAAGTACTAAAACTAAATGACAAACACAATATATATTTTACTACAAACTCCTAAAAAATTTATATACTTCCCAATTAAATAGATCTCAACCCAATTTAGATAGGTCTATGATGCAGCTAATCTACTCAATGTCCAGATACAGCTGGCATGCCATTTAGCAGTTTTGTTGATCTGCAGCGAGTTACGCTCAGTGCTTCAAAGCATGAATCACATATAGATGAGACATTATGATGTGCCAAGTACAAAGGCCCTTTTCTATAAATATAATAATAATCAACTGCATCAAGTCTCCACAGAAAATAACCAAATGCGCAGAGAAAAAATTATTCTTAAAATAAATAAATCCAATTTGTTCAACGGGAACAATTCCAACAAGGAGCCCAAACGATTCATCAACTGAAAGAAGCAGCTATAACAAAGATCCTACAATAATTATTTAAAATACCAACTCAGATCAATTATTTGTTACAGTTTCCACAGAACAAATGTGCACCTAATTGTTTACATAATACAAAAAATATGATTATCAAGAATCTCTATCATAAAAATTATTACTATAAGAAATGAAAGATAAAAACTTCTGACAATTTAGGATATATTGATTTATAAAACAGTCACTTTTTGCTATTTTTAACATTGGAATAATGAAAGGGTCATTAAGGTCACATATTGACTTCTAACGATCATATTTGAAGAAAAAACTTTAATGTAAAAAAATCAATATATCCTAAATAGTCCAAGGACCATTTGGTATTTTTTATAATTAGTAGAAACCAAATTAAACCCAAACAATTTCATCCAAAGTAACCTTCTCACAGATAATGCTTCATAAACACAATTATTCTCATCAGACCAATGTATCATAACTATGAATGTAACATGTGAAGAATATTCAGAATGCTATATCCTCTCAAAACGGTTGTGAGCTCCATATAGCTTATTTCAGTATAAACAATAGTTCAAACATGTGAAAGGATGTACAGATCCAAATCTACCGAAATAAATAAAGCACTCGGTAACATAGGACTTTGAAGTCCTTGATACGTCATAGACATATCAAGAACAAACACGAACTAAAACTTAGATTGCAATAAAGGAAACAGAGATACAATCAGGAGACAGGCTTCCGCCAAACACCTGGAGGCTGGGTCCCCCAAGGCACTCCCCTCTCCAAGAGAGTCAAACAACTAATACTCCAAAGATAATCTGACTCTTGACATAGGGGCTCCTTATATAGATGGAGTCCCTCACTACAGGATAAAAAACATAAAAGCCAAATACATAATAAATTATGAAATATAAGATAATCAGAGTGCGCATGCGCGAAGGCGCATACGTATCAATACCCCAGGCTTGAAAATTGACTTTGTCCTCAAGGTCGAGCGAGGTGGCGCGAGCGTGCCGGATTCCACAGTGACCGGAGCAAACTAGGTGGGCCACGGCCTCGGACGTAGTCTAATCGGGCAGAAAAGCAGTAGAGCGAACTTGTTGGGGTCGTTTGTGAAGTTAGGCGCAAGAAGAACTGTCGTAAAAAAGGAGTAGATGTTAAGTGGTGGGTGTGTGAATTCGACAATGACGAATGTGGTGGAAAGTGGTTGATATCCGAAATTAAAGAGGCATGTAGTGAGGAGGTGGGTTTCACGAAGTGGAGAGGTGTAAGGTGATAGGTTAATGGAAAGTGTGGGGAATTGGGAAGGTCGGTGTCATTAAAAATAGGCAAAAATATGAAATTAGTCCCTAAACTTTAGGGACTTCTTGAAATCAGTCCTTAAATTTTGTTTTGTTTGAAATCAGTCACAAAAGTTTACTTACTTTTTGAAATCAGGCGCTAAACTTTTCTTTGTATGAAATAAGTCCTTCAACTTTCTATTAATATATTAAATTATCTTAACAAAATTAAATTTTATGATTTATTTGTAATATATAAACACCATTCAAATAAGATTTAAAAATATATGCATGTGGTGATAATGAATATATTATTTTTATTTGTACCAAAATATAATGATAACAAATAACAAATATATATATGCAAATATTTGTTATAATGTTAATTATTTTTATTTTCTAATATTGTTGTTGTTGTTGTGTGTGTGTGTGTGTATATAATGGTTCAACCTTTCCCTCTGCAGGTTCGCTCCCTGGTCCGATTTTCAAAAACTTGAACGTACCAATATTTTTTGAGTTAATCATTTATTTTAAGTATCCGTTAACATTTTTTTAAATTTGTTTACTTTAATATGACTACAAATAAAATTTCATAAGCTCATCGAGCTCGATATATTGATCTTAAGCTCGAGCTCGATATATTGATCTTAAGCTCGAGCTCGATATATTGATCTTAAGCTCGAGCTCGATATATTGATCTTAAGCTCGAGCTTGAGCTAGGCAAAAATGAGTTCTTCGAGCTCGAAATGGATAACTCGAGCATGTAAGTTTTGCTTAGCTCGACTCGTGTTCGCCTCATTTACACCCTTAGTGTTTGGTGTTACTGAAAGAGGAGTTTTAGTTCTCAATCTTATTATTAAAAGTTTTATTTAACTTTGTTTCAAATTAAGTGATATATATAAATATATATGAGTGCTGATTGAGAAAGTAAAGCATAAATAAACAAGCACATAACCAGATGACACAAGATATATAGTAGTTCCCCAAAACCTGGGTACATCTACTCTTCTACCCACTGATAGGAATCCACTAGGAGGTTGTTGATAAGGTGCCCTCTCACAAAGGTGATTTTGATAAGGTGTCCACACACCAAGGTGATTTTGATAAGGTGTCCACACACCAATGGGAGTTTTGATCAGGTGCCCAATTCACCTATAAGCTTTTGATAAGGTGCTTATAAACCAAGCTGCAGGTTTTTGCTAAGGTGCCCTGTCACCGGGAGTAAACTTTTGAAGGGAGTTTTAACCCTTTACAAGATGGGAAGGAGAAAGGGAAAAGATATATTGTTCTTCTCTTTTTGCTGAGAAGACACTTGAAAATCTTGATTGGATGTTGAGTTGGATCTTGATGAAGATGGTGAAGAGAGCTCCCCCTGTCTGATTTAGTTGTGGAGGCTCCTTGGTTCCGAATCCTCTATTTCAAATGTATGGAGTGGATCACCTCTCATTGTTCTCTGTCGACCTTCTCCTTATTTATAGCTCCGTGTATTAAGATAACACTATAGGAGAGAAATCAATTAGTAGACAGAGAATTAAAAAGAGATAAGTTTCCATACTAATTTTATCTGTAGATGGAAAGAATTTATTCTGTTTTCAAATAATATCCAAATAGACATTAATCAAATAAGCCAAGAATCAAGTAGAAGGAAATGCTAATTCAGAACGGCTATAAAAGAATAATATTATTCCATATAAATCAGATCTATAGAAAGAAGGAAAGAGATCTAGTGTTATTTGAATTTAACATAGTAATCGACGTACGTCGATTACAATTCGACGTAAGCGTCGAATTCATCTTGGCTGGACGTCGAGAGAAGAATAAGGAAGGTGCGTCGATTAAGGTGCATCGACTAGAAGTCAGAGCTACGTCGACATAGGATACGTCGAATTCTTATTAAAGTTACTTCGACTCATTCTGAAAGAAACGTCGACAACACTTCGACGTTTCGTCGAATACTATTCGACGCATATTTACTTAACCTTGATTTTTCTTTCTTAGAATTCATGTTCAACTCATTTTGAGGGTTAAGACAAATCATTTTCCCAACAGTTACGATGACATACAATTACTTTGAATAGAATTTTATTTTTAGTCACATTAAGAGTTATCGGAATAAAAAAATGTTAAACGAATACTTACAAGGCAAATAAATTGGACAAAAGGATTACTTTAAAATTTAATTCAACTAATAAAACTTATAACACATTTTTTTATTAATTAGTAAGTAGATTAGAGTTTATGACTAATTTAAAAAAAATAGAAAGTTGAAGGACCAATTTCGTGCAAAGAAAAGTTTAAGGTGGCGGTTCCTCCCAAACCGGTTCTGAACCGGTTGGGAAAGCTGCTTCACTTTCTGCCCTTACCCCTCAGGCCCTCATTCTCTATTCGACATGGCTACAGCTAGACAGCCTTTCTTGAACGTAGGGCAGTTCGTTTCTCTTTCTAAGAGAGAAAGATAAGAAGACATTCTTCTATCTGGTGAAAACTACACTTTGCTACCGCTCGCCTTCATTGATGTGATCTCGGGAATCAGGTGCGCCAGAACCCATTTTCAATTCGTTGCCGCTTTCATGAAATATCACTACATGCCACTAGAGGAAGTGATGTTCCCATTTCAAAAAGTTGTACACTTTAGGGACTTATTTCAAACAAAATAAAGTTTATGGACTAATTTCAAAAAGTCCCAAAAGTTTAGGGACTAATTTCATATTTTTGCCTTAAAAATAATATTTTGTATGTGAGAAATGGAGGGGTCAGTGAAAGGGGGCGACTGGGAAAGACAGAAGGGGCACGTGGGAAACGGGAAAAGGAGCAAGGGATGTGTTTTTAGTGGGGTCCATATTATGAAGAAAATAAAAAAGTGTAGGAGCAGCCGTGGATGGGACGAGCGGCAGGGGGTGTGGGCTGCTCGAGGGGACCGGGCTGATCGAGGGGACCGGGCTTGAGGAAAAGAAACGACAATATGGCTGGTGCGCTGCTCGAGGGGGACGGAAGCAAAGAAGGGACCGAAGAGGATAGAAATTGCGGCGTCGCCAAGGGGGCGGAGCCAGGACGACAGTAGGGCAGTGCGGCGCCGGCGAAGCCGAACGTGGAGAGGTTGGTGTGTTGTCGTAGGTCAAGCGGCCAACTGGGCAAGGAAGGAATGCCAGGACGGACGAATGCGGCAAGGAAGCAGTTGACAGTAGTCGAACCGTCCGCGCGAGCAACGTCAGGGAATCCAGAATGGAGCATGTTGTGTCGAGGAGGAGAGCAGCGGTTGTCCGAGCGGCAGCTGTCGGAGCGACGACTGGAGGTGGTGCCTCCGTGGAAGGGCCCGAGGTAAGGGTCCATGCGCGAGGCGCGGAAAGGAGGGATGTCGAGGCGGGTACCGGCGATGTTGTGCAAAGGAGGCAATGAAGGTCGCGCGCCATGGCAAGGATGTCGTCCAGGACGACGGAGATCCGATCGAAGCGGCTATGCAGCAGTTCAAGCAGAAAGGCCATTGCGCGGATGAAGCATGTGGGGTCCGGCAGAAGATGACGCCCTGAAAGGCGACGGATGTCGTGGACACTCGGAAACGAACAACGACCGAGGCGAAAGACGATGGAGGCGATGGGCTGGCTAAAGGGAGGAGATCCAATTAGCGTTCCGTTGGAAACCCTAAAAGAGCAGCAAGTCGGACCAATTGATACGTCGTAGACGTATCAAGAACAAACACGAACGATAACTTAGATTGCAATAAAGGAAACACGGATACAATCGGGAGACAAGCTCCCGCCAAGCACTTGGAGGTTGGGTCCTCCAAGACACTCCCCTCTCCAAGAGAGCTAAACAACTAATACTCCTAAGAAAATTTGACTCTTGACCTGAGGGCTCCTTATATAGATGGAGTCCCTCACTACAAGACAAAAAACATAAAAGACAAATACATAATAAATTATGAAATATAAAATAATCCCTAAAGGTCTCTGCATCTCCGAGAGAGCTCGCATGTAGTGAGGATCGTCATCCGAGCGCGCGTGCGCGAGGCGCATACGTATCAGTCCTTTTCTTATCCAATGATACTAGCTTACATAGAGAAATCAGAGTTTAGTTTTGGTTACCCTAAACTCTATAAAGATTTGACTTGAGATGGCTCATATTCAAACTTCATAATTGTACTAACCTGAGTCAGTAATATTTTAAACAACCACTCCGATTCACTTTGAGTCATTCCTTGGTTCAACATAAACCAAATAGCTCTTGCAGTTGATAAAGTCAAAACACCATTCAACTATCTGATATAGTAGTTAAAAATCAACCAAAAACATATTTCACCAAATGAAAATGATTTTCCTATTGAAATTTGGTCATTAAATTGCTTATGAAGGACACCACAAAGTTACAATTAAACCAAACAACAACGTGAAATATGCACTTACCAAATTCTTTTGGAAGAAAAAAACCAAAAAGAAAACAAGGGATTTGAACTCGGTGAAAAGTATGCATACCTTTTTAGTTTGTTCCTCCTTCAACTTGGCAGCACAAATCCTTTCATTTACTACTTCTATTTTCTTTCGCATATGTTCAAGAGCTTAGAAAATTAAGAGAGCTAACAGATCAAAATCAGAACAAGTTTTTGTATTTTAGAATACAACAGGGTTGAATTTGAATAGAATTAGACTACCTGCCCTTTTAGGTCCAGCTGTTAGTTTCAACTCAAATGTAAGATTCTCTAGCTCTCTTTCAACATCTCGTATTTTAGAATAATTCTCTTGAATATATCTAAAGCAATAAAATTATTCGTTTAGATGCTAAGTAAGAAGATAATGGGAGAGAGTGTATGGACCAAAAGAGGTAGGGAATAGTAAGAGGGAAAATAAGACATCAATACTCAAGGGAAAATAAGACATCACAAAGTTGTCCTAAACTATGAAAAAGAGAGATTTCATTATACAATGTTTAGCATTGAAATTCTCAAGTGAAGCATATCCAAATTCAATGCAATAATACAAAAAACTAGGATACTTTATGGCACGGGGTAACGTCCTAGAGAGGCTAAGGATATTTTTTTATATACAGACATACTTCCGACAATTTGTTTTACTTGCAATAATTTTCTTTATAAATCAAAATACTAGATGTGTCACGGTAGGTAAAGCGTACAAACAAGGAAACACGGTATGTAGTACACATGCAAGAGTATTCGAAATCAAATAGCTAAGTAAATGTGAGCATACAAAGCGTCAAAACTTGGAAACAACAATTACAAACTGATATCCCCTTAAGTGGGGGAATTAACACAATTCAACAAACAAAATTGACTTCAAGCTAGAAAACTCACACAAATCTGAAATGGGGGAGGGCTGGATAAGTATTCGGAAGACTTTTGGAAGCTGGAAGTGAGGCCCGGGGTTGGAATTTCGCCTCCGAATGTAACTCAGGTTGCTGGACAGCACTGGTGGATATTGGAATGGGCTACTCAGGTAGCTGGTAGAGGTGGGCTGCTGTTGAATGATATCTGGCTGGAGATAGGAGGGCTGTGGCAGTAACAAATAAGGTTTGAAATATAGATTCCAGCAGCTAGGACTGAAATCAGGCTCCTGGACAGATTTCTAGGGGGTTGTATGTGGGCTGGAGGGGATGTAATGGGGATGCAGGTAACTATTTTCAGGGAGGGAGCCCGTTGGGAGTGGTTCCACGAGAGAGGAAGAGGGGAGGATGGCTGGAAGGGATAGAGGGACTCGGTGGAAGGAGGGGAGAAGTGGTTCCATGTGCGAGGAGAGTGGGGTGGGCTGCTAGTTGGAGGGGTGGGGGGCTTGATTTTGGAGTGGGGGTGGGAATGTGGCTCCACGTGGGCTACTAAGGTTGAGTGGGCGGCTGTGGTGGAGCCGTGGAGGAGGTAGGAAGTGCAGATAGTGGAGAAAATTTAGGAGGAGATTCTATATTTGAGGAGGGGTGGAGTTAGTGGGGAGGTAGTTAAGGTGGTTATGAGGTGGTGGAGGTGGTGGCTGGTCGGAGGTGGCCGGAGGTGGTCGGAGGTGGTGGTGGTGGTGGTAGGAGGTGTTTTCCGCCGATCGCCGAAAAACTGAAAAAGGATAAGACTTGTAGGGTGGTATGGAGGCTTACCGGAGGTGGTAGGGGAAGGTTTTCCGGCGATCCATGGAAACTGAAAATGGAAGGGATTGGAGAGGGGATGAGGATTGTTTTGGAGGAATATGGAGTAGGGGCTGCAAACAAGTCGAGCTTAGAAAAATTTCTAAGCTTGAGCTTGCCGGAAACTGAAAATGGAAGGGATTGGAGAGGGGATGAGGATTATTTTGGAGGAATATGGGGTAGGGAGTGCAAACAAGTCGAGCTTAGCAAAATATCTAAGCTTGAGCTCGAGCCAACCATTTCAAGCTCGAACTCGACGAGCTCATTTTGCTCAGCTCGAGCTCGAGCTCAAGGCTACTTATTGAGTTCGAGCTCGAGCTTTCGAAATCGCAAGTTGATGGACAACAATATGTGAGCTCGAGCTCGAGTCGAGCTTTTTTCGAGCCGGCTCAACTCAACTTGCACCCCTAATATGGGGATGGAAATGGAGTGTGGTCAACCAATGATTTGGAGGTGGTGGTTTGGGTTGTCGGTTAGTGTAGGCGGGGGGAATGGTGTTGCCGGTTGTAGGAGGTAGGTGCTGGGTTGGGGAGGCCGGCTGGAGGTATAATGGGGGCTCGATTTTGAGGAGAGGGGGAGGGAATGTGGGCCGGCTGTAAGAAAATGATGGGAGGTCCAAGATTCATGCCTGGGGGTTCCGACTTCAACATCAGATGGTCAAAAGCAAGGCTTCTTTGCTTCAACTTTCAATACCAATCTAAGGAGCCATCTACCCTTATATATAGACTAGAGAGGGGCAACAAACGGTCATGACTCTCGGTTCGTTGTATCACTCAAAATAAACAAAAATACAAAGAAAATTTAAAAAATACAAAGAACGAAAAAATGCTACGATAATCCTCCGCTCGAGATGAGCGGCCCCGATCGTCACTGGGCCCGAGGTCGGCGTGAGTAAACCCTAACGGGTCATGTGGCATGATCCTCATCAACTCCCCTAGTCTCAAAAGCATTCATGTCCGAAGAATGGAGATGATCGTAATGTTGTCATAGGGTCGGGGCGAGTCACTCGAGCTCTGCTGTGAAAATCCAACTGTCGTCGATAAAAATGCGGCCCCGCCAATGGACCAAGTATCTGACTCTGTCTGGTGCTAGTATGAGCTCATGGGTCACGATCTCAGTGATGACGTTGAATGGTATGGTGCCTGTGGACGATGAAACCGGTGTCGAAGGAAGTGGTACTATTGCGGAAGAAGCTAGAACTGTAGTTGGATCAGTGATGACGTTGAACGGTCTGGTGTCTGTGGACGGTGAAACATGTATCGAAGGATGTGGTACTGATGTGGAAGACGTCGGATGATCAATCGAAGATGAAGACTCGGGTTGCGGTGGGGTAGTCGGTGGAAACTAGGGTTGTGGCTTAGTAGACGAAAGTTGAGGTTAAGGAGATGAGGCGGCAGGAGGCGAAGGGTACATGTAGTCGTGTGGCTCGAAAAATGGAGTCAAATCATCTATGTTGAATACGGGTGAAATCCTCATACTCATCGGAATATCTAATCTGTTAGCATGTCTCAATTTTTTGAGGACAGTGTAATGATCTATTCGCTTAGCATTTAATTTTCGAGCAGTTCTCTTGGGGAACCTCTCAGCACGTATACGGACCATCACTTGTTCTCCTTCTTTGAAGCTTTGTAGTTTCATGTGATTATCAACATAAGACTTATAAATTGCATTATTGCAAGTAATTTTTTGTCAGATAAACTCCTGCAAATTGTGGAGGTGTCTAGCAAAGGACTCGGCAGACTCGCTAGGACGGGACTCTATGGCTAAAGGAATAAGATTTATGGGCTTCCTAGGCTCATAACCTAAGTACCAGGAATGGACTCAACTCTGTCGTCTTATTTATTGAGTTATTAAATGTGAACTCTGCTACAGGTAACACTGAATCCCAAGAGGTGTGGTCACCAACAAGACATCGTAATAGATTTCCTAGACTTCTATTTAATACTTCAGTCTGACCATCCGTCTGTGGGTGGTAAGAGGATGAGCATTGTAGTGTAGTGTTTGTCTTCTTCCAAAGAGCTTTCCAGAAATAGCTCATGAATCAAACATCTCAATCGAATACAATGGTCTTACGTAGACCGTGAAGCCTAAAGATGTCTCGAATGAATAGGGATGCGACGTGTGCATCAGCAGTCTTGATGCATGTGAAATGAATCATTTTGGAAATCGATCAACAACGACAATGATAGTCGTGTTTGCACAGTGTGCGAGGTAATTCGAGCACAAAGTCCATATTGATGTCCACCCATGATTGGTGTGGTACCAGAAGTGGTGTATATAGACCCGTGTTCTGTCGTGGCCCTTTGGCCGTCTGACAAATGTAGCAATGTCGAACGACTCGAGCAACGTCTCTCTTGAGTGTAAGCCAATAGAAACGATCTTCTACAAGTGTGGTGTTTTATCTCTTCCAAAGTAACCAGCTTTACCGTCGGCATGCCGCTCCCAGACTAGATGATTTCGGATGGACGTCCTAGGAATACATAAGAGCGTCCCACGAAATAAATAATCATCAGTGATCGAGAAGTCAGGGGTGACCTCAGGTGGGTTCTGAGACAGTTCGGAGTATATAGTCAGACAGGTTTGATACCCTATGATCAAATGCTTGAATCATGTGATCTCAGTGGTAAGGGTGTGGAGTAGGCTCACTCGGCGGCTAAGTGCGTCAGCTGGTTTGTTCTCAACACCAGCTCGGTGTTTAAGAACATATTGAAAATCTTGTAAATACTAAATCCACTTAGTGTGGCGATGGCTCAATTTCTTTTGGGAGTCTAAATAACGCAAGGTCTGGTGATCTGAACATAACATGAACTCACGAGGGAAGTAGTGTCTCCAATATCGTAGAGACTGAACAATCACGTAAAACTCACGGTCGTAATTGGAATATCTCTGTTGAGCGTCACTGAAGTAAGAAACTGGATGACCTTTCAGACCAAATACTCCTATACCTACAGCGAAAACTTCGCAAGCTACCTTGAATGCTCGGCTAAAGTCGGGTAATCGAAGAAATGGGGTCGTGGTTAATTTAGCTTTAATGTCCTCAAATGTCTGGGTGGCGGGAGGGTGTCCACTGAAAAACTCTCTTTCGAAGGCAACTTGTATATGGAGCCATGATGGTACTGAAACCTCTGACAAAGCGTCTATAGAACGTGGTAACCCATGAAAGCTACGAGCCTCATAGATATTTGTGGAGATTGGTCGATCTCGAATAAACTTGACTTTGTCAAAATCTACAGACACGCCTGAGGCAGAGATGACGAACCCTAGAAAGTGTACAGACTCAGAAAGAAATGTGCATTTTTTCAAATGGATATAAAAGTGCTCCTTGCGGAGGGTGTCGAAGAGAATTCGCAAGTGTGTGAGGTGCTCTTCGTGAGTCTGACTGTAAACTAGGATAACATCAAAATAAACTACGAGGAATTTGCCTATATACGGGCGTAAAATCCAAGTCATCACGAGCATGAATGTACTTAAGGGCGTTGGATAGCCCAAAAGGCATAACCAACCACTTATATAATCCATCCCTTGTCTTAAATGTGATTTTCCACTCATCACCCTCCCTGATCCTAATCTGGGGGTACCCACTCCATTAGCTTGGAAAAGATCAGGCACCTGACATGGTGTCTAAGAGGTTGTCGAGTCGGGGAATGGGAAACCGATATTTGATATTAATCTTGTTGATAGTCATGAGATCTACACGCATTCACCAACTACCATCTTTTTTAGGGGTAAGAAGGGCTGGTACAGCGCAAAGGCTCAAACTTTCTCTAATAACTTACTTTCGTAGGAGGATGGTGATCTGAGTTATAAGTTTTTCGTGTTCATCGGGATTCATCTGATAGTGTGGAAGAATTGGTAAAAATGATCCCGGTATAAGATCGATCGCATATTGGATGTCCCGTAACGGGGTAACTCATTTGGGAGCTCATCAGGCATGATATCGTTGTACTAATCTAGAAAGCGTCAAACATCGGGATGAATAGACTCTATAAAGTTCTTCGTAGTTTGCGAGGAAGCAACGAAATAAATGATGAAGGTATTGTGACTCTCCCGAATAAACTCACTATGTCGTAAGATACAGATAGGCCTCGGGGCACCTGCAGTAATTGAAGGCTCGACCCTTCCCTTGGGGGAATCCTTGGGTTGGGTCGAGGATAATGTAATCTTGCGGCCCTTGTCAAAGAATACACAAGTGTTGGACCGTCCATAACAAGTCACGTCCTTATCATAAAGTCAGGGTCTGCCTAGTCGTACGCATACGAACATCGATGAGAATGACGTCACACCAAACCTTATCCTCGAAGGAAGCTAGCCGAATGGGCACCAGACAACTTTAAGTGACCTGGATTGTCGTCTTATCAACCCAGAAAACTCGATATGGGTGTGGGTGGGGTTCTACCTTAATCTTCATTCGTTCAAGCCACTTTTGGGCAATAATATTCACACAACTTCCATTAACACTAACGAGCCTGCAGGCCCCACCTACGCTCGGGAAATAAGTGTAGAAGATAGTGGTCTGCCTCCAATCCTCATCAATGTGGGGGAGTGTGTAGTAGGCGGCGGATAATGTCCATCTCAAGCGCTCAATCCGCTTTGTCCTCCCAACCCTCCTCTACGGTCACGACAATCTCTTCTTTCGTGTGGGGCATTGCGCCGCCACATGGCCTCTACCCTGACAACAATAACATTGGATCCCTCTGGGCCAGTAGATGTGTCCTTCGTGTCTATGGGATCACGAGTAGGCATGGATGGACTGGGTCCCTGCCTATGTTATTAAAGGCGCACCTCAGGCTCAAGGCTCGCCAGGCTCAGAGGTTTACGCCTTCGTGCACTTTTTTTGCGCCTTTGGCGTTTGCAGTATAAAAGGTGCATATGTGTGAGATTTCTGTTGTAAACTTTTTCTTCAAAATAAAGAAAGAATTAATATAAGAACTCCATGATTTTTGCATGATTTAATGTATGTGATACATAATTGAGCGTGGAGATTTAGACATGATTCAAGTGACCACATTGATTCTGTTTTTAAGAGATATAAATGATAGTAATGAATGATTAATGAGTAGAATAGATGAAGAATCAGATCAAAAATATGATCTGATGTTTGATGATGATTATTTAAAATGGATGTCGTTGCGCCTTGCCTTCGTTAAACGTGTGTCTGCGCCTTGAGCCTAGGCTCCAAGACCCCTTTGCACCTTTGTGCGCCTTTAGCCTAGGCTCCAAGACCCCTTTTGATGTAAATTGCGCTTCACGAAACCCTAAATTATAGTTAGGTTGTTCTTGACACAAAAAATAAAAATATCAATTAGCACCCCTACACAGCCCGTATCTGAATACAAACCATTCACTTCCCAAGCGGCAATTTAAAGTAAGTTCGGCAAGCTTGCAACCTATGCAATAGGAAAGAGCATAATTGAAAACCAGAAATAACGACAAGGAATAGAACGAACAAGGCGGGAGCTACCCTTGGATGACGGGACTTGCTGAAACTAGTGTAATAAACCACTTGTAAAGGGATTGAGAGGGAGAGAGAGGGAAGATTTCACTGGGCGGCTCCGACGGCGTAGCAAGGGTCCATTTCACGGTGCGGTCACAGGTGGAAGAACAGCGGTGGCGGCGATATGGAGGGGTACAGGTAGTTGGTTCTCGGCTCAGTTGAGAGGCGTTTTGGAGATGGAGGCTGGACTGGAGGGCGGCGTCGCGGCTAACGCAGAAGGAATCAACAACAGAAGTCGTAGGCGGCAGTAGACTGGCAGGAGCGGCAGGAGGCGTCGGCAGTAACAGCAACAGGCAGCAGTAGGCTGTCAAGGAGCGACAGGAGGCGTCGGCAGTAACGGGAAGAAATCAACGGGATCGGCGTGGCGCTAGTTCGGTGTCGGCAGTAACAGGAAGCCGTCGAGGAGCGACAGCATGCGGCGGTTGGCGTCGGCGTGGCGCTAGGTCGATCCGTTCGGCACTCTGGAAGAAATCAACGGGATCGCAAACTTCGCTTCGGGCGGCTAGGAATACGGGAAAAGGGATTCAATCCTCTTCCAAATATTCCAGCTATCGCATTAGGGCAGCAAGTTTCCCTTTTATAATTTGTTTTGCTTTTTAATATTTTGGTTTTCTTTATACCTAATTTCAGCAAGCACCGAAACATAGTAACGCGTCGTCCCGCTCCGCTTATTCCATGCTGGACCATTTCATTCAGGGTCACGTGAGGTGGTCAATTTTACGTGCCGAACTACTAATACGAAAATAAAATACGAAAATAAAGTATATGAACGTAACGACGAAAAGAAAATAAATAAACACTAGAGTGCCCCAGGCGGGGTCACATCACCTTTGCACCTTTGTGCGCCTTGAGCCTTTAATAACTAAGGTCCCTGCTGGGGAGGTCAGCTGGGTGCAAAACTATTAAGTTGTGGGTTAGGTCTCCTCGGACCTGAGGTACATATATATTGTTCATTTCTAATGCGAGCTTAAAGATCTGCTCGACGGACTCCAAGTAGTGGGGAATGAGTTCCCTGTGAATGTTTACCCTCAATCTAGCTCGAAAGCGGGAGGCTGTCACAATGTGTTCTTTAGTAATATCGCTCCTAACGACAAGCTCGTCAAAGCGAGTCATATATTCGGCTGCAGAAAGGGTTCCATGTTGTAGGGCTTGGAGCTGATCTAGGAGCTGACTCTTGTACGAAGCGGAGAGATATTTTTCTATAAGTTTTTGCTTCATATCATGACATTGGGTGATAGGATAATAGTCATCTCTATCAAGTGAGCGCTCTAAACTCGTCCAATATATGTTAGCTTGCTCAAGTAATTTCATCTTGGCAAACCGCACTCGTCGCTCGTCAAACATTTCGTATCAATCAAAGTATTTGTTCATGTCCAATAACCAATCACTAAAATCCATAGGATTCAGTTGTCCATCGTAGGATAAGGCATCAATACGAATACGACGTACAATATCATCCTTGCTTACATGACCTCTTCAGGGGTCATGATAGTCATATAATCATCTCTATCTTGGTCAAACCGTGCGTAGTGAGCAAGACGATCTTTATGCAAAGGATATCAGGGATAAGGTCACTCTTCCTGAGGATGGTGGTGTCGACCAACGGTGGGATCTCTATGACGCTCGTAAGCTAGCTTTGGGCCCTTGTGGAAGGGTGGAGGATCCTTTGCTAGTGGATTAATGAGCATACGGTCGGTCAGGAAGTCCCTCAATATCTCAATGACCCTCGTGGTGGACAACCTGTGGCCTATTGGGTTCAAATGGACGTGGATTCCTAACGGGATCTAGATCATCTACCATAGTGTGAGGACTCTAAATTGCTCTCTAAGGTCAAGAAATGGCGCATCTATTTGATCGAATCAATATGCCAAAAAAATTGGAAGTCGGACATTGACATGTCGGTGTTAGAACTTGTGGTGGTTGGGTTATCTAAAGGAAGAGACTCTGTCATGATATGCCTAAATACCTTACCGCTATGAAGCAAACTGTTACGCCCCCGCTGCGCTTTACGGGGCGTCATTACGTACGGAGGAGCAAAGGCGCGCTAAACAACGGGGCTGAACCTTCCGGTTCAGCCCCCACGCAGTGAACCGGCCGGCCGAGGGCTGAACCAGGCGAGTTCAACCCTCTTTGGAGGGGCCGGCCGGCCCCCTCCTTGCCCGGGTATTTATATACCCAGGCAGCCCCCCTTTTGGGGTATGCAAGAGTTATTTGGTTAGTTCTTCTCCCTCTTTTAACCTAATCCTCCCTCTCTTCCTCTAGATCTCTTCTCTCTTAGTCTCTCTAGTAGTTTTGCCCTAACATTTGGTATCAGAGGAGTTCATCTATCCGACATGGTGACCACTCGCAATCAAGAAGAGTCCTCACGGATTGAAGCCCTAGAGGAGAACGTGGTTGGCCTCACCTACTCTATGGCGGCCATGGAAGGACGGATCGTCGCTCGTATGGAGGAGTTTAAGGCCTTGTTGAAAGGGAAGGCCACAGCAAGCGAAGACTCGGCTGGATCAGGGGCCGACGGGGCCGCTGCGGGCGTGCGACTAGCGGAAGGAGTCGGCGGCCTCCGGTTGTCGGAGGAGGAGCGGTTGCGGGGCTACGGGGGTCCGCCAGGCTCGGCGGCATACAGGCAAGGCCCCGCAGTGGCGGCGTGCGGGCAGGGCTCGGCAGCGGGCTACGCGGGTCCAGCGGGGCTGTTTCCGCCTGGATCTGCTATTGGGGGCGTTGGCGAGGCCGGTTTTGGACGGGGGCAGTACCGTCGGGGTTGGGAGGACTTGGAAGGTGGTCGGCGGCCACCGGAGCCTGCGGGACAGCAAAGGGGAGGGCTTCTCCCTCCTCCTCGTGGGTTCGGGCCTCCAGGAATGGGCGGTTTTGGCCAAGGATGGGGCGGCCAGCCGCAACCCCCTCCTTGGGGAGCGGGTCAACATCAAGGCTACGACGGATTCGAGCAAGGTGAGCCTGCAAGACGGGAAGGAGGTCATGGGGTACAACGCTTGACTCCCGGATTAACTCGCATGTACTTTCCGGAGTTCGAGGGCGGCGACGCATTGGAATGGATTCAAAAGGCTGAACTTTTTTTCCATTACCAGGAGGTGCCTGAAGGTCAGTGGGTGCGGCTAGCGTCCTTCCACTTGAAGGAGGACGCTTTCCAGTGGACGCGGTGGTTCCTACGGGGACGGGAGTACGTGCCATGGGGCGAATTTGTGGATGGATTTACGGCCAGATTTGGGCCACTAGAGTACGAGAACTTTGAGGCCCTCCTTCAGAAGCTTCGTCAGAAAGGCTCGGTGCTGGAGTACCGCACTGAGTTTGAAAAGTTAGCAAATCGGGTTCAGTGGCCGGAGCGGACACTCTACAGCTGTTTCATATCTGGCCTCAAGGAGCACATTCGTGACGAGGTACAGGCACTTATACCTCGGTCATTGAACCACGTCATTACTTTGGCGCGCATCCAGGAGGAGCGGTTCAACAAGCAGCGAGCACGCATCACGAGTAGACCGCCTTCGGCCCCTACCACAGCAGCACGAAGGGAGCAGCCCACGGGTAGCAAACCGACGGTGACTCGGTTATCGTGGAGTGAGTTGGCCGCTCGGAAGGAGAAGGGGTTGTGCTTTAATTGCGACGAGAAGTTTGTACCTGGCCATAAATGCCAGAAGATACAGGTCTTCATGTTGCATCAGGATGTGGACGATGAGCTGGCTCCAGATGAGTTGGAGGTGGACTTGGACGAGACATAGTTCGGGGTTTTTCTTCATGCTCTTGAGGGTTGCGCCCCCCCCCCCCCCCCCCCCCCCCCCCCCCCCGCTTACTATGCGGCTGGCGGGCCGGATCGCCCAAGAGAAGGTTATTATTCTGGTGGACAGTGGGAGCACCCACAACTTCATACATCCCGACGTGGCACGACGAGTTGGGCACGTGGTTGACAAGGGGGCTGCCTTTCATGTTATGGTGGCGGATGGCAGCCAGCTGCGATGCGAAGGCGTGCTGAAGGGAGTGGAGCTGCGGCTACACGGCTATGTGGGACGGACTGACGTCTACCTGTTGCCAATTCGGGGCTCAGACATGGTGCTGGAAGTGAGGCCCGGGGTTGGAATTTTGCCTCCAAATGTATCTCAGGTTGTTGGAAGCACTGGTGGATGTTGGAATGGGCTTCTTGGGTAGCTGGTAGAGGTGGGCTGCTGCTTAATGATGGTTGGATGGAGGAAGGAGGGTTGTGGCAGCATCAAATAAGGTTTGGAATGCAGATTCCAGCAGCTAGGACTGAAATCAGATTCCTGCACAGATTTCTGGGGTGTTGTATGTGGGCTAGAGGGGATGTAATGGGGCTGTCCGGGGCAGTTTGAGGGAGCCCGTTTGGGAGTGGTTCCACGAGAGAGGAAGAGGGGAGGGTGGCTAAAGGGATAGAGGGGCTCGGGGAGAAGTGATTCCATGTGTGAGGAGAGTGCGGTGGGTTGCTAGTTGGAGGGGTGGGGGCTCGATTTTGGAGAGGGGGTGTGGTAATGTGGCTCCACGTGGGCTACTAAGGGAGAGAGAGGGACGGCTATAGTGGAGGAGATGGGAAGTGGAGATAGTGGATGAAATTTAGGAGGAGATCTAAATTTGAGGAGGGTGGAGTTAGTTGGGTGGTGGTGAGATAGTTAAGATGGTTATGGGGTGGCCAGAGGTGGCCGGAGGTGGCCGGACGTGGTCATCGGAGGTGGTGGTTGTGGTCGGAGGTGTTTTCCACCGATCGCCGAAAAACGGATAAGACTTGAAGGGTGGTGATGGAGGCTTACCAGAGGTGGCCGGGAAAGGTTTTCCGGTGATCGCCGAAAACTGAAAATGGAGGGGATTGTAGAGAGGATGAGGGTTGTTTTGGAGGAATATAGGGAGGGAAATGGAGTGTGGTCGGCCGGTGGTTTGGAGATGGTGGTTTGGGTTGCCGGTTGGTGGAGGTGAGAGGGGAATGGTGTTACCGGCTGTAAGAGGTAGGGGTTGGGTTGGGGAGGCCGGCTGGAGGTATAATGGGGGGCTTAGTTTTGAGGAGAGGGGGAGGGATTGTGGGCCAACTGTAGGAAAATGATGGGAGGTCCAAACTTCAAGCCTGGGGGTCCGGTTTCAGCACCAGATGATCAAAAACAAGGTTTCTTTGCTTCAACTTTCAATACTAATCTAAAGAGTCATCTACCCCTATTTATAGACTAGAGAGGGGCAACGAACGGTCATAATTCTCCGTTTGTTGTATCCCTCAAAATAAACAAAAATACAATGAAAATTAAAAAATACAAAGAGCGAAAAATGTCACGATCGGCGATCCGCTCGAGATGAGCAGCATTGATCGTCATTGGGCATGAGGTCGGCGTGAGTAGACCCTAACAGGCGGTGTGGCATGATCCCCATCACTTTATCTTTTCATTTATTTAGCTTGTCGTTCTGCATATTATGCAAGAAGGTTTCCACTACTATCCTTTCTCAGTGTACCAGCAGGTCCAGCACTTCGAATCAGGGAGATGGTCAGGCAATTACAGATATTGAAGGAAATTATTTATGATGCCTAAATCTTTTCAACATATAGTATATAGTTGTCTAAATTTGAACATGTCCATGTGATTTTTATTTTTTTTATGATGAAGAAGGCGGTGTATAACACCGTACATAACAATCCATTGTTATAAATGAGAATGCTAAGTTGACCATGGAAAAATTATGAATGATAGATTAAGTACATTGTTACAAATGAGAATGCTAAGTTGAGCGTGAAAAAATCATGCAACAACACTCAAGCCTTTATCCCACCATAATAGGGTCGGCTATATGGATCCTTTGTCGCCATTGCACCCTATCTTTAGTCATAATCTCACTAATGCCTAAGTACATCATGTCTTTCCTAAAGGTTTCATTCCAAGTCTTTTTTGGTCTACCCCTCCCCCGTTTAACATGCCTAGTGGCTAAACTCT
Organism: Dactylorhiza incarnata; assembly: GCA_033032865.1. NCBI lineage: Eukaryota > Viridiplantae > Streptophyta > Magnoliopsida > Asparagales > Orchidaceae > Dactylorhiza > Dactylorhiza incarnata. Next base: position 2,475,840 of record JAWHQI010000046.1, on the reverse strand, counting down.
CACAACGCCTAATACGTGTCTTTAATGGTCTCCTTTGTACGTGTCTGAACCATCTTAATCGAGCTTCTCGCATCTTCTCTACAATTTGTGTCACTCCCGTCTTATCCCTGATACATTCATTTCTAATTTTATCCAGTCTCGTGTGTCCACACATCCACCTAAGCATTCTCATCTCCGCAACTCCCACTTTTTGCTCATGTAAACAATTCACTGCCCAACACTCAGAATTGTAGAGCATCGCTAGTCTAACTAAGTCATTGCAGTACAGTAAAACATGCATTTAAGTTTTAATGGTACTTTACGATCACATACGATCTCAGACGCGCCTCTCCACTTCAAACAACCTGCTTGGATTCTATGTATCACATCTTTATCTACACCATCTTTTTGAACTATTGATCTCAGATATTTAAAGCATTCACTACGAGAAATATCTTGGTTAACCAACTTAATGACAGAGTCCTTCGTCCTTCGTCCTTCATCCTTCTTGCACTACTAAATTTAAGCCCCCTATACTCTGTTTTTGTCCTGCTCAACCTAAAACCTTTCTTTTCTAAAGTGTCTCGTCAAAATTCAAATTTCGCGTTCACACCCTCGCACATCTCATCGACCAAAACTATATCATCTACAATATATAGACATGTGAAAGGACTACGGAAGCATCATCAAAGATATAAAACTAAAATATAGACTTATTGGTTTGAAAATCTACAGTGAAGCTCAGCAAATACACTCATAAGATGGCAAATGAATCTAATGTTGAAGTAGAAGAAAAGAAAAAAAAATGGGTTTGAAGTACTTTAAAGAAAAAGAACGGATCAAAGGTAACATGGGTTGAAATTATGCAAAGTGTACCAGCATATGCAACAATGAGCTGAACAAAAGAAAACTGATCTATAGTAAAGCCGAAGTATTATATGAGATAAAGCTAATTTTGATTATATGAGGTAAGCAAAATTCAGATGACAATGATGATATCAATACAAAATGAGAGAATGATTATAACTTTCTACAGATAATATTATACAACTTCACAAATAAATAAATAGGCATAAGTATGCATACATATGTGTATATCTATACTATTTATTAGTACGAATAGGCACAGTGGAAGACATTTCACGCAAACTGAAGACTCAAAACAACCTTTTTGTTAGCGCCCATGTCCTTTCATTAATAATGTCTTATGTAATTTTCCCCCCTTCAAGGGCATTAGTCACTAGAGAGTTCTCCCCTATATAAGGGAGAGTAGTGAGTTTTAGAGAGGGAGTCAAGTGTTTTGTACCTTTCACTTGAAGAGGGATCCTTAGGGAGAACCAGACCCCAAGGCATTGGCACGAGTATTTCCATGAGGTTACATCCAGTTTAACGAGCAATCCACTATTCCTTTGTTCGCTATCAATTGGTCCAACTTGCTGCCTCAGCTGGATGTGGAGCTAGCGAGCAGATTTCCAGGTTAGGGTTCAGGAGAACACGATTCTCACAAGTTCAGCAAAGCACCTCGTCAACCCCCGATCCATATCACATGTCATCATCATGAACCGACTACCCGCATGATCCACTTCCGCTCTCATCTTGGCATCTCCATCCGCAATCGTCGTTCACGTCAAGCCTCTGTGGCGATGCTCACCTGTGCACCTTAGCCTTGACGCCAGTCTTATGTTGAAGATGTTTAAACTTGTGAAGATGGGTCTACTTAATATGGTTGGATGCCCCAAATGAAGTTTATATAGGGCAGATGATGTTGAGAAGACCCCAGAAATTAAAAACCTCATTTATAGTGACAAATGGTGAGATGATGTAAACAAGATCTTTGATATTGCAAGGTCTATATATGACATTATTACCAACTAGAGAAGAAGAGGGGAAGGAGGAGGTTGAGAGAAAAGAGGCTAGGGTTGGAGATGAGAAGAAAAGGGGGCAGCCCTTCCAAGTTCAGATTAATGATCCCAAAAGATGACTAAAACAATAGGAGTAGATCTCTTATATACCCCGCCAGGACCCACCCAACATTCATAACATAAAAACAAGGCATATAAAATAAAACCACGCATAGACTAATAGACCGGCCGGCCTAAACTAAACCGGGTGCTGTCCGCCCGGTTCCCTCCTCCGGTTTGCGTTCCTCCCTTCCCGCGCGTGCCCTCCTCGAGTATACTTGCCAACTCGGCTCTTCCGAGTGCGCGTCGGTAACAATACCTCTGTCTGAAAAAATTTGCCTTGTCCTCAAGGCAATAATCTGGAAACTGCCGGCGGAAGTCATCACGTAGCATCCAAGTAGCGGCGGTGATAGGCCGGTCGCGCCAAGCGACGCGAATCTCCTCTGGGGCGGAATCTCCGGAAGCATGATGGCGGCAATCCACAATTTCAGCCAGGTACAAGGGTGTAGAGTCGGAGTGGGCAACATCAGCCGGTATGTGGTCGGTGACGGGGTGGTCGCCAATCACCCTACGGAGCTGGGAGACATGGAACACCGGGTGTATGCGGCTAGTGTCCGGGAGGCGAAGGCGGTAGGCGACGGCGCCGATGCGGCTGATAATCTCAAAGGGCCCGTAGAAACGGGGAGCTAGCTTGGGCCAGGTGCGGCATGCGACTGTGAGCTGGCGGTAAGGGTGAAGTTTGATGAACACGCGCTCGCCCACCTGAAAAGAGAGGTCGCGGCGCTTCCGGTTGGCGAATGAAGTCATCTTGGCTTGAGCTCGCCGAAGGTGATGTTTCAAGCTATCCAATATCGCGTCCCTGTCATAGAGGTGGTCGGCCAAACTAGCCACGGGGCATTCCCCCGGAAGGTGCCGGAGGATGGAGGGGGGAGGCCGGCCATACACGGTCTCAAAGGGGGAGGTATTGGCGGCATGATGATAAGCTGTGTTGTAGGAGTACTCGGCCCAGCATAGCCATTTCGCCCAAGAGCCGGGCCAGGCGGGCCTCTCGTCGATGAAACACCTCAAGTACGTCTCGAGACAACGGTTCAACACCTCGGACTGCCCGTCCGACTGGGGGTGGTACGCGGTACTCATTCGTAGGCGCGTGCCCTGGAGACGAAACAAGGAGATCCAAAAACTGCTGAGGAAAAGAGGGTCCCGGTCACTCACAATCGAGCGGGGAAATCCATGGAGGCGCACGATCTCCGAGATGAAACTGTCTGCTACGGTCGCGGACGTATAAGGGTGTCGGAGAGGAACGAAGTGGGCGTACTTCGTCAAACGGTCGACGACCACCAAAATACAGTCAAGCCCGTTGGAGCGCGGGAGGCGGGTGATGAAATCCATGGCGATGTCTTCCCAGACACGCTCGGGGATCGGCAGAGGCTGGAGCAGGCCGCTAGGAAACATGGTCTTATATTTGGCCTTCTGACAAGGCAGGCAGGCCGCCACGTAGGCCTTCACCTGTCGGAGCATGTACGGCCAGTAGAGAGAGGCGGCTAGACGCCGATACGTACGGAAAGCCCCGGCGTGGCCCCCGGAAGGTGTGGCGTGAAACTCCGCTAGAAGCAGCGGAATGCGGGAGGAAGATGCCGACAGAACAAGGCGGACTCGATGGAAGAGCCGACCGCCGATGAGGGAGTACGGTGGGCAAGCCGCTGGGTCGGCGAGTAAGGCCGTGCGGATGGCTATCAGGTGGGGGTCGGCATCTGCCTCCTGTTGGAGGATTGAGGCATCCTCCCAAATGGGCCGCGTGATGGCGGCTAACTCCGGAGCGTGGGGATGGCGGGAGAGTGCGTCGGCCGCCCGGTTGGTCTTGCCCGACCGAAACTCGATGATGAAATCGTATCCGAGGAGCTTGGCGACCCAAAGCTGCTGAGTCGGGGTGGCTATCTTCTGTTGAAACAGGTATCGTAAGCTGTGGTGGTCGGTGCGGATCACGAATGGGCGGCCGAGTAGATACGGCCGCCAGTGCTGAACTGCTAATACCAAGGCCATGAGCTCATTTTCATAGGTCGATCGGCTGCGCACAGCCGTAGAGAACGCCCGGCTGAAATAGGCGATGGGTCGCCCGGCCTGCATCAGGACAGCGCCAACGCCGGAGCCGGAAGCATCACACTCCACAACAAAGGTTTGCTGGAAGTCGGGCATGGCCAAGACCGGCCCCTGAACTAGAGCGGACTGAAGCGCGGCAAACGCCGCCATGGCGGCCGGCGGCCACGAGAATGGTCCCTCCTCGGACGTCTTCAGCAGCTGGGTGAGGGGGCGGGCCAACCCGCCGTAGTCCCAGATGAAGCGTCGGTAGTAGTCGGTCACTCCAAGAAAGGCTCGTACGTCTCGGATCGAAGACGGTGTCGGCCATCGCGTCACCGCTTCAATCTTGTCATGATCCATAGCCACACCTTGGGCTGAGATGGTGTGCCCCAAATAGCTCACCGTCGTCGCGCCAAAAGTGCACTTCTTCCGATTGGCTGTGAGGTGGTGCCGCCTGAGAGTAGTACACGTGTCCCGCACGTGAAGGAGGTGTTCCTGCCAAGAGGTGCTAAACACAAGTATATCATCAAAGAAAACAAGCACGTGCTTACGGAGGACCTGACGAAATATATCGTTCATTGTCGCCTGAAAAGTGGTCGGGGCGTTTGTGAGCCCAAACGGCATCACTAGGAACTCAAAATGGCCGTCATGAGTCCGGAAAGCCGTCTTTGGCACGTCCTCCGGCCGAACCCGGATTTGGTGATAACCAGCTCGAAGATCGATCTTCGTGAAAATGGCCGCACCATGCAACTCATCCAATAGCTCCTGAATGGCCGGGATGGGGTATTTGTCGGGTACCGTTGCCTTGTTCAGCTCCTGGTAATCCACACAAAACCTCCAACTGCCGTCCTTCTTGCGCACCAAAAGGACCGGACTGGAAAATGGGCTAGCACTCGGTCGGATCAGACCACCCAACAGCATCTCCCGCACAAGCCTTTCGATCTCATCCTTTTGTGTATGCCCATAGCGGTAGGGCCGGACGGACACCGCCGCCGAACCCGGCTGTAGAACAATGGCATGGTCGGTCGGCCGTGGCGGTGGGAGGTCGGGTGGTGTATCAAAGATCTCTGGGAAGTCGGCGAGCACGACGTGCATAGCGGCCGGAAGCGGTGCGACCGGCGTTGGGGGCATGGCATGGAGCGGCCATAGTCAGGCGGAGAAGTCGATGTCGGTGATGCGTGTCATCGCCCGGAAAGAGACCGGCGAGCGGAGCAGAGTGGAGTCGCCGACCAAACGGCAAGGGTGGCCCTGGTGGAGGAACGACATGCTCATGGAGGCCCAATTGACGCGCACGTCACCCAATGTCTGCAGCCACGCCACACCCAGAATGGCGTCGAGGCCCCCAAGCTCAAACATGTAGAAATCGGTCGTGACCGTGCATGGACCCAAACATAGAGTGACCCCCTCACACTGTCCCAAGGTGGGGCGGCCGCGGCCATCTCCAAGCAAACGGAGAAAGCGGGTGAGGGGTTGTAGGTGAGAGCCAAATCCTGCGCGAGTTGAGCCGATAAGAAGTTATGGCTAGCACTGTTGTTGATCATAACGATCACGAGACGGTCATGTAACAATCCAGCTAGCTTCATCGTGCGGGGGCCCGTCAAGCCGCCCACGGAATAAAAGGGTAACTCCAGCACGTTGAGTGGCACCCCCTCGGAGTCCGGGGGAATTTGGTCTGGTAGAGCGTCGGACTGAAGGCCATCCTCGGCCAAGGGGTCGTCGTCGCCATCGACGAAAAGAGCATGGAACTCCTTGACCGGGCACACGTGTTGCGGGGAGTAAGGCTGGCGGCAACGGAAGCATAATCCGCGGCGGCGGAGGTCGTTGTAGTGGACGCGTTGTGGAGCCTCCGGGCGGGAGGGGTGGCCGGTGCCCGGATGGGGTGGCCGAGGGCCGGTTGCCGGAGGGGCCATGGGTCGGAAGCCGGTGGGTGCGGACGGTCGTGGGCCGAGGTCCGCTTCGACGGCCCGAGCGAGTTCAATTGCTTCTGAAACGGTGCGGGGATGATGAGTACGAAGGCGAGATCGGATGTTGGGGCGAAGGCCTTGGAGGAAGAAATCCAAATAATGTTCGGGTGGGAGGCCCGAAACTTGCGTGACGAGGGAGACGAATTCATCGATGTAGGCATCCACGGTGGAGGATTGGCGGGTGGTACACAGACGCTCAATCGCGGAGCCGGTGTAGCGGGAAACATAACGGCTCACCATTTCTTGTTTGAGTTCGTTCCAAGAGATGGTGGGTTGGATTTGACGGAGCCAACGCGCCCAATGGAGGGTCGAGCCTTCAAGGCCGACCACGGCCGTGCTCACTTTATCCATAGATGAAGTCCCATTTAACTCAAAAAACTGCTCAGCGCGGGCGATCCAACCGAGAGGATCCGTGTCGGAGAAGGAGGGGAGGTCCAATGATCCGGCCGGTCGGCCGGCGGAAATAGGTGGTGTGTCAAGGATGGAGGTGGCGTCCCCGGGAAGGACCTGACCGGCGAAGGAGGTGGCGGGCGTGGCTGGGCGAGCGGCCTGCAGGCCTGGCAGGCTCGGATCCAGTCCGCCGCCCGCGGGCCAGGCGGAGAACCGAGCCAAGATCTCCGCCTGGCCGGTGGCGAGGGCCGATTGGCCGGCGGTGAGGGTTGTTTGGCCGGCGGCCAAAGCCTCGACGGCGGCCTGGAGAGAGGAGATGTGGCTTTCTTGCGCGGATACCCGGTCGGCGACATCGTCCGAGGTTTCTCCGGATCCGGCGGGGCGAGGAGCGTTCTTGGGCGGCATGATGAAGACTCCGGCGGCTATTAGGCGGGCGGAGCGGCAGGTCGGACCAAATATTACCAACTAGAGAAGAAGAGGGGAAGGAGGAGGTTGAGAGAAAAGAGGCTAGGGTTGGAGATGAGAAGAAAAGGGGGCAGCCCTTCCAAGTTCAGATTAATGATCCCAAAAGATGACTACAATAATAGGAGTGGATCCCTTATATAGAGCCAGGACCCACCCAACATTCATAACATAAAAACAAGGCATATAAAATAAAACCATGCATAAAAACATGTGATGCGAAACGGCGACGCAGACCCGCGGCGGAGGATGAGTTTTGGGCCCGTTCGGGGCTGATTGGCCACCTGTCATATATGCCGTCTCCGGATCGACGATCTGACTCCGCGGATGTGCCTGGATCGATGTTTCGATATTTTCATGTATTTGTTTTATTTTTTGTGTTATATTTAGTGGGATCGGACAACCATTGTGTACGACCAATCATAGTCATCTAACAAGGTTGCTCTAAGTCGTATTTTATTATAAATAAGAGGGTAGGGGCAGCCGTCATGACTATTGTAGATTTTGGAGTTCATTCCCGGAAGCCGGTGATCCCCTCACGGTGACAACTCTGTGAGGCCCTAGGTGACGACTCCTAGGTGGTTTCCCGCATCCCAACGGTATCCCCATCCAAAACCTCGTGTTTTCCCCTCCCAAGCTCTAGCCGACCCCCTCTAACCCCTCCAAACAGCAGCCACTTCATCGACAGCCCCAACAACCACTCCCATTCCCTCCCGTTTCTCCTAGAAAATAGAAAGCAAACCCCCTCTCCACTGCCTTCTACCGCCTGAAGCCTGTTTCCCCCTCCCCCTTTTCACGGTGGTTCCCCTACAAAAGGCTCCCACCGAAACCTTTATCAGCTCCCAGGAAATCCTCCATCTGGGCCTTCAGCCAGGCCCCATTCCACAACCCTACCTCCATCCAAAGCCCATATTCCATGTGCCTCTCAGGATTCCTGCATCCAGAATCCAGCACCCGAATACTTCTCTGCCCAGCCTCCAAAACAACCAGATCCCTCTAGCCAAGCCCCCTCCAACAGCCCACATCCTTGTCCAAACAGCCCTCGCTCATATCCCCTCTACCAGCCCAAGATTCAGCCATTCCCTCCACTCCGGCACCCTGTTTTCAGCCACCATACAGCACCGTACAGAAGTCGTCTCCTCCCGGGCAGCCACCAAGCGCTCGTGAATCCCCGGATCTCCATGCTGCGGCCTCCCCCTACTTCGTGAGTATTGTTATTGTTGTATGGATCTTTGTTCACATTATTAATATATGGTATTGTGATTTCATCCTCGTGGATCTATAGTATCGTTGTTGTTTGTTCTGGATTATTTTTGTGGTTTGCAGGAACTATTCGTCACACGCTATTGTTTTGGCCCTCCACGCAGGGAAAAGCCAAATCTTGTTTTGCTCTACAGAATTACTTTGGTATTGCTTAAATTATTTCTTGCAATTTAAATTTTTATTGCTATAATTTGATCCCTCCGTCAGATTTACATGTGTGTTGCATTTAGGCGTTAAGAAGAATCGAGTTATTTCAACGACACTTCCCCTAGGGTTGCATGCTAGTCGCACATCCATTTATCCCACCCTTCATTAGACGGTGTTTAGGTTCATCGCATTCGTTGCATGATTACTCGATGTAACCCGAGATCCTCTATCCGATTTAAAAAAAAAAATTGAGTTCTTTTAAATATGTCGCGCTGGCGAGACGTTTTCAAATAATATTAAGTGACAATCGATCTTAGGCTGGCAAACGTGCGAGGGCCATCATTCGAACATGTGATCAAAATGAATTAACGATCCGCAGGCGTACAACTATAGAAATGAAAATGCGAAAATATGAAATTTGAAGGCAAACAAGTATTTTAATAATTAATGGCAAGCATGCTCTGATTTTAAAGATCAATTAAAAATAAAGCATAAAATCAAAACTAGCAATCAGTGAACAAGGTGGGATGTGTATACCGTCAACGCGCATGAAGCAGCAGACACGGGATCCGTATGAAGAGGAGGAAGAGGAGGGCTGGATGAAGATGGGGCAGATCTCTGAAGGTGAAACGACCAAGCAGAAATGGATCTTGAGCGGGCTGGACGGTGGCCGACCAAGGCTGCATCGTCATGGAAAGAACCCCAGAGAACGTCGAGCAGATCGACGGTTGGTGAAGGAAGGGTCGCCTGAATAAGTGGGACCTTCCGGCGGCGGCGGCGGCGGCGGCGGCGGCGGGAGGAAAAAGTTCGATGTTGGCGGCTGGAAGAAGAAGCAGAGTAGATGGCTTGGACGATGCGGGCACAGGAGGGTGTCAGCCGGACTTCCGAAATAGAGAAAAAATTCTCTGTTTCGAATTTGTCCCAGGCTGCCTCTTGGGAACGAAGGGGCAAGATATATAAAGGGGCTCTTCTTTTTTGGCGGTCTTAAACAATCCAGATCGCTGAAAACCACTTAATAAACTTCTAGAGAATCCACCAGCGATCTCAAACATCCAAGTCCTGGAGGAGATCCAGCTGGTGGTCTTAAATATGTCAGATCGCTGAAACCCCATGAAAAGACCAAAACTGGCGGTCTCCCATAATCCAGACCACTTTACTTTTGAAGAAATAATATAACCTCTCTTTTACTGGCCTCATCGCGAGATCAACCTACCCTACCTGGCTAATGAAAGTCTGGCAGCGGGATCTCTCGGGGCAAACTTGCATAACCTTTAGAAAGAGAGAAGAAGAAGAGAGAGCAGTTGCAAACTCAAAATGAACAAAAAAGGGGCAGATGTGGTTATGCCGCGGAGGCCATACCGACATTGTTTTCCCCAAGGTACTTCTCAAAGTTATATCATACAACCATTTTTCTTTGGCTATCCTCACACCAATGAGCATTCGAAGGTTACAAAACAAGATGATCCATTGGGCAGGTGTTGGTCATACCGCGGAGGTTATACCGACATTGCTTTCCCTGAAAAGATCATCAAGACTGTAACGTTGTCCTCTTTTAATGCATGACAGAGCTGAACTTTCACCTAAAACCCTCCTTAATGCAAAGGTGTGTCAGATGTCAGCTAGGACCCGGCATCCTAAAGTTCCTCCGCACGAGCTTGGCGAGGCACTGCTGCACAGATGCGAAATCTCCCCGCTACTTGTGGTCCTGGCAGATTTTACCACTCAAGCTTCAAGTCGAGGGGGAATGAAGTAGGATCCGTCGATATCTCCCTTGGTAGGACCTTAGCCTTTGATGACCTCATTTTTGATACCTCCTTTTAATTTTATATATCAAAAAGATTACAAACACATCATCATAATGTTCAAAAGGAGAAGAGCAAGAAAGAGAATGAAAAATTAGATACAAGTTTTTAAGAGAAGAAGCGCTTGAGGTCATCCCCACTCCAAGTGTGAGGCAGTTCTTCTCCTTCATAAGTCTGGAGACGATAAGCACCATTCTTAAGCACTTCTTTTACCATGAATGGTTCTGCCCAAAATTCGGATTAAGCTTCCCAACCGAGCCAGATCTTGCTGCTACATCTACCTTTTTCAGGACTAGATCACCAACAGCGAACTCCTTAATTTTGACATTTTTATCAAAAAAATTTGTCATCCTTCTCTTCACCTCTTCCTGCCTAATTGTCGTTGTATCTCTTAATTCTTCGATAAAATCAAGGCTACACTTTAGCTCTTCGTCGTTCTCCTCCATCCAATCGTCCTGATTTTGTTAAGATAATAACACCCTCGGACTCTTTACCTCAAATTCAACAGGAATTAAAGCTTCTGAACCATGAGATAATTTAAAAGGGGTTTCTCCAGTAGCTGAGGTTGGAGTCGTCCTCATAGCCCATAATACTGAAGGTAACTGCTCTGCCCAATTGCCTCTGAGATTTTCTACATTCTTTTTCAAAAGGTTGATTATGAGTTTATTAGCAGCTTCTACCTGGCCATTACTTCTGGGATGATGCACAGAAGCGAAACGCAATTCGGTGCCAATTTGATCACAGAAACTTATAAGTTGAGAGTTGTTGAATTGAGAACCATTATCCGTGATAATTGTCATTGGAATTCCATGTCTGTATACTATCTCTCCCCAGATAAAATTTCTCACAACTTGAGTAGTATTTTTGGCCAATGCTTTTGCCTCGATCCATTTGCTAAAATAATCAATCATTACTATAATATACCGACGTTGTCCACTAGCCAAGGGAAAGGCCCAATTAAATTCATTCCCCAAACCGCAAACGGTCATGGGGTTGCTATTGATTTAAGTTGCTGAGCCAGTTGATTCTGAAGAGGAGCAAACTTTTGACATTGGACACACTTCCTCGCAAACTTCTCTGCATTCATCCTCATTTGAGGCCAAAAATATCCCTGCCTTAAAATTCTCTTCTCCAAAGTTCTAGCTCCAGAGTGACTGCCGCACTCTCCTGAGTGAACCTCTTGAAGAATGATTGGGATTTCTTCTTCTGATACACACTGAGCTAAAGGTGACAGGAAAGTCTTCCAAAAAAGTATCCCTGCAACAAGATAATAGTGAGCTGCTTTCAGTCTAAATCTTTTCCTATCTTTTACCGTTGAGTGGAGTTTCCCGGTTGAAAGGTAGAGAATAAATGGATCCATCCAAGATGGGCGTTGATCTATCTGCATAATTTCTCCTTCCTCAATTGTTGGATGAAACAATTCTGAGGTGGTTCCTCCCGAAAGGAGGCCAAACTTTGTCAATTCATCTGCTTCTGCATTCTTCTCTCTCGGAATATGCTGGATAATAAAACTTTTGAACTTGCCTATCTCAACTTTTACCAGAGCTAGATACTGCTTCAGAACATGATCTCTGGTTTCAAAAGTTCCGTTTACTTGAGATGCCATCACCAGGGAGTCTGTCTTGATTTGAACATCATCAATTCCCAATTCTCTTGCAAATCTGAGACCGGCCAACAAAGCCTCATACTCTGCTTGGTTATTTGTCGTTGGGAAATAAAACTTCAAAGCTTGATCCAATCTAACTCTGTTTGGATTGATCAAGACAACTCTTGCTCCGGATGAATTCCTCCTTAAAGCTCCATCAACAAAGATTGTCCAGGCAAGAGGCGTCCCAACCTCTTTTTCTGTTTTAGTTACGTTTGCATCAACCATGAAGTCCGCTAGAACTTGCGCTTTGATCGCTACTCTCGGAACATAAGAGATGTCAAATTCACTAAGTTTTATTGCCCATTTAGCCAATCTCCCTGAATGTTCTGGCTTCTCTAAGACATTCTTTAATGGAAGATCCGTGACCACATGAATCGAATGAGCTTGGAAATAGGGCTTTAACCTCCGTGCTGAAGTCACGAGCATTAAGTCCAACTTTTCGAGAATTGGATAACGAGTCTCTGCATCTTTCAAAATCTTACTCACATAGTATACTGGAAATTGCTTATTTTTCTCTTCTCGGACCAATACTGAACTTATAGCATCGGAGCCAACTCCTAGATACAAAAAGAGATCTTCTCCCTCCCTTGGGCTTTGGAGCAGAGGAGTTGATGTCAACTGCCTTTTGAGCTGATTGAAGGCATTATCACACTCCTTAGTCCACTCAAACTTAGCCCCTCCCCGGAGGGTCTTAAAGAAAGGAGCGTTTTTATCTCCCGACCGAGAGATAAAACGACTCAAACCTGTCATTCTCCCTCCTAATTGATGAACTTCTTTAGGGGACTTAGGAGGTGACATCTCCAAGATAGTCTTTACTTTATCTGGATTGGGCTCTAACCCTTCTGGAGTGAGGAGAAGGCCAAGAAATTTTCCTTTGCTCGCTCCAAAAACACATTTCAACGGGTTCAGCCTTATATTAAAAAAGCTCGAAGAGTCGCAAACGTCTCCATTAGATCACTAAGGTGAGATGAAAACGATTTGTTTTTTATTAGGAGGTCATCAACATAGACCTCTAGATTTCTTCCTTTTTGGCTTTTAAAAACTGTATCCATCATTTTTTGATAAGTTGTTCCAGCATTTTTTAGCCCAAAGGGCATCACGGGATAACAAAAACACTCATCATTTGTGATAAACGAGGTGTGAGGGATATCGGGCTTAATGCATTCTAATTTGGTGATAGCCTGAGAATGCATCTAAAAAGCTCATGCAAGAATAACCAACCGCGGAATCCACTAAAGAATCTATCTGAGGCAAGGGGTAGCAATCTTTTGGGCAAGCTTTATTAAGTTTTGTAAAATCCACGCACATTCTCCACTTTCTCCCAGGTTTTTTAACCATTACAACATTCGACACCCATTCCGGGTACTGGATTTCTTGAATAAACTTGGCCTTCAGCAGCTTCTCCACCTCTTCTCGAATTGGCTGAGCAAGAGTCATCGCTACGGACCTCTTCTTCTGCTTGATAGGAGCAAAGTTGGGATCGATGTTGAGATGGTGGCAGGCAATGTCTGGATCAACTCTTGGCATGTCATCTGCTGACCAAGCAAAGACATCCAGATTCTTCAAGAGACAAGAGATGAGTCGACTCTTGTCGGCTTCAGGCAATTCAGCGTTGATGGAGAGCTTCTTACTCTCATCCCCTTCACTGACAGGCACACCTTGAGTTGCTTGGGCAGGCTCTAAGCGAACTCCATCTCTTTCATCTTCTTCTTCAGCTTCTTCAGTAACTTTGATTTGGTCGGGAATTTGAGGTGCTGAAGACATCTCAGCTACCTGGGGAGAAGAAGATACGATCATGTTGACCGTTTTAACATAACATTCCCTGGCCTTCTTCGGATCACTCCTGATCCGGTGCTGCTTGCCATTCAAGGCGAATTTCACGGTTTGGTGGTAGGTTGACACTACCGCTTGATACCCATTCAGAACGGGCCTTCCAAAAATTGCGTTGTAGCTGCTAGGAGCCTCAACGACTATGAACTTTACAAACCTCACAATGCCCCCCAAAATCACCGAGAGGGTGACGATTCCTTCCACTTCCTTCTTTTCTCCTGAGAAACCATAGAGAGGTCCCTCCGTGGAGAGAAGAGTCTTCCCTGTCTTCAAAGCTTCGAAGGCAGACTTGAAGAGCACATTCACTGAGCTCCCAATATCGATTAAGATCTTCACCACAGTATAATTCTCGATAACTGCTTTAATAACGACCACATCGTCGAAGGAATTGGAGGTCGGAGGAAGGTCCTCTTCTCCGAAGGTAACCGTTCCCCGGACTGGAACTGAGGAAGTGACAGCAACTTCCGATCGAAAAACCCTCTTGAGACTAGCCCTCCTAGAGGATTCTGGTCCTGCCCCTCCGTGGATGCAGAAAAGATTGCCCAAAGCACCTTCATCATCTACATCCACGCACTCATTAGGAAAACTGATATTACCGAGATGGCCAACATCATCTACTTCTTCACATTCCCAATGGATTTCCGCCACCTCCTTGCTCTTGGAGGTCGAAGCCTTGGAGGGGTCACTCTTCTGGAAGAGATCTCGAAGCTTCCCTTCTTTCAGAAGCTTCTCCACTAGCAAGCGAAGAGCTCTACAGGCCTCGGTCAAATGGCATCTTTCCCTGTGATATTCACAGTAAAGAGCTGGATTCCTGGTCTTTGGATCTGAGCGGGGCGGGCTTTTTGAAGAAGGGCTGCTTCTGGAGAATCTGAACAACCTCACTCATAGAAACACCAAGATCTGTAAAGGACTCTTGGGAGTCATTATAGAACGGTTGAGCAGTCAGAAGGGGCGGCTGAATATATTGAATTTGATGAATCGGAGTGACTTGCGGAGCTGGGGCAGCAGGGGTTGGCAGCAAAGGGTCTTTGGGCTGGAACTGCTGATTTCCCTGATTGGAGCGGTGATTGCGGAAGTTTCTTCCTCTTGGAGCGGGAGGTGGAAACTCTTGGTGTGACTTTGACGATGACGGAGCTGGATAAAATCCTGCGGAACCCTTTTGAACGGATTTACTATTCAGGTTAGAAACATAGGCGGGCTCTCTTGTGGTGACCTCAAACTTGAGGGGACCTTCCTGCAAGCCATTAATCAGTGCAGTCATATAGAGAGCGGGATTAACATCCCTGATTCCCAGAATTTCTTTCTGAAAGCGGTCGATGAAACGAGCTAGAGTCTCGTTATCTCCCTGCTTAATCTTGAAGACGGTCGCGGGACCACTCTTCCTTTTCTTGACGGTTGCAAATCTCAGAAGGAGTTCGTGCCTCAGGATGGCAAAACTCGGGATGGATTGGGAAGGCAGTTTATAGAACCATTCCCTAGCAGATCCATCAAAAGAGGTGATCAACAATTTACACCTCACAGCATCTGAGATAGTCCTGGGAGCGACGGCGGACTCAAAAGCCTGAAGATGAGAAACTGGGTCACTCTCCCCGGAGAACTTAGGGAGTCGAGGCTCTCTGAAACTATGAGGAATGGGCTCCCAATGAACTTTGTCAGAAAAGGAGAGGGCTCCTCCGAATCAACCATGTCTGAAGGAGCAGGAAAAGGGGCAGGAGGGGCCTGAGGATAGACATAATCCTCTTGAAAATTAAGGGTCTGGGCTGTGGGATCCTGAGCTGCTGCTCTAAAAGAGTCACGACGGGCTGCGAACTCCCCTTGTTGAGATCGCAAAGGGGCTGCGAGCTGAGGACTCACGCGGTCACAAGGGTGATCGTTGGCCAAGCGGTCAGGGGTGGCGATATGGCTTGGCTGGGGAAGAATTCTCTGGGAGATCGCCGACAGAACCTGGCTCATGGCTTCAATCTGCTTGGCGGACTCTTGCTGAGCCCGGACGACCTCCTGGCGGTCTCGGGCGGTCTCCTGCTGAGATCGCGCGATTTCCTGCTGAGCTTGGGCGGCTTCTTGCCGAGCTTGAGCGGCCTCCCGGAGGGCTTGCTCGACGCGCAGCTCGAAACGACGCTCAAGGGCCTCTAAGGAATTCGAGTCGAGGGGAGGACGACTGCTGGAAGACCGGCGAGCACGCATCCTGCGGTCTGCCATCTCGATGTCTATTTGATTCACCTAAACACTCCTGATCTGAAGGTCGCGTGTTCGTTCTGTTGGTACCAAAAAATGTACCTCCAAAACTCACACTAGGGGAAGGATGAGGGGGAACTACGGAGTGCAGGTTACTTAAGACGAGAGATGTTGAAGAGGAAAGCGAGAAGAGAAAAATTACTCGGATTAACCTCCAAGAGGGGAGTACAGAAGGAAATAGAGGCAGAGCAGGATCTGAGGTAGAAAAGTGACAGAATTCGAGACCGCTTACACAGGTTGTAAGTTGGAGGCTCGAAGCAAAAGTCCCTTTCCAGGTACCCCTACCCCTCTATTTATAGACGCGGAGGCTGCCCAAACGGACAGATCCAAAAATTATGGGCTGCCCGGGGTACAGGAGAACCGGGGCAGAGAAAAGAGGTGATAATAACAAAAAAGGAGAAAAAGAGCAGACCGCGCGGTCTGACCAATTGACTGGAGCTTGACTGCGGATTACTTAGAAAAAATCCCTGGACAGGGGAGAGGCGGTCTGCGGTCTCACAAATATGAGACCGCTGGAAAGGATCATTCTGAGCAAACAATAGTGGTCATAATGAGATCTAAACACAACCTTGCCAAAGACTTGTGCTATATCTTATGACACTCACAGTAGCATGTTATCAACTTTTTTGGGGGGTGAAGTTGGATATTTATATGTTCTGACATTAACTGGCCATAAAGCTGGATATCTATATGGTCTGGCATTGATTGGTTGGGTGTTTCTTAGAGCGCAATGGGATGATCTTATGCTCTAAGAAGCAGTAGAACTGTAGGAGTGGCAAATAAGTCTTCATATTAAATTAAGAATTCCTGCATCTTGACCCCATTACTCATCTTACCTGTGACTACTTAGTTGGGTCTGATCAAACACAGGAAAATATAATTGTCTAGAGTGTGATTCACCATACAGACTCCTAACATGAGTAATTATACAAGCTCTCCAGATACTGCCATGCTTCCCCTAAAAGAAGTTTTCTTACTTTTCACATAAAATTCCACTTTGAAGTTGCAAAAATCCCAATTAATGGTGCCCAAAATGACTAGCCATTGGATGCCCATACAATCCAACAATTATAAATACGAGTTCCATAGCCGTCATGCAAAAGACAGTTGGGTGTTCGGTACTTGATTAGAGCTCCCCCAACTATAGTCCTAAAAGAAGGAAATCAAAAGAACAATAAACTTCTGTAAACATTCTAAATTTAAAATTCCGCGGACCACGAAACTTCGATTCAACCGAGAGATTTCACATTAGAGAACCGCAGTAAGCGATCGCGGTCTTCGGTCCAGTGTCCGGTTAAATAAAATAACCAAACAATGGGAAGCAACCATGAAACTAGATCTCGCAAACTGGCAGGAGGAAAGAGAGAAGGGATTCACTCTAGCGTACCTCTTCAACTGCAGCTGCTCCTCCTCGATTATCTAGTGAGGTTGAAAATGTGTGAGCAACCAGAGAGCGAGAGATGGAGGGAACAAGCGAGAGAGAGAGAGAGACCTTCTCGGCGTAAGCGATGGCGGGGGACTCCTTGGCAATGCCGTCGGGTCCGATCTCCGGGACGAACGAATGCTTAGGGTTAGTGGCCATCGCATGACTATACAGGGAGGGGAAAAGCAAGCGCGAATTTGCGACAGGTGATCGGACGCGGTAAAATTTCCCGGAGGCGATGTTGTTCACATCGTCGCAACTTTCTAAATATTTAGCTACATGGAACCTGAATATTTAATATTTAGGATGGTGTTATTTGTACATCATTTTTAGTTATTCATATCTCATTACTCTTTTTAAAACATCATTTTTTATAACCCTAAATCTTTATATTTGTACACCTTTCTTCCAGCCGCCCGATACCGACGTTTCGCGAAACCCGCCCTACTCTAGTCGTACCTCGCCCGTGGATTCTTCCGACCGCCGCTCGTCGGACCCCCTCCAGCCCGGCGGCATCTCGTCTTCTTCTTCTTCTCTGTAGCCCGACGTCGGCCGACCAGAACACCACCCCAATCGCCGCCCAGAACACCGCCCTGACGAAGACCGTCCAGAACGCCGCCCGTCCGAACACCGCCCCGGCAGGGATAATATATTTTGAGCAGAAGCTTACGGATGGCGACTAACTTTTGAAGAAATTAATGTTATGTCACAATATATTCTAAAAATGATGTACTTATCTCACAATATATTTTTCAGGGATCCTTCTATGTTTGTTTTATATTAGTTTTTAAATTTGTAGCCACTATTTTGCACGGATAATATATTTTGAGCGGAATCTTACGGATGATGACTAAATTTTGAAGAAATTAATGTTATGTCACAATATATTCTGAAAATGATGTACTTATGTCACAATATATTTTTGTAGTGATGATTATATGTTTGTTTTAAAATTTTAAACATTGGGGTATAAATAGTCAGTCGGGGTACAAATATAATTTTGAGGGGTACGAATATCCATGGGCTACAAATAGCCATTTATGGTGTACAAATAACATTGCCCAATATTTATCGCGAGGGTTCAAATTTCCAAAAATATATAATCTTATTTGTATACGTATTGAAAAGTAATTGTATTTTAGATCAATCATGCGTGAAAAATCGTGCTGGCGGAAATATATGGCGGTATTGGGGGTTGCACTGTGATCTAAGGTGCGCTACACGCACCAACATTTTGTGCAAATTTTTCCGTCCGGACTCCGGGTAGATCTCTTAGGAAATTAGGCGGGGTTTGAACGAGTTTACCACATTTCTTTGGTTTTTTTTGTTTTAATCGTCATCGTTCATTTCTCCACGTGTCATTACAGCGAAAACTCTGAACTTAGATTTTGGAAAAGAAGCCCGGACTGAAAAATTCCTCCTGTTTGGCAGAGCTTTTTGAGAGCTACACAATAGTTGCAGCCTCAAAAGCCACGCCAAACAATAGAACAGATATTGGCACCGAAAAGGCCTTTCTTTTACCACCGGTGGGGACCCGGGGCTGGAATAGCCCTGAAAAGGGTATAGAGACCCTAAGGCGCTGGTAAATTTTGGTATCAAGACGCCATGCTGGTTTTTAATTATATTGGCATGTTCGCATAGGCTACGCCTCGTGCCCAATCCTCTCTTGTGGATTGCGCCCGCATCCAAACTGATTTATGAGGAGTTCGAAATTGACAATTCAATTTGTTGATGTGGTGTCACCGTAATTGTCCAAGAGCGGCAGTTAGTTTGGCACTATTTAGGGTTGACCCTGAAGGAATGTCTCATCTTCACGTCAACTCTAAATTACAGGCAATAAAGAAAGAAAAACCCAAAACATCGATCTGTCCGCTTTGCTCCAAAAGTGGCGGCCAGTTCGGTACTATTTAGGGTTGACTCTGAAAGAATGTCTCGTCTTCACGTCAATTCTAAATTTACAGTCCATAATGAAGGAAAAGTCAAACGCTCGTTAGAGCGGGGCCCGAGCTTAAAGATGAAAAAGAATAAATTACAATAAATAAGTGCGGTAAGAGAATATTGCTAAAGAAACTGCAAAATTGAAGTACTGAAATAAACTACAGTAAGTAAATGCTGAACTGAAATGCTGGAATAAAGTGCTGAAAGGAACTGGACCAGTACTGAACTGGAGTAAAAGGAGTACTGAAGGAAAATGTTAAATTTGAAATAAAAGAAAATAAGCAAGTTAGTAGTCTTTCAGTTCCATCTCCATCAACGGAGATAAGTTCAGTTCTTCTCTCTGTTCCAAGGAGACTTCTCCATTCCAAGGAGGCAACTCCATTTATAGGAGGCTTCTCCTTTCCAAGGAGGCAAGTTTACAATTCTTCGGCGAGTTCTTAGTATTTTACCGTGTTAGAGTCCGCCGGTTTGATAGTTACTTTAGTTGCACATGTTGAAATGTAGGAGCTTCATTGAAATTTCAAGTCTTCTAGTTATAATCATTCGATTTAATTAACGAGACTTCAATTCTCTGCAAGAGGTCTAACACGAGATCTTTTAACCTCAATTGCTTGCACCGGGGCGAATCAAGTTTCTATATTAAGCCTGTTGCGGGTCGCTTAGGGCTCTTGGTAGACCGGTTTACTTGAACCACCTAAGCTCGGGAGCGAACCAAGCGCGCAAACAGACAATTTGAGGTTCGTTGATTACACCTGGACTTTTTAGCGTAGAAAACCCGGAAAGGGTAAAAAACCACGTGGCCGGAGCTGTGCCGACCAAACTTCCACTATCTTCTGGGGGGTTACAATTAGAGATTTAGAAGTAAAGCGCGACAGGCCGCTGCTCGTTACAATATTAGAGAGAGAGAGACAATGTTCCGAGGGCGACAGGCCACCTCTTGGAAAAAATTAAGTCTTTTCCTTCTGAGAACGGTAGAGAACGAAAGTGAGAATGTCTTGTCCGCTTTCGTGGAGACGAAAGTGAGAATGTCTTGTCCTCTTTCGTGGAGACGAAAGTGAGAAAGTCTTGTCCTCTTTCGTGGAGACGAATGTGAGAAAACCATGTCCGCTTTCGTGGAGACGAAAGGGAGAAAGCCTTGTCCGCTTTCGTGGAGACGAAAGTGAGAAAGCCTTGTCCGCTTTCGTGGAGACGAAAGTGAGAAAGTCTTGTCCGCTTTCGTGAAGACGGAAAACTTCAAGTCCGCGAAGGAGATCTTCAAGCGCCGAAGGAGAAATCCGTGGAAATCTTCAAGGAGCTCTCTTTGAGCATTCAGACTGTATCCCCTCAAATGAAGCATAGGGGGTCCTTTTATAGCTTTGGCCGGGGGTAGCCCAGTAATTTTGTCGTTGTAACCATCGTAACCCCCTGGTAGGACGAATCATATTTTCCGGTTCAGAGCCCACAGATCATCATTTTTCGTAAATGACCATGATGCCCTTCGAGGAAAGGCGACAAGCTGTTCCTGAAAAGTGAGAAACTGAAAAGACAAAAAGTGAGCGAGTCGAGTCGGAGTCAGAAATGTGAGCGTGCTAGAAAGACAAAAAGTGAGTGAGCCGAGTCGAAAAAGTGAGAATGCTCCGAGCGGAGCCCAGAGCCCGAAAAGCGGGCGGCGAGCCGGAAGAGGGGGGACTCACCCCAACCTAGCCACGGAGGAGAGCGGTTCGACCGCCCCTAAAGGCGGGCGCGGCGCGGCCGCTCCCGAGGGAGGGGGCGACTCCTCTTGGCCGCACCCCAAAAGGGAGGTGCGGCTTGGCCGCGCCCCAAAGGGGGGTGCGGCTTGGCCGCGCCCCAAAGGGGGGTGCGGCTTGGCCGCGCCCCAAAGGGGGGTGCGGCTTGGCCGCGCCCCAAAGGGGGGTGCGGCTTGGCCGCGCCCCAAAGGGGGGTGCGGCTTGGCCGCGCCCCAAAGGGGGGTGCGGCTTGGCCGCGCCCCAAAGGGGGGTGCGGCTTGGCCGCGCCCCAAAGGGGGGTGCGGCTTGGCCGCGCCCCAAAGGGGGGTGCGGCTTGGCCGCGCCCCAAAGGGGGGAGCGGCTTGGCCGCGCCCCAAAGGGGGAGCGGCTTGGCCGCGCCCCAAAGGGGGAGCGGCTTGGCCGCGCCCCAAAGGGGGGTGCACCTTGGCCGCACCCCAAGGGGGTGCGGCTTGGTCGCAACACTCATGAGGTGCGTCTTGGCCCTAGCCCTCATGGGGTGCGGCGTGGCCGCAGCCCTCATGGGGTGCGGCCTGGCCGCACCCCAAAGGGGGGTGCGGCTTGGCCGCACCCCTAATGGGGTGCGGCTTGGCCGCACCCCTAATGGGGTGCGGCTTGGCCGCACCCCAAGGGGGTGCGGTTTGGCCGCACCCCACATGGGGTGCGGTTTGGCCGCATCCCCCTCTATGGGGGTGCGGCTATTCGCACCCCGCTAGTGGGGTGCGGGCCAACCGCACCCCAGTAGCGGGGTTCGGTTACGGCGAGGCGTGACGCGCGCTTCGTGCGTGCTTGCGTGTTGGCGGTGAAAGTGGCGGGTTCGGCCCTCTCAACTCGGGCGACCATGCGTTGACCCTACCTTCCTTTAGTGGAATTTTCCCTAGACGCACCCCAAGGCATCTACGGGTATATAGCATAAGCCCCCCAAACCTTCGGAGTCCGAATTTTGCCGCGGAGGAGTTCGGAGGTTTCGATTTTTCTGTGGCAGCTTTGAACATTGCTCTCTTGTTCTGCTTAGGCGTTGATACCTGAACTGCTTGATAGCCTTTTACGAGATAACGGTGGAGTCTGCGCGGGTTCGGCCCTGCGAGTTTATAATAACAAGAAATTAGTTTGCGCGAGTCTGAGCTCGCGGCTTTTATATAATATAGGCTTGGTCAATGAATAGCTTGTGTATTCAAACCGGGGGCGAACGTAAGGGGGGCAGACCCCTACGGCGCCGGGACTCTACGGCGGAGGAGAATGGCGAACCTTTAATCGACGGCGGTGCGAAGTTCCCAGGGCAAGGCCCCGAGATGGCCGGTGAATTGCTGGTGTATTCAAACCGTGGGCGACGTAAGGGGGGCAGGCCCCTACGACGCCGGGACTCTATGGCGGAGGAGAAGGGCGAACCTTCAATCGACGGCGGTGCGAAGTTCCCAGGGCAGGGCCCCGAAGTGGCCGGTGAATAGCTGGTGTATTCAAACCGGGGGTGAACGTAAGGGGGGCAGGCCCCTACGACACCGGGACTCGACGGCGGAGGAGAAGGGCGAACCTTCAATCGACGGCGGTGCAAAGACCCCAGGGCAAGGCCCCGAAGTGGCCGGTGAATAGCTGGTGTATTCAAACCGGGGGTGAACGTAAGGGGGCGGGCCCCTACGACACCGGGACTTGACGGCGAAGGAGAAGGGCGAACCTTCAATCGACGGCGGTGCAAAGCCCCCGTGGCAGGGCCCCGAAGTGGTTCCTGTAGTAGAACAGTTTAGAACAGATAGAACATAAATAGAAAACATTGATACATGTGCAAGTGCAATCTTGCGGCTTTTGAGCCAGTAAGCTTCTGATACATATTTTACGAGAGAGGAGGTAACGTCGAGCTCCCGCTGTGCTGCGCTTTTTCGAGCTTTTTAGGTCATTCAGCATGGTGGGCGGCGGTGACCCGGCGACTGATCTTTGGTGGCATCCCTCTGTACCTCTTCACGGAAAGCCTCCAGATGCCCTAACTGGACGAGGCGTTCAATTTCTTCTTTCAGTCTTGCACAGTGCTCTGTTCGGTGCCCTCGGCCTTTGTGGAAGTGGCAAAATTGGGCTTGATCTCCCCTGTGCAGGGAGAGCCATTTGGGCCAGTTGATAATCTTGTTATTGCTGATTACAGACAATATGTGCTCGCGGGGGGTATTCAGCGGGGTGAAGCTCTGGGAGCCTTGATTTGCTAGCCCTTGGGAGCGGTCTGCTCGGTTTTGAGTGAGCAGTTCAGCCTTCTCGAACTGTTGTTGCTGCCCCTTTCTCTTGCGGCAGGTATTAAACTGCGGCGGATTCACTGATGCCAGAAATTTGGCTTTTTCAGCCAACGTGGGAGTTGCGCGATCCTTTCGCGCGCCTTGCTTCTCAGACTTTGGTTTTGGCAATGGGTCGTTGTTGATCCAAGGGAGCTTGGAGGCGAGTGTGTCGAAACCATGGATCGCGTTCCTGAGGATACTCCCTTTGTTGGCCATGCGTCCAGACATGGAAACGCCGTGGTCCAGGGCGTCCAGTAAGAGGCTCCCAAATATTGCGTCGTAGGGGGAGTCTGCCTCGGCGACGACGAACTGAACGTCGTACTGGACTGGTTCTGCGTGCATCCCTACTTGGACGGGGAGGGTGATGATTCCTACGGTGGGTACCGTAGTTCCGTCTGGGAGCTCCGCGTCGCTGGCCCTGAGTTTGAGGTTCCTGCTCAGGAGTTTGAGCCGTACTACGGCAGCCAGGAATAGGATGTTGAAAGAGATGCGCTGAGTTACCAACGCTCTCCTTAGCTCACAGGGTGGACTGCCTATGCTCGCGTCTAAGGCGAAGTCCATCCATGCGCAGGGACGCTCCTGGTGAAAATTTATGCGGATCTTCTGTTGCTGCGTGCTCCATCCCGCCTCCCTTAGGTGGGGCGGTTCGTCTGTGCCGGGCTTTTCTTCCTCTTCTTCTTGGATCCTTGGCGCGCGTGCTTCGTGCCATTCAACGAACAGCTGGGACAACTCGGTGAAGTTGTGAATCGCTCTATTCGGCAGGGATTGATACCAGCGGAGGGCGTTCCCGCGAAGTGTCTTGGTGAAGATTTTGCAGCTGATTTGGTCGGGAAGTCCGAACGTCCGCACCGTTATCAAGAAGTGATTAACGTGCACGTACGGGTCTCCTGCTCCGTGGAACTCCTTGATGTGCGGGAGCTTTAGCCATGATGGGACTGGGTATGCCAAAATTGTCTCTGACAGGGGGGATCGTCTTTGCTGGTGCGCGATATCGTTCGGATCCTGCCCCTCTGTGAGAGGGGCCGATTTGCTAGTCGGTCCATCCCACTGGGGCTGGATTGGTGCACCGATGAATGCTCTTTTCGTTGGGTCTTCAGGGATTGAGGAACTGCATGCATCAGATTGTTCGGGGGAGGTGTCCACCCTCGCCGGTTCCGTGAACTCCTGTGAAGCGGGAACTGCGTTCGGAAATCTTTTGTTCGGTAGTTGGGAATCCATTCCCACAGACGGCGCCAAACTGTTGTGGGTCGCTTAGGGCTCTTGGTAGACCGGTTTACTTGAACCACCTTAGCTCGGGAGCGAACCAAGCGCGCAAACAGTCAATTTGAGGTTCATTGATTACACCTGGATTTTTTAGCGTGGAAAACCCGGAAAGGGTAAAAAACCACGTGGCCGGAGCAGTGCCGACCAAACTTCCACTATCTTCTGGGGGGTTACAATTAGAGATTTAGAAGTCGAGCGTGACAGGCCGCTGCTCGTTACAATATCAGAGAGAGAGAGAGAGAGAAAACGTTCCGAGGGCGACAGGCCACCTCTCGGAAAAAACTAAGTCTTTTCCTTCTGAGAACGGTAGAGAACGAAAGTGAGAATGCCTTGTCCGCTTTCGTGGAGATGAAAGTGAGAAAGCCTTGTCCGTTTTCGTGGAGACGAAAGTGAGAAAGCCTTGGCCGCTTTCGTGGAGACGAAAGTGAGAAAGCCTTGCCCGCTTTCGTGGAGACGAAAGTGAGAAAGCCTTGCCCGCTTTCGTGGAGACGAAAGTGAGAAAGCCTTGCCCGCTTTCGTGGAGACGAAAGTGAGAAAGCCTTGTCCGCTTTCGTGGAGACGAAAGTGAGAAAGCCTTGTCCGCTTTCGTGGAGACGAAAGTGAGAAAGCCTTGTCCGCTTTCGTGAAGACGGAAAACTTCAAGTCCGCGAAGGAGATCTTCAAGCGCCGAAGGAGAAATCCGTGGAAATCTTCAAGGAGCTCTCTCTGGGCATTCAGACCGTATCCCCTCAAATGAAGCCTATGGGGTCCTTGTATAGTTTTGGCCGGGGGTAGCCTGGTAATTTTGCCATTGTAACCACCATAGCCACCTGGGAGGACGAATCATATTTTCCGGTTCAGAGCCCACGGATCATCATTTTTCGTAAATGACCATGCTGCCCTTCGAGGAAAGGCGACAAGCTGTTCTTGAAAAGTGAGAAACTGAAAAGACAAAAAGTGAGCGAGCCGAGTCGGAAAAGTGAGCGAGTCGAAAATGTGAGCGTGCTAGAAAGACAAAAAGTGAATGAGTCGAGTCGGAAAAGTGAGAATGCTCCGAGCGGAGCCCGGAGCCCGAAAAGTGGGCGGCGAGCCGGAAGAGGGGGGACTCACCCCAACCTAGCCACGGAGGAGAGCGGTTCGACCGCCCCTAAAGGCGGGCGCGGCGCGGCCGCGCCCGAGGGAGGGGGCGACTCCTCTTGGCCGCACCCCAAAAGGGGGGTGCGGCTTGGCCGCACCCCAAAGGGGGGTGCGGCTTGGCCGCACCCCCCTCATGGGGTGCGGCTTGGCCGCACCCCAAGGGAGCCGCACCCCAAGGGGGTGCGGTTTGGCCACATCCCCCACTATGGGGGGTGCGGCTATTCGCACCCCGCTAGTGGGGTGCGGGCTAACCGCACCCAGTAGCGGGGTTCAGTTATGGCGAGGCGTGACGCGCGCTTCGTGCGTGCTTGCGTGTTGGCGGTGAAAGTGGCGGGTTCGGCCCTCTCAACTCGGGCGACTATGCGTTGACCCTACCTTCCTTTAGTGGAATTTACCCTAGACGCACCCCAAGGCATCTACGGGTATATAACAAAGCCGATATTACTTCTCCCGATTTAAACCTTTTTTTTAACAAATACCAAGGAGAGTCGGAATTGTAAGCAACTTGAACCAGAGATTGAATTTGCCTTAACATAATCCACTTAATTTTCTCATAATTTCCTAAGATCATTTTGAGCTTTGACTTAATCTTCAATGATTTATTTGCCTCGAAAAAGCTCTTATTTTTTTTATTTTAAAATAAACCAACCTGTCAAAATCACCAATCCATGACAGTGAGTTTCAAAGCAATTTATCGTTTTCTCAAAATATTTCAGATCTTTTTGAGGTCTACATAGCCTATAGCAATTTTAAAGTATACTCGGGTCATTTTATTAAATCATTAAAATACAGGAATACCTCAAAATCCCCAAACATTTTAGTGCATGTAATTGGCCATTAAAGCCCTTTGGTAAAATTATAAGGCATTTTGGTCGGATAATTCCACCTCTATTATTTATCAAGTGTCCTCGTACGATAATATAAAATCTCAAAAATACTAGAAATGCTCACAAAATTCTTAAACTTAATCAGAGTCTGCCTTTGTAATTATAAGTCACTCATAAAAGATTACGGGATTTTGATTAGAGAATTGGCCTCTTATTAATTTCAAAATATGAAATTCACCGCTTTTAATTTCTTCAAAAATACCAAAACTAAACAAAAATTCCCCAAATAATGCTGAGCATGTATAAGGGCTCTATCCATCACTCAGCTTTTTCTCAGATTTTTATCTCAAAATTAAAAGCCTCTAGTATTTTTCAAATAGTAAATTTTACCTTATGTAAATGTTTATAAATATCAGGAATGCTTAATAAATTCCAGTAAAAATTCAGATAATGTATCATCCTATAGTAAACATCATATAATATTTCAAGGAGTTTTGATCAGGTAGATTGTCCTCTGAGATTTATTTAGTGATAAAAATTATTTTGATTAAATCATTAAAAATATAATAAGAAAAAATTCCAATCAATTACTGATAGCGCGTATAGGCTCTGGCCATCTCATGTGTTTTTCTCATAAATTTCTAAATTATTTTCATCTCTCAAATAATTCAAAAACTGACAAACAATTCTTTTTAATTTAAATAAAATATTAAATAGTGTCAGAAAAATCCCAAATTTGTATGAAGGGTAGATATTCTTAAAAGAAACATTTTTCATGTTCACCACTTTTCCATTAGAGTCCTATATCACCCTCCAGAAAATCAAAACTCTTAAATACAAAAAATAATAGAATTTATAAAAAAAATTGAACAGTAACATGCATGGTCGTGAACCCTACGGCCCTTCCCCGCCGACGGCCGGCCATGGCTCCGCCCCCGGCTGACTCCCAGGGGGCGGGCGCTCCCTCCGGCGGTGGTCCGGTGGCCGGACTCCGTCGGAGGCCGCCGTAACGGCCCACGCAGGGAGAACACTTCGAGCACCGCCAGAGCTTCTCTTCCCGACGGTGCCGCCGCCTAGAGGCTCGTCGAAGGGTGCTGATGGACCTCCTCTGGCGAGGTGGAGCTGCCCAGCCGCCTTAGATGAGCTCGGGAGTCCCCCCAGTATGTTGGCTGGAGGTGGCGCTCGGGGTCCTTCCTCCTCCTCCGATGCCGACAGAGCTTCAAACCAGCAGGGCTGGTTTCGTTTCTGAATGGGAGCTCCTGGAGGCGATTTTTCGTTCCTTCTCCCCCTTGAAGCAGAGGATGGGGCTTGTTTTATATCCCACCTGATCCCCTCCCTTTCTCTCCTTTCTCTCCCTTCTCTCTCTCTCTCTCTTACCCGTGTAAAATCCAGGCCACCATGGTTGGGTGGGGGAGGGCTGATGGCAGCCCCTGATTGGGTGTTTGTACCTCTTGGGTTAGTGGCATGGGTTAGGCTCCCAAAATATCCAAGGCAACCACCTTGGTTTTAGGCTAAGTGGAGGTTAGTGATGGTTTAGGCTCAGCTTTGGTTAGCATTGGCATTAAACCACCAGCTGCCTAAGGATTAGGGTCTTTGGAAATCAGATAGGGGGTTGGGCTTGGGGTGAGTGGGTTTGAGTTGGGGTAGTGAAATTTTATAAAAAGAACACCTTTTATAAGAAGAGTTTGACCCAAGTCAACCTTAAATGGGTCTCCCGTGTGGGTCAAAGTCATTATAGGTCACAGTCGTCGAGTGTCGAGCCATCGTTGATGTGACATTGTTGAAATAAAGTGTCCCCGTATCTCAAAGTTTCGTATAATTTTACGAGCAATTCTTTTATTTACTTGACAAAATGATGTCGGAATTGAGCGAAGCAAATTCTGTTGCACTCGTATTGTTTATATGAGTCTAACGCATCTGAAAGAATTTAATTCAGAGCTCGTTTGCTCCATATTTAAAAATGGTGTTGTTGCGACGCTCAACGTTATTCAAAAAGATCGTTTTCCTCCAAACGACCTTGGATTGGGACTAAACGAATTTCGTTGCATTCGTATCGACCATACGAGTCTAACGTAACTGACGGAAGTCGATTCGGAGCACGTATGCTCAATATACTAAAATAACGTCGTCGTGACACGCTACAGTACTAAAAAATGGTTACTTTCACCAAATGATCTCGGATTGGAACGAAATGAGTTCTGTTGCACTCGTATCAATCATATGACTCTAACGTAACTGACATAAGTTAATTTGGAGCACGTATACTCACTATATTAAAATAGCGTTGTCGTGACGCCCTACAGTACTCAAAATGATCATTTTCACCAAATGACCTCAGATTCGGACGAAACAAGTTTCGTTGCACTCGTATCGACTATACGAGTTTAACGCAACTGACAGAAGCCAATTCGGAACACGTATGCTCATTATACTAAAATAGCGTCGTCTTGACGCGCTACGGTACGCAAAATGGCCACTTTCACCAAATGATCTCGAATTGGAACGAAATGATTTCCGTTGCACTCGTATCGACCATATGAGTCTAACGTAACTGACTAAAATCAATTCGGAGCACATATGCTCGTTGTACTATTTCAGGGTTGTGGTGAAGCACAATGCTGCCCAAAACAGTCATTTCTCTAAACGACCACCATTATGTGGCGGAGGTCGGGTCGTGGTTTTCTATGACCCGGTCTAAGCTCCTCCAAGAGTTCAATTGAACCGGTTAGACCTTTTTTTTTAGTTTGGATGTTACATATAAGGCGCAAGATAACCCGGGTCATTTGTGTATCCAGCATCCACAAGATAGTATTTGCCCACCGGCACTTCAAAACGATCAGTTTGTTCTAGTGCATTATGTAGAACTCTAGAGTCCGGTGATGACCCCTCACATCTAGGCAATACATATAAAAACCTTATGTTTGAATCACATACACCTATGACATTGTTGTTGTTGCTTGATTTCTATTTCGATATCTACATTGATCTTTAACGGACACTGCTACTTCGATATGAGTGTCATCTATGGCTCTGACGCAATCCTATTTGATAAGAGAATATATATATATGTTGCATTAAACATATACTACTCAATATATATATATATATATATATATATATATATATATATATAAATGACTTGATCACCGCAAAATCACGTCATCGTTGTGTTGTAGTTGTATTATGGAGCTTTATAAAGTTCGGAGATAACTTCAAAATTGCCACCAACACATTGTTGATGAAATGTCTACTAATTGTATCAATTGAATGAAGATACATGCCTCCAACATCTCAGAATTTCTTATTATGTGCTAGCACATACAAGAACACACATACTGACTCTTTAACCATAACGTGTTGTGTCATTTAATAATCTACGCCGCATAAGAATGTGGCATGGAGCTTCAAATGAACTCTTATTCATACGCAGTTGGTTAAAACATTTTATTTCTGTTTCATTGTACAAGCGTTTGAATAATGATTTGCGTAGAATATTTTTTGCTTTGGACTCCATAAGATCCCTGCATATCTTAGGCTTCAAAACTATTATCGCCGCAGCACGAGACGCTGCAATAGTTGCCTTCTTATGTATACGACGTCTTTCTATTTCATTCATCTACACGATTACAAATAAACTAATACATAAACAATCTAATAACAACACAATTTTATTTGTACCAACACACTCACATTCACCACATTCACATACACATTCACTCACACCATTCACACAACCATTCACATACACATTCACACACACCAACACACACACACACACATTCACACAAGCATTCACATACACATTCACACAACCATTCACACACACCAACACACACACATTCACACAAACATTCACACAACTATTCACATGCAACACACGCCAACACACATTCACATACAAATTTGAGTGACACCAACACACACACATTTTCATCACAGAACCATTCAAATTTGAGTTACACCATTCACACACACCAACAGAGAAATGTGGGAGCATGCAATCAACGGCCAATGACAGGAATTATACAATAGAAGATTTTCTTGCTAACGGGAGGCAATATAAAAATGATTTTACCTGGTTACAGTGTGAGAGTTGAAGGTCGACTGTGAAATTGTTGGTAACTAAGGATGCTGCGACGGGAGCATGGAAGAGCAGTCCAGAAGTCCCCTTGCTGAAGATTCTGAGTCATGAAATGAACTGTTGGGTTAGAATATTGAGGAAGAGGGGGTTCTTGCAAAGGAAGAGCAGAGAAGAGAAATCATTTCTCTTGCTATACATTGAGTTTCTCACCGTGGGAGAAAAGGAATGTCGTCGGAGAAGAACAAAAAATGGCTATGAAGGGACTTACAGTCGCCGTAGGAGGTGGCCGTCGCCGAAGAAGATGTACTGGAGCAGGAAAGAAGGGAGCGCAGGAGAAGAAGAGAGGCGCAGATCTTTTTCACCGATCGAATGGAGGTGTACGCCCGAATGTGCACGCCGTCGCCGGAGAAGACCGACTGGAGGTTGCTACGGGCTTGTCCTCGGAGATGAAAGGCTTGTCGCCGGCGAAGAAGAGTGGCGCACACGATTTCTGGAGGTTGGGAACCTTCTCGTCGCGGGAGAAGAAAAGGCAGAGCGTGAGGGCAGCGGAATTGCGAAAAACCTAGTCGCGATATAAGAATTGGCGTGGAGTGGAAGTGCGGTATATGAGATTACCGTGGAATTGGAATTAATTCCAATTCCGTACATTTAATTTGTCAAACGAACGACGGAATTGGAATTAGGGGTCCAATTCCATTCCCCCAATTCCGTCCAAACGAACGGACCCGTAGAGTACCGGTGAATATTATGTAATTGTTTAACAATCAATGCTCCATTTGGTGCTGCTTTTTTGCGAATGTATGTTTGGCATGACAACGGTTATGACCACCGTCAAAAAAATAAAACTAGTTTTGAATGTGAAAGAGGATGACGTTCCATAGGTGAGGTCGGGAGTTCATGAACGCGGGTTCATAACCACCGTGGGTGTTCACGACCGCCACCACCATGCCAAATGGAGCCTACATTTTGTAGCACACATGGGCGGACCCAACAAAGGCAAGTGTGGGCGACCGTCGACGCTCAATTTTTTTAATAAGTAGGTATATTTATAGTCTCAACAATAAAAGTTCATGTTATCACTCAAGTAAATTATATTCTCCCGCGGACCGCACGCCTCTCATTCGGCATCTCTTCGACTCTTCCAGTTCGAGTGCAGCTCACAAAAGCGATCACAACTCTTCCTGTTTTCGTCTTCCACTCTTCTATCGTCAACGTTTCAGGCTTTCGGTATTCCATATTTCAACGACCATCGTCCATCATTGATCTCTTCTAGACCTTTTGTGTTCCAGTTTTGGGCGATCGCCTTCTGTTCCAGGCGATCAGACTTCGGTTTCATTTGCCTCTAGGTCATCCTCTTGGTTTATTTCGATTGCAGATTAGCAGGTTCACTTCGACTTCGATTCCATTTTTCGATTTTGATTCTAGGTTGAAGGCGATTTTGATTTTGTTTGATTTCTATTTGCAGGTCATTCTCTTCGATTTCATATCACTCTTCCCGCCATCCAAATTTGTGCATTACAATCTTCTAGATTTGTGCATTCCAGACTTCCAGAGTTTTAGTTTTAGGCGATCACCGAACTCTTACATGTTCGACTTTATGTTTGATTTCTCATATAGATTTCCAATTAACATATTTTTATTCGATTTCAATGAATATGCGAATGATTGTTCATATTTCTGTGAATGGTTGACTTTATGTTTGATTCCTCGATTGTTGATTACAATTTATATATTAATTCCTAATGTTGAAATATGTATTTGATAGGAACTTGAACAACTCTGATGGTCATGGATATGTATTTTTTGATAAAATCATTCTTATTATTGTATAGAAAGGCCCACTGTTTAGGCCCATATTGTAAAGTCCATTTATGCTCTTTAGTCTCACATCTCCATTCTGTTTTTATGTAATCTCTCTCCCTCTTATAAATACCCTTTCTTGGGATGAATAACTGCTACATTCTCTATTCACTCCAACATGGTATCAGAGCTTAATTAATTTTTTTTCTTTGAATACCCTTATTCTGCCACTCGCGCAACCTCCCCCCTTGCCCGCGACCGCGCAACCTCCCCCCTGCCTGCAACCTCCCGCGAGGCCACTCGCGCAACCTCCCCCTACCCGCGACCGGCTCGCCCCCCTGATCCACCACTCGCGCAACCCCCACCCCCACCCTCCCGCAAGGCCACTCGCGCCCCCTGCCCGCGACCGGTTCGCGCCCCCCCTGCTCATGTCATCCTGCCGACCTCTCACCGCGTCTGCCTACCACAAGTTCTCGCTAGCTCGTCGTCATCTTGCCAAGCTCGCTGACTTCGCCGATGGCCGATTCTACCCTGACATCTGATTCCCGTCTCCGCATCACCCTTGATGGTACCAACTACATGATTTGGTCGTTAGCTGTCAAAAGTCATCTTCGCAGTCGACGTCTATGGGGGCATATTGATGGCAGCACTCCCATCCCTACAACAACACCTGACAAATAAACTGAAAAAGATTTCCTTACTCTACTTGATACCTGGACTTATGACGAGCATCGGGCAATCGATGTTATCCTTCAATCTGCATTGCCCTCAATCTTGCTGCAACTTGAATCTTACGACATTTCCACCTCTATGTGGAACCATCTTTGCACCTACTTCAATCTAACTGACAGTGCACATGAGTTTCAGCTTCTTCAAACTATCCAGTCCACCCATCAAGGAAATATCTCCATTCGTCAGTACCATGCCACCATGATTGATCACTGAAATCAACTGAGCATCATGGAGCCATCCCCTCTTATAGGAGACACAAGTCCTTTCTATCAACAATACCTTGCTCTTCGCGATCATCGCCGACTATTACAGTTCCTTATGCATCTCAGGCCTGAATTTCAGACTTTTGTTGGCATCCTTCTTCAACGATCTTCACCTCCTTTTGTAGATGTCGCAGTAAATGAACTCACTGCAGAAGAAAATCGTCGTCTTGCTCTTGAGAATGGTTCCTCCTTGGAACCCACTGTTTTGGCCACTCCTGTCACTCCTGCTATGGCCGCGACCTCTCGCCCTCCTCCCAGGTCATCACCATCCCACGTTGGAAATCGACAATCTCGGGTCGTGCCTGCTAATCCCCCTGTACAAAAATGGTGCAACTGACACAAACTCTATGGAAATCATACCACTCAAGAATGCCTTGCTCTTGCAAACTGCAAGGCTCAAGAAGATGCAGGTCATCGTCCTTCCAGTCGCCCCACTCCTCAGGACGCTACTACTGATCTTCCACCAACCTTCTCTATTGAACGGATGCAGTAATTTATGGCAATGATGCAGGTCAACAGTTCCTCCTATGACACTGGTTCCTCCTCCGCTGCTTCCGCCGGTATTGCTCCTGCCTCTTGGATTTTGGAGTCGGGTGCTTCCTACCATATGACGAATGATGATAGCCACCTCTCTTTCCTTACACCTCTCTCCTCATCCTCCTCTATTCGCACTGTTGACGACACTTTACTTCCAATTCGGGGTCGTGGACATCTCCAAGACCACTCTAACTTCACTATCCCACATATCTATTATGTTCTAAGACTGACCACGAATCTCTTATCTGTCTCTCAACTTACTGATCATAATTTCTCTGTTTCTTTCAATACTTTTAATTGTTCTATACAGGATTCAACTACGGGGAAGGTTGTTGGTAAAGGCCTTCGTCGGAACGGTCTCTACTACCTCACCAGTCTGCACCTTCCTCTTCCTCAGTCAACTGTTACTGCTTCTTCTCCTGCCGCCATCTCCTCGTGTGATCTTTGGCATCGTCGTCTTGCTCATGTCTCGCTTCCACGGCTTCAGCTCCTGGCCTCCTCCGGTGCTCTGGGTCCTGTCAATACAAAAATACTTAATCTTTGTACTCATTGTATCCGAGGTCGTCAAATTGCCTCCTCTTTTCCCTCTAGCACTTCTGCTACTGTAGCTCCGTTTGATTTAGCTCACTCTGATGTTTGGGGGCCGTCTCCTCATATTTCCAAAGGCGGAAGCAAATATTATGCTATTTTTGTTGACGATTACTCTCACTTCACTTGGTTATATCTCTTGAATGCTAAGTCCGATGTTTTTTTCTAAGTATGTTGAATTTGCTTCTATGGTAGCTACACAATTTTCATGTAAAATTAAAACTTTGCGTACTGACTCGGGGGGGGGGGGGGGGGGGGGGGGGGGCGGATATCTCTCACACCACTTTCAACAGTTCCTTCGGTCTCAAGGAACTCTTGCTCAATACTCATGTGCTCACACTCCCCAACAAAATGGAGTAGCCGAACGCAGACATAGACTTATTTTGGAAGTAACGAGATCTCTTTTCCTCACCTCTTCGGTACCTATCCAATACTGGGCAGAAGCCGTCCTTACCAGTGTTTTCTTAACAAAAAAATTTCTTACCCCAAACCTGCAAAGCATCTCCCCGTTTGAACGACTTTATCACAAGACGCCAACGTACTCCCACTTAAGAGTGTTTGGGTGTACTTGCTTTGTTAAACTTCCCTCGGTTGAACGGGATAAACTATCACCTCGCTATATGGCATGTGTCTTTCTGGGCTACAACGAACAACACAAGGGCTACATATGTTATGATCATGTTGTCAAACGCATGCGCATCTCCCAACATGTGGTTTTTCTTGAACATCTTCCCTACTATGCCTTTCCAAATCTACCTATCCCATTAACACCATACACTTCTGAAGACCTCGTATTTTTTGACATTTTTCAACCATCTACATCTCCAGTAACCCCCTCTGCTACTCTCGATGTTCAAATTAGCGAATGCGACCCCACAAACGACCCAGACTCCTCCCAAATTCCTGATTCACACTTCAATACCAGTGAAACATCACAGTGCCCAATTCCTCTTCGTCGCTCTACTCACACTCACAAGCCTCTGAATCGACTTAGTCTGTTTTCCTCTCTCACTCCCATTCTCCAAGCTTTTCTTTCAACTATCTCTAGTCATCGGGAACCTCAAACATACCACGAGGCAGTCTCTATACCTGCTTGGCAACATGCAATGGATGAAGAATTACAAGCCTTGAAGAAAACAAATTCTTTGGACCTAGTTTTGCCTCATAAGGGCACTCGACCTATCAGTTGTAAATGAGTTTACAAAATCAAAACTCTGGCTGATGACACCATCGACAGATATAAAGCACGTTTGGTTGCTCGTGATTTCCAATAGCAACATGATATTGATTATGATGAAGCTTTTGCACCAGTTGCCAAGATGACCACAATTCGTATTATCATTGCTATTGCGTCTATTCATTCATGGAACATCTCTCAGCTTGGTGTCAAGAATGATTTTCTGCATGATGATCTTTCTGAAAGTATCTATATGACACCACCACCGGGAGTTCAACACTCAGCTCGACAAGTCTGTCATCTTCGCAAGGCTCTCTATGATCTCAAACAGGCTTCCTACGCTTGGTTCTCTAAATTTGCCACTGCTATGTTAGCTTTTGGTTTTACTGTCAGTCTCTCTGATCCAACATTGTTTACTCACGCCTCCTGCACTATTCTACTCCTATATGTTGACGATATGATTATCATAGGAGGAAACTCTCGGTATATCCAAGAAGTCAAGGCTTATCTGAATACGCAATTCGAAATGAAAAATCTCGGACCACTTTGATACTTCCTAGGCCTTGAAGTTGATCACTCTTCCAGAGGATACATCTTATCTCAACAGAAGTTTATCACTGAGATACTTGACCGTGCTGCTCTAATAGATGATCGCATTGTCGTAACTCCTATGGAAATAGATGTTAGACTGAGTCCTCAGGAAGGACAAATCCTACCCGATCCTTCTAGATACAGACAACTATTTGGAATGTTAGTTTGTCTCACCATCAGTCGATCAGACATCTCTCATGCTACTCACATCCTCAGTCAGTTTATTTCGCAACCACGATGTTGACGCCAGGAAAATCCTGACCTCAAAATTTGGACCTTTGCAGCCGGAGGCTACTAGCCCAGCTGTCCGACGATATGGTCAAGCTGGCGACTACGAGGAAGCTAGGAGAGCAACAACAATAGGACCCCAGGTGCTGCGGCAGGGAGGTCCCACCACGTACCCGGAAGCTCAAAGGAGTCTTCCCCTCCACAACCAAGAATGGCCGAGCAGGGTACGAGGAAGGCACCGGCTTGGCTAGCAAGCAAGGGTGACGGGCTCGAGAATTCGGAAATCGGGATCCAAAAGCTCAAGCACAGGTGTCAATCCAAGTACCCCTGGGGTCCAATTTATAGGCAACCAAGGGGTAGGGGGGTTTTATAGCCCAGCCCTAACCTGGCGACATACGGGATACTCGGCATGTATCTCCGACCATAGTCGCCCATCTGGCGAGTATTAGTTGCTGCTCGCACAAGCCGGGCCAATACTCGCGCAGGTCTTCTGTGGCTTGCCGGGCACCTGGGGCGACATACGGGATACTCGGCACGTATCTTCGACCATAGTCGCCCATCTGACGAGTATTTAGCCAATACTCGCCAAGCCCTCTTTTGCTCCTGCTGGCTGATTTGTCTGCCTCTTTGACTTTGACCTCTGCCTACGTGGCCTTGAGTGGGTCCTACCCTCGGAGAATAAGGGTTATACACACGGGGCACCCACTATGCGTCTCTCCTTCGCACCTTGCGATACATTCGCAGTACAAGAACAAGATCTCTATTTTTCGACTCAACCTCTCCTCTGGAACTTCGTGCCTATTCCGATGCTAATTGGGCTGGTAACATATCTGATCGCAAGTCTACCACTGGGTATTGCATATTTCTTGGTAACTCTCTAATTTCCTGGAAATCCAAGAAACAAGATGTCATATCTCGCTCTAGTACTGAAGCTGAGTACCGTGTCATGGCTACCACTGCTGCAGAAATAACTTGGCTATGTTGTTTGTTGCAAGAATTACAGACTACTATTTCTGTTGCTACACCACTCTACTATGATAATACTAGTGACATACAAATTGCTTCAAATCCAGTCTTTCATGAGCGTTCTAAACACATTGAAATTGATTGTCACTACGTTCGACAGCAGTTTCTCAATAAATGTTATCTCTCCGCCTTATGTTCCATCTGCTTCCCAGATAGCTGATTTTCTTACCAAGTCTCACTCAGTCAAGCGACACAAATTTCTGATTCGTCAGCTCTCCTTAATCGACATATGTGATAATGCTGTTCCTTGATCGTTGAGCCGCTCTTCAAACTTCTACCTCAACCGATATAAATTTGAAGGGGGGGGGGGGGGGGGGGGGGGGGGAGGGGGGGAGGGGTGTTAAAACCATTCTTATTATTATATAGAAAGGCCCACTATTTAGGCCCATATTGTAAAGTCCATTTAGTCTCTTTAGTCCCACATCTCTATTCCGCTTTTATGTAACCTCTCTCCCTCTTATAAATATTCCTTCTTGGGATGAATAAATGTTACATTCTCTATTCACTCCAACTTTTTTAAATAAAAGCTACAGATCAATCACAAAATATCAATGTAAGTCCATGGAGAGAGCTCAATGTAGATAACCTTCGTGTTGACACAGAATTACGAAAGAATATTAATAACTATAATCCAAACGATAGAGAAAAGTTCGACGATGGTATTTGCATAAGAAAATGTTTAAACATAAAAATCATAAGTTCCCAGGAAAGGTTTTTAAAAATGAGAAATGAAGATTTGTTCGTACGTGATTTCAAGAATACAATTATTGGCTTGAGTATAACATTTATAATGAACAAAAAAAGATTGATTACTTGCCTACCATACTCCTCTTCGATGCTTCATGTTCTGAAAGCATCTCATGATTTTTTGTTGTCAATGCTAGAGAATACATATTTTTCAATGTATGTCATTAGACACGCATTCATCTAGTCATCATCCATCTGATTGCGTAATGATGTTTTGATAATTTTCATCGCAGAGAAATATTCTTTCTACACTTGCAATTGCAACATGTAAAAGTAGGGTCAATTTCACGAGCAAATACATAAACTGGTAAAGAACATTCTTCTTCAATTCTACTAACTTTTGAGCAAATCCTCCAAGTCCTTTCACATATGAGAATTTTTTGCTCTAGCGAATGTCTAAAATACAACTTTCAAGTTAATTACCAAGTTCCATTAGGTCAATTGGAGAAAATTACAACAAATAATGTTCAATGAACCGAATTAATTTCTGCTTATTAAATGCTGAAAAGTCATTACTTTGATCTAAACATGACACATACATAAAAGTAATTTCGCGTTCACCCCATCAAATCGACTGCTTAGCCCAGTAAATCGCATATCAATGACAACATAAAACAATTCAACATGATACAAGTGAATGTTCGTATTATTTTCATATTTGCGTCTTGATTTTCCTAAAATTATAAATCTGTCTTCCATATTTGGAACAATATCATAATTTTTTTGCAAAAGATAGTTACTTCATTTAATATAGAGTCTCATCCATTTGTTTCACATTGCTTTGAAATTTTTGACAATATTCATAGCATTTACAAGATCTTGATCTTTCCAATTTGTAATGCTTGCGACAAGTCATTGATAATCCCTAAAATGACTTTCATTAAATGAGTCAAAAGCACAAATTCAAAATATTGCATAGCATTTATGCTTTGAAAGATTGTCTTCATCTTCAATGACTTCAACCACATCAATCACCGAGGAGAAACAACAAATTAAATTCAAGAGAATTCTATAATGAGAGTGTCCCCTGCCCTTGTGAGTGTTCTTTCTTGATTCAAGTTTTTTCCTGCTACAACTTGAAACGGTGCTCGAAGCATCCGAGTGAACATCAAGTTTGGAATGAACTACCCGTTGCCCCCAGCGGGGGTATTTATAGGCGTAACCCTAAATCCCCGACGACCCGTTAACGGACCCGTTAGGGTTCCGTTAATTATACGATACACGTGCTAAATATACCTTAACATTCTCCTCCTATATTGTAGCAATTGTATCACATAACGGGTTAAACAAAACATATAAGTTAGATAACGACAGAATGAGTTTCAGATTAAAACAACAAGAGTTTTAGATCAAACATCTAAACTCAAACAGGTTCCAAACATGCAAAAGCTAAAGCAGAAGCAAGAACAGTAATCTGAAAAC
Organism: Dactylorhiza incarnata; assembly: GCA_033032865.1. Lineage (NCBI taxonomy): Eukaryota > Viridiplantae > Streptophyta > Magnoliopsida > Asparagales > Orchidaceae > Dactylorhiza > Dactylorhiza incarnata. The sequence continues at coordinate 2,436,405 of JAWHQI010000046.1, read as the reverse complement.
AAAAACTCAAACAGGTGACGGGTCGGTCTACTCAAACAGCAGATCATCTCCATCTATGTCGAAATCCACTTTCTCTCCTCCAGACTCCAATTGATCTGCATTTAAACATTTGAATGTCATGAGAACAAAACTCAATGAATCCATACATATGCATATCAAAAGTTAAGTTATTAGTTCTTACAAGTTTTGAACATAATACTCTAACTAGGAAGAAAGACTCACAGGTCCGCATCTCTTATCTAATTTACACAAAATTAGAAATTTGGTTTCATAGAACCAAGCTATGTTCCTTCGATTATTAAGATTATTACCAAACGTTTCACAATTGTATTATATCATCAAGTTTGGAATGATACAACAAGCTGTGACCAATATATCATCAAGTTTGGAATGATATAAGTAATGATCTTAATATCAGGAAGCATATCAGCAACTTTAGTACTCGTTTTTGGAATGATACTCAATTCAGCCTTTGAAAAGAAGTAGTTGTGTAAGTCATCAAGTTTGGAATGACTAGCAACTAAACAATCTCAGGCTTCATCAAGTAACATCTGGAATACTTCAGTGTACTCAGTCTAGATGCGTGAATGTAGGCATACTCGGTTCTAAAATCTTAAACAAACATAGGTATTAAGTCCCACTAAATAGACTTTAATCCCATATCCCCCGATGTTTTAGATGTAAGAACCTTGCATAAGCCCTTGGTAAGGACATATGCTACATTATCTTTTGATCTCACGTCCAAGAGGGAAATGATCCCTTGACTGATGAGATAGGTCAACCAGGCCTGTTTCATCCGTAGTTGCCTTCGCTTACCATTGAACAGGGAATTAGTTGCAATGGTTTTTGTGGCTTGATTGTCACAAAATATCGAGATAGAGTTCATTTTCAGACTCGTCATTGGAATATCCATAACCAAATCTCTGACCCACTCTGCTTCTTCGGCAGCTGAAGCAAGAGCATAGAGTTCGGATTCCATAAAGGATAGTGCTATACACGTTTGTCTCTTAGATTTCCAAGCTACTGCGGCTCCTCCTAGGGTAAACACATAACCACTAGTGGACCTACTATCACCAATGTCTGAGCACCAGGAGGCGTCAGAGTACCCTTCAAGCACAGGAGGGTGTCCACTGTAACATAAAGCATACTGCTCAGTATACTTTAAGTATCTCATTAGCCTTTCCAAGGCGTCCCAGTGGTCCTTTCTATGGTTACTAGTGAATCTACTCAACATGCCAACCGTAAATGCTATGTCGGGTCTTGTGCAGGTAGTAGCATACATGAGACTGCCAATGAGTTTGGAGTAATCCAACTGTCTAATAGGTGAACTGTCATGAGGTTTCAGTCTATTATTATAGTTGTATGGAGTCTCAATCTTCCTGCACTTATCATAACCCCACTTTTCTAATAGAGTTAGGATGTAGTGACTCTGGCTGAGGGTGATTCCCTTATCCGTAAAGTTCACTTCCATGCCTAGGATGGTCTTCACCACACTTAAGTCAGTCATGCTAAATTTTGACTTCAAGGTAACCTTAACGTCTTCCACCTCAGACTGATCAGTACCCAGAATTAGCATGTCATCAACATACAAGCAGATTATAACGACGGAGTGAGGACTTGTCCGTATGTACAGACATTTATCTGAAAGGATGGATTTAAAATGCAGGCCTTTTACGCAAGTGTTAAACTTCTCATGCCATAGCTTTGGTGCTTGCTTCAATCCGTAAAGTGACTTAATCAACTTACAAACCTTGGTTTCTAGACCTTGTACGACAAACCCTTCAGGTTGACGCATGTAGATCTCTTCAGTTAGATCTCCATTTAAAAATGCAGTCTTAACATCCATCTGATGAACGACGAAACGTTCAATAGATGCGATAGCGAGAAGAACCCTGATCGTTGCAATGTGACAAACAGGTGAGTAGGTATCAAAGTAGTCAACTCCACTCACTTGAGTGAAGCCTTTGGCAACAAGACGTGCTTTGTACTTAGCGATACTCCCATCTGGATTCAGTTTCTTCTTAAGAACTCACTTGCTCCCAATGGTCTTAGCTCCTTTGGGTAGGTCAACTAACGTTCAAGTGTGGTTTTCCATGAGAGAGTGCATCTCATCATCAATGACTTCTTTCCATAACAGGGAATCCCTGGATCGCATCGCTTCCGTATAGGTGGATGGATCAGCTTCAACGTGGTAAGTCACAAAATCTGTACCGAAGCTTTTAGGAACACGTTCCCTATTAGATAACCTAGTGGACTCTAGGGCACTAGTGTGAACTGGCTCAGTGTCAGGGAGTCGTAGTTCCGTCCCAACGAGGGTATCAGAACTGGTGTCTGGCAGACCGGGAAGAGTCAAGTTCTTATCTCTAAGAAACTTATCCTCAAAGAACACAGCATCTCTAGACTCAATGACCGAGTTGGTAGAGAGATCTAGAAATCGGTCTGCAGCACTATCCACCGCACATCCTAAGTAGACACAAGTGTTCGTCTTAGGTCCTAACTTAGATCTCCTTATGTCAGGTATCCTAACATAGGCGATACAACCCCAGGTTTTGAGGTGATCAAATCTGGGAGGTCTCTTAAACCAAAGCTCACACGGGGTTTGCTTCAAATTAGCATGAGGAACCAAATTTAGGATGTGATTCGACGCGAGGGCTGCTTCTCCCCAATAAGCGGCAGGCATACCGACAGTTAACAACATAGAATTCAACATTTCTGTTAAAGTTCTATTTTTCCGCTCGGCAATACCGTTTGACTGAGGCGAATAAGGGGCAGTGGTTTCAGGTATTATGCCATGGTTGGCAAGAAAATCCCTAAACTCACCCGAGACGTACTCACCTCCTCGATCACTCCTAAGTCGTTTAATTTTCAAATCCAATTGGTTCTCAACCCTATTTTTGAAAGTTTGAAATTTTTCAAAAGCTTCATCTTTTGATTTTAAGAGATAGATGTGAGTATATCTAGAGAAGTCGTCGATAAATGTTATTAGGTACTTCCGACCATCACGTGTGACAAAATTTTTGTAGTCACAAATGTCGGAGTGTATCAACTCTAGTAAACGTGTACTCCTAGACACCTGACTGAATGGTGTTCTAGTTATCTTAGTTTGAGCACATATCTCACATTTGTCGAATTTGGTTTTAGTGTCTAAGGGGATGTTGTGAGTTCTAGCTAGCAGGAGTAATTTTCTATAGTTGACATGTCCTAGTCTTACGTGTAGAGTCTTAGGATCAATCAAATTAGAACTAACCTGATTAACTACTTCGTGTGCTAGACTCAGACGATACATTCCGTTGACTACGTACGCACAACCAAAATAATGTGAGTTAACCATTAAGGTCACCCTACCACCACTAATGTTAAAGGACATACCCGCATCGCTTAACAAACTAATCGATATTAAATTAACAGCTAATGTAGGAATGTATTTAACATCTTTCAAAATTAAATGCGTACCTGAAGAGAGGAGCAGATCCACGGTCCCGGTCTGGAGTACCTTAGCAGTGGCTCCATTTGCCACTGTAACTGTCTCAGAGGCTGGAGTGGCATCCTTCAGCAGTGCGGAGTTGTTGCAGACGTGGCAAGTCGCCCCCGAATCCAACCACCAGTCAGTACTGGCCTGAACGTTCCCAACTTTGGCAACAAAGTGGGAGGGCGCAGTCTGATGGAGCATGTGTGCTCTGTTATCAGGCTTTTGTGGGTTAGCATCGGGCTTCTTTGGTTGCCTGCACTCAGAAGCGCAGTGACCCCACTTGTTGCAGTTGTAGCACTTGCCTTTGAACTTCTTGATCTTCTTGCTGGTGTCTACGACTGCGGGTGCACTGGGGGGAGGTCGAGTCCGATCAGATCGAGGCTTCCTCTTCGGGTGTGTGACCATATTAGCAGCAGATTGCTGCTTGCTCACCACCTCCTTAACATGCTTCGTCCGATTCTCATCCTCAATGCAGATGAACCGCTTGAGTTCTTTCAGACTGACCTGAGTCTTCTTGCGATACATCTCCGTCTTGAAAGAGTACCATGCTGAGGGGAGCTTGTAGATGATGGCACCGCAACGAACCCATCTGGCAGAGTGATACTTTCACTGTTGAGCTTGGCCACCAAATTCTCCAGGTCTGCAATCTGGGGAAGGATTTCCCTGTCCTCTGTGAAGGTGAATCCCATGAACTTGTCCACCAGATGCGTCTTGGACATGTTCTCCTCCTCTTTGAACTGATCTTCCAGCGCATTCTAGATCTCTTTCGCTGTCTTCAGTGTCCCAAATGTCTCGGCCAGTGAATTGGAGAGACAATTCAAGAGATAATCGCGACAAAAGTCTTCGTCGCTGATCCACTGTGCCTCATCATCTCCTCCTTTGACATCTGCGAGATCAGACTGCAGTGTATAAAAAATATTCAAATATTTCATACCAAACTGCGTATTCCGCTTCCGGGCACTGAACTCTGAGTGGGAGAACTTCTCCAGCTTTATCAACGGCACAGGAGAGGACAGACTGCTGCTCTTCGAAAGCGAGGCCATCTGGAGGTGGCGGCTGAAACACGGAAGAACAGACCTCCACAAGCAAAATGGGCTATCGCCTGGCGGTAGCTCTGGCGGTAGCTCTGGCGGTAGCTCTGGCGGTAGCAGCAGGGGAGGTTATCGCCTGGCGTTACCGCTAGCGCAGGCGGTAGTGGCGGCAGTTATGCGCACGAACCGCTCTTCCAGAGGCGGGAATGGCGGCGCGTTCTCCTCTGCGGCAGTGGATGGCGGCTCTTCACTTCACGGCGATCTGGAATCGATGGACTGCACGAATGACACACTGGATCACAGCGGCAGCGCAACACTCCACGGCGATTGGTTCGGCTTCACGCACAGGATCTAGCGGACGGCAAGTCAACCGGGAAGAAGAAGAGCGGCAGGGGGCGGACTCCTTCTCGCACAGGATCTAGCGGACGGCAAGTCGACCGGGAAGAAGAAGAGCGGCAGGGCGCGGACTCCTTCTCGCACAGGACCGACGATCTTCTCCGATCTCGACCCTCTAATCGACCGATCGGGAGAACGTAGTCAAGAGATCGCGATTGTCCCCGGTTGTCGCAGGCAACGTCGTCGATGGGAAGAATCGCTGCAGGAACCGGAAGAAAGGACGGCGCGGGATCTCCTTGCGAGCGACGGTGAGAGCGCGATCAGCCTTCGTCTCCTTCCTTCCTTCACGCGATGAAGACGCAGGCGAGCAGCGAGGGCTACTTCGCAACCCACGAAGAACAGCGATACGCGATTGGGAGGAAGGGAGGAGCGGTTACGAGCTGCGTCTCCATGCTTCCTTGAATCGACGGGAAGCACTACGACGTTTTTCCGATCAGGAAGAGCAGGGAGCAGCGGTTACAGGGAGAAGAAAACCACACGGGAGGGGGGGGGGGGCTAAGGGTTCACGAGCGGTTTCAACTTCGAGAATGAAACGGTGCTCGAAGCATCCGAGTGAACATCAAGTTTGGAATGAACTACCGTTGCCCCCCAGCGGGGGTATTTATAGGCGTAACCCTAAATCCCCGACAACCCGTTAACGGACCCGTTAGGGTTCCGTTAATTATACGATACTCGTGCTAAATATACCTTAACACAACTTCACTATTGTAGAGTTCTTCAAAAACTTTTGCAAACTGTTTTTCTCGAAAAAAGTCTGTACACTTGCATGATACTCCAACAATATTTGTTATATGCGTTACCGAGCTAAAAAAGGAGCGTATCTTGGGGGTGCTAAGTGCAAAAAATCACATTAACTAGTTGAATAGATTGTAAAATCCAATCTTCTTCGTTGACGTAGATCGAACGGCTGAGAAGAAATGGAGAAGTCTAATTTACGTGATTCTCTGTTGCCCAGTGTGTTATCCTCTATTATCCGCTCCGCCGAGTGCCGCTCGCCCTAGGTTTCTTCCTTCCCCTTTCTCTGTCTTCCCCGCTGATTACTTTTCACTTCTCAGCAGAAAATCGGAGCATTATTCCTCATCCATTCTAACTTCTCAGGCCTCGACTCTTCGCGTATCCGGCCCTCGATTTCTCAGTACGCACTCTGATTTCTATCTCTCTATTATTCACCAGGGGCTCGCTGTTAATTATATTTTTTAGGCTTTTACCGATTTGTTCTCTTTAGCCTTTACTTAAGTTACTGCGTTATATGAATATGTATATTCGTCTGTTTTCAGCATCGATCCATTGCATGGTGCACTCGGTTCCTTGGAATTGGTGATCGTGGAAAAAAAATACTATTTTGTAGTAGAAGCGTCTCCTCGTAGATCAGCTCAAAATAAAATAGCATTGAAACGCGATCCTGCAAGATGAAGAGCATTAACAATCTTATTCCTGATTTGTCAGATTAGGAAGACATTTTACCTTGGATATTTGCTTATTTCAATATTTTTTTAATCACCCATGCATGGTTCATGGTTCAAGTAGGATCTGGGTTGGCCTTGCTTTGTTTGTTTTAGTTATTTTAGGATTTAGATAGCTTAGGTGTGTTGGGTTTGTATTCCGAAGTTATGATATGGATAGTTAGAATGCATTATTCGGTACTGTGATGCAGAGCAGATTTACGCGGATTATTTAGAGCAGCGAGATCGACAGCGGTGACATACTGCTCGTACTTGATGTGTGGTTGCGCTAACATTTACTTTCTTCGTACCTGTTTTTTTTGTTTAATTGTCTGCCGTGTGTTATGTTGGACTGTGCGTGTTAGTTATTCATGTGTGTGTGCGACCGCCCTTTGGTATTTAGGGTCATTTTGTTGTCTTGTTGAGGAATTTTGATATCTTCCAAAGAAACAAGAACTCCCTGGAGGTTCCAGATTGGGGTATTTCCGTGTGATTTCCCCTGTATTTTCTTTGTGGATTCTAGGATCAGGCTCATTTCCTGTGCGTGGATGCTGTTCCAGGCGGATCCCTGGCTTGTCTACACTAAGTGATATAAGAAACGGTGCGATGCCATGGCAAACAGTGGCGATGGGCGGCATGCACGATCACGACGTTGACGCTCCATGGGGTGCGGATCTGCCGACCGTTAACCAGAGGGTTGAGCGGATGCTTGGTCGGGTGGAGGACAATGTGAACCTACAGTTGCAGGAGATACGCGTGATGCTCGCAGATTTGGGTGTCAAGGCGAGAGCTCCGTGCTATGGCGACATGCGGGATCCAGATCTGGGTCGCCGTCGACCTGATTTTCCTCGCCATCCGGTACGCCCCCTTACTGCGACCATCGATGAGGAGGACGACGAGGAGGATGACGAGGATGGTGGTTTTGGTGAACTCCTTAGCGCCCATTGAGGGCGACATCCCTATCACAATCATGACGACTTCCGCTTGAAGGCAAACATCCCGTCGTTCGCGAGGAACATGAATGTCGAACACTTTATGGACTGGATTTCGGTGGTGGACCGGTTCTACGGCGTCTTCGATTAGCCAATGACAGATAACGAGTCAAAATGGTGGCCTATCACCTAAAGGATGGTGCGTCGGCTTGGTGGGATCAACTGCAAACAAACCGCCAGCGGCAAGGCCTCACCCTGTGTGAACTTGGCGGCGAATGATGCAACTTTTGAAAGGTCGATTCTGCCCCCTGACTATGAACAGTTCCTGTTCCAAAAACTTCAGAATTGCAAGCAAAATCGTTGCTCTGTTGCCGATTACACCGCAGATTTCTTCTGGTTATCCACCGCAATAATCTACAAGAATCGGATTCAGAACAAGTTTCACGGTTCGTCAACAGACTGGACTTCGTAATACAAGATCGTACTCCTTCAGATTGTTCATTCTGTTTCTGAAGCTCACAATATGTCCCCCAAGATGGAGTATCAATTGGGCAAATCCACTGCTCGTCAAGCACACACCAGCCATGATACTCGTGACGATGCGTTTACAACACCGCATCCACCCCGTCCATCTACTGTCGATCCCTCCAATAAGCCTCAACTGGGGCGGGATGCAGTGAATAATCCTTATGTTAAACCGACGAGAGACAAATGCTACCGATGTCATGAAGTGGGACATCGTTCCAATGTGTGTCCAACGCGGAAACCAATCCATTTCGTGGAACAAGAGGACCCGCCAGAGGACCCCTCTGTTGAAGATGAAGAGGAGATTGATGAATATGTCGGTCAGGACAGTGACGACGAAATTTCTTGTATCGTCCAGCGGGTTCTCTATGCACCTCGACAGGAATCTTCACAGTGTCACAACATATTCCGCACCAAATGTACTATCCACAACAAGGTGTGCGTGTTGATTATTGACAATGGGAACGCAAATAATTTTGTCTCCTTGGCATTGGTGAATCCCTTGAAGTTACCAACTGAACCGGACCCTTCACCTTATTCTATTGCATGGATTCAGAAAGGTGGGGAGGTTCGAATCACCAAGGTTTGTAGGGTTCCTCTTTCCATGGGCCGCTCCTACCATGACGAAGTCAAGTGTGATGTGGTGGACATGGATTGTAGCCACCTCTTACTCGGTCGTCCATGACAGTATGGCGTCGACGCCCTCCACAAGGGCCGCATCAATACTTATCTCTTCAATTGGCACGGGAAGAAAATTACCTTTTTACCAGGTTCGGGATCGGAATCGCCGGCCAGTGGTGTACAACCCGTCCTCCTTGTCAGTGGCCCTGAGTTCCTTACCTCCATCAAAGATCCCAATGCAGGCGATGTTTTCATGTTGGTGATTAAAGGCCCGACCACCGACGAAGTTCTTCCCGCCCCCTCGGGCGACCTTCAGCTTATGTTGAAGGAATTTCATGACATCATACCGAACGATTTGCCCAAGGCTCTTCCCCCTTTGCTTACAATGATTCCAAAGAAAGATGGCAGTTGGAGGATGTGTGTTGATAGCCGCGCCATCAACAAGGTGACCGTAAAATACAGGTTCCCCATTCCACGGTTTGACGACATGCTAGATCAATTGGGTGGAGCACGGGTTTTTAGCAAGTTGGATTTGCGGAGCGGCTACCACCAAGTCCGTGTTCGTAGTGGAGATGACTGGAAAACGACATTCAAGATGTCGTTCGGCTTGTATGAGTGGCTCATTATGCCCTCTGGTATGTCCAATGCACCAATCACGTTTATGCGGATGTTGTCGCATGTTCTAAAGTCGTTTGTTGATCGGTTTGTGGTTGTCTATTTCGATGACATCTTGATTTATAGTCGGGATAAAGAATCTCATTTGACCCATCTCCGTTTTGTGCTCTTCACCTTGCGTGATGCCCAACTATATATCAACTATTAGAAATGCACCTTCCTGGAGCCTCGCTTGGTTTTCTTTGGTTTTGTTATCTCGGCGGAAGGACTCCTTGCGGATGAAGAAAAAGTGAAAGCTATCACATAGTGGCCTACCCAGACCTCGGTGATGGAGGTTCGTAGCTTCCATGGATTCGCCACATTCTATCTCCGTTTGTGCAAAATTTCAGTAGCATCTTGGCACCACTCACAACATGGCTCAAGTAAGGGAACTTCCACTGGGATGAAGCCGCTGAAAACAATTTTTAGTTCATTAAAGACCGGCTGTCCACAACCCCTGTACTTGCTCTTCCTGACTTCAATAATGTCTTCGCCGTGGAATGTGGTGTCTGCGAATTTGGGGTTGGTGTTGTATTGTTGCAAGAGGGTCGTCTGGTTGCATTTATGAGCGAGAAACTCAATGAGGCGCAACAAAAATGGTCGACTTACGACCAAGAATTTTGTACACTATTCTGGGAGCTGAAAGTTTGGGAGCCATATTTAATTCAGCGCTAGTTCGTCCTCTATTCCAATCATCAAGCGCTCCGGTACGTCAATAGCCAAAAGAAGCTTGATAAAATGCATGCACGATGGATCGTCTACATTCAAAAATTTGTCTGTCATTCAACATAAATTGGGTTCTCAAAATCGCGTGGCGGACGCCTTAAGTCGGCGGGCTACACTTCTAATCACGCTCCGCCACGAGATTCTTGCATTTGATGGTCTCAAGGAGCTATGCATTGATGATGAGGATTTTCACTCTATTTGGGATACTTGCCAGGAGGGTAAATCTGATGGCAAGTTTCACTTAGAGGACGAGTTCCTTTTTCGGGGCACTCGGTTGTGCATCCCCTGAATTTCTTTACGCGAGAAGCTCATTCGAGATTTGCATGGAGATGGTTTGACGGGGCATTTTGGCCGTGATAAAATAGTCGCTCATCTCGAGGATCGTTATTTTTGGTGGCAGTTAAAGCGGGACGTCGCAAAGTTTGTCGCACGGTGTGCCATACTACCATTTGCCCAATCACCATGGGAAACGCCCAAAACACGAGATTGTATACGCCACTCCCCATTCCTGCCGCTGTTTGGGAAGATCTGTCCATGGATTTTGTCCTCGGCCTACCCCGCACACAACGTGGCATGGACTCTGTCTTCGTGGTGGTTGACAGATTTTCCATGATGGTACACTTTATTGCTTGCCGCAAGACATCTGACGCTTCTCATGTAGCAAAATTGTTCCCTCGGGAGATCGCGCGCCTTCACGGTGTTCCGAAATCCATCACTTCGGACCATGACACCAAGTTTCTTTCTCATTTTTGGAAAACATTGTGGCGAATGTTCGATATGTTTCTAAACTTTAGCAACACAACTCACCCTCAATCAGATGGCCAAAAGGAGGTCGTGAATCGGTCTTTGGGAAAATTGATTCAGAGCATTTGCGGCGACAAACCCAAGCAGTGGGATAATGCTTTAGCTCAAGCGGAGTTTGCCTTAAATAGTGTTGTGAACCGGTCCACCGGTAAGGCGCCCTTTGCCATTGTGTACGCTCAACCACCACGTCAAGTTGTGGATTTAATTCGTCTTCCACTTGGCCCGGGGACGTGTATATTTGCAGAGAAGCTGGCCGAATAATTACAGGCAGTGTAGGCGAAAGTTACCCAGCAGTTAGCTAAATCTAATGTTTCATACAAAGCGGCAGACGACTTACATCGCCGCCACAAGGTTTTTGCGGTCAATGATATGGCCATGGCATTCCTTCGTAAATCACGGCTTCCTACGGGCACCTACACCAAGTTGCAGCCCTGTGATGCAGACTAAAATCTGTAATTGATTTTAAAAAGTTATTTTTGTGCTCAACTTAAAATTTGGTGGTGAAATCAAGACTTCTCGAGCTTTGACAGGCAATAGATTAATCAAAAGTTTTGTAAGGTCGCACAAGTGACTAACATTTGTCCGCATTAACCTATATATCTAAATCGTCCACAGGTTTCTCAATAAGGAAAACAACAACAATGACATCAAATTAACGGCAAATAGAGGCAAGATTAAATTGGGCAAACAAGCTCTGAAATTACTAAACTTTCACATGCATTCATGAAAATGGACTAAGTGTATTCGAGTGGTGAAATGAGGTGAGAGGTATACCAATGTCGCGAGGAGTTGGTTGTTGGCGGGGTGTTGGTGTATCCAGGCCGGGAAATCAGGAGGCGAGGGCTCTTGTAGCGGAACCTGCGGCGGCTGCCAACAGGAAACAAATTTCCTGCTGCTGGCGTCGGGAAGCAGCAGGGAGGGCGGAGCTGGCCTCGTCGACGAGTCAAACGGCAGATCCAGAAGTGGACGCCGAGATCGTCGGAGGCCTCATGTGGCGAAGATGGAGCGAGAAGAGCTGGCGTCGGGAGAGGTTTTGGCGCGGTGTGCGGGCAATACCGAGAAACAGAGAATATTTCTCCGTTTCTCGATTCTTTTCCCGTCGTTCCCCGTCCTAAACCCGCAGAAGTCTTTTTAAAAGATAACAGGGAGGGAGGTTTCAATTAGCCATCAATTAATTAGATTTTTAAAGGATCTTAATGGCAGAGTTTCAAATGGCTTAATGGCAGGGGGTTTCAAATGGCAGAGTTTCAAATGGCTTAATGGCAGGGGGTTTCAAAAAGGCTTAATAGCAGGGGGTTTCAAATGCATACTTGAATGTGATTTGGAATCTAAATGACTTGATATTAAATTTGAAATTAAAGTTCAATAATTAATTTACATTTCAGATTTAATAATATTTAAAAAATTTCATTCCTTGCTTGCCCAGATTAATCCTACTCCTAATTTGACGGACCAATTTATTTAAGATCTTATTGGCCGGTCACACCAATAAGTCGCACGAACGATTGCGCAAACGCGGCACAACACTAACAAAAACATGGGAAGGAAAATACAAATAGGCGCGACGACATGCGCTACACAAATAAGTAAATAAATGCAGTAAAATAAATATCGATGCAATTTAGGTTGCATCACCCTGCAAGTTTGGTCTTTGTCGCGTATTGAAAAAGCTCAACGACAATGCGCATGTCATCGATTTATCGTTTCATCTTAACATCTCAAACACGTTCAATGTTGCTGATCTCTCGACCTATCGGTTTCTGAATGAGGAGCTCTATCCTGAAGATGCCTCGAGGACAAGTCCTTTCGACGTGGAGGGGACTGATGTAGAGAAGATTTCCGTGGATTATTTGGAGCAGCGATCGACAACGGCGGCATAAATCTTTTCATATCTGATGTGCAATTGCGCTAACAGTTATTTTCTTCGCACCCATTTATTTTGTTTCATTGTCCGTCGTGTATTATGTTGGACTGTGCGTGTTAGTTATTCCCATGTCTGTGTTGTGCGTGCAACTGCCCTTATGGTTGTTTTGTTGTCTTGTTGGGGACTTTTGATATCTTCCAAAAAAACAAGAACTCCCCGGAGGTTCCAGATCGGGGTATTTCCTTGTGATTTCCCCTCTATTTTCTTGGTGGATTCCAGGATCAAGCTCATTTCCTGTGCATGGACGTTGTTTCAGGCGGATCCCAGGCGTGTCTACAGTCTACACTATACTGGAATGATTTAGGTACAAAAATAGAAACAACACAAACGAAGAAAAAGGTTATAACTAGGAAATGTGATATGGATGTAGTTCATGTCGTCCGTGGCAATCGTGTGCCTCATACGATCCTTCCGGCGCTCGATCCTACGTGTTGCCTCTCCTCTCGCTTGAACTGCACCCTGCCTCCAATGCTAGTTTATGCCGATCTCAACAATGCCACTCTATTCTTCCTGCACCGTGCCGGCCCTGCTCCCACGTGCATGCCCCACAGCTCCGTTCCATGGTGCCCTTCGGCCCTGCACCCACAAGCGCCACTACCACCTGTGGATCCGACCATTTCCAATCGCCTCGATGTTAATGAGGCATCAATCACCTTGCTCCAAGCCTTCATGCTGCAGATGGAAACTAGGTTTGATACCCTCCTCGCCTACCGAGCGAGTGCCTCCTCGACCTCCAACGTGGAGTTCCCGTTGCTTCTTGGCGCGCATCCAGACCTTCCACTGGATCCCGTTCCACCGTCGGCGGGCTACCCTCCAGCTCACAGTTCGTTCGACGTTCCTTCCTTCAACGACACTGACCCCATAGGGTGGATTGCCCGCGCGGAATAATTTTTTGACATTCACCTGACTCCGAAACCACAAGAGGTTGCTACGGCTCTCATCGACATGGAGGGGTCAGCCCTCCATTGGGTCCGCTGGCTGCGCTAGAACAACCCTTCACTCTCTTGTGCGGAACTCCAACATGACTTCATCCTCCGGTACGATGTTCGCTACTCAGGGACAACAGTTGAATGTTTGCGTGGTGTCCGCCAATCAGGCCTCCTTGACAACTTCATCGACGAAGTCATTGCCTTGGCAACGACGCATGTTCCTGACTTACCTCCAGATCATTACTTGGGTTTTTTCTTGCAGGGGCTCCTTCCCTAGATTTGGTCCCGCCTTCGCACTCACAACCCCTGGACGATTGTTGATGTCATGGATCTAGCCTGCTAGGCGGAAGCGAACTTCAATGTCACCCCAATCTAGATACCGGCCAGCCACCGAGGAGTTCTACGTCCCCACTGATTGCCTACCCTCTAACACCCTTCCGACCACTACCTCAGGTGCATATCGCGGCTCTCCCGCGTCTCATACCACCTCCCCTGCCGCTGAATGACCCCCAGATGACCAACCAAGAGTTCCACGATCTTCGCACTATGAGACTATTTTTTCGTTATAAACAACCATACTCCCCGACTCATGACTGTCCTCTGAAGGAACTCTGCATCACCATTGACGAGGAAGACTATGAGATCACCCTTGGGGATTTCGAAGCCTTAGAGGGCGATGACTCACCTGCTGCCACGGGTCTCCCTGCACGTTTGCATTGTCTCGAACTTCTGTGCTCTGCAGTTGGCGGCACCTCTGGACCCCTCTCCATGACGCTCACTAGTTCTGTGGTTGGCACTCCCTTGGCGTCGCTGATTGATAGTGGGGCCAATCACAATTTCATCTCCCCGCATTTTGCGACACGGCTCGACATTCATCCGTCTCCTTCGCCTCCTCTCGCTGTTTGTTTGGGCGACGACCACCGTACTACCATTGGGGGCCTCTGTACGGACCTGTACTGTACTTGACCGTTGCCCTGCCTCCTGCCCCCTCCACACAGATTTCTACTCTTTTGTGCTCGGTGGCCTTGACGTCATACTTAGCATCACGTGGCTTCTTACCCTCGGGGTCGTGTATGTCAATTGGCCTCACATGACGATGCACGTCTCTCAAGCGGGTGTTCCTTTCCCGTTGGCAAGGGAGACGTACCTTTCCCGTTGGCAGGGGAGGCGTACCTTTCCCGTTGGCAGGGGAGGCGTACCTTTCCCGTTGGCAGGGGAGGCGTACCTTTCCCGTTGGCAGGGGAGGCGTACCTTTCCCGTTGGCAGGGGAGGCGTACCTTTCCCGTTGGCAGGGGAGGCGTACCTTTCCCGTTGGCAGGGGAGGCGTACCTTTCCTGTTGGCAGGTACGAGCACTTGTAGATCCATATGTATGTGCACACAAATTTTAGCTATCTTTAATTTGATCAATCAAGCTTAATATGAGTCCTATGTGAGCTAAGCTTATTTGTTCATTAACCTGTTAATTCTGATCTGAGTTCAATTCTAGCTGAAAATTTTATATTTTTTTCAAGTGGAGTTCTAAGCAGTCAGTACCACCACTTATCATAATACATTTTCTTAATTGTTTATGCCGTGCCATTTTTTTTCCCTTCGAACATTAAAAATGCAGTACATACTTAACCTATGACTTGAGACTTGGAACTAATTAGCGTTCTGCAGTTTGTATGATTATAAAAGTTCATCCATTCCATTAAATGAACCATTGGTATGGTGAGTTGCTTTAGTTCAACATTCTAAAGCCATTGAGTGTGACTTGACGGATGCACAGTTTTCAGCCAACGACGACAATATTCCAATTGTCATAGGGATTTCCTATGTGTGATGTTTGGCGTCGGCAATACCTTCAACCACCACATGATCTCCTCCCATGCGAAAAGCGAAAAAAATAATAATATTTTAACTTTAATTTTAGGAGTGCAAGAAGGACAAATGACTTCATTATTAAGTTGAGTGATCAAGATATTTTTTACAGTGAGTGCTTTAAATATCTTGGATTGATAGTTCAAAAAGATGGAGGTGTTGATAAAGATGTGATACATAGAATCCAAGCAGGTTGGTTGAAGTGGAGAGGCGCGTCAGAGATCTTATGTGATCGTAAAGTACCATTAAAACTTAAAAGGCAAGTTTTACCGTACTGCAATTACAACAACAATGCTCTATGATTCTGAGTGTTGGGCAGTGAATTGTGTACATGAGCAAAAAATGGGAGTTGCGGAGATGAGAATGCTTAGGGTGGATGTGTGGACACACGAGACTGGATAAAATTAGGAATGAATGTATCAGGGATAAGACAGGAGTGACACCAATTGCAGAGAAGATGCGAGAAGCTCGACTAAGATGGTTTGGACACGTACAAAGGAGACCATTAGAGGCACCTATTAGGTGTTGTGAGAGTTTAGTCACTAGGCATGTTAAACAGGGGAGGGGTAGACCAATAAAGACTTGGAATGAGACTATAAGGAAAGACACGATGTACTTAGGCATTAGTGAGATTATGACTAAAGATAGGACACAATGGCGACAGAGGATCCATATAACCGACCCCACTATAGTGGGATAAAGGCTCGAGTGTTTTTGTTTGTATTATATTTTATTATAGATACATAATAGGCAGATAATAGATAATATATATTAGATATGGTTAATGGTCCTGATTATTTTGATATCCTCACGCTATAGTAACTCATTATTCTCATTTTATGTGTGTCTGTGCTTGTGTGTATGACTTTCCTCTGGAGAGTTGAGTCCAAGCTAGTACGGCTAATTTCAGAGTTGATTCTTCATTTTCTGCCAAAAGATTTCTTTTCTCATAAATCAGTCATGTTTTAGTCTTAATGTTCTGAATCTTAACACTATTCATTGAATGATGTTCTTTCTAATGAAAATATTGTCTTCTTTAAATTCTTCTTCCTGTTTCCTTGTTAACTAATTTCCCTTAAGGATTTTGAATAGGTTATAGTAGGAGATGACTTCATTGGATGCAACAAGAGCGGAGCTTGCTCTATTAGTCTTGTACCTTAACAAAGCCGAGGCTAGGGATAAGATTTGTAGGGCTATCCAATATGGGTCTAAATTTTTGAGCAATGGAGAGCCAGGCACTGCACAGAATGTTGACAAATCTACTAGCTTAGCAAGGAAAGTCTTTCGATTGTTCAAGGTTAGGTTTTGTTGAGAAACGATTGTTTTTTTTTTCCGGTGGTTATTGGGCGCTATAGTTGTTATTTTGTGGGCTTCACAGTTTGTTAATGATTTACATGCTCTGATAACCCCACCTGCTCAAGGGACACCTCTTCCACTCATATTACTTGGAAAGGTGCATGATTATTTTCTTCAATCATTATTGATAATATTTCACTTTCATACTGTGTTGACTCTAATTCAATGGTCATCGTGCAGTCTAAGAATGCTTTACTATCAACCTTCTTATTCCTGGATCAAATTGTTTGGGCTGGCCGAACTGGAATATACAAGGTTCGGGTGTTCAGCTTCCTCTACACCCCATCCCACTCTACTTGCAAATTGGATGAATAATTGATTATCAGTGTGATTTTTCAGAACAAAGAACGTGCGGAACTGATTGGCAGGATATCCCTTTTCTGCTGGATGGGTTCCTCAGTTTCCACCACCCTTATTGAGGTTCGAGCTTATTTTCTTTTTCTTCGGATATATTTGTATGTCCAAAATATTGTTTATTCAGAAAATTAACATTTGACTTTTTTGGAACATATTTGTTCCCTCTATATTAGCTCTCTCCTATTTGTGTGGTATTGTTGTACATAAAACTACTTTTGATGCTATTTTGTAAATATGCAAGATTTTTTTTTTACTCTTGTTATTTCCCCTTATATTTTCCTTGAAAGGGTAAAATCTTCATAAAAATCCAAGAAGGATTTGATTTTTTCCAGGCATGTAGGCTGTTGTACTCTAACATATAAATGCACAAATTCTTCTAGTACAGTTAGCAGAGCTCGGAAGATTATCAAACTCGATGAAGAAGTTGGAGAAAGAGCTGAAAGGAGAAGATAAATATAAAGTACCATTTCTTATTTGTAACACAGCTCAGACATCTTCTGGCTTGTATAATGCAATTACTAAATGCTTTTCACTTTTTTTTTCAAATTCAGAATCCACAGTATCTTGTGAAGGTTAGGCAATCTAATGAGAGGCTGATTTCTTTGATAAAAGCATCTATGGATATAGTGGTTGCTGCCGGGCTGCTTCAACTGGCACCCAAGAAGGTTACTCCTCGTGTTACTGGAGGTTTTGGCTTCGTAAGCTCACTCATTTCTTGCTACCAGGTACATAACCTAATGTTTCTTCAATTTATACTTTTTTTTTTGAATTTTTTGACTTCTTGATTGTTCTTTACTTTCCCCTCAAACCTTTGTTGCAGCTGCTTCCTCCCCTCGGGAAGTCAAAGGTAGTTTGAGAAGGTGAGATGAGCCCCCACTTATACTGTGTTTTTTTCCGTTAATACTGCTTCGGTTTTACTGCGCTTTAGGCCTTTCTTAACCTTTATCCGCTTGTTTGGCCAAAATTATCTTGTATTTAAATTTAGATTTAGGCCCCCGTATGTGATGCTGGAGACCACCGCTGCAGATTTGCGTCGTCGGATTGCTGATGTGGTCTGCCGTTCGCGGTTGGAATCTGCGGGATTTCCCATTAAAGTGTTCCGCTGAACCTCCGACTGCGGGCAGTCAAATGGCCTCTAAACCGTGTTGGTGTTCTGCTGGGTCTGTGCTTTATGAATGTCTGCATTTAATTATGATTTAGTATTTTTCATACATAACATTTCATGTATGGAATGGATGCATGTATGACAAATAAAAGTTTCATTATGACTTTAAGATATCATCCCCTAATTGGTGATTCACATGACTTTCTTTGTATTTGGAGGGTTCAACACCTTACTTTACTAATTTGACACCTTGCTTTTAGGTATCTTTTACTTTGTTTTTTTACTTTCAATTTCCTTTTGATTTCAATATTTGATTGCGTAAATTGATGCATGATGCGTGCAATCGTGAACTCACGAGAAAATATAAAAAAACAAATTAAATGATACAGAAGCAGCAAACTAATCTGCTGAATCCTTGAAGCATGAAAAACGAGATATAAATCCTCGAAACCCTCCATTAGGAGTAGTCCATAAGGAGATGCCAAATAATGCGTCAAGAAGGGCTAAAAAATTATCTAGTTCATCTGTTCTACTGCTTTGATTCAACTCATTGAATTAGTTTCTTCTTCTTCTTTTTTGGCTTTTCAGATGCGTCTCGTTCCAGAATGTTGATGGGTGCTTGTGGCCAACGTAAATATGAGGAGCCTGGATGGTGTGTTTTACATTTGCTTTTATGCGATTGAATGTGTAATCTGAAATAAGTTTCCCACACTCAGAAAATGACCATGGTATGTATAAAATGCAATTCAACTAAAGAACTGTATATTTGATGATCAAATACTATTTCCTTCCTGATATATAGATTGCTCATAGAAGAAACTTAATGTTTTTTTATTCATCTTGGTGTTATGTTTATGCGATTTGTTTGCATGCAAGTTCGTCCTTTATCTTCATGTCGGTTAATGTTGCCCTTTTCTTCTGCCAGCAAAGATTTGTGTAGGGCATTATGTAACAGTTTTCTTGAACATGCAGTAGAAACATATTACAGAGTAAGGTGCTGTGTTATGTATTTTTTGCGTTCGAATAAAACTGATGTGAGCTAACACGAGCATAAGTTGTTTTGACATCTCTGGCAGATTTTAGCACGGGAAATTAGGATTCATGAAGCCGGTCCAAATAGTTGCGGTAAGTTCAATGATAATGAATTTATTATGTAAAATGCTTGTCACATGAAATGCATAATAAAATGCACATCAAGACCCCCTTTACATACTTAAATATATATATATATAACTCATGAGCCATCCACATTAGTCTAGAGCAATCTAGAACTCTTTGGACATTTCCATAGACTAGTTCTATCTATAGGGCTCTAGAAATGTGCTTATTCTTTTAGAATACTGTTATTTAGAAGAATTTTGATGTGACTATCATATGCTAGACTCTTTTGTAATACCAATTTTACCCCCACAAGAATATAAACATTCAGAAATAATATACACTGGTCTAGAAACTTTTGCGCTTGTGGCTGGACTCTTAGGTTTGTGACATTCTCGACCCACCAAATTTAATTTAGGGGCACCCTTGTTGCATCCTTCTAGCATGGAAAAGATCATCCTTTGACTTCAACTTACCTTTCATCCTTAAGATATGTCTACAAGACTTCAGAAATATAATACCATTATTATTATGTAAATAAGACATTTAGTACTTAATTATTAGGTTTTTATTGTTTTAAATACTCTGATTTTTATTTTGCGTATACATATAGTTCTTATGGAACGAGTTTTGCGTATAAATATAGTTCTCTTGGGTCAACTACGGCTTCGATCTTTGAAAATACTGTTCGGGCTTTAGCTTTTCAAAAGAAGCCTGCGCTGCTTCAGAAAAATATAGAC
Source organism: Dactylorhiza incarnata (assembly GCA_033032865.1). Taxonomy (NCBI): domain Eukaryota; kingdom Viridiplantae; phylum Streptophyta; class Magnoliopsida; order Asparagales; family Orchidaceae; genus Dactylorhiza; species Dactylorhiza incarnata. The sequence continues at coordinate 2,416,435 of JAWHQI010000046.1, read as the reverse complement.
TGAAATGCTCCATTTCTTGATTTTGGGGCAAATGGGAAAATTATAGCTTATGCAGGCTTTGGGTTGATTGTAGTTGGAGAGCCATATTTTGTGGAGGAATAGCTATTTTGTTCTCAATGCCATGAGGAAGATGTCTGCGAGTTCCATCCCAGTGTAGTGTGCGGCCGATGCAATATCCGCCGGTTGCTCAGTGTTTGACGCACTTCGTGAAAAAAAAAACGACTTGCACGGGACATCGCTTGATAGCCCGATAATGCCAATCATACTTCACATGAGGAGTGTATCTCTCACACTCCTCCCTCTTGGAACTGAGTTCCGACTCCCGAACGCTGTCCAAGACTAGTAATAGCGCAATAATGCACCCGCCCTGCTCTGCGAAGCCTCGTTGCATTGCGGGGCCTGTCGTAGTGCAGGTCCTGGACGCCTAAACGGCTTCCCCAGCGCACACTCGCTGTTATGAACAAGAGATCTTTTGGGGTAAAGAAGCCAAAACGCCCCCCCCCCCCCCCCCCCCCTCGACTATGTTGCGCCTGCCACTCACAAATATTAATTGCTCTGCCATATCAACCAAACCTTCCACCTCATCTCCTACATATCGACGCATGCATGGAGTTGGTCCTCCCATACTTTTCAACGCTCTCATGGTCATGGATATCTATGTTGTATTCTATCTCCATTCTTGCATTCACTAATCCTTGTTGTGCACTCAAAAACTTCATGCCTTTAGTGAATCACTTTCTGCATTGTGTCAATATATTCAATATATTTTTATGAATGTGAACTTGATATAATATATATTTTGAATGAAGGAAAATGATCTTGATGATATCATTCATTAGAGCCGACTCTCAATCCGTGATCAAAATTTGTGGTAAAAATGTGTGGATTCAAAATAGATTTAAAGCATTTAAGTGCCTAACAATAGCCCTTTGTTTGCACGGTAATATTCAACTCCAACTCAGGAGAACATGTGGGCATGGTCTACCGATGAGTTTATCAGAACATCAGATTGTGACAACATAACTCAGAGTTCTACCAACTTTGTGTTCAATCAATCAAATCTTTTTTTGACGAAGTAATATTGTTTGTTTGAAAGTATTGTGTTTTATCTACATTAAACTAAACAAAAATCAAGACTAGATATGTACACATACACGCAAGCTCTACAATTGACATGAAGAATAGTTTTTGGATATTACGATATTATCATATTCCAACATAGATGAAGGAATCTCCACGTTGTCCGAGTCCATTGTTCCTTTTGGTAAAGATGGATCCTATAAATGAATGCACACATCAACAACTCATAAGTGGGTATGAAATTTTAATGTCTAGTTGTTTTGAGACATATCAACGATTCAAAAGAGGGTATGTCCAAAGTAAAAAAAAAAAAAACATACGTCCGAGAATCAATGGAAGGCTAGCGTACTTTGGTTCCATATCATATAAAATGGAAGACAAATCCGATGAATACAGGGAGATCGAGTCGTGGAACTCCACTAAATGCAGTGAAATTGGCTCTTTAAATGTTTGTAATGGATGAAGGTATGCTATCTAGATGAATACATTGAGTTTTTTTTTTATTTTTTTTGCAAAATTAGTCATTTTTATCATATTTGTTGATTTTTTTGTCATTATTTTATTGAACGTCCGCCCCCGATTGTACTTGATGTATTTACGTAATGTTATGCCCTAAAACTATCTTATTTTTTTTTATAAAAGATTATCTTATATATTAAAATACTATTTATACACCAGTTTAGAGTTACTCCATTTACTCAAGCCTCACGGGCAACCCACATGCCTCTGCAGATAAGAGTATTATCGGAATTGATATAAATAGTTTATTTCACATTTTGTCTTTTTCATCAAATTAAAGGAGTGGGATATTAATTTCATAATTTCATAATATTTTTTTTTTCACTCTGATCAATACAGCTAGGCCTAGCTAGGGATTAATTTCACTTTGATATATATATATATATATATATATTTAAATTTTAAAAAAAAACTTTTATGTTCTTTCTAAATAAATGATCCGCTTCTTTCTTTTTTCTTATCTCTTAAACTTTGTTCCCTGTTCCCTCCACCACAAAAAAGTTAAAATAAAAAATAAAAATAAAAGAAAGAAGAAGAGGACAAAATTTCAAAGTTGGCAATGATATATTATTTTATAGGCTATTATTATATTACTAAAATTTAATTTCAGTATTCACATATAAAATAAAACATGTATTTAAATTTGTATTGGTTTGATCGGTTCTACTGTCTGTTCTTTTCATGTTAGACTAAATTACTACATAAATGATTTATTGAAGAGGTATGACTCCTTTGGTTGAAGCTTGGGCTTCTAATTCTAACACAATGAGCGCAAACCACGTGCGCATCGGTGGAAGATAAATACGGTTTTTAAAAAAAAAAATTAAATTAACAGATATGGAGTTAGGGAATCACAATTTAACCATTAATATGCTTTCCATCGAGATTGATCTCTGGCTTCACATTTTCTGTGAAATTCGTTCTCTTTTGACTCTTTTCAATTCTCGGGTACTCTATTCTTTGTGTGTTCCGTGCACATTCGATTGGAGTTATGAAAATAGCAAATACTGTAGAGAATTGTTAAAAACAAGTTAGAATGACTATTGCATATCTTTGTTATCAGCATAACAAAAAATTTCAAAGAAATTGGATGCTAAGATATTAAAAAATGAAGGTAAAAATAAATAGAAACATAGGGGAAGAGAAAAATGTTATGCAATATTATACTTCATCTTGTTTTTCTTTTTCTTTTAGAGCAAGATGGTGTGCAAGACCTGCATTATACTTGGCAATCCCCACAAGACAGTACCCTAGCGGCTCGTATTCTTTAGTATTTAAACTTCTTTCTCCGAGGAAGACAAGAAGAGAGGTACTATCATGCGCGGCACAAGTGTATCTCGTGTTAGATTGCTCATACATATATATTGCGCACACTATCGTGCTCTTGAGATTAATTTCAATCAAGGACGTCGAACGAACATAGCACGTACTATCGTGACTTAAATATGCTATGCTAACTAATTTAATGTGCAAAGATTTACACATTCTAATTGGCTATTCGTACTCCCTTGATAAATTTAAAACTCCTCTTTTTATTCCTTTCTTAATAACTTAAAACCTAATATACGCAGACCCTATTCACTCTTACGCAGAAAAAAGCCTAAACCTTTTTGCGAGAACGGGGGATGAATGCATGCGCGCCTCGCCCGGATGCCTACAAGTATTAATCTGATGGTGGTATCTTTATCTGTCGTATATGATTCATCGTCATTCGTGTTTGATAAGAATCGCCATTAATGAGAGCTCTTCTTTCTTCGTGATGAAATTCTGTTAGATAGCTTCAGAAAATGTTCTCAACTATAAAAACTGATCTTATATAAAACAACATTGGCTACTGAACATTTTTATTAGGTCAGATTTTGTAATATTCCCAAAAGCTTGACCCTAAATTAGTCACATAAAGTAGGTAAGTGGGTCCGCATATATAGCCAATAAAGAGTCTTTAGTGGAACGTTTTGGATAATTCTGAGTTGAATGCAATTTCAGGATCTGCATATATCAAAATTAAAACTGCGAATAGTCAAAGAGCATCTGCATATATCGTCACTCTTAATTAATTACTCAGGAAAAATATTTTACTGTTAATTAGGCATGCAAGTAAATAATGAATCTCCATGAAAAAAATATATTATTATATATGCCGTCTCGTAGTGTGAAATGTTAGTGCGCTCGAAGCATCCGTATGGCTGTCAAGTTTGGAAAAGTCTACTCGTTGTCCCTGACAGAGTATTTAAAGGCGAATCCTAAATCCCCGACGGGTAAGTGGATTTCTATCGGATCCTAACCAAACCACCAAATATCTATTAACCCGTTATATCGATATACCTCAACATGACATACGTACATTGTTAAACTTATTGACTGGAAATAATTCCAAAAAACATTATTAAAAAAATTTATTTAAACATTGCATGCATGTAATTAATGTACACTGTTATGCGGGTGTAAGGTGGTATTTTGACGCAGCATTTTATTTTATTTATTTGTTATTTAGTTTTTATGGGATGAGGGTGAAATAGTATAGAACGGGTCCCTGGAGTTCATGCGGGAACTCGAGGGTGTAGTTCCCTATGCGGGAACTCCAATAGTCTAGGCGAATGGAGCGAGAACTCCTCCATGTGAGAGAGTATGCGGGAACTCCTCCATGCGAGAACTCCACCCTAGAGTTCCCAGCCCTTGGATTTAATCCAAGGGCTATTAATCCCGAAACTCCACCCTAGAGTTTCCGCATGAACTTCATAAAATCCGGATCCATAGAACGGGGAGCCTTCTGATTGACCCGGTCAACCAACAATAAATTGCAGCACTCTCATTTCTCTTGCCATTGGGATTTGTTTTAATTCAATTCTAGATGTCAGTAGAATAAAATAATATATAATCCCATGTCCGGAATTTCGACTGTGATAGAATGATGTTAAAAGCAAAATAAATATCTCAATGTTTATATAAGCAGATTTTCTCTAAATATTTGCACTTCTAAGTTAGCAAAAAAAAAAAAAAAAACAAATAAGAGCAAATCGTTTAGATAAGCACATGTTGGATATCGATTGAGGTCACTTCGCGGCATCTCCCCTCACGCAGAACCCCCTGTGCCAGCCAGAACCACCCGAAAACACTGCAGTCTTCCCTCAGGCCGTGATTGCTTCATGCCCGCGGTAGCCAACGCCTGGAACCCTAGATTCCGCCCAGAACAGAGTCGCAATTGTAAGAGAATAAGAGATGGCTTACGGTTTTGTCTCAAAGGACTGCAACATTCTCTGAATTTTGCTTGCATAAATGCCTTAAAATAAAAGCATTGGAAGGTGACTGATGCCCAAAGGGAGACAATTTTGGCATTTTAAAATTACTTAACAGAGGGAAATAGTAAATGGGGATTGTTAATTGTGCACTTTATAACAAATATTTCATACTCATTAAGGCTCGTTTTGGGGCAGTTGTTGCTGATGAAAAAGTTGTTGATCGAATATAGTTGATTGAATAGAGCTTTTTGGGAAGCAGTGATGAAAAGTTACGGACTGTTTGGAGAGTCTGTTCATAAGTACTATCAGGATCTCCATTGCAGAAGAGCAAGATTGTCTCCCTGCCATAATTTATTATACATGGCTGATCACGTCCATTAAATGGATATTGTCCAACAGAACTTGAATTTATTTCTGCAAATAGGTTTCATGCTCATTCCTAAAATCACGTTCAGACGATCGAACATAGCGCACCAGGTTTGCGAAAACAGGAATCAAATGGAAATATCACCAAACTTGCGAAGCAGAAAGAGAGGAGAATTAGATCCCAACTCATCAGTTTTTTATTTTCAATATATTATAACATGCGATTTCAGAATTGCCGTAAAAACGACATGAAATAGTAGATCCGTGCTAGTAGATCTGGGTGACAGAAGAACGGAGAAGAAATGAAACGACGAAAAAAGATGAGGGAAAAGATGCTCACCTTTGGAGAGGCTGAACGAAGAGAAGAGGAACGCCGAACAAAGGAGTTCTGCACAGTTTTGTCGACGACGCGGGCGGATTTCAGAATCACAAAGGAGAGAGCGAGCTGCGGGTTTCAGAAGCGCATGTTACGCGTGAAAAGTGAAAACACGTTTGAGGGAGGAAAAGTTGGAGGCAGGCTGATTTTCAAAGAGGAGCTTATCCGCTATTTTAAAATAATCTCTACCCAAAAAACTATGCAATCAAATGCCTCTAATATTGCGTTTGCGGATGGGATAGAACTTTTCCATCCGCAAATGCTGACCCAAACAGAGCCTAAACCATCTCCAGGAAAACATGAGCCGATCAACCGTGTTTTCTCTAACTTTGGCAGATGTGAAATATGCCCTTCTTCCCCTGGTGGCAAAGTTGACAAGCTATTGACTTAAAATATTAGCAAACCCTGTTTGCATGGCACTAATGTTTTGTCTGATGAGATATTTTTCTTCTAAGTATTAAATGAGATCAGACGCAATATTTTATCCTAAGTGTGAAAACATGGTAGCCATTTTTGATCATGAAAGTTGACATGTGTTTTTGACCGGACACATGCAAGAGAAGCTTCTAGGGAAGAGGTCAAGGGGGGCTTCATCAACATCTACCACAAGTCATCTACCACTACAACCTCCATGAATTGGTCATATAAATAATCATGATGGAGGATGGGGAAGACATCACTTCTCCAAACTTAAACTTTGAAAGATTTACTGTTGAGAGATTTTTGTGGCAATTGATCTTAGTTTGGGGGAGTGTTCGGACGTTCAACGACGATGACGAGAAAGACTTTGCTACACTGATTTGATTTAGAGCAGATCTGGGCAAATATTCAAAGGGGCGTCTCAGGGAGGATTTTTGTAATTCGTATCATCAGCCACTGTCGGTAACTTATAATTTTTCAGTTATTATGTAATATTATGCGGTGCGAATTTAGTGAAGATCTTGTCTCCAATCATTAATGACGGCTTTTCGGGCTGAGCTCTGATCGTCCTGTGATTTTCACCCAATTGAGTTTTCATGTTAAAAATTTCGTCTCTCCTCTTATTTAATTTGTTGTTATTTTTGTGTTGTGTATCGGCATACCGCCAAAGTGATCGTGCACGTGCTTGCTCGAACTATTCTACACGGGCCTTGATCGGCCTTATGTGCTCTGTAGTATGTAGCCCATCGTTGTCTCGGCCGGGAAACACCGAGTTCAATTTAAAATTAAATATCATAGTCTATAGTCATGATAATATTGATACAGATAATCATAAAGTTGCGGATAGCAAAACGTAAAGTGCTTTTAATTAATAATTACCTATTAAAATTCAAGTTGCATGTGCACATTTATCATATATGCCCGCAACTCCTTTAACATCCAATATGGATTTAGCTAAATAAATAAATTAAAATAATTTCGGACACATTAGCAAATGAAAACCTCACCACACTCTAGGGTGGACCCGGGGAGGATAAAGTGCACTTCGATCCGACGGATGCGAGCCGCTGCACTTTACTGTGCAGCGCAATCCGATCGATGCGAGTGCGCGAAGATGCGTGCTAGTGCACTCTAGGGTACCTTCAAAGGACAATACCTCCCTTTTTTAGTGCGTTAGGGTTGAGCCGTTATAGCCAATCAGCGCACGCATGTTTTGAGTGGGCCCCAACATAAATACGATTCGTACGTCCCCCCCTGCCGCATGTGTCCTGCCTGGATCGAGTCTAATCTCGGCTCGTACAAAGGCTTCAGAATTTAGAGTGATATATATATATATATATATAATTATATAATTATATATAAAAATAAAAATACAATTTCTAATAATATAGTTTTGGTTTGCCGGCAGGTGGGGCCCAATTGGATTGGGCCATGTGTGGAAGGCAAATCATGTCGAAGTTTCGGAAGACCAACCTGGCATATCATTTTCCAATCAATGCTCCACATGTCAGCCGCACGTGCGGTCCGTGCTGGAGCCATACTAACGTGTCGGCAGAAAGCCGGCTGCGGCGGTCGCTGGTTCACGGGAAACAAGCGGTCTGCTTACCGCAGAACATCCTAAGCCCTCCACGTGAGGAAGGATGGGCTGGCTCCGATAAACGCAAAAGCAGAACTCGACTTGACGCACATCGGCGTGTTGCAACTTGCAAACGCATTTATTTGAATTTCACTTTTATACTATTTTTAACCATTTAATATTCTCTCTCTCTCGCCCCCTCTTTCTTTAATATTATATATACGATCTAATAAATTCGGATTGTTCAATTAACATAAAATAAACAGTTAAATTAATAAAACAATATAAAAGTATATAAAAATGTAAAATAAGTATAATAAATAGTTGGAGATTACTGTTCAAATGTGAGTCGAGCGCACACAGCTGTTAATTTGGATGACTTGCCAATAATTTGTGTCACTACGGGGCGCTGTGTTCACATGTGATTTACTGATTTTTCTTGGAATTTCATGAATTTGTTGCCAAGGTTGGAAGTGGATGAATTTTGCACCGCTCGTAAGTCGTAGGCTTCGCTGTGATTTGCGGATATTTATCTACTATTCAAGATGTTAAGTATTCATTGAATGAACAATGATTGTATCCGTTATATATATGCGGTCCACGTTGTCACAGACATAGCGCTGACCCGAACTCAATTCATGATCCGTGTGGCGTTAGCTCATTTTTGTGCCATTCGCAATAGTTGAGCCAGCTTTCACATCTTCTCTACTTGAGAAATTACACACACGCATGCACTCACAAGTATACGGTGGAAAATGGAGAACACTTAAGAAATCTCAGTCTTCTATTTATGACTTAAAAGCTTTACAAGTTTTGACATTTTAATGGCTTGCGTGCATTACTTGGATTGATTCCATGATTACTTCGCTCAAATGAACGCACATCCCTCTTTTATAGTCTCCAAGGGGTTTTCCCTCCAACTAAAGGAAGACAAAAGAAACACTTTACTCTGGACTCTTCTAAACTATTTTATACTCCTCTGATAGATATGCACAAGCCTCCACACTATTCTACAATATTCAAGAGTACTATGGCTGGATTGTTTTAGATTACTCTCAACTTCTACAAAATTCACATCATTCTATATACATATACACACACCTAAAGTTATCTATGAGGTTTCACACTCTTCTAGAATATTACACAATATTTTAGAATATCTAAAAATATATACATAATTCTACCATATTCTAGAGCATTCTACGTGACTTTAGAATCTTCTGGAAGTCTTCATATTATTCAAGAATCTTCCGTCATCTTTAAGATTTCTCTCAAGTATTATGGATACTCACATCCTTAATTTTGCGCCATAGAATATCATGACTGCGCTTAAGTCTTATTCTCGACATGCTCCCATTGTGTATATGCATCATGAGTATGAAAAAAATACTTGTGTCAAAGGCTCCTACACTCAAGTCTTCAACCTCTTAAAAGTTTTATCATCTCACTATGCGACTTATTGCGTCAACCGTGCATGTCCTCATGGTCACGGACTCACGGTTGCGCCTTAAACTAACAGCCCGTGACAACATGCTAAGAATTCATTTATCTCAAATTCTCTTGGTGTTTTGAGGGGAAGCAGGGGAGAACAAGGTGCCGCTCGAAAAGGGGCCCACCAAAACCTTCTCGAGCAATACCGAGTAATTACAAATAAGAAAAGCAACTGCTCCATGAAAACAAAAAATAAAATAATCGAAAACTTGACAAAACCCAAGAGATTAGCTCTTGATTCCCCAAATCTAATTCACATTTTCCTTGGAAACAAATCATTTGTTTCAGAAAAAACCAAAAAATGCTATATATTATTTACATAGCACCAACTTTTTCATAATTGAAAAATAGGGCATTAACAGCGACTTTGGCTCCGTTTGGCGCGGTGTTATGACCGTCAACAAGAAAAAATACTAATTTTGAACATAAAAGTGGATGAAGTTCCTTTGGTGAGGTTGGACGTTCACGAACAACGGTTCATAACCACCGTGTTTACGATCGCCACTACCGTGCCAAACAGTGCTTTTATTAGCCTTTCATTTTAATTTCATTGGAAATGTTAAATGTACAATTATAGAAATGACTTCTATCATTAACTATTATATAGTATAAATTTAGTACATAAAATTTTGTTTATATTCAACAATAAATGAGGTCTAAAGAACATTTACCTAACTAAATTCTAACTCTTAAATTATAACCAAAACCTTGTACTCCACCACTCCCCGCCAAATTAGGCTCTCTTTGAGACATTAATAAGAAAAAAAGTGGTGGGTGTTGAGTTTGAAGTGAGGAGGGGTGATGGGCGAGTGCAACATATGGGGGTGGGCGAGTGGAGCATGGGGGGTGGCGAGTGGATGAGGGGGGCGAGTGCTCTTGTGTTGGGCGAGTGGAAGCAAGGGGGGTTGGCTAGTGCAATGTTGGGGAGGGGCTAGTGCATGTGTTGAGGTGAGTGCACCCCTTCTCCCTCCCCCCCCCCCCCCCCCCCCCCCCCCCCCCCCCCATCCCCTTTCTCTCCGTTTTGTGTTTTCCTATAAATACCCCCTAGTAGTGTGTTGATGAGATTGAAGTTGTTGAGAAAGAGTGGGAGTGCGCCTACACCCCAAGAGAGTCCAACCCCAACCCTTACCTCAGTGTGAGGTGGAGAGCGCAGAGTACACGGTGAGGTGGAGAGTGCAGGGTTGTGTGCCTTGTGAAGGTGGAGAGTGCGTTGCAAGGTCAACTGCACTAAGTGGAGAAGCGGACCCTGTCCGCGACAAAGTTATTTTTTATATATCAGTTGTCGTGAATCAAGGTGTATGCACCTTGTATTCAGCTTGTCTTGTTGTACTTATTTGCCTAGTTATAAAGAGATTGCTTCATTATCCATCGTTGGTATCATTGTGCATGGTGGTAGCATAAAATTTAACATGGTATCAGAGCTAGGTTGGTAAAGAGGAGTGCGCTATATCAAGGTTCAAGGTTGACAACCAAGATGAACGGCGGAGGAGGTTATGCGAGAGGACTAGGCATTGAGCTGCTCACCCAGTCCAACTACAAGAAGTGGAAGTCATGCATGGAGAGCTACCTTCTTGGAGAGAACCTATGGGAGGTCGTTGGTGGTGATGAGCAAGAGGAGGTTGTAGCCGCTGAAGGCAATGCTCAATAAGTGAGGGATTGGAGGAAGACCAACGCCAAGACGGAGTTCGCCCTGTTAAATTTTTCGTAGATCTAGGAGTGAGCAGGAATAGAACAACTAAAAGCTATAGCCAATCAACCAGAAACACATGAAACAAACACAATCTTTATTGATCAAGCAAAATTCTTCATTATAGGGCGAGGTATACATGGCGAGACATGATTTCGCCAGTACACAAAAAACAGAAGAGAAAACAAGCTGAAAAAGATAACCAGCGGTCTGTCTGACTGAGACCGCCTGACCGCCCGACCTGACAGTTCGCTCGGCTAGAAAACAAGACCGGCCGAACTGCCTGCCTGCGCCTTGAACAACACCAACTGAGAACCACGCGAACTCCTGAACTCCACTGATCCTCCCAAAATCCAGCAACCCGCACTGCAAGCCGCGAGACCGCCCGAACACCTTCAGAAGAGGAGGTGACCGCTGCTACCCGCACAATCCGCAGAAGCTGAACAAGACAAGTTCGATCAGCTAACCGACCGGTCACAAAAACAGACCGCAAGAAACAGGACGCGAACTCAGCTTACACTTGGTGCGATGATTTTTTGCTGTAGCAGTGACTCCTATTTATAGGCATGCGACCTGATCCAGTCACCACCCTATGAGATAGAGTCACCGCCTTCTGATCGCGCGACCAGACCGGTCAACCCACACGATCAGCAAAAGATCCTTCTGCTTAGTGAGCTCGCCGACTTCACGAAGAAGCCGCGCGATCATGACAACTCGCCCGGTCATGACGCTCACCACCTTTGTTCGCCACCCGACCTCCTCCAGAGACCGCGAACACACCAGGCCGACTAGGACAACAGCCTGCCAAGTCGACCAACCACCTGTGACCGCATATACCAGCTGATTGCCGAAGGAACAACCATGCGAGCACAAACCGGAGACCGCGCGACTAAGAAGACCTTAGTCCGCGCGCACCACAAAGAAACCCGGACAGACACCAGACCGGGCTGCCCCTCCAGAGAACAGACTGCGCGGTTAACAGCTTAACCCGCACGGTACAGAACAGCACGCCACGCGGTCACACGACCAGACCGCGCGGCCTCACCTCGACACCCTTGGACAGAAGAACGACGGTCATGCCGAACAGACTGCGACTAGACCAGAGAGGTCAGACCGCCAGAGGAGACCGCAAGACCGCGCGGCTTGCCAGACCGCGCGACCTCCCCCAGACCACCAACTTCCACAACTTCCACTTCAACATTTTCAACACTCCCCCTTGAAGTGGGAAGTTGAAAACAGCTCAAGTAAACTCCTTAGCCGAGTGAACGGCCCCTTCGCCAGCGCCTTTGTGAATATGTCAGCAACGTTGTCCTGACTCCGAACATGCTCGATCGATAGAGACCCCTCCAACACCTTCTCACGAATGAAATGATGCTCGATCTCGATATGCTTGGTCCTCGCGTGACAAACTGGATTAGTAACCAGTTTGAGTGCACTCTCGTTGTCGTCGCGGAGCAGAGTCAGACCCGGAACCTCCTTATGGACGTCTCCCACCAACCTCCTAAGCCAGATGGCTTCTTGAGCTGCCAAAGCCGAAGCCTTGTATTCCGCTTCCGTGGTAGAGACAGACACAAAATCCTGCTTCTTGTTGCACCATGATATAGCCGTGGGGCCCTCCATGAAGACGTATCCAGACGTCGACTTCCGATCATTCGAATCTCCCCCGTAATCAACATCCATGTATCCATGCACCTCGAAGCCCGCATCCCTCCTATAAAGGAGACCCATATCCGAAGTCGCCTTGACATACTTCAATATATTCTTGGCTGCTAGAAGATGAGGCATCCGTGGTTCCTCTATATAACGACTCACCCTGCCAACCGCATACGCCATATCCGGCCTGGTAATCATCAGATAGATCAAGCTCCCAACCAGAGCCCGAAACACCAGCGGATCTTCCAGAATCCTCCCCCCATCCTTGCGAAGTTTCATGGCCTTCTCCAGAGGTGTAGAAATGCACTTCCCTTCCTTTATGCCGAACCGTTCCACGATTCGCTCTGCATATCCAGCCTGGGACACCAGCACTCCACTTTCTTTCCTCTACACCTCGAGTCCAAGGAAATGGTGAAGCTCACCTAAGTCCTTCATCTCAAACCTGATAGATAACTCAGCCCGAAGCTTTGCTACCTCCTCCTTCGAATTCCCCGTCACGATCATATCATCGACGTATAGCACCACGATGACTTGAAGCTCCCCGCTCTTCTTGACGAACAAGCTCGAGTCTGAGTTAAAAGCACCGAAACCACAGAATAGGAGATATTCTGCTATCTATCCATACCACGCCCTCGGCGCTTGCTTCAACCCATACAAAGCCTTCTTCAACTTGCAGACATAGTCAGGAAAAACTTCAGACACGAAACCTGGCGGCTGGACCATAAAGATGTCCTTGTTAATCTCGCCGTACAAGAACGCATTCGTTACGTCGAGCTGCCAAATCTCCCACCCCCAACACGCCGCCAAGGTAATCACAACTCGAACTGAAGTCATTTTTGCCACCGGACTGAATGTCTCTTCATAGTCTTCACCGTATTGCTGCGAGAATCCCCGAGCCACAAGGCGAGCCTTGTACCGCTCGATACTGCCGCCTGCCTTCTTCTTGAGCTTGTAGACCCACTTGCATGTCACAGGGGTAATGCCCTTGGGCCTGGGCACCAGAGACCAAGTCTCATTCCTCTCAAGAGCTTCCATCTCTTCTTCCATAGCCGAATCCCACTGCTTCACGCCTTTGGCCTTCTCAAAGCTCGACGACTCCCTCTCATCCAAGGGACCAACGAAGAAACATGAGACAAAGCTCACCATGTTTCCTGCTGTATAGCGACCAGGGGCAGTGATAGTTCGCTTCGATCTCCGCAATGCCTTCCCCTGACTCGCAGTATCTTCAGCTGCTTCTTCCCTAGCTCCCCTTCCAGACGTACTAGGAGTATCGCTCCCCCTGCTTCCTGATCCAGAAGCCTCCGCCTCAGAACTAGACATGGGTGGACCACCTGGTGACACATGCAGCTCCACCTGACACTACAACAAACTGCACTTATAGTAAGGACCTAAATCGTTACAGTAAGTGCCAAAAATCGTTACAAAAACTCGTTGGTAACGAAAAAAACTTTAAGTAACGGTCCTCCTCTAAAGCTCGACGCACTACAAGAAAAGTCTTTATTCGCAACGTTTATTTTGCGGCGTTTTAAAAAACGTGGCCAAAACATTTATTATCCGCGACGTTTAAGTAAAAAAATGTGGCTATACAAATGAAATTCGTTTTAGCGGCAACAATCGAATGGTTCGTGCGGGAAAAAAAATTGACGGCACATTTAGAGGCGTTTTTATTTGAAAACGCCGCCACAACCATGCATTTCCGCCACGTTTTTGCAGACAGTCGCAATAGTTATGCTCCCATTTTAAAATAGGCCTGCTCTATTCATTCGCACGCCTCTTCGGTATCTGCTCCCATTTCTCCCGTTCGCCAAAACCCTAGGTTTCGGCTGCTCCCATTTCTCTCGACAACGACATCCAGCGCCACCACCTTGCTCGGCGACGACATCCAGCCTCACCTCCTGCTCGGCGGCGACATCCGGTGGTTTATTCTGCCATTATTTAGGGTCGGCGGCGACATCCGGTGGGATTTAGGCGCAGCTGGTTCCAGTGAGACGACGCATTAAGTTATTATCTTTGGATTCGACTTATTTCTATTCCAGTGAGGCTCTCCTATTGCGGTATTTCCAAATCCTTCCTGCAACTTTAAAACCCTACAAATCTCTAATTTTCTGCCATTATTAGGGTCGTATGTATTGTTTCTTACTGCTCTTGACTGGTTTTTGCTATTCAAGTCAAAGGTGATCGATGGAATTATTTTCATTTATATGTAGAAAAAATTTGTATTTATTTTGATCCAGCAACTCATTCAAGGTTTTAAACATAGGGAAATATGCAGGTTTTAATCATTTCTCGCCGATGGCCTTCCTCTTTCTCGCCGGCGGCCTTCCTCTTTCTCACGGGCGTCATTCCTCTTTCTCGCATTTTCAGCATTTGCAGTTTTAGTTCTGTTTTATGCCATGGGTTTTAGTGCAGTTTTAGTTTTGATTTAGTGCATATTTAGTGAAGTTTTAGTTTTAGTATTATATCTGATTTACAGTTTTATTGTTGGAGTTTTATTTATATCTGATTTGCATTTTTTTAGTTGCAGTTTTAGTTTTGCTTTAGATTTAGATTTAGTGCAATTTTAGTTGCAGATTTAGTTTTAGTTATATTAAAGTGCAGATTTAGTTATACTAAAGTGCAGATTTAGTTGCAGATTTAGTGCAATTTTAGTTGTAATTTTAGTGCAGTTTTAGTTTTAGTTATATTAATGTACTATAATGTCTATATTAATGTTATAAAGTATGCAAAACCAAAACCAATTCCATCCTGCATCCGAACAGCAGAATTGCCCAAAACTCTCCATTTACCACACTCAATTCCTTACTACTACCGTTCTCCTAAGAGACCCCTAATATATTTGATGCCAACTGATTGTAAATACATTTGTTTTTCATAAAGTTAGCTCCACAAGAATATGTCAGGCTATTAGGAGTATTATCACACTAGGTTAACTCACCGTTTCTAAGAGCTATAGTATGTAATGTAGTCTATATATATTATTTAGTATAATTATTATATTGTTTCTTCAGGGGTTTGGTGGATGAAGTTGCAGTTAGGACAATATCGTCGATTGCTCCGTGAAGATACTACTCTCAGCCTCAGGAATGGGGTAAAGATGGAATAGTCAAGGAAATGAGAATTTTTGTAGTAGTTTGTATCATTGCTAGAACTGTACATAAATTGTATTGGAAGTTTTGGAACATATGGTGAACATAGTGAAAGATAGCATATATAATTTTGTAGTTTTGTAGTAATTTATTTATAACAACATTTTGTAATTTTTTATGAAATATTATAATTATGCTCTTCTTCAACCAAATGCTTACATATCCTGTAATGTTTATTTAAATTACTGTTTTTGTTATGATAAAATAATAATTTTTTTTTAATTCAACATCTTTGGCCACGTTTTTTCACAAAACGTGGCTAATAAACGTGGCTAACGTAAGCCACGTTTTTAACAAATGTCGGCTAATGTTAGCCACGTTTTTAAAAAAAAATGTGGCTAATGTTAGCCACGTTTGTTTTACAAAACGTGGCAGATTAATAGCAACGTTTGATATATAAATCGCCGCCAATACCATAGTCTTTAGAGGCGCTTTTAACAAAACGTCGCCGAATGTAACCGTGACGTAATATGCCGCGACGCCTTTGCGACGTTTTAAAAAACGTCGCGAAAACATTGGGTACGTTTGAAAAACGTCGCCGTAGCCTAAAAAAAACGTGGCCAATACAGTATTATCTTGTAGTGACGCTAAAAGTTCTTGTAACGAATGTATGCATGTCGTTACAAATAAATTAATTGTAACAAACAACACTTTCTCATCAAAAAGAGATTCTTTCTCACAATAAATTGATCACAATAAATATTATTTGGTTACGAATGTTTTTTTTCCTCACAAAAAAAAAACAGTTACGATTAAAACTATTTCGTTACAAATGTTTTATTTTTTCCTCACTAAAATAAACTAACTTCATTACGATAAAGTATAATAAACATTATTTCGTTACAATAGATTAAACAATAGTAACGAAAAAACCGTTACATTTGTTTTCCATTCTTCTTACTACAGCCAATTCATTTATATATCAAAAATATTCCATTTCTATTTTTTGTGTACCTGAGATTTTATTACAAATAATAATCTTGAAAACACACATATATTTAATATTTCGTAACAAGATCAACATGTATTTATTCACACCAAAAAGTATTACATAGAGTACAAGTTATTATCATCTCTTCTAAAATAATACAATATTACATTACAAGATCAACATGTTTCTAATATAAATCTTCCGTCATTTTTCGAAAAATGAATCGTCCATCACTTTCTGACTAATGAATCTTTCGTCACTTGCAGGTCAATGCTCGAGCACCCTACAAATAAAAGAGAGCAATTAAGATCACCCTACAAATAAATGAGAGCAGAAACATGGGCCTCATGTGCACTGTCAGTTGATTGAGTTCCTGAGAGCGGACAAAATTGAGCGGGGGTAATTCTTATTTAAAAAAAAACATAAATCTTATTTAAAAAGTAAATTTTATTGAACAACGCATTGTATTTATGAATTGATTTGACATGTATTTATGAATTTCATTACACATTTATTTTCATTAAAGCACGTGTCAACCATCAATCAATATATATATAAGACATATATTTTCATTAAAACGCTAGCTCCTGAGCAAAAAATGTGTGCGCTGACAAATTTATTTATGCTCCCGAGCAAAAAAGATAGAGCTAGTGCAATGCGCGCGACTGAAAAAAAATGTGTGCTCGGGAAATAAAATGCGCATCCGAGTGAAAAGCACGCGCTCGAGCGAAAAATGGGCGCTCGAAGGGTACAATTATTTCACCCATGCGCATAATGAAAAAATATGCGTGCACGCGGGGCCAGTGCGCGATCGTTATTTTTATTCAAAAATTATATTAATATGTTTTAAAATTTTTGATTTGTTTTGTGCAAAATTTTATGGAGGGAAATTTCCCTCCATATATTTCATTAATGTGAGAGGGAAGGAAATAGACAAAACTTAATAAACTAGAGGAAGAGAACGGCGCGCGGCGACAGCCGAGAAAGAGAACGACGGCGGCGGAGGCCGTGGAAGAGAGAGGCGACGGCGGCGGCGACCGTCGAAGAGAGGGGAGACAACGGCGGCCGCCGTACGTGAAACACATTGCTACAGCTCACAAATGGATGTTTGTGTGTTTGGTTGTCCGTGTATGTGTGTGTGCACGTGTCTGTGTTTGAGCCCTGACACATGCAATACGCGCTAGTTCTCAAGCAAAAAAAGAAAAACTACACGCACGAGAGTGCATTTGCGTGTGTGCGAGAGTGCATTTGCGTGCGCGCAAGAGTGCATTTGCGTGCGCGCAAGTGTGCATTTGCATGCACGTGGGTTCGTGCGTGATTTTATTTTAAATCCAAAATTATATTAAAAAATTAATGTCATATTAATTTGCATTCATTTTTACATTTAATATATTTTAAATTTTTTGTTTTGTTTTGTTCAAAATTTTATGGAGGAAAATTTTCATCCGTATATTTCATTCATTCATGTGAGAGAGAGATACAGCTGCATGGGAGAAAGGCAGAAAAACTTTTATAAAAAGTTAAAGATTTGTAAAAAAACCCGTACGTGCAAAAAGACATGTCGCAATAGTACCACATATCTGCGACAGACGCGCACGGATGTTTGCGAGCTGTAGGAGTACTGTCGTCGCGTTAGAGCACTATCGAGGCGGGGTACTGTCGCGCGCATACAATTTTTTTTTTATTTTTTTCAAAAAAAAAAATAATTCAAAACTTTGATAATAAAATAGTACAAAAATTGAAAATAAAATATGATATATTAATTGTAACAAAACTTTAATAATAAAATATTACTATTAGTAAGGACAATGTCTTTATCACAAAAAACTTTCATGATGTGGTTACAATTGATACTTATTGTGAGAAAAGTTTTCTATTTGTAACGTAACATTAGTGTTGTTACAAATACTTACAGTTATAGTAACGAATTAATTATTATTGTAACAAAATTTAAAATATTCGTTACAAAAAACATTGCTACAGCTCGCAAATGGATGTTTGTGTGTTTGGTTGTCCGTGTCTGTGTGTGTGCACGTGTCTGTGTTTGAGCCCTGACACATGCAATACGCGCTAGCTCTCAAGCAAAAAAAGGAAAACTACACGCACGAGAGTGCATTTGCGTGTGCGCGAGAGTGCATTTGCGTGCGCGCAAGAGTGCATTTGCGTGCGCGCAAGTGTGCATTTGCATGCACGTGGGTTCGTGCGTGATTTTATTTTAATTCCAAAATTATATTAAAAAATTAATGTCATATTAATTTGCATTCATTTTTACATTTAATATATTTTAAATTTTTTGTTTTGTTTTGTTCAAAATTTTATGGAGGGAAATTTTCATCCGTATATTTCATTCATTCATGTGAGAGAGAGATACAACTGCATGGGAGAAAGACAGAAAAACTTTTATAAAAAGTTAAAGATTTGTAAAAAAAACCCGTACGTGCAAAAAGCCATGTCGCAATAGTACCACATATCTGCGACAGACGCGCACGGATGTTTGCGAGGTGTAAGAGTGCTGTCGTCGCGTTAGAGCACTATCGAGGCGGGGTACTGTCGCGCGCATACAATTTTATTTTTATTTTTTTCAAAAAAATAATAATAATTCAAAACTTTGATAATAAAATAGTATAAAAATTGAAAATAAAATATGATATATTAATTGTAACAAAACTTTAATAATAAAATATTACTATTAGTAAGGACAATGTCTTTATCACAAAAAACTTTCATGATGTGGTTACAATTGATACATATTGTGAGAAAAGTTTTCTATTTGTAACGTAACATTAGTGTTGTTACAAATACTTACAGTTATAATAACGAATTAATTATTATTGTAACAAAATTTAAAATATTCGTTACAAAAAAGTACTTTTTTGTAACAACAAAAAAATTTGTTACTAAATATAACTATTAGTAACAAACTATGTTTTAGTTATATTTCAGTCCTTACAACAGGTGCAGTTTGTTGTAGTGTGAAGATCTTCCACAGCTGTCTCCGGCTCCTCCACACTGCCTTCTGGTAGCTCAACTCCAGAACCACCCTTGTAAGACGTCACCTCGTCGAACACGACGTCGCGAGATACAACAAATCTCCGCGTTTCTGGGTCCATGCATTTCCAGCCCTTCTTCCGATCATCATAACCCACGAAGACTAGCTTCCTTGCCTTCGCATTTAGCTTCGTCCGAAGCGCATCTGGAACGTGCACATAGCAGGTGGAACCGAACACCCGAAGGTGCGCCACACTTGGCTTTTCCTTGAACATCAATTCATGCGGGGTCTTCATATTGATGGGACTGAGAGGCATCATGTTGATGACGTAGGCAGCACAAGACATTCCCTCCGCCCAGAAGGATCTTGAGATACTCTTGGCATGCAACCAACACTTGCAGGTCTCCGTCAGATGACGGATCTTCCGCTCTGCAACTCCGTTTTGTTGTGGAGTATGTGCACAAGTAAGCTCCCTCCGAATGCCTGCCTTCCTGCAAAAATTAGAGAACTCACCAGAGGTGAACTCCCCTCCGTTGTCAGTCCTCAGCTTCTTTATCCGCAGATTTAGCCGACCCTCCACGAGCTCCTTGAACTCCACAAACTTGGCAAACGCCTCCGCCTTTTCTTTCAGAAAATACACCCAGACATATCTGGTGTAGTCGTCGATCAACACCAGCATATACCTGCTGCCTCCGAGGCTTGGGGTAGCAGTCGGTCCCATCAAGTCACCGTGGATGCACTCCAACGGCACACTACTCCTCGTCTGCGACTTATCAAATGGTAGTCGATGAGACTTGCCGAACTGACATCCAGCGCAAACATGACAGTCTCCGTAGGAAGATAGACTAGGCAGGCCCTTGACCAGACCCTTCACCGCCATAGCCTTCAGCTTGTCCATGCCTACATGCCCCAACCTCTCGTGCCATATTACGGCACTATCATTCGTCCTCATCTTGTCGACATAAGAACTTGTCGATAAAACGAACAAGTCTTTTGCCCTCCTCCCAACATGAACGACCTCAGCCTTCACCGCCTCCACATTCCGAAGAAACTTCACTTCTGTTGGGCCGAACAGAACGTGATACCCAGCGTCTATAGCGTTGGTCACGGAGAAGAGGTTTTTCCTCATTCCAGGCACATGATAGAAACTCTTCAACATAAGCGGCCCTCTATCACTGCCCAAGGAAACAACCCCCACCTTCTCGACAGCATGCACGGTATTATCAGCAGTAATAATGACATCATTACCTGAGTACAGCTGAGCTGAAGAAAGCTTCGACTCGTCCCCGGTGAGGTGATGACCACACCCGAGTCCACGATCCAGTCCTCATAATAGTTGATAGGAGCCGTAGCTCCAACAGAAGCCGAGAAGGCTCCTCCCCATCCTTCATCAATGTGCCTGGCCTCAGCTTCCTCCTTCCCTGCAGCAGCATGCCCCGACTGAAGATTCACCTAGCAATCCTTCCTGATGTGACCAAGTTTCCCGCATCTGAAGCACTTGGGTCCCTCTCCTTTCTTCTTCCCTTCAGCCTTGGGAGCATAGCCCCTCTCCTGCTGTCCCGAAGTTGAAGGCTCATTGCCTCCAGCAGTCTTCTTCTTCTTATCACAATTATTCTTCTTCCCTGTGAAGAGAACTTCGCCATCTCCCCTAGACACGGACACCCCCGCCATCTGCCTTGCCAGACTCTCCTGCGAAGCAAGCAGATTTTCCAGCTCCAGCAGAGACGGCTGATTTGCCCAACCCTGCACCGACGTTACAAAGACAACATATTCCTTCCGTAAGCCACGAATGATGTGCCACTTCAGCTTCGCCTCAGAAATTGGCTCATCAGGATTCAGTGCTGAAATCTCGGCGCACAAGTTCTTCATTTTCAAGAAGAACGTTGAGATAGAAAGATCACCTTGAGCCGATCTGGCCATCTCATTTTTCAAGAATTGAAGTCTTGCCACATTCTTTTTGTTAAACAGCCCATCCAGGGCTCTCCAGATCTCAGCAGCTGATCCACACCCCAAGATGTGATCAAACAAATCAGGTGATATTGCCCTTTTCAGGGCGAACTCTGCTTTGGCATTAATCTGCCTCCAGTTCCTCACCTCATGACCGTTATCCCCAATCAGGATAACTTCCTCCGTGCTCTCTCCTCCAACCACCTCCCAGAGGTCCTCACCCAGAAGATAGCTCTACATACACGACTTCCACTTCTTGAAGTTAGTCGATGTAAGCATCTCAATTCCAAGACCTCTTGCTTCCATGGCTCTACCACTGGCTCCTTCTTCACAAAGGCGATGACAACTTTTAGTTATTCACTGCTCTATCCACTCCAACCTACCTCTAATACCATGTTAAATTTTATGTAGATCTAGGAGTGAGCAGGAATAGAACAACTAAAAGCTATAGCCAATCAACTAGAAGCACATGAAACAAACACAATCTTTATTGATCAAGCAAAATTCTTCATTACAGGGTGATGTATACATGACGACACATGATTTCACCAGTACACAAAAAATAGAAGAGAAAACAAGCTGAAAAAGATAACCAGCGGTCTGCCTGACTGAGACCGCCTGACCGCCCGACCTGACAGTCCGCTCGGCTAGAAAACAAGACCGCCTGAACTGCCTGCCTGCGCCTTGAACAACACCAACTGAGAACCACGCGAACTCCCGAACTCCACTGATCCTCCCGAACTCCAGCAACCCGCACTGCAAGCCGCGAGACCGCCCGAACACCTTCAGAAGAGGAGGTGACTGCTGCTACCCGCATAATCCGCAGAAGCTGCACAAGACAAGTTCGATCAGCTAACCGACCGGTCACAAAAACAGGCCGTAAGAAACAGGACGCGAGCTCAGCTTACACTTGGTGTGATGATTTTTTGCTGCAGTAGTGACTCCTATTTATAGGCATGCGACCTGATCCAGTCACCACCCTATGAGATAGAGTCACCGCCTTCTGATCGCACGACCATATCGGTCAACCCGCACGATCAGCAAAAGATCCTTCTGCTTAGTGAGCTCGCTGACTTCACGAAGAAGCCGCGCGATCATGACAACTCGCCCAGTCATGACGCTCACCACCTGTGTTCGCCACCCGACCTCCTCCAAAGACCGCGAACACACTAGGCCGACTAGGACAACAGCCTGCCAAGTCGACCAACCACCTGTGACCGCATATACCAGCTGATCGCCGAAGAACCAGCCATGCGAACACAAACCGGAGACCGCGCGCACCACAAAGAAATCAGGACAGCCACCAGACCGGGCTGCCCCTCCAGAGAACAGACCGCGCAGTTAACAGCTTAACCCGCACGGTACAGAACAACACACCACGCGGTCACACGACCAGACTGCGCAGCCTCACCTCGGCACCCTTGGACAGAAGAACGGCGGTCACGCCGAACAGACCGTGGCTAGACCAGAGAGGTCAGACCGCCAGAGGAGATCGCAAGACCGCGCGGCTTGCCAGACCGCGCGACCTCCCCCCAGACCGCCAACTTCCACAACTTCCACCTCAATATTTTCAACACACCCTGAAGAGAGCTATCACTCCTGACTTGTTCGACCACATCATGGGGTGCAAGTTAGCGTCAGAGATCTGGAGTGCCCTTGATGATAAGTTATTCAACAAGAAGAACATAGGGCGACTACTGTTCCTGGAGAATGAGTTGGCGCGGTCCACTCAAGGAGAGTTGTTGATATCCACCTTCTTCTTGAAGGTGAAGAACTTATGTGTAGAGATCTCGGCCTTGGATCCCGACGAGCCGATCTCAGAGGCGAAGATGAAGATGCACATACTCAGAGGCCTGCGGAAGGAGTATGTTCCGTTTGTCACCTCTGTGCAAGGATGGGCTACTCAACCCACTTTACTGGAGCTAGAGAACCTACTGTCGTCACAGGAGAGCTTGGCGAAGCAGATGGCTAGAGTATCCATCTCAGGAGGAGATGGCGAGGTGTTGTTCTCAGGCAAGAGAAAGCCTTGGGACAAGAAGAAGAAGAACTCCGGAGATTGACCCTCAACGTCCTCTCAGGGAGATATGGAGAACTTTCTCCCTCCATATGACAAGAAGGGGAGACCCCTTTGCTTTGCCTGCAAGAAGTATGGGCACATGGCAAAGGATTGCCGGTCATATCTCAAGGCCGGTCATGTTACTGAGAGAGAGGGAGACCACCAGAGAGGTGGAGACCATCAGAGAGGTGGAGGAAGAGGTCGAGGTCACCAGGGTGGTGAAGGCGGAGACAACTACTTCCTGGCTGAGATGATGGCAACGTCGGTCGATGCTTTAGCCTCCGTCAACTTTGAGAATGACTGGATAGTGGATTCCGGTTGCGGGCACCATCTCACTAGAGATGTGTCTAAGTTTGCCTCCTTGAAGGCATATGGTGGATCTGATGCTATCATCACGACGGATGATATGTTGCATCCAGTTGAGCAGAAAGGGATGGTATCCCTTGGAGGTGAAGAGAAGCCCGTGACACTGAAGAGTTTGTATCACGTGCCAGGCATGAAGAAGAACCTCTTCTCGGTTGCGAATGCAGTGGATGCAGGATATCACGTGATGTTCGGATCGAAGGAGGTGAAGTTCCTGAAGAACCTATCTTCGGTTACGTTGATGTTGATGTCACGCTCACCGGGAGAAGGGTGAAGGACTTGTATGTTCTATCTGCAAGTGCCTATGTGGATAAGCTGAAGACAAATGACATCGCATCGATCTGGCATAAGAGGCTAGGTCACGTGGGGATGGATAAGTTGAAGATGATAGTGGCGAAGGGTCTGGTGTCTGGCCTGCCTAATCTCTCTTATTACGGCGACGACCATGTTTGCGAGGGTTGCCAATGTGGAAAGTCACATCGACTTCCATTTGACAAGTCAGAGACCAGGTGTAAGGCACCTCTAGAGTGCGTACACGCTGATGTGATGGGGTCATGCGCCACCCTGACTTATGGAGGAAATACGTATACGCTGGTCTTGGTGGATGACTATACCCGCTACGCGGGTCTACTTCTTGAGGGAGAAGACAGAGGTGTTTGAGAAGTTTCAAGAGTGGAAGGAACTAGGGGAGGGGAGGCTGAACCTGAGGGTGAAGAAGCTGTGAAGTGATAATGGGGGGGGGGGAGTTTACCTCTAACTCATTTGCTTCTTTCTGCAGGAAAAATGATATTCGGCGAGAGTTCTCCTGCGCCCACACCCCTCAACAAAATTGGGTCACAAGGAGGAAGATCCGCCATCTGGTGGAGACTACCAGGAGTTGGCTACATGCCAAGGGCATTCCCAAGGCCTTATGGGCGGAGGGAATGGCGTGTGCCACCCATGTGATCAACCAGCTACCTCTGAGTCCTAACAGGATGGTGTCTCCACACCATCTCATGTTCGGGGAGAAGCCAAATGTGAGTCACATGAGGGTGTTTGGCTCTACCTGCTTCGTGCACGTTCCGGAGGTTGAAAGAACCAAGTTGGAGCCAAAAGCGAGGAAGTGTGTCTTCATCGGCTAAGACGAGCGGAAGAAGTGGTGGAAGTGCATGAATCCGCAGACCCACAAGTTTGTCATCTCGCACGATGTGGTGTTTGACGAACTGATCTCGTATCAGGGAGTCTCTTCTGTGGTGCTGCCAGAGAGTGGAGAATCTAGCAGGGGAGAAGAGAGAGTTACTGAGGACTCTATATTGGAGTTGGAGGTATCTCCAAGTGCCCCATTGCCATCTGGCTTAGGGGGAGCTTCTGGCTCAGGGGGAGCTTCGAGCTCTAGAAGCAGGGGGAGCGCTGCTTCAAGAGAAGTTGAAAGAGGAGCTGGAGAGGAGGAGTCTACCGGAGTGGTAGAAAGTGGCCAAGCCTTGAGGAGGTCGAAGCAAACCATCGTCCCGCCTGCTCGCTATAAGGAGGGGAACTTCGTAAGTTTGGTCTCTTGCTTCTTCGCAGGACCACTCGACGAGAGGGAACCTGCCCGCTTTGAAGATGTTGTAGGCACTAAGGAGTGGGACGTGGACATGGATGAGGAGATGGAGGCCTTGAAGAAGAATGAGACATGGGACCTTGTTCCCATGGCGGCGGGCATCAAACCTGTCACCTGCAAGTGGGTGTACAAGATGAAGAAGAGAGCTGACGAAGGAGTGGAGCGGTACAAGGCTAGGCTTGTCGCTCGAGGTTTCTCGGAAACCTATGGAGAGGACTATGAGGAGACGTTTAGTCCTGTGGCGAAGATGACGTCTGTACAACCCTGAATTCGCCGAGCGAATCCCCCGGGCCCGAGAGGTCTTTAAGACTTATTTTTCCTACAATGGCTGGGGACAAGAATAGGGGGGGAGGTAAATCAATCATCCCTTGTTAACCATGGCCGGCTCAGACACGGCCGCTAGCGCCGGCGGTAGCACTACCGCCGGGCGCTAGCCCTCCTCAGCCGTCTCGACGACACCACTGAGACCGCTCGGTCGTCTCGCAAATATGCTGAGACGGGTCGCTAGCGCCGGCGGTAGCAATACCGCCGGGCGCTAGCCAATCTCGCCCCGCCCCAAGGCAAGGGGGGCGAGCTTCTCTCGCCCCCGTCCCCTCCAGGGGGGCGAGCTCCTCTCGCCCCCCGCGCCCCCAGCAGCAGGGGGGCGAGACCCCAGGGGGGGCGAGCTCCTCTCGCCCCGCACCAAGGTAAGGGGGCGAGCTCCTCTCGCCCCCGTCCCCTCCAGGGGGTGAGCTCCTCTCGCCCCCCGCGCCCCCAGCAGCAGGGGGGCGAGACCCCAGGGGGGCGAGCTCCTCTCGCCCCGCCCCAAGGCAAGGGGGCGAGCTTCTCTCGCCCCCCCGCGCCCCCAGCAGCAGGGGGGAGAGACCGGGGGGGGGGGGGGGGCGAGCTCCTCTCGCCCCGCTCCAAGGCAAGGGGGGCGAGCTCCTCTCGCCCCCCGTCCCCTCCAGGGGGGCGAGCTCCTCTCGCCCCCCACGCCCCCAGCAGAAGGGCGAGACCAGCAGGGGGGCCGCCCCTAGCTGGGTCTCGCCCAGCCCCAGCAGAAGGGCGAGACCAGCAGGGGGGCCGCCCCTAGCTGGGTCTCGCCCAGCCCAGCAGAGGGGCGAGACCAGCAGGGGGCCGACCCCCGGGTCTCGCCCCACCCGGTTAATGGGCTCGCCGAGCCCCGTGAGGTACCCCCTCTCGCCCAGTTCCAGGGGGAGGGTTCGGTCTGCGTTTAGCGCCTCAGAACAACGGGATTTGGCTATCCGCAGCCAAATCCGAGGGTATTTTGGTAATCTGATAGGCCAGAGTTTGGTTATTTGCAGCCTGAATCCACAAATCCTATAAATAGGACCAAGGGGGCACCATTTAGAAAGAGGATTCTAGGCTAGCTCTCTCCCTCTCTCTCCCTCCCCAAGTCTCTCTAGGGGGTGAGGAGAACCTCCAGTGGTGTAACACCTCCCCTGTAGTGACCATATAATATGGGTCCGGTCGGGACCCCACAACATATAACCGCCACAACTTTGGTATTAAAAGATGATATTAACTACCCAACTCAAAACTCAGATAACACACAGCGGAAACAAACAAAAAAACACAGAGATTGTCCACAATACATAGGAGTCCAATTGGCCTTAAGGCCTTAATAGCAGTCCAAATCACCAAACATTCAACACGACAGGACATCCCAACAAAAGGGGAAAATAGTAGTTTTACCTAAACTACCTCGGCATGCAAGCCGGTTAAAACATAATGCAATAATAGAAGTGCATGGAAATAAAGACAAGCACTTCATGAGGCTCTAGGCTGCACTGGAGGGAACCGCGAAGCACTCGACTCTGCCGCTTTCCCCTTCTCTGCAACACCGGGAAAACTCCTTATCAAGGAGGTTGCGGGTTCGAGACCCGGCCTCAACAATGCGCCGTTGCTGAGAAATAGTGGCGCGGAGAGGCTTTGGGGTGCTTGGGCTGCAGCCCGGTAACGGTCGCCAGGCGAGGCAGTCGGTGGACGTTGTCTCGATGGTAAGTCCACGGCCTTGAGACGTTACAAGTGGTGCCCAAGCTTAGTAGTGGCTTGGGAGGGGAAGTTCCTAAGAGGCTTTCGGGTATGTGGCGGGACCTCCCCACTAAGCCCTTGGTCTAGTCCATAGTTCCTCAACCTTCAACCTAGAGCTCTCCCTTGGGGGGAGTAAGTGTTGGTCGCCCCTCAGCTTGCTGAGGGCCCCGAACTCCACAGAGGCCGAGAAATCGGTTTCAACACCGTCGGTGAGGACGGTCATTGCACTAGCAGCGTGCAGAGGGTGGAAGTTGTGGTAGCTTGATCTGAAGAACGCGTTCCTATACAGAGAGATTGACAAGGACATATTCATGGTGCAATCACCTGGGTATGTGTCTAAGTCACATCCACGTAATGTCTACAAGCTGAAGAAGGCCCTCTATGGGTTGAAACAGGCGCCGAGAGCCTGGTATGGGAATATTGCAGAGTATCTACAGTTCTGTGGTTACGATGCCTCAGACTCAGACTCTAGCATGTTTGTGAAGAAGAGTGGAGATCTTCACGTGCTGGTGCTGCTATACGTCGACGATATGATCGTGACAGGGAACAATAGTGAAGAGGTCGCGGCGCTGAGACAACAGCTTTCCATTCGCTTTGAGATGAAGGATCTTAGTCATGAACTGCACCATTTCCTTGGACTGCAAGTAGAGAAGAGAAGAGGCGGGCTGTTTGTTTCCCAGGAGGCTTATGCTGAGAGGATCGTCGAGAGATTTGGCATGAAGGAGGGAAAAAGTAGCTCCATTCCTTTGGAGGCTGGGCTGAAGCTTCAGAAGGAAGAATGGAGGATTCTTCCTGATCTGAAGATCTTCCGAGCACTGGTGGGGAGCCTTATCTACCTGACTATCACAAGGCCGGACATCGCCTTTGCTGTTAGCCGAGTGAGTCGGTACATGCAGGAGCCGCGGAAGCCTCATCTGGAGGCAGCTAAGGGGATACTGAAGTATGTGAAGGGAACCCTTGAGATGGGGTTGCTCTATGGAGGGAGGACTGACTTCAAGCTGCATGGTTACACAGATGCAGATTACGCAGGTGACGCTGATGACCGCAAGTCGACATCAGGTTACGTGTTCATGTGTGGAGCCACTGCCATCTCATGGTGTAGCAAGAAGCAGGACTCCATTTCCCTCTCCACCACCGTGGTCAAGTACAAGACGTCATCCTTAGCAGCTCAAGAGTGTGTCTGGCTGAGGAGGCTGGTGGAAGATGTGGATGAGAAGGTCAGCGGACCTACTGTGCTGCGTGGCGATAACGAGAGTGCTCTAAAGCTGGCAACCAATCCAGTCTGTCACGCAAGGACAAAGCACATAGAGATCGAACACCGCTTTATCCGAGAGAAGGTGTTGGGTGGCTCGCTTGCGGTGGAGCACCTGCGGAGTGAAGAGAACCTGACTGATATATTCACAAAGTCCCTATCCGCGGGGACATTCAAGAAGCTTCGCGCGTGCCTTGGAGTTGTCCCTGAAGCTCACTTCAAGGGGTAGTGTTAAGTTTGAAGTGAGGAGGGGTGCTGGGCGAGTGCAGCATATGGGGGTGGGCGAGTGGAGCATGGGGGGGGGGGGGGTGGCGAGTGGATGAGGGGGGCGAGTGCTCTTGTGTTGGGCGAGTGGAAGCATAGGGGGGGTGGCGAGTGGATGAGGGGGGCGAGTGCTCTTGTGTTGGATGAGTGGAAGCAAGGGGGGTTGGCGAGTGCAATGTTGGGGAGGGGATAGTGCATGTGTTGAGGTGAGTGCTCCCCCTTCCCCCTCCCCCCCATCCCCTTTCTCTCCGTTTTGTGTTTTCCTATAAATACCCTTCTAGTAGTGTGTTAAAGAGATTGGAGTTGTTGAGAAAGAGTGGGAGTGTGCCTACACCCCAAGAGATTTCAACCCCAACCCTTACCTCAGTGTGAGGTGGAGAGTGCAGAGTGCACAGTGAGGTGGATAGTGCAGGGTTGCGTGCCTTTTGAAGGTGGAGAGTGCGTTGCAAGGTCAACTGCACTGAGTGGAGAAGCGGACCCTGTTCGCGACAAAGTTAATTTTTATATATCAGCTGTCGTGAATCAAGGTGTATGCACATTGTCTTGTTGTACTTATTTGCCTAGTTATAAAGAGATTGCTTCATTGTCCATCGTTGGTATCCTTGTGCATGGTGGTAGCATAAAATTTAACAGTGGGAAATCAACTCTGAGATTAGCTAGGCTCTGTTTGTGACGGTGGTGACGGTGGCGGCGGAAAAAACTTTATTCCCCCCGCTACCATTTTTTTGGTTGTTTGGAAACTACATGATGACAAAAATGCTTTTTAGAAAAAGAAGTTTTGGAGGCTTTTTGCAGTCGGACCAAAGAAACTTTCTAAAATCCTCTTTTTCGCAAAAATGCTTTCCTCTTTTATTTTTGAGGGTTTACGCCAGCCCTAATCCGCGCGATGCTCAATCTACTCCTAGTGCCGAGGAGGAAGGAAATTATCGACGACAAAGCTCGTCGTTTTTGTGCCACACCTACATTCAGACACACCCCGCTCGATCTGATTCTTCTTTCCCTTTCGTCGCTACTCGCAAGTATCACACCTCAATTCCACACGATTTTGCTCTTGCTTCTCTTTTCGCCGCTAATCCGTGTCTCTTCCATTTCGTCGCTAACCTGATTTCCAACTGTTGTGGACCACTTAAGGCTCCGGTAGATCGGACTAAATTGGTCCGTCTTAGCCCGGGAGCGTTCGAGTGCGCAAACAGTCACAAAAAAGGAGAAAGCTGACAAGACAATTTTTTTTAACGTGGAAAACCCTTCAACGAGGTGAAAAACCACGCGGTCGGGTATGTGCCGGCCAAAACCTCCATTATTTGTAGGTTGTTGTACAGAGCTGTTTTGAAGAACTCGAGGGCGACAGGCCACCTCTCGTTGCAATTGTTGAGAGGGAGAGAGAGAGAGGCGCTCGGAGGGAGACAGGTCACCGCTCACGAAGCTAAATCTTTTGTCTGCTGCAGAGAGGAATGTTGCGCCCTGATCGCTCTGGAGATTTTGATGGCTGCTTGAAGATTAGATCGATGTGTTCTGTGTGTCTTTGTCTCTGCGGGTTATCTCCTGCTGCGCGAGAGGAGGTTGGAGTGCTGGTCTTGCTGGAGGCTGGAGCGCTTGTTCTTGAGTGTGTGGAGTGCTTGTTGCCGTGTACGCGGGGGTGCGCTTGGAGTGGTCTTGAGAGCGAAGCGCGTGGCCACGCTTGGAGCGGTCTTGAGAGCGAAGCGTGTGAGCCGCGCTTGGAGCGGTCTTGAGAGCGGAGCGCACAGAGGCGCGCTTGGGGCGGTCTTGAGAGCGGAGCGCACAAAGTCGCTCTTGGAGCGGTCTGGAGAGCGGAGCACACAGAGGCACGCTTGGGACAAGCGGGCTTGAGAGCGGAGCGCACAGATGCGTGTTTGGAGCGGAACGTACGCTTGTTCGAAGGAGGATGAGCGCCTTCGTAAGATTTTCAAGGCGCTCGAAAATCTTCGAAGACGCTTGAAGATCTTCGAAGGCGAAGAAGATCTTCAGAGATTCTTCAAGGTCTCCTTCGAAGAGGATGAAAATCTTCAAGGAGTGCTCTCTCTCTTGCACTTAGGAGGAAAGGATGGAGAAAAGAAAGATGGAAATGAGAGAAGCCTTGAGGTTCTATTTATATGCCGCATAGGTGGTTACGGTAGTTATGCAGTTATTCGCATGCCGTATCCACCATAATTGCTATTTGCAGCCTGGTTTCATATAAATTAATACACATATTTCATAATAATTTACTACGCGCAGACCGATATGATTTCAGATATTTACACCCACCCATAATGGGTGGTTACGGTGGTTATGGTGGTTATGCGGCTACCCGCATACCATAATCAATTTATGTGTTACCCGCAGATCTGTTTGGAGGATTTTAACGCTTACACCCCCATGTTGGAAGATTTTACTATGTGTACCCTATGATGGAGGAATTTACTATTTTCACCCCCATGATGGAGGAATTTTACTATTTGCACCCCAATGATTGGGGATTTTACTATTTGTACCCCATATTGTGGGATTTTACTATTTACACCCACATGTTAGAGGACTTTACTATTTGCACCCATGATGGGGGAGATTTTACTATTTACACCAACTTGCTGGATGATTTTTACTATTTACACCCCATGACGAGGGATTTTACTATTTACACTCTAATATTAGAGAATTTTACTATTTGCACCTAAGGATGATGGATTTTACTATTTGCAACCCAGATTACGGGGTACCTATCACCAACATTCTCTGAAGCTTCAAAAGTGCTCTTCATGGATTATATACCCTTCTAACTTAAAGTACCCTTCAGATTAGTTTCATGAATGCTCTTCATATTAGCTTTAGGAATGCTCTTTAGAGATTGTTTAAAATTCAATGTTTTACCTCATTATTAATTTGCATGCAAGAATGCTATTATTGTGAGCCCTTGTTTTCATATAATCGTTTGTGAGTTTCATATTTAGTGCTTCAGGTTTGTGAGACTACCAATTTTTATTACTAAGTTGTTCTTTCGAACAGGCAAATATATAACACCTTTTTTAATATCACTTAAATTGAGATTTTCAAAACAATCTATTACTATTTCATTACAACTTTCTAGACATCTCTAATGTCAAAACTGATTTCCCACCATAGCTTTCTATACAACCACAACCACCCCAAGCAGAGGCTAGCGTTGCTAGGAAAAATAGTGGTAGAAATAAAAAAAAACAGCAATACGATAAGAGAGATGTAAATCCAAGAGAAGGGACGAAATATGAAAATAAGCAAAAATTCTTATTTACTTTTCTGAAGTGAGAATGTTCATTGCTTCCAAAAAAGATCACAAAACACCCTTTTGCTAATAATATGAGTTAAAATGACTTCAATATAATTTATTTTTTAATATTTAAACAATATTAAAAAACAATTTATATTTGATTAAAAAAGAGGCTTTTAAAACCAAGTGCAGCATTTAAAACTATGCCCAAGACTCAGCAATTCAGTAGAAGACAAGCAGTCTGACTGTCTGATTCAAAATTTCAAATCATAATATTTATTTATTTATTTAGAGGGTCGATTCTATTTCAATATTATATTTGTGTAGATTAATTATCAAATTATTTTCTTTCCCGATAAAAATAAACTGATGAAGCCAATGCCACACTTCCGCATATTTGGAAAATTGGGCTCGAAATTAAATCCCCAAACAAATATTAAAAATGCGAGTAAATAAATTTTCAACACAGTTTACGACGTCAACAATTTTTAACTTCAGTGGGTCAGGCACTGACAAAGAGGTCAATAATTTTTTTTTGACTTATATCAAAACCACTTCTGAAAAATATTAAAATTGCTATATAACTCCATTTTAGTTTTTCCCCGTCTTTTTATTTAATTTAAATTTATATTTCACCCATTTTTACAATTTATTTTATTTTATTTGTATGTCTTGAGATTACATTATTTAGCATTGCTTTTTTTTTTATCCTAATGATTATGATTAAAAGTTATGATCCAATGAATACAAATTCTCATAAACATGTAGAGTCGTTGGTGTCTCACTGTGGAGCCGGACTAACCCCACGAGAAGCTTATCAAAAGACATAATCTCTGTTTGGCAATCATGAACACGGCGATTATGAACCGTTTGTTCACGACCTCAACTAAGAAATTTCCTCCACTTTTGTGTTCAAAACTATTTTTTTTTCTTGGTGGCAGTTAAGGGCGGATCTAAGACTGGCCGGGTAGGCTAGTCCCCGGCCTCCCCCCAATAGTGCTGCAGAAATGGATGGTGGTTCTGGATTCCTCTCGCAGAGACAATTAATTTTGACTACTTACACTTCAAAATGGTGACCGGATGAAAGAGAAACCGCTATAGATGGATGCGTTCAGATTTCTTTTTAACTAGAACCACCCCTGACATTGATTATAACCATTGTCATGTCAAACATATATTCTATGACAGTAATATTTTTGTCCAAATACAACGGAGTAAAAACATTGTGCCAAACCGAGCTTTAGATTGACATAATGGATTGTTCTTGACTATATAATTTAGCCTAGGTTTCCATTTAAATCAGAAAGTTTAGAAATGTGTTTCATGAGCGCTGATTTAAACCTAAAGGTTTATGTTTCTAGGGCTTTGCATAGGACAAAATATGATATACTTTATGTGGAGGGGGTAAGATAAATGCGAATTTTCTAGAGCACGATACAATTTATGAGTGTAAAATAAATGTCATTTTCTCATGGTCAATATTTATGTTGATGACAATGTCTTCGTACACAGTGTTTGACTAACTTTAATATCATAAATAGGGTGCTTTAATATGTTCAAAAATGCTATTTATTTTTCTGTTTATTGATTTTCCATTTTATTTTATTTTTGTTTTATTACGATTTTTTGTCTAGATTAAATAGGTAATTAAAAGGTTAAATTTATAACCTACAATGGAAGACTTAGCACTTACAATACTTACACGATCTTTCACCGTCAATTTATATCACATATTCAAGAGAGCGATAACAATAAAAACTAATTTGTTTACTTTTTCAGACATTTTTCATTTTATATTTCTTTTTTTTATTATATCATTGAAATTAAAAATAATAATAATTGTGCAAATCAATCTTAATCCACCCCTTTTCAATATTTTTCTTGACTTAGCAGCACTGCCAGCATCGCACACGACATGGTACATGGATTTCAGCGCCCATAATAAAAAATTAATATTAATATTTGAAATTAAATATTAGATATAAGACAATTACAAAAATGTTCAATGCAAATTCCTTATTTGTCGGTAACTCCAAAAACTAATTATAAATGCTGAATATTTTTATTATAATTTAGAATACTATATCAATTAATTTTCTTTATATATATTTTCTAGGTAGAGAATATTGTTTAGACCATTAAAGTTGCTTTTTAATTAAATTCCAAACCCAATGTTTGTAGATTACAACTCATGTTGCATGAACAATCAATATGTTGAATTCAAAATTTTATTTTATTTTTCAATACATTTCTCTAGGTAATGCTTGTAGTCATTTTTAATGGTGTGTTTGTTTTGACATATTTAGGCTTTCTTAAAAATGCAAATGTCATTTTCAACAGTTTAGGTAAGTACTAGCTAGAATGTCCCGCGATCGAAAAAAAGATTTTTATTTAAAGTATTTTGAATTGTTAGATAAGTGGGGCATTTTGCGTTTCATAGATTGCGGATGACTTAAGGTAGGTGATTCCCTTGTTAACGTATTTTACTTTATATGTCCGCGTGTCCGAACCGACACGATAAATCTTAACGGGTTGCGTGTCGACCTAGGGCTCCGCCCTAAGCTGAAGATACTATATAACCCTATTCCAAACTTGATAGTGTTACGTAGAATATCTTGAGCGTCTCTCTAACCCTAACATTCTCAAGATATTTTCGTTTAGGGTTTCCGCTCAAGTCTCCCGGCGCCGCTCCCGTACGCACTACTTGATTCCGCAGTTCTCGCTTGATTTCGCGAATTCTCCTGTGTGTTCTCTCACGATTCGCCTCGCTAAGAAAAGCAAGAAGACCGTTGATCGTTTTCTGCTCTCTAAGGCGTTTTTAGATCTGTCCTGATGCTGCTTGCGATCTAGGACAGACCATTCTTTGCTGCCGAAAAGAAGGAAAAATGACCGCGTTTTCCTTCGCATTTCTCTTTTCCTCGCTCGCTGACGCACGCAGGAATTTCTCGCCGCTGATCGCCTCTGTCAAAGAGGGAAGAACTCCAGAAGATTCGTGATCCGCATGATCTCTTCTCTGTCGAAAGAAAATTCGCCGTCGCTGGAAGATTCGCGATCGCCGCCTGTGCTTCGTTTCGTGCCCTAAGCGGAAGAAGATCCCTTGTCGGGAGGAGATCGTTCTTTTGGAGAAAACGAGCAGCGCACCCCTTCTGTTCTCGGTTTTCTTTTAGATCGTTTCCTGTTTTTGGTTTTGGATCTCTCTATTCCAGGCCACAGTCTACAGCTTCAAAGTTTTTTTTGGCTCTACCTTCCTGTCGTGATCTAGCTGGGAGCATCTTCTTTGGTCCGAGAAGACTGATTTCTACAGGATCGTTGTTGGAAAAATCAACAGGGAGAGGATCTCGTTTTTTTTTTGAAGTTGAAGGAGTTCTTCTGTGCCTACAGAAGAAAGAAGAAAAAAATTATTGGTTGATCTCCAGATCTAAGAAACTGCTGATTTTCTGTTGCTGAATTTCCAGATCATAGGATCTGTACAACCCTGATATTTGCCAGGCAAGGGTGGGAGTTTCGAGAGGTCAACATTGTGAAGAAAGTAATAAGGGGAACAAGCCAGACAAGTCCTCGCAAGAGTCGGGCGGGCGAGACAATCCCTCGCCGACTGTTCGCTGGTAGGCTGGCGAGATGGGTACTCGTCGTGCATACGCGAGAAAGGCTGGCGAGCCAACCACTCGCGGGCCGCTTACAACAGTTTTCTGGGTTCGACGAAAGGCGTCCAACGAAATCAAGCGCGCTCGACGAAATCTGTTCTGCGTTCGACGAACTCGCTTCTCAGTTCGACGAACGTCAAGTTCAACCAGATAAGTTTATCTCAGCGGTTGTGCTGGGAGGGCCTATCGTCTCGGCGGCACAGTCTTATCCCAACGGATCCGCTGAGGAAGGCAATCATCTCGGGGAAGACCAGGGTGAGCTCGCAGGAAGGCGCGCGAGACCAGGTCTCAGTGGATATCGCTAGAAGGGTCCCAGGCGAGGTCTTAACGACGCGCTTGCCAGGGGGATGTCACGGGAGAGATCCGCGAGAAGGCAGCGAGAGCTCCCGCGAGTAATGTTCTCGCAGACCCCTTGCCCGTAGGTTGATAGGGAAGGATTACCTTTTTACCCACAGTGGTCTGCCATTAGCCTCTTCAAACAACGGAGTCTGGCTGTTAGCAGACCAATTTTGGGGTGCGTATAGTAAAATCAAGAGGCGGAATCCTGCTATTTGCAGGCCAGTTCAGAAAATCTATAAATAAGACCCAAAGGGCACCTTTGGAGAGGACTTCTTTTTCTGGAGCTTCTCTCTCCTCAGGCTTTCCTTGGTTGGCATTTTCAGAGCTCTCCAAGGTGCCCGGGCTTCAGCATTGGCTTGGGAGGGGAAGCGCTCTAAAGATCTTCCGGGTGTGTGGTGGGTCCTCCTTGCTGAGTCTAAGGGTCTGTGTCTAGTTTCGAGGCTTCGGTCTGTCCCTTCAAAGGATTAGTAAGTATTAGCTGCCCCCCAACTAGTTGGGGGCCCTGAACTCCACAGAGACCATTTACTGGTTTCAACATTTTTGGTGCGGTGAGCGTGGAGTGCAGCTGGTTCAAAAAAATCTCAAGGAGGAAGTATGGCAGGAGAGGACGAGCAGGACGCGAGACCTGGAGGGTCGCCACCCCCAGGAGCGCCCGCAACGGTGGAAATGCTGGCAGACCTTAGGCGAGATCTTCTTGGAGCCTTTCAGAGCATTCTCGTCACGGCACTCGGTGGTCTCGTGACCCCAGGGACCCAGGTGGCTCCTCCGCCTGGGGTTGGCGAGAATGCCCCAGCTCCGCGAGCCGGAAGGGAGGCGGCAACCTAGGGCGTGGGGCGAGACCTCTCCGGGCGAGAACTTTTCCCCAACCCGGAGAGAGCGAGCGAGGTCCTGGCAAGGGTCGTCCAAGCAGAGGGGGTCCCGGCCAGTGGGGCCCCAGTGAGTGGTCCTTTGGCGAGCCCGAGGTCGGCAGGGGAGTTCGCAGGGAGAGTGGAGCAGGTCCATAGGGTGAGCGGGGGAAGCCCTTTTTGCAAGTTGGTGCTCTCGACACCACTCCCCGAAGGATTCAGAGAGCCGGCCATGACACTGTATACCGGCAAGGATGACCCTGTTCAGCACTTGCAATGGTTCGAGGATATGGTCTCAATCAGACCTATGTCGGACGCCTTCAAGTGCCGACTTTTTGCTACCACCTTGAAGGAGAAGGCGAGGGACTGGTTCCACCAGCTGCCCTCGGGGTCGATTTATGCCTTCGTGGACTTGCGCCGAGGTTTTCTCTTGTGCTTCTCCACCTCAAAGAAAAGGAAGAAGGATCCCGAGTCACTCTTTACCATCAAGCTGAAGTCCGAAGAGTCGTTAGCTCAGTATATGGAGCGGTTCAGGGAGGAGGTTCTCCTCGTCCAGGAGGTGTCAGGGTACACCCTCCAGCTTGCCTTCACTTTGGGGCTGCGGGAGGGTTTCTTCAAGATGGATCTCAAGAGGAGGGTTCCTCTGTCTTATGAGGAGTTGATGGAGAGAGCTGTGGAGGAAGTAGACGGGGAGGCAGCAAACCCCGAGTTCACGAAGAGGTTAGCACGGCTGAGCGAGCTAGAAGGCAGGCATATAGAGCCGAGAAGGAGAGAAGAAGCGAGGGCCCCGGAGTTGGGGTGGAGGCAGCAAGGTGGGGGAATGCAGGGTCCAGGAAGGGGGTTCCCCCACGAAGGTGGTAAATTCCATGGAGGGCAGGGAAGGCCGCATCAGTTGGGGTGGAGGCAAGGTCCTAGACCACCTCCTCCCCCACCTCAGCAAGCAATGGAGATAGGAGGAGGGAGAAGAGGAAGTGGAAGAGGGACAGGAGCTAGAGGAGCCGGGCCCCGAAGAAGGAACAGAGGAGTAGGAGGTGAGGAGAGGGGGCTGGCGCCGCCGTACTGTGACTTCCACCAGGAGGAAGGTCACGCAACAATCACCTGCCCAGAGTTCTTAGAAGCAAGGAATGCAAGGGTCCCAACACCGCAGCCGCAACAGATACCGGTGAGGATAGAGGGGATTCCACCCCAGGAGGATGAAGACGAAAGGTGCGAGGACAGGGCCGATTTGGGGTCCAGAGGGGGGATCGGGGTGATCCGTGGGGGGGGGGGGGGGGGGTAGGGATTAAGGCAACCTGGAAGGCGAGCCTCCATACTATCTATCGTCGTAGCGTGGCTTCGACATCCCTGGCCCCGCCCCCGGCGGAGAAGATTTCCTTCACCCAGAAGGACATGCCGGGTTATGAAGACCCATTCTGCGATGCGCTGGTCATTCAGACGTCGATCGAGAACTTCACCATTTTCCGAATCCTTGTGGACAACGGGAGCTCAGTCAACGTCATCTTTAAGAAGGCGTTCGACGGGATGGAGGTGGAGGCGCGAAGGGTGTTAGCCTCAGACAGTCCGTTGTTCGGATTCTCCGGGGAGAGGAAGGAGGTAGAAGGAGGAGTAGGACTCCATCTGGTTTTGGTAGGGCAGTCCGGGAACTGCCGCTTCGTGATAGTGGATGCCCCTAGCAGCTACAGTGCCATCTTCGGACGACCACTTATCAGTGCATTCCGGTGTGTCCCCTCCACATTCCACCAATGCCTTAAATTCAATGATGGAGGAGTCCAAGTCCGGATCAGGGGAGACCCCAAGGTGGCGAGGTAGTGCTATGTGACTGCCGTCAACACCATCTCTTGGATGGAAGAAGCGGAGGAGTGGAATAAGGTGATGGAAGAGGTGGCCGAGGCCGAGAAGGAGGAGAAGTTGGAAGGAAGGATGTATGAAGGAGTAGTTCATGCCCAGGAAGGGGTCGTTGAGGGACCCAGGGCGGAGGAGGGGAAAGAGGGAGAGAAAGAAGAAGAGGCCCCAGGAGGAGGGGCGGAGGAATTGATGGTGGTGAGAGAGGAAGAGGTGGGGGAAGGAGCCAAAGCGCTCGCTTGTGGCGGAGAGAAGGACAGTGCTTGGGGAGAGCAATCCAGGTTGGAGGCCGTAGAGGAAGTAGTGGAGGTGGAAGTCACCACCAAGGCCGGAACAATCGAGAGGATAAAGATTAGTGGGGAGCTCAGCCCCGAGGACCGGAGGAAGCTCTCGGCTTGCGTCTAAGACGATGTGGATGTCTTCGCATGGAGTGATGCGGAGATGTCGGGGATTGATGCAGATGTGGCGTGCCATCGCCTCAACCTCGATCCCGACACTCGCCCCATTCGCCAAAAGAAGAGGTCCATCGCGGACAAGATGGAGGTTCCTATCCGGGAGGAGGTGAACAAGCTCATCAAGGCCGGCTTTGTATCGGAGATCCAGTATCCAGGCTGGGTTTCCAATGTGGTGATGGTAAAGAAGGGGGATGGTAAGTGGCGTATGTGTGTTGATTTCTCTTTGCTTAATAAATCTTTCCCCAAGGATTGCTACCCTCTGCCTAGAATCGACGCGCTGGTTGACTCAGCCATTGGTTTCTCTGTGATGTCTTTTTAGTTGCTTTTTCAGGTTATCATCAAATTCGCATGCACCCTCCCGACATCAAGGATGTATCCTTCATCACAGGGGATGG
This sequence comes from Dactylorhiza incarnata, assembly GCA_033032865.1. Lineage (NCBI taxonomy): Eukaryota > Viridiplantae > Streptophyta > Magnoliopsida > Asparagales > Orchidaceae > Dactylorhiza > Dactylorhiza incarnata. Next base: position 2,376,703 of record JAWHQI010000046.1, on the reverse strand, counting down.
GTGCTATTGTTATAAAATGATGCCGTTCGGTTTAATGAACGCAGGGGCAACATACCAACGAATGATGGATAGAGTGTTTCACGAACAGAAAGGCCAGAACCTGGAGGTCTACGTGGATGACCTGATGATCAAAAGTTGGGACCTTGAGTCTCACCTCAGGGACCTCGAGGAAACCTTTGGGAATTTGAGAAAGTTTAAAATGAAGCTTAACCCCTTAAAGTGTGTCTTCGGGGCAAGCTGAGAGAAATTCTTAGGTCATTTACTCACCCCCCTCGGGGTGGAGCCTAATCCAGACAAAGTGAGGGCGATCCTCGAGTTGGGGTCTCCAAGGAATGCGAAGGAGGTTCAACGTCTGACTGGGAAGCTAGCTGGGTTAAGTAGGTTCCTTTCCAAGGCAGGAGAAAAATGTTCTTCCTTTTTCAGGGTGATGAGGGGTAACCAGAAATTCGAGTGGACCCCCGAGTGCGAGAAAGCTTTTCAAGCACTAAAGGAACAACTGACCCAGGCTCCGCTACTGCAAGGGCCAAGGCAAGGGTAGGACCCATGCCTGTATTTAGTGGTAGGGTCGGAAGCGGTCAGCTCGGTGCTGGTCCGGGAAGAAGGGAAGAAACAACTCCGCATCTACTATGTTAACATGGTATTGAGGAAGGCCGAGCTCAGATATCCTATCCGGGAAAAGTTAGCATTTGCGTTGGTGGTGTTGGCTAGGAAGCTCCGGCCCTACTTCCAAGCACATTCAATCAGAGTAGTGACCGACCATCCCCTTCTCGGCATCATGGAGGGGGTGGAGCACTCCGGAAGATTGGCTAAGTGGTCAGTGGAGTTGAGCGAATTCAATATCTCCTATGTGCCCAGGCTAAGTGGTTCAATAAGAAGAATGTAGCGCGGCTACAGTTCTTGGAAAATGAGTTGGCGAAAGCCACTCAAGGTGATCTTTCTGTTTCTACTTTCTTTTTAAAGATGAAGAACCTCTGTGCAGAGATTTCTGCATTGGATCCGGATGAGCCCATTTCTGAGGCAAAGCTGAAGAGGCACATTATCCGCGGATTGCGGAGAGAATATGTGGCCTTTGTCACTTCTGTCCAAGGCTGGGCCAATAAGCCGTCGTTGCTTGAGCTGGAGAATTTGCTTGCTTCGCGGGAAAGCTTGGCAAAGCAGATGGATGGGATGTCTGTCTCCGGGGGAGATAATGAGGTGCTCTTCTCTGGGAAGAAGAAGAAGTGGGACAAGAAGAAAAAATCATCTAGAAGCAATGGTTCTTCTACTTCAGGTCAGCAGGAGAGGAGCCATGCTCCTAAGTTTGATGGAAAGAAGAAGGAAGGACTTCAGTGCTTCAAGTGTAACCAGCTTGGTCACTTTAAGAAGGATTGTCGATTGAATCTTCAGGCAGGGCATGCTGCTGGTAAGAAGGAAGTTGGATCCAGGAATGAGGAAGTTGAATGGGGAGGAGAGGGTACCTTTACGACAATCTGACGACGACGTCCGTTGATGTTCTATCTTCTATCAACTACAAGGAGGGCTGGATTGTTGACTCAGGGTGTGGTCATCACCTCACCGGAGATGGGTCAAATCTTTCTTATGCGCAGCCCTATTCAGGTAATGATGCTATTATTACCGCTGATGATTCTATTCATGCAGTCAAGCAAGAGGGGGTGGTTTCTTTAGGCAGTGATAAGGGTCCACTCAAATTACGAAGTGTTTATCATGACGTGCCGGGTATGAATAAAAATCTCTTCTCAGTGTAGACGCCGGATATCACGTTCTGTTTGGTCCAACAGAAGTGAGATTTCTTAAGAATGTGTCATCGGTGCAAGCTGACACAGTTCATGTTGGGAGAAGGGTAAAGGACTTTTTTGTTTTATCAACAAGTTCCTATGTTGATAAGATGCGGACAAATGATAGCGCGACTATCTGGCATGAAAGGCTAGGGCATGTTGGCATGGCGAAGCTGAAGACTATGGTGGAAAAAGGCCTTGTGAAAGGCTTGCCTAGTTTATCGTCCATGGGAGAGGGTCATGTCTTTGCAGGGTGTCAGTATGGCAAGTCTCATCGACTTCCATTTGACAAGTCACAGAGCAGGTGCAAGAAGCCGTTGGAGTTGATTCACGGTGATCTTTTTGGCCCGACCAACACTGTTAGTCTTGGAGGCAACCAGTATATGCTGGTTTTGATTGATGATTACACCAGATATACCTGGGTGAATTTTATGAAGGAGAAGTTAGAGGCGTTCGGGAAGTTTGTGGAGTTCAAGGAGCTTGTGGAGGGTCGTCTTAGACTGCGGATTAAAAAACTGAGAACTGACAATAGAGGTGAGTTCACCTCAGGTGAGTTCTTTAGTTTTTGCAGGAAGCACGACATCCAGAGAGAACTCTCTTGTGCGCATACTCCACAACAGAACGGAGTTGCTGAGCAAAAATTCCGTCATTTGACGGAGACCGTGAAGTGCTGGCTTCATGCCACGAATATTCCAAAGTCCTTCTGGGCGGAGGGTATGTCTTGTGCTGCTTCTGTCATCAATCGGATGCCTCTTAGTCTGATCAACATGAAGACTCCACATGAGCTGATGTTTAAGGAGAAGCCCGGTGTGGGACACTTATGAGTGTTTGGTTCAACTTGCTATGTGCACGTTCCTGATGCCCTTAGAACAAAACTAGACGCGCAGGCGAGGAAACTAGTGTTTGTTGGGTATGATGACCGAAAGAAGGGCTGGAAGTGCATGGATCCCCAAATGCGGAGATTTGTGGTATCTCGCGATGTGGTATTTGATGAGCTGACGTCATACCAGGGGAGTTCTGGTATAGAACAATTAGATAGCAAGGTTGAAAGGCAAAGAGAAGCTGCAGAAGGTCTTCAGGAGGAGTTGTTTGTTTCACCAGGGGCTCCAGTTGCGTCAAGCTCTGGGGCAGATGCTTCAGGTTCTGGAAGCAGGGGGAGCAATGCTCCAAGTACGCCTGAGAACATAGTTGATTCTGAAGAAGCAGCGGAAGTGGTTAGTCCAGTACCGACCTTGAGAAGGTCAAAGAGGACTATAATTCCAGTAGCTCGTTATACAGGAGGAAACATGGTGAGCTTTGTTTCATGTTTCTTTGCTGGCCCTCTGGACGAGCGAGAGCCTTCAAGATTTGAGGAAGCCACTGGAGTCAAGGAGTGGGAAGATGCCATGGATGAGGAGATGGCTGCCCTCAGGAAGAACGAAACCTGGGATCTTGTTCCCAAGGTGTATGACATAACTCCTGTAACTTGCAAGTGGGTGTTCAAATTGAAGAAGAAGGCGGATGGTAGTATCGAGCAGTACAAGGCTCGCCTTGTTACTCGAGGGTTCTCACAACAGTATGGGGAGGATTATGAGGAGACGTTCAGTCCAGTGGCCAAGATGACTTCAGTGCGGGTGGTGATTGCGTTGGCAGCTTGCCAAGGATGGAAGATTTGGCAACTTGACGTAAAGAATGCTTTCTTGGTTCAGCCACCTGGGTATGTATCGAAAGTTCATCCGGGACACTTCTGCAAGTTGAAGAAGGCCCTCTATGGGTTGAAGCAAGCGCCTAGGGCGTGGTATGGGAAGATCGCAGAATATCTCCATTTCTGCGGATACTTTGCTTCAGACTCAGATTCTAGCTTGTTTATCAAGAAGAAGGGACAGCTTCAGGTCCTCGTGCTGTTGTATATGGATGACATGATTGTCACCGGGAACTCAGAGGAGGAGGTAGCAAGGCTAAGGGCTGAGCTTGCTATCAGATTTGAGATGAAGGATCTAGGTGAGCTCCACCACTTCCTTGGACTCGAGGTTGAGAGGCAGAAGAATGGAGTGCTCATTTCCCAGAAGGGCTATGCGGAGCGAATCGTTAAGAGAGTCGACATGCAGGAAGGGAAGAGTAGTTCAACTCCTCTTGAGGTTGGTCTAAAGCTTCGGCGGGATGAGGGGCGGATTCTTTCTGATCCATTGGTGTTCTGAGCTCTTATTGGGAGTCTGATATATTTGACGATTACCAGGCCGGATATTGCATATGCAGTTGGCAGGGTGAGTCGATATATGGCGGAGCCACGAAAACCTCATCTGGTGGCGTCCAGGAGTATCCTGAAGTACGTGAAGTCGACCTCTGATTTGGGTCTCTGTTATAGGAGAGATACGTGCTTTAACCTGCATGGTTATATGCATGCTGATTATGGGGGAGATTCGGATGATCGAAAATCGACATCTGGATACGTTTTTTTGGCGGGCTTTGCAGCTATATCATGGTGCAACAAGAAGCAGGATTCGATATATATTTCTACCACTGAAGCGGAGTACAAGGCTTCGGCCTTGGCAGCTCAGGAAGCCATCTGGCTGAGGAGGTTGGTAGAAGACATCCATGAGGAGGTGCGACGTCCTACTCTGCTACGCGGCGACAACGAGAGTGCCCTCAAACTGGTTAACAATCCAGTTTGTCATGCGTGGACCAAGCACATCGAGATCGAGCATCATGTTATTCGGGAAAAGGTGCTGGAGGGATCTCTGATGGTTGAGCATGTGCGGAGCGAGGACAATGTCACTGACATCTTCACGAAGCCGCTAGCGAAGGGACCATTCACTCGGTTACGAGGTTACTCGGGTTGACTTCCACTTCTCACTTTAAGGGGGAGTGTTGAAAATATTGAAGTGAAGTGGAGGTCGGGCGGTCTGTCTTGAGACCGCGCAGGTTGTCTACCCGCAGAAGATCGGCCGGTCTGTCTTGAGACCGCGCGGGTTGTCTACCCCCAGGAGGTCGAGCGGTCTGTCTTGAGACCGCACGGGTTGTTTACCAGCAGCGGGCTGGCGGTCTGTCAGTCCGGCTTGTTCTTGGACTTGGTCTGCTTCAAGTCCTGGTGTTCCGGTAGACCGGTGCGGCTTGTCTTTAAGCCGCACAGTTTGTTTTCTACCAACTTCCGAGTTGGGGCAGTTATCCTATCTCTATGGGTGGTTACCACACTCCACCTCACACCTATAAATAGGACCTCTCCCTCAGATCAAATACAGTGAACAGTAAGCAAGAGCTCGCAAGTCATTTGTGCGGTTAGACTTTTCTAGTCGCTCGGGTTGAGAATTGACTCTGTTGTGTTTGCAGGTTGCGCGGCTTGTGTGTGATTCTGACTTGTTCAGAGAAGACCGCAGCGGTTAAGTTGGTGGCAGTCAGCGGCGGGTAGCAGCAGGTGGTCGCGATTTGCTGCAGCTTTTCTCTTCGGCTTGTGTTTTTGCTTTCAATAAAGTCAGACCGTGCGGTTAGGCGGCTTGCCTTGCCGGTCTGTTTTCTGTTCAGCTAGTCAGCAGCAGTGTTCGCGGTTAGGAGCGGCTAAGTGACAGCGGTCACGCGGCCTTGCTCGGGCGGACAGTTTCAGCATTGGAATAACGGGTAGTCCGCGTGTTGAGTTGCGGTTTGGCGGTTTGCGCGAACAACCTTGTTAAGTCGGGCGGCTTGCTAGTCAGGCGGCTTGGGCGGTTTCTGCTTTGTCTTGTTGTTATTCTTCTTCGATTGTATTGGTGAAACATGTCTCGCCATGTGTACGTACCTCAAGTTGTAAAGAAGAGTTTTGAATACTAGTCCTCGTGTTCACTCTTTGTTTCTGGTTTATTGTGCTCAGTTGGGTTGAGAGTGTTCCTGCGACCTAGTTCCCATTTTTCCACTTGTCAGAACCTTAACTTGGTGTCTGATAGTAATTATCAAAAAGAGAAATTTTCACTGTACCTAGTTTTACTAAAAATCTAGTTTCCACGAGTTTATTAGATAAGTCTGGAATTTCTTTCACAACTCAAAACGGTAGAATAACCTTAGCAGTTAATTCACATTACTTTGATTGTCTGTATATGATCAATGATATGTATAGACTTAGCCTAGAAAATGAGAGCATTAACTAAGTGAGTTTAAACTTAATTGATCCTAAGCTATTACACAATAGACTTGGATATGCGAACTATAGAAAAATACGAGATCTAGCTACGAGTCATAACATTTCCTTAGATCTATTATTCGATTTGATAAGTGTGAAGTGTGTGCACAAGCTAAGATCACTAGAAATCCCTTCAAGTTAGTATCTAGAAGCACACAACTTCTTGAGTTAATACATTCCAACCTCTGTGATTTTCGAAGTCATGTCACTAGAGGGGGAAGGAAGTATCTTATAACATTCATTGACGACTATTCCAGATATTGTCATGTATTCTTACTGAAATCGAAAGATGAAGCCTTCGAGAATTTTAAGATCTTAAAAACTTGTGTTGAAAACCAGTTAAACTTAAAGATTAAGAGATTTAGAAGTGACCGGGGAGGAGAATACACTACAACTTGGTTTAAGGACTTTTGTGCCTCTGAGGGCACAATCCTAGAAACCACAGCTCCTTACTCACACCAGTCGAATGACGTTGTTGAGCGTAAGAATACAACTTTGACAGAGATGTTAAATTCTATGCTTCTCACAACTAGCATGCCTAATTCCTTTTGGGGAGAACCAGTTCTAACTACAAATCATATTCTGAATAGAGTGTCTCATTCTAAGCTCAGCTCTACTTCGTATGAGCTGTGGCACATCCATCCTTATAGATATGATACTTTAAAGACTTGGGGTTGTATTGCTTATGTTAGAATACAAGACCTTAAGAGACCTAACGTGGGATATTGAACAACAACCTGTATTTATCTAGGTAGTGCAGAAGATAGTGCAACTGATGAGTTTCTGGATTTATCCACTAATACAGTGATTGAGTCTTGAAATGCTATTTTCTTTGAACATAAATTTATCAAAGATCATGGTTTAATCGTCTCCGGGTCTACTGACATGATTTTTGAATCTACTGTAGAACCTGAAGTTGTCCCCTCTGACACTGCTCCCTCATCTTTACAGGTGGAACCTGTTCCGGTTAGAGTATCTACGAGAGATAGAATCCCTAAGGACTTTGGTGAGAATTATTTCACCTACCACTTAGATGATGATCCATTCTCCTACCAGGAAGCAATGAGATCTAAAGATTTGTTTTTATGGGCAAAAGCCATCGACGATGAGATGAACTCGCTGTTACAAAATAACACTTGACATCTATCGACCTGCCGAAAGGAGCTAAAGTCCTAGGATGCAGGTGGGTTCTGAAGAAGAAATTGTTGGTATTTCCAAGATGATCTTAAGGCAATCAAGTAGTTAGTCTCATTGCCAACGCAATATGAGCATATGAGGTCGCACATAAGAGTGTTTGGAGAAGTTGGAGAAAAGATTGTGTTGGCCTTACTCATATTGGATATGAGTGAAGGACCAATCCTATGCCTCATTGGAGTTAGGTCGAGTTGGCTAAATGTTCCACATATATTATGAATATTGTATGGAGCATGTTGGCATGTGTTCAAGACGACATTGCATGTATCGTCGAGATCATCAAGACGATATTGTGAATATTGTCAAGTGGCACAACGATATGACCGACTGTCATGTCACCTATGATGCATCGTTGGGTGCTGAGCGATATCGTCTTGATTGTCAAGACGATATTTTAGGCATTAAGACGGTATCGTCGAGATTGTCTCGACGATAAAGATCTTCATGAAGATATCGTCGAGATCGTCTCGACGATATAAGTCATCCAGATTATGTTATCGAGATCGTCTCGACGATATATGTTAATAAGACTATTCCATCGAGATTGTCTCGACGATATAGGTCATCAAGACTATGTCGTCGAGATCGTCTCGACGACATTCTAGTGATCTCGACGATACTCACTGCATACTCCTATTAAAGACTTCAGTCTGTGGATATCATATTTTATGCTATTTGGTATAAATAGGGAAACGATTAGGTTTTCCCATGTGCCTTTCTTTTGAGATTGAGGCAGAACTGTTCCGCAAGGGTTTTTTGCGAGATCCCGTCCGCCGTCGCCGCCTCTCCCTGTGTCGCGGACCCTCCACCTATCCTTGAAGATGATCCGGTTGCCGAGGCACAACGACACAAAGATTTGAGACGCCATGAAGACGCTAACGAAAGACGGAGTTACAACCTCCGCCCGCGTGCCAAGCCCGCTTGAAGACTTTTAATTTATTTAGTTCATTTATTTTATAAATTTGCGAATATAAAATTATTTCATATTGTGGAAATAATTTTATATTCATTATGCACTTGTTTTATTTTCATTTTATGCTTTTGAACTATGGTGTGCGTTTAACCGTTTGGATGGCGGAAATTAAATCGCCATCATGAATGGTTGATTGTTTTTGTAAACTCCTATTTAAGGAGGCTTTGACGAGAGTGGTAATAGAATTGGAAAAGAAAACCCTAAATTCCCCGTAGAGAATTTCGGCCAAGGCTTGGCTCCCTCCTTGCCGCGGCCCCCCCTTGGTGAGACTCCAAGGTTTGCTTCCTCCTCCCGCTTCGGTGCGACTCCGGCGTGGTTCTCTTTGGTGCGAATCCAAGTAAGAAGGTTGCAACCCCATTCGGTGTGACGCCGGTGGATCCGTGGAGAGAGTGATTCTCCCACAAACTTGTGCGAATACTTTTCTAGCGTTTCTTCTCTTAGAGTTTGTGGAGGTTTTATGCAACCGTCTTTTCCGTGATTTTAAATACATCGCTTCCTACACGTATTTCCAACAACATTAAAACAGAAAATTTTTCGATTCGTCCTCGTTAGGTCAGCCTGAAAATTGGGAACGTCATAATTCTGTTTAGTTGGTCTGCGAATAGCGGACCAAAACTTTCAATTTTTGTCGAATTTTTTTTTTAAAAATTTCTGTACGTTCACCATGTTAGTTACATCCAGAAAAAAAAAATTTCTGTCTAAGTTTTGAGTAATTCTTATTTAGGAAATTTTTTTTCATATTTCTTTCCGGATTTGGGAGCCCACCCGACCCCTTTGGTTTTCTCTTTGGTCGGAGTACTCTTGGACAGATCGAACTAACTTTGGGAGACAACTCGGCCTTTTCTTTTTTCGCACGATCTTTGGCCGAAGTCCTCTTGGTATATTGTTGTTGCTTGTGTTATTTTTAGCGCGCGTTTGTCACGTTCACGTTAATTAATTGTCAGTCGCCGCATGCGCACTAGATTAGGAACGGAGTATAACACACCTTCAACGTCTAGGATGGCTGCGAATGAGCACGGATCCGAGATCGTAACGCTGAGGCCATAGAGGGGCTACGTAATGAGATGACCGAGCTTAGGACCATGTTAGCACAAATCCTTCTGAATCAGGGAGGACCGCCACCACCACCCGTTAATGTTGAGCAGCCTAACCGGCACCAGCAGGTCCATGATTCGGATTCCGATGGGAATTCTCCCCGAGTGCCCCCTCGAGAACACCGCCACGAGCGTGGCTTCGATATTACTAGGGCCGTTAAGATTGACGCCCCCACTTACGATGGTTTGGGAGATCCCCAGGTCTTCCTTACTTGGGTAGTGGATATGGAGTGCTACTTCGAATGGCACAACTTGACGGACCCCCAAAAGGTCCAAGTTGCCAGGATGAAGTTAACGGGTCGAGCGAAAACTTTTTGGCTAAATGAGGAGCGGAGATTAGGAGCCGGACAGGGAGTCCCACCTATAGGTTGGCCTATGATGAAAAATTTGCTGACCGATCAGTACGTCCCAGCGTACCACCGAACACAGATGTTCGATGAGCTTGCCACCCTGCGATAGGGCTCAAATTCGGTAGCTGGGTATATGGGAGAGCTGAATGACCGTATGGTGCGTTGTGATCTTAGGGAGATCCCCGAGGTCACCCTATCTAGATTTCGCAAGGGGCTTCAACCCGATATTCAGAGGAAGCTCCTACGTTATGGTCACATAAACCTGAACACGACTTTCAATGCCGCCCTTGACATTGAAAAGCATCTTGCCTCGAGGGCCCACTCTCGTTATTCCCACACGAAGAACAAGTCCACCGTTGGAGCGTCTTCCTCCACGTATCCGGATAAGCGAAAGTTTAGGTCCTCCGAGTCGAAGTCTGTAGTGATCACCGCTAGAAATAATAAAAATCCCGCGAGTGAGCGCGTACCCATAGGGAAGGTTAGCAAGGCCAATACTACATGTTATTCTTGCGGCATTCAAGGTCACTATGCCTTCGAATGCCCAACGAAGACTAAGGTCGTAGCCCTTTTAGACTCGACCACAGACCCCACTGATTACATATATGAGGCTGAAGAGGAGAGCGACCCAGATGGAGTCCCTAGTGACTTAGAGGATGATCACCACCTCATGGTGATGCGATGTATCCTGACCACCCCTCGTCCAGTAGATGACTGGAAAAGGACGAGTATATTTTCCCTGATCTTTAAAAGTGGCAAAAAACTTTGCAAACTAGTTATTGATGGTGGTAGTTGCGTGAACGCCGTTTCTGAGAACACCGTTAAGCTTATGTCCTTGACCGCTGAATCACACCCGACACCCTATCAGGTTGCTTGGATCAGTAAGGTCACCATTAAGGTTACCCAGCGATGCTTAGTTCCCCTTTCATTCAAATCCTACACGGATGAGGTATGGTGCGACGTCCTCCGATGGACGTTTATCATGTGTTGTTAGGCCGCCCTTGGCTCTACGACCGTGATGTGACGCACTATGGTCGATCCAATACGTATGAGTTCAAATTCAACGGCAAGATCATCACTTTGAGACCGACTGTCCCGAAAGAGCCAGTAGTGTTGGCCAAGGATACCACTGTCCCGGTAGAGAGGAAAGCGTTGAGTTTGGTTGGTAGGAAAGAATTTGAGAAGGATCCCTTTCTTGAGGGCATGATGTACGCCCTTGTACTCATGAGTGCAAAGACCGATATCGGAGTGTTGGATGATTTACCCCGAGAGCTACGGGAATTGTTGGATGAGTTTAGGGACGTTTACCCGGACGAGCTGCCGTCGTCGTTGCCACCTCTTTGAGATATTCAGCATGCCATAGACCTCATCCCCGGTTCGTCCCTACCCAACCAGCCCCATTATAGGCTTCATCCCGCTGCCCACAAAGAGCTTCAAACTCAGATTGAGGACCTCTTGAAGAAAGGATTCATTAGGACGAGTTTGAGTCCATGTGCGGTCCCAACCCTTCTTGCCCCTAAGAAGGACGGCACATGGCGAATGTGTGTTGATAGCCGGGCTATCAACAAGATTACTATAAAATATAAGTTTCCTATTCCGCGTCTAGATGACCTCTTGGATGTCCTATCGGGTGCCACTATCTTTTCGAAGTTAGACTTACGGAGTGGTTATCACCAGATTAGGATCCGAGAGGGGGATGAGTGGAAAACAACATTCAAATCTAAGGACGGGTTGTATGAGTGGCTTGTGATGCCCTTTGGGTTATCCAATGCCCCCAGCACCTTCTCCAGGATGACGACGCACGTCTTTCAGCCTTATATGGGGAAGTTTGTGGTAGTATATTTCGACGACATCCTAGTCTTTAGTACCTCCCCTGCCGAACACCTCTCCCACATCAAAGTGATCCTTTCCACCTTGAGAAAGGAAACCTTATTTTTAAATGTTAAGAAGTGCACGTTTTATGCCTCGGAGGTCGAATTTTTGGGTTACATAGTTGGTTCTGAGGGTATTCGAGTTGACCCAGGAAAAGTTCAAGTGATTAGAGACTGGCCCGAGCCCACTAGCCTTCGAGAGGTGCGTAGTTTTCATGGCTTAGCTACCTTCTATCGTCGTTTCATACGCAATTTTAGCAGCATTATGGCGCCCATTAGTGACTGCATGAAGAAGGGTGAATTCACATGGACAAAATCCGCCACGTTTGCGTTCCGTCGTATTAAAGAGCTTATGACCGAAGCCCCAGTGTTACGTCTCCCTGACTTCACCAAGGCCTTCGAGCTTACTTGTGACGCGTCTGGCGTGGGGATTGGAGGTGTTTTAAGTCAAGAGGGCCACCCGGTTAGTTATTTCAGCGAGAAATTAGCGGGCGCTAAGTTAAATTATTCCAACTACGATAGAGAATTCTATGCGGTCGTTAGATGTCTACATCATTGGAGACACTACCTCCTTTCTAAGGAGTTTGTGATCCTCTCTGATCATGAAGCGTTACGATTCGTCAACGGTCAGCACAAGATCAACCCACGCCATGCTAAATGGGTATCCTTCTTGCAGGAATATACATTTAATCTTAAACACCTTAAGAGGTCCGAAAATCGAGTTGCCGACGCCCTCAGTCGCCTCACCCTCTTGCTTTCCACCATGCAAGTCCATGTGGTAGGGTTCGAGCGCATAAAAGATGAATACGCCACATGCCCCGACTTTCAGGAGCCTTATTTATCTGCCCAGGATAGCTCACCCACGACCATCACAGCCTTTTCATTTATCTGTTCAAACACGGGAAATTGTGTATACCTCGCTCCTCCTTGCGACTCCACATCATTTGGGAGTTACATAGTGGTGGCCTGAGTGGACACTTTGGGAGAGACAAGACCATTACGCTCGTTGAGGAGAAATTCTATTGGCCCAAACTTAAGGCAATGGTTGGGAGGGTAGTGAGCAGTTGCCGCATGTGTCAAGTTTCTAAGGGTACGAAATCTAATGTCGGTTTATACACCACTCTACCTATCCCTTCCATACCGTGGGAAGACGTGAGCATTGACTCCGTATTAGGCCTTCCCCCCACCCTTCGACGTCACGACTTTATTCTTGTCGTTGTGGATAGGTTCTCCAAGATGGCTTACTTTCTCCCATGTAGTAGGCCCGACGACGCTTCTCACATAGCGAAGCTGTATTTTAAGGACGTCGTTAGTCACCGCGGAGTGCCGAAGACTATTGTCTCAGATAGGGATGTCAAATTTACCAGCTACTTTTGGAAAACCTTATGGATTCTTATGGGAACAAAATTGCTATTTTCCGCGGCTTATCATCCGCAAACTGATGGGCAAATGGAGGTGGTCAATAGGAGCCTGAGAAACCTTCTTCAGTGTCTTGTGAGCGATCACACGGGCACGTAGGATTTACTCATTCCCCATGCCCAATTGGCATATAATAACTCTAAGAATAGATCTACGGGTATGTCTCCGAATGAAATCGTTCACGGGTATAAGGCTCCGGTGCCTATTGACTTGGTTCCGTTACCACCTACCTATAAAACAAGTCAATTTGCACAATCCTTCGCCCAACACATTCATGACTTGCACGTGCATATCCGAGCGACCTTAGCCTCTCAATACGAGTCGTATCAATCACACGCTAATCAACATAGGAGAGTGTCACACTTTAATGTCGGCGATCAAGTCTTAGCCCGCCTAGTTCCCGAGCGACTGCCTGCCGACACCGTTAAGAAGTTAGTGCCAAAGCGAGCCGGCCCGTTTCAGATTATAAAGAAGTTAGGTGACAATGCTTTCGTTTTGGATTTGCCTGCTGATTGAGGTATATCCCCTATTTTTAATGTCTCAGATTTGACGCCGTTTGTGTTGCCTCCACTTGAGTTGAATTCTTCGTCGTCTTCTTCCCCCACTAAAATTTCTAATGGGTTGGGGAGTGGTAGCTCAGATGATCTCTCTCCTTCGGTCCCCACAGGTATATCATCGAATGGTAAGTCGCATTCTTTTATTCCTACTGCTGACATGTTCCCCAGGTTTCCAAAGACATTTCTCACTCCAGAGACGATACTTGATGCTGAGCCGCTTACTACTCCAGATGGTGCTACCTACCGCTTCCTCATCCGTTGGCGTGACCGCCCTCCTTCAGACGACTCTTGGGTACTCGAGACGGAGCTTCGACGCTTGGATGCCGCTCTTCTCCACTGCTACCTCTTGGACCACGCATCAGTGACGCGTGATTTTGAGCGGGGGGGGGGGGGGGATTGATGCCGCGGACCCTCCACCTATCCTTGAAGATGATCCGGTTGCCGAGGCACAACGACACAAAGATTTGAGGCACCATGAAGACGCTAACGGAAGACGGAGTTACAAACTCCGCCCGCGGCGTGCCAAGGCCGCTTGAAGACTTTTAATTTATTTAGTTCGTTTATTTTATAAATTTGCGAATATAAAATTATTTCATATTGTGGAAATAATTTTATATTCATTATGCACTTGTTTTATTTTCATTTTATGCTTTTGAACTATGGTGTGCGTTTAACCGTTTGGATGGCGGAAATTAAATCGCCATCATGAATGGTTGATTGTTTTTGTAAACTCCTATTTAAGGAGGCTTTGATGAGAGTGGTAATAGAATTGGAAAAGAAAACCCTAAATTCCCCCTAGAGAATTTCGGCCAAGGCTTGGCTCCCTCCTTGCCGCCGCCCCCCTTGGTGAGACTCCAAGGTTTGCTTCCTCCTCCCGCTTCAGTGCGACTCCAGCGTGGTTCTCTTTGGTGCGAATCCAAGGAAGAAGGTTGCAACCCCATTCGGTGTGACGCCGGTGGATCCGTGGAGAAAGTGATTCTCCCACAAACTTGTGCGAATACTTTCTTGGTTGGGTAATCTCTACACTTTTATAGCGTTTCTTCTCTTAGAGTTTGTGGAGGTTTTATGCAACCGTCTTTTCCGCGATTTTAAATACATCGCTTGCTTTCCAAATCATTTTCATAGTTATTGATCTTCGTTGTTTCCGGATCGGGAAGATCGATTGTGCTTAGCGGATCTAGGCCCATCGCCTTGGTTTGCCCTCACAACGGATTGGAACACTTTGACCTAATTTTTGGGAACATGATGACTATTAATAGATCGCTGTTTTAGAGTATGTTCTCCTCCTATCGTTGTTTATGATTGTGAGCGAAAGATCCGGTATTTTGAGCGCTAGAATGCTTGTGTAGGTGCGGCTAGATCCAGAGTTTGTTGAAGGCGAACGATAGCTTTCCTCGTCTACGTCTCCTACGAGATCCACCCTACATCACTCCCTTCATCGGATATAGCAATCCGTGGGAGACGCCAAGGGAACTCCTTCTCCGACCCAACTCTTGTTCGACAAGAGGCTTGGGGTTCTCTTTCGCTATTGTAGACTGTTATAGATGCGCATATATACTTTATGTACTTAGAACTCAACCACTAGTTTCTGGATTTCGTTTGGAGCATCTTGGTTGAGTGTTAACTCAATCCCTCTCAGGTACATTGCGATGTGTTGCTCCTTTTATTTCTAGATTCATGAAATCGCAAGATCCGAAACTCTTTTGGGTTGTTCTTGTTTATTTATTCCACTGCACGCATGTGATGTGTTGTTTAGAGAAAACCCAACAGAAATTACATAGTGATGGGTCGATAGCCAGATACAAAACACGTCTAGTAGCTAAGGGTTATAAACAATATGGGGAGAATTGACTATTTTGACGTTTATTCACCTGTATGTCACCTAACGACAATCAGAATTCTTCTTACCTTAGCCTCTATCGAGAACTTTATAGTTCATCAGATGAATATAAAAACAGTCTTCTTGAATGGAGAGCTTGATGAAGAGATCTACATGATACAACCTGAATGTTATGTACATAAGGATCTAAAAGAGAAAATGTGCAAGCTAGATAAATCAATCTATAATCTTAAACAAGCGCCTAAGATGTGACACATAAAATTTGACCAAGTGGCGAAGAGCGTTGGATTTCAGTCCAGTCTCTCCGACAAGTGCCTTTGTCACCGCTCTTTGGAAAATAAAACAGTCATCATATACCTGTATGTGAATGACATGTTAGTTTTGGGGTTAGATCTTGCTGCAGTGAGGGATATTAAATCCACTCTCGCAAAAACATTTGACATAAAAGACCTTGGTCAGGTTGATACCCTCATAGGAATGAAAGTTAAAGTAGACAAGGGTCGAGTTACCCTTAATCAAGCTCATTATATAAAACAGATTCTTTATACCTGGGGATATAGAGATTGTAGGCCTGTAGAGACACCGATTGATCCAAATGTCAAGTTGAGTTTGAATGTAAGGACCAATATAGATCAAGTGAAGTACTCAAAGATCATTGACAGTCTCATGTACGCCATAAGTTGTACTAGACCAGACATTGTCTTCTCTATAGTCATGCTGAGCCGCTTTACCAGTAGCCCAGACAAAGAGCATTGAAATGCCCTAGACATGCTGATGAGATACCTGAGAGGTACTAAAGATCATGTTATGTGCTATACTGGTTACCCACCTATCGTGGATGAATACTCTGATGCCTCGTGGTGTTAAGAAGTTGATAATAGTAAGTACACCATTAGATTCATATTCACTATGAGTGGAGCTGTTGTTGCTTGGAAATCCAAAAAATAGACTTGTATAGCTTTGTTGTCCATGAAAGCCGAGTTATTTGCCTTTGCTTTGGTTGGTGAAGAAGCAGACTGGATCAGGAATTTGATTCTAGACATTCCCTTGTCTAGGTTACAAGTCAATTTTTTGAGCTTGTACTATGATAAAAAAGCAGCAGTTCAAATCGTTAAGAATGTTCTCTTTAACACTAGGAGAAAACATGTACAACTGAGACACACTCTATTGAAATATCCTCTTTAGCGGACATGAACACGGTGGTTATGAACGACCTCAGTACCTAAGCAACTTCATCCACTTTTATGTTCTAAATTAGTTCCTTTTCTTGGTAGCACTCACAACCCTTGTTAATTATTTTATAATGGTGGCATTTTTGTCCAAACTTATCGTAGCAAAAACACTACACCAAATGATCCCTAAGGGAGAGGTATTTAAATAAATAAATAAATAAATAAATAAATAAATAAATATATATATAAATAAATAAATAAATAAATAAATATATATATATATATAGACACACACACATCACAACTTTATGATTGTATGAAAGGTAAACAAAAAATTGTAAGGGTAAAATTTAAATGCATTTGACTCCTTAAATTTATAGAAAAAACATAATAATACCCCTATAATTTGTAAATCGATCCTTGAGAACCTTAATTTTCTAAAACTTAGCCAAATTAATTAAGAAAACTATTATTTCCAAGAAAAAACAAATTCATTTGCAAGTAATTTCAATTCAAAGGTCCATTTTTATAAAATAAAATAAAAAGCAGGCGGCACATTCGAAGATGACGTGACGGTGATCATCATTAAGATCGATGGTGACCTCCTCATATATATTGTTGGCTTTGGAAACATTCAAAATTGCTCGAAGCGTTATTTTCTTAATTTGATGGATTAATGTATATTATAATATATTTCGAAAAAAATAAAATAAAATTCTCATATATTTAAATAATTACACCTCTTGTAGGTCACTCGATGCTCTGGTAGACCGGTCGAATTGAACCACCTTAGCTCGAAAGTGAGCCGAGCGCGCAAACAGTCAATGAAATAAAATAATAAATAATACGAAGACTTTTTATCGTGGAAAACCCGGAAAGGGTGAAACCACGCGGCCCGGAGTTGTGTCAGCCAAATTCCACTATATGTCGATTTGTTACAAGTAAAACTGAGAACTCGAGAGCGACAGACCGCCTCTCGTTACAATGATAATAAAGAGAATCTCCGAGGGTGACAAACCATCTCTCAGGAAACTAAGTACTTTTTCGAGAATGAAAGTGAGATTCTGGAGTCGCCTTTCGGTGCCCGGAGGATTCCCAACTCCCTTAAAAAGATTTTTTTCCGAAGCGAAGGAAATCTTCAAAGGCTCGAATGAGATCTTGAAAGGCTCGGAGGAGAACTTCCAAGGTTCGAAGGAGATCTTCGAGGATCGAAGGAGATCTCAGAGGAGATTTTCAAAGGAGCTCTCTCGTGCGTAGAAGACAAGGTCCCTTGAAATGAAGGCCCTGAGCTCCATTTATAGCCTTGGGTATAAGTAGCATGATAATTTCGCCATTGTAACCGCTGTAACCACCTGATAGACGAATCATGTTTGTCGATTCGGAGCACACAGATCACCACTTTTTGGATATTCCCGTTTGGGCACGACCGACCGCGTGTACTGTGATAATCAAGTAGGATTGCTTAGTAATTCGTCGCGCGGATTTCGCTAGGTGTGCTTACTAAAATATTTTTTCTTTTATTATTTCAGGCTTCAAAACGGAGCGGCAAATTGAGGCCGATGTGACTGCGCTCCACCCTAGATAGCGCGCGGATTGACATGTGGAGGAAGCGCTTGGGGTTGCCTTCTAGTGTTGAGGTGAAGATTTCTCGGGAGGAGGAGCGCACTCAGAATCCTCCGACCGACTTCATAACTCTCTCGGAGAGTTGTTTGAAGTCTGGGTTCGGCTTCCCTCCTGCGGAAGAGGCTATTGAGGTTTTCTGATTTTGCGGAGTGCCGATTTCCCAGTTTACCCTGGTTGGAATAACGAGGATTTTGGGGATGATAGTGCTCTTCCGGTAGCATGGCACGCGATTTTCCTTGGATATTTTCAAGGCTAGTGTGTGGTTTTTACTGACCCATATGGTCGCATTGAGGTTTGCACAACAACAAAAGATGATTCCGCTTTGGAGAGAAAAATGATTACCTCCACGGGAATAACCTTAGCTTTACGGGTACGTTCGGAATCGCTGGGAGTTGCCCGAGCTTTGGAGGGATCTTCCTGGCTGCTGCCATCGACAGATGGGTCGGGAGAACGAGTTCTTGCCCATTTCTGGCTTTTCGGATCGAGAAGGCCTGACAAAAGCCCTATATTGTGTTGCTAGCTGTGTGGAGGAGAGAAAGTTACTCTCGGTAGGGCTCTGCTGGGATACTGAACGTGCAGCTGTCGTTCCTTTGATCAGTGGTAAGAAGAGGAAGATTGTTTTTAAGAACGGGAGCACTGATTTGGGGCCCACTTCTTTTGCACCGAGGAGCCATGATCACGAGGCTGGCCCTAGTAGCCGTGGAGTGGATGTGATTCCGGCTGACCCCGAGGTTGAGATCCTAACATCTCTTGTTGCCAGTCGGGTCCCGCAGGAGGATTTGTCGCCTCCTCCTCCTTTGAAGACGACGAGGCGAGTCACTTCTTCTCTTCAGGCGATGACGACTTCTGCGACAAGTGCAACTGCCTTTATCCCAACTTTTGCTTTCCCGTTTATATGTTCTAATCGTTCATTTTTTGCAGACCTGTGTTTTGAACAGTGTGGCCCATACATGGAATGAATGCTACGTGGGTCTTAAGGATAGCTACTTCGTCCTTCAGGAGGTACTGAGCGCAACGAAGAGCGCTCAGTCTGATTCTAAGAAGAAGAGGGATTGTGACTCCGCCCGCATCCGACAGCTGGAGTTGGAAGTTTCTTCGACCCGAGCGGAGGCTGAGAAGCTGCGAGAGGAATGTGGAGGCAACAAGGCGCTTGCTCATGATGCCCTTCGCCAGTTATCGGAGGCGCAAGGTGAGATATTCTGCCTGGAGAGAGAGCTGGGATTCTTGAGGAGCGAGGTGGACAGGTTGTCATCTGCGGAGCAGAGTGTTGAGGAGATCAAGGCGGAGGGGGTTGCCGAGTATAAGGACTCCCTGGATTTCGTGGAGGAGCAGTTCTAGATCTTGGAGGAGCTTTGCGCTGAGATTATTGTTAATGTATTATATATATATGTCCTGTCGTGTCAAGACCGACTCGGATAATCTAACGGGTTCGTGTCACTCTAGGACCCGGTCCTATGCTGGAAGTACTATAAGACTCCATTCCAAACTTGATGGAGGCATTGTAGAATACTTTGAGCAAACCCACTCACATTCTCAAAGTAGAAAGCGCCGGTTAGGGTTTGCTCTCTCGTATTCCGCCGCTATCCTTCGCGATTTCATCGCGAATCCTCTGCTTCTTCTCGTCTTCATCTCTCGATCGCGCTCGTGGTTTCTCTGGAAGATCGAAGGAAGCCGTTTGAAGTTTCGATCTGATTTCAAGGAGGAGGACTCGGCCGTCGTCGCTCCCCACCAGATCGCGTTGTTCTTCTCGCGAGCAGGGGGTCGAGTAGAGTTTGTCGCTGCAGATCGCAGTTCGTCCCTAGATCCGGAGTTCTGCCGTCTTTTGCGATTCCATTCCTAGATCTCTTTCGTCTCCAGATCCGTCGGTTGCTGTGCCCTAAATCGCTCTCGCGATTCTTCTTCGTCTCCCTGTTGTGCATCACTCGAGAGAAGGAGTTTCAGTCCTTCGCCGAGGAAGAAGATCGCCACTTCTGAGCCTCGCGATTTCTCTGCATACAATCAAATCGCACCCTGTTAAATTGCGCCCGTGGAGATCTGCTTGGGAGAATCACTGTTACCGCTGCCTAGATCTCTTACTTGTGATCGTTGGTGTTCTGGAAGCAGAGCCTGTTGCTGAGATTCTTTGGATAGCCATTTCCGCATCTGGACTGCTGCAGGCTCGATCTTCAACCTCAAAGAGACCTCAGTTTTCCTGAATTTGAAGATCCTGCTCGTCATAAGAGATCAAAAAAATTGCCCGCCCTTTCCAGGGCTACTACATTTTGAAGATTCTCGATCCGAGTGGAGGTGCAAACATACGTTTTTACTGGATTGGATCCGAAGACCGCGACACGTCTCTGCGCAGCTCAGGTGACTTCTTTTCAGTTTTCAGTTTATAGCTTTAGCGAGATGCCGAATGTTACATCCTACGACATCATCAAGATCCAGTCGTTCGATCTCTCCGACTTGCATGCTTGGAGGCTGCACGTCCAACTTGGAATGAAGGAACGAGAGATTTTCTACACTGTTTTGAGTGATTTCGACACGACCGAAGAGGACATGGACGATTATCAATGGAGGAAAGACGAAGACTTCTGTAGAGACTACCTCCTTAATTCACTCAACCCTAGACTCGCCTTGACCTACAGTGGTTATAAAACCGCAAAGGAGATTTGGGACCGCTTAAATGCGAACTTCCAGAAGGAAGAGGGATTGTCGAGAACTCTCCTCGGAGAGAGATTCTTTAATATGAAATTTAATCTAAACTCAACAATCACCTCCCAAATAATTGAACTGGAAGCCCTGCGTCAGAAGTTGGAGGACGATAAGTCCGGTATCTCTGATAATCTTTTTGTGTGTTCTATTTTAAGCAAGCTACCTCCTGAGTGGTCGACCTTCAAGACTGAAATGCACATGCTGAAGGAAAAGATCGCTCTCGATGAACTCAAAAGGTTCATCCATATCGAGGATCAAAACATTGCAGGGAAGAGACAGGAACAAGGTGGGCAGTCCTCTCAGACTGTCAATTTTGTGTCTCGGCCCAGCAAGCCTCGTAGGAAGCCACCAGCGCCTAAGAATGAAGCCACTACACAGATTGGGCCTAAAAAGCCCTCTTTCAAAAAAAAAGAGGGGCAAGTGCCACAACTGTGGTAAGTGGGGACATTGGGCGGCTGATTGCAAGGCTCCAAAGAAGCCAAAGGAGGAAGCCACACAAAATGTGGCGAACATGCTGGCAGATGCTTCAGATCCCAAGTCCTTCGTGGCTATGATCGGGAGCAGTCACCGCAGTTCGTCTGCTGAGTGGTGGCTGGATAGCGGTGCTACCTGTCATGTAACGAATGACAGAAGAATACTGACTGAGGTGAAGGCGGTTAAGGAGAGAGTGGAGAACTGCAACGGAGGAGAGACTCAGGTGACCCATGCTGGGACAGCCGAGCTGGTTCTCTCGTCAGGTAAAAGTTTATTTTTAAAGCATGTTAAAGTAGTTCCATCTTTAACTAAAAATCTGATTTCAATAAGTCTATTAGACAAGGCTGGGATGACCTTCACAACTCAAAACGGTAGAATGACCCTTATGGTAAATTCACATTATTTTGGGTGTGCGTATCTGATCAACGGAATGTATAGACTTAGCTTAAACAATGATAGCATCAACCAAGTAAGTTCGAACCTTATAGATCCTAAGTTGCTACATAACAGACTTGGACATGTGAACTATAGGAAGATGCTAGATCTAGCTAAGAGTCAAAACATCCCCTTAGATCTTTCGATTCATTTTGACAAGTGCGAGGTATGTGCTCAAACCAAAATCACTAGAAGACCTTTCAAGTCAGTTTCTAGGAGCACAAAACTTCTTGAATTGATACATTCAGACCTCTGTGATTTCCGCAGTCATGCCACCAGAGGGGGAAGGAAGTATCTAATCACCTTCATAGACGATTTTTCTAGATATTGTCATGTGTCTCTGTTGAAATCGAAAGACGAAGCATTTGAGGCGTTCAAGATCTTTAAGTCTCGTGTTGAAAATCAGTTGAACCTGAAAGTTAAGAGATTTAGAAGTGATAGAGGAGGAGAATACACTGCTACTGGATTCAACGAATTCTGTGCCTCTGAGGGAATAATTCTTGAAACCACAGCTCCTTACTCACCCCAGTCTAACGGTGTCGCCGAGCGTAAGAATAGGACTTTAACAGAAATGTTTAATTCCATGCTCCTAACAGCTGGCATGCCTAATTCCTTTTGGGGAGAAGCAGTCCGCACTGCAAATCACATTCTAAATAGAGTACCTCACTCTCAGCTCACTTCTACGCCGTATGAGCTGTGGCACGGTCATCCGTGCAGGTACGATACTATAAAGACTTGGGGTTGTATTGCCTATGTGCATATACAAGACCTTAAGAGGCCTAAGGTGGGACCTAAAACGATGACATGCGTCTATCTAGGTAGTGCAGAAGATAGTGCAGTAGACAGATTTCTCGATCTATCCACGAATTCCGTGATAGAGTCTAGAGATGCCATATTTTTTGAAGACAAATTTGCCAAAGATCATGGATTATCTGTCTCCGGGTCAAATGATATGGTTTCTGAATCTATCGTTGAACCTGAAGCTGACCCTTCTGGCACCGCTCCCCAACCTGTAGAGGTGGAACCTATTCCACTTAGAGCATCTACCAGAGAGAGAGTTCCTAAGGATTTTGGTGAGAATTTCATCACCTATCACTTAGAGGATGATCCATTATCCTACCAGGAAGCAATGAGGTCTAGAGATTCATTGATGTGGGCAGAAGCCATTGATGATGAGATGGACTCGCTGTTACATAACAATACCTGACATCTAGTTGACTTACCGAAAGGTGCTAAAGTCCTAAGATGCAAGTGGGTTTGTAAGAAGAAATTACATAGTGATGGATCTATAGCCAGGTATAAAGCGCGTCTTGTAGCTAAAGGTTATAAGCAACAAGGGGGAATTGACTATTTTGACGTCTACTCACCTGTGTGTCATCTATCGACTATCAGGATTCTTCTTGCATTAGCCTCTATTGAGAACTTTATAGTTCATCAGATGGATGTCAAAACTGCGTTCTTAAATGGAGAGCTTAATGAAGAGATTTACATGACTCAACCTGAAGGTTATGTACTCAAAGATAAAAAAGACAAAGTGTGCAAACTTGATAAGTCAATCTATGGTCTTAAACAAGCACCTAAGATGTGGCACATGAAGTTTGATCAGGTGGTAAAGAGCATTGGATTCCAGTCCAGTCTCTCTGACAAATGCCTTTATTACCGCTCCTTGTCAAATCAAACAGTCATTATTTGCTTATATGTGGATGATTTGTTGATTTTAGGGTCTAATCTTGCTGCAGTTAGGGATGTCAAATCCACTCTGGCAGAAGTATTTGACATGAAGGATCTCGGTCCTGTTGATACCCTGTTAGGTATGAAGGTTAGAGTTGACAAGGGTAGAGTTACTCTTAGCCAGGCTCACTATGTTGAGCAACTTCTCTCTACCTGGGGATATGATAAGTGTAGGCCGATTGAGACACCTTTTGACCACAATGTTAAGTCCTAATTTAGAGGCCAGCATTGATCAAGTCAAATATTCCAAAATTATTGGTAGTCTCATGTACGCTACAACTTGTACGAGGCCATACATTGCTTTCTCGGTTAGCGCGCTGAGTCGTTTTACCAGTAGTCCTGGCAAAGAGCATTGGGTTGCCCTAGATAGGCCGTTGAGATACCTTCGAGGTACTGCTAACTATGCTCTGTGCTACACTGGTTACCGACCTACCGTGGAAGGACATTCTGATGCTTCGTGGTGTTCAGAAGTCGGGAACAGCAAGTCCACCAGTGGATTCATATTCACCTTGGGAGGAGCTGCTATCACTTGGAAATCCAAAAGACAGACCTGCATAGCTTTGTCGTCCATGGATGCCGAGTTGTTTGCCTTTGCTTCAGCTGGAGAAGAGGTAGACTGGATCAGAAACTTGATTTTAGACATTCCCCTGTCTAAGTTACAAGTCAACTCGTTGAGCTTGTATTGTGATAATCAAGCAGCAGTTCAAGTCGTCAAGAATACCCTCTATAATACTAAGAGGAGACATGTACGACTGAGACATGCGTTGTTGAATTATCTGAAAGAACAAGGAGTCATCACTTTGATTGATGTACGTTCAAAGGATAACCTTGCTGATCCACTGACGAAAGGAATGCCCAAAGATCGGTTAATCAAAACAGTGGGGGAAATGAGACTAAAGGCGATTTAGTTCGGTCTTAGTTCCGTATCAGGCGATTCAGTTCAGCCTTAGTCCAGACGTTTTGATTATTCCATATTTCTTTTGTCAATGCAAGTATGTTGTGGTCCGTTGATGCTCTTGGTTGCTGAGCTCGGATCTGGTAAGCTGTTCATTCCAAACTTGATGTTAACAGCTTCATCAGATTCGGCTTTTGCCTTGGAGGAGAGTGTTATTCCAAACTTGATAACACAATCTGACTTGGTTTGTCTCTTCTTCTGAAGATTGGTTCCATTCCAAACTTGATGAGTTCCAATTGACTTTAGAAGGGCAGTAACCGTGACATTCCATATAGGATTACAGATATAGCTGCGGTGTTCAGAAGTCTGATAATCGTTTCATTTGGAAACAGATAACAGATTCCGAGGTTAAACTATAATACTCCGTGAACGTGTCCTCCCAGCCAAATTAAATAATAATCAATACTAAGTTTTATGCTAAAACTAGATATCTGCAAATTACAAAGGATAGAATTCATTCTAAAATGAAATTCTCTGTTGAATTGCAAGAGACCCTGGGATAGGAGGAGCACTGGTTGTCTGGGATCCGGAGGAGGATGATCTTTTGGATGACTAGCCTTTTGAGTGTTATTTTGTTTATTTCCTGTACTTCTGTTCAAAGCATTGTTTAGCTCTTATTTCTTATAGCACTGTTTGTTTGGACATTAGATCTCTGTTTGTTTTGGGACACCAGGTGTATAGGGCCTGTGTCTCGATTGTACCTGAGATGTTTACGTTGCAGCTGAGTTGTTTATTTTACTTATGCATGCATGCTATTTTGTGTTATAGTCCGATTTTATCTTAAACAGGTGCTGGACACGGTTGTGTATGTCTCACTTCTGGTTGAATATTACACAAACCACCCTCTACCCGAAGTCTGGGTTCACGACGGACATAGGAGGAGATTGTTAATGTATTATATATATATGTCCTGTCGTGTCAAGACCGACTCGGATAACCTAACGGGTTCGTGTCACTCTAGGACCCGGTCCTATGCTGGAAGTACTATAAGACTCCATTCCAAACTTGATGGAGGCATTGTAGAATACTTTGAGCAAACCCACTCACAATTATGACCAAAGAGGTGGAGCCTTTGATGGAGGATGAGTGTGAGGTCGCCTTTTAGAGGGGAGCCCAAAAGAGTCTTCGTGTGATGGAGAGGAAATTCGGATGCGATATTGCTGGACTTGGAGACGGGGACCTTTCGGAGGAGGATCGTTCTGATGCGGATGAGGATTGATCTTTGTATTAGTTATGTTTACTTTTCATGTCTTGTAGTTTTCTTTTCTCGTTTTTAGTCTTGTTCCATCACGTACAACATTATGTCGATGACATTGTATCTTGTGACTATTATTTAATATAACGTTTATTTTGGTGTGTGTCTGATAAACCATTGTTTTGGTTGGAGTTAACGGTAAAGAGCGTTAGTCTTCAAACCGTTAGTGACCGTACGAGGTACAAGCCCTTACGGTTAGAAGGGGGAACTTGCCCCATAGTCGAAAGTGAAGAGCGTTAGTCTTCAAACCGACGATGACCGCATGAAGGACATGCCCTTACGGTTAGAGGGGGAACTGGCCCTAGAGTCGACGGTGAAGAGCGTTAGCCTTCAAGCCGATGATGACCACACGAGGGACAGGTCCTTACGGTTATAGGGGGAACTGACCCCAGAATCGGCAGTGAAGAGCGTTAGTCTTTAAACTGACGATGACCGCGCAAGGGACAGACCCTTACGGTTAGAGGGGGAACTGGCCCCAGAGTCGACGGTGAAGAGCGTTAGTCTTTAAACCGACGATGACTGCGCGAGGGACAGACCCTTACGATTAGAGGGGGAACTGACCCCATAGTCGACGGTGAAGAGCATTAGTCTTCAAACCAACGATGACCGCACGAGGGACAAGCCCTTACGGTTAGAGGGGAAACTGGCCCCAGAGTTTACCTGCGGTGATATGGTTAAAAGCAAACAAAACAAGACATATTGAATTGAAGCAAATAATAGTACATGTGCAATTATAAACTTGCTACTTTTGGTTGTTTTTTGATATAAACAAAGTGAAAGCGTAGATAACATAGGGCTCTTCTGCCAGGCTCTTGGTCCTCTCGCGCGGCGTTTGGACGAGTTTTCTCAACTCTTCAGCATGATGTGCGACCATGATTTAGACGCTGGTCACTCCAGCGATCGGTCTTCAGTTGTCTCTCCCTGAGCTGCCTGCTTCTAAAAGGTCTTCAGGTGCCCTAGCTGGATGAGGCGCTCCCTTTTATTCTTTAAGCACAGACATTTCCTTGTATGATGTCCTAAGCCTCGATGAAAGTCGCATAACTGGGACCGGTTCCCCGAGTTGCGAGGGAGTGGTCCCGACCACTTGACAATCTTGTTGTTGTATATTAGAGATATGATATGCTCGCGGGAGGCGTTCAACGGGGTGTAGATCCTGGTTTTTCGGTTTGTCAACTCTCGAGGATAGACCAACTAGCGCTAATTAGATCGTCCGCCCCCGGTGTGTGATCGTCGTTCCTTCCTTTTCCGACCCATGGTTTCAAGTTGTTGCGGATTGGTCGGTGCTCAGAAGTCCGTTTCTGCTGTCGGTGCTTGTACCACGCGACTCTTCTCCGAGCAGAGCTTCTTGGAATTCAGGCTTCGTGGGGGCCCACGGCTAACCCAAGGAACCTCGGCCGTGGTGTTGCTGAGACGCAAAATAGAATTTTGGAGGATTTTTCCTTTGCTCGTCATGCGGTCTGCCATGGAGGTGTCATGCTGCAGCGTGTAGAACAGGATGCTCCCGAATATCACATCATAAGGCGAATCAACTTCCGCGATGACGAACTGGACTTCGTATTGGACGGGTTTTTGAAGTGTTCCCACATGTATAGGGAGAATAATATCTCCTATGGTGGGCATCACTGTCCCGTCCGGAAGTTTCACATAACTAGCTCTGAGCTTAAGGTTCCCACCAAAGAGCTTGAGGCATGTCACAGTTGTCATGAACAAGATGTTGAATGATATGCAGTAGATTATCAACTCCTTTCTCAATTCAAATGCCGGGTTTTCGATGCTTGCGTGTAAGGCAAAATCTAAACCTCCGCGGAAATCCCCTTGATGCGATCTTGCGGTGACGCCCCCCTGACGCCTGTCGCACTCCGTTTGTCCTGAAGGGGAGAGTCCATCCTCCCCGAGTTCCTTCCCTATCTGAGCTTCTTTTCTGATGTTCCACCCCCAGACTTCTTGCCATCCGGTGAACAATTGGGATAGTTCGGAGAAGTTGTGAATGATTCCCTCTAGCAGGGTTCGATACCAATTGAGAGCGTCACCACAAAGTGTTGCTGGGAAAATATTGCAAGTAATCTGGTCTGGAAGCCCAAATGCTTCCATCGCGGTCAGAAAGTAGTTGATATGCTCATATGGGTTTTCTTATCCGTGGAACTTCCTATGCTGCCGGGACTGGAGCCAAATGGGGACTGGATACGCAAGGATCTGCCCTGACAAGGGGGATCGACTGGATCGGAGTGTCGACATCAGGAACATGATCCGTCGTCGAAGGGACTTGCTTATCGGGAATGCCGGGACGTTGAGGTAGGATAGGCGCGGCGACGAACACTCTCCCTTGCGAACTCGTGGGGAGAGAGGAGCTGCCCGCGTTTGAAATTGACTGGTGAAGATTCATCATCGTCGGTCTCTAGGGGAGATTGCTTTTAGATCTAATTAGGAACACAAGTTCCCACATGCGACGCCAAACAGTTGCGGGTCACTCGACGCTCTAGTAGATCCGTCAAATTGAACCACCTTATCTCGAGAGCGAGCCGAGCACGCAAACAATTAATGAGAGAATTAATAAATGACAGGAAGGCTTTTTATCATGGAAAATCCGGAAAGCGTGAAAAACCACGCGGCCGGAGCTGTGCCAACCAAATTTCACTATATGTCATTTTGTTACAAGTAAAACTGAGAACTCGAGGGAGACAGGTCGCCTCTCATTACAATGATAATAAAAAGAATCTCCGAGGGTGACAAAGCACCTCTCAGGAAATTAAGTACTTTTTTGGGAATGAAAGTGATATTCTCGAGTCGCCTTTCGGTGCTCGGAGGATTCCCAACTCGCTTAAGAAGATTGTCTTCCGAAGCGAAGGAAATCTTCAAAGACTCGAAGGAGACCTTCGAAGGCTCGAAGGAGTCCTTCGAAGGCTCGAAGGAGACCTTCGAAGATCGAAGGAGATCTTTAAGCGCCGAAGGAGAACTCAGAGTATATTTTCAAAGGAGCTCTCTCGGGCGTAGAAGATAAGGTCCCTTGAAATGAAAGCCCTGAGCTCCCTTTATAGCCTTGTGCAGGGGTAGCATGGTAATTTTGCCGTTGTAACCATCGTAACCACCTGATGGACGAATCACGTTAGTCGATTCAGAGCACGCAGATCACCAATTTTTGGATATTCCCGTCGTGCCCTCGGGCAATTTGGTCAATTCAGGTATCTTCGTTGATGACATTGAGCGTAGTGAACAGGACCTAAAATCTGGAAAAATAGAAAAGGTTAACTGCCGTGCGCGTTGGGAACACGTAGGTGTTCTGAGCGCGCGATCAACGCGGAGGCGTTCTGAGCGTGCGATGAACGCGAAGGCGTTTTGAGCGTGCGATGAACGCGGACGCATTCTGAGCGTGCGATGAACGTGGAGGTGTTCTGAGCGTGCGTTGAACGCCGAAGCACTTAACTTGTTTTTCAGGTGGAAAGCCAAGACGGTGATCGCGCGCGACAAGAGCACGCCTGCCTGAGACCATGCCCCCCCAGACGGGAAGGTGCACCCTCCTGAAAAGGAGGGTGCCGACATTTCGGCCGCTCCTCCAAGGGGAGTGCGGGTCCTGTCGCACGCCCTATTGGTGTTGCGGGTTTGGCCGCACCCCTGAGGGGGGCACGTAGCCGATCGCTCCTCTATGGGAGGTGTGGTCATGGCTGCACCCCCAGGGGGGGGGGAGGGGTAGGGGGGGGGGGGGGGGGCGCCCCCGTGGGGAGCGGCCACGGCGGCACCCCACCATGTGGGGTGCGGCCTTGGCCACCCCATTATGCATGGTGCGGTCTTGGCCGCTCTCCCCTGAGGGGGGCACATAGCCGATCGCTCCTCTATGGGAGGTGCGATCATGGCCGCACCCCCATGAGGGGGTGGGGGAGGCGGCGCCGTCCGCGCCCCCCATGAGGGCGTGACCACGACTGCACCCCACCATGTGGGGTGCGGCTAGAGCCACACCCCACTATGCGGGGTGCGGCCTTGGCCGCCCCCACTATGCTGGGCGCGGCCTTGGCCCCCCCCCCCCACTAAGCGGGGCGCGACCTTGGCCGCGCCCACTATACGGGGCGCGGCCTTAGCCACCCCCACTATACGGGGCGCGACCTTGGCCTCCCCCACTATGCGGGGCACGACCTTGGCCGCCCCCACTGTGCGGGGCACGACCTTGGCCGCTCTCCCTGAGCGGGACACGGCCTTGGCCGCTCTCCCTGAGCGGGGTGCGGTCTTGGCCGCTCTCCCTGAGCGGGGTGCGGTTTTGGCCGCTCTCCCTGAGCGGGGTGCAGTCTTGGCCGCATATCTCCCTGAGTGGGGGTGTACAGAGTCGGTCGCTCCTCGATGGGAGGTGCGGTCATGGACGCACCCCCATGAGGGGGGGGGGGGGGGGGAGGGGTGGCGGCCGCGTCCCCTAGGGACCCCCCCTCGTGGGGGAGCGGCAACGGTTGCACCGTGCGGCTAGAGCCACACCCCACAATGCGGGGTGCGGTCTTGGCAGCTCTCCCTGAGCGGGGTGCACAGAGTCGGTCGCACCCCACTATGTGGGGTGCGGTCTTGGACGCTCTCCTTGAGCGGGGTGCAGGCCGCACCCCCTTAACGGGGTGCGCGCTTAGCTGCACCCCATTAGTGGGGTGCGGCTATGCGACTTCGGTCGCGCCCGACGAAGGCAAGGTGTAGTGTCATTGTCGCATGCGCGGGCGACAGCGCGCGACGGCTGTGGCGGTTTCTTCCCCACTCCCATTCTTATGGGGCTTAGCATGACTCCACTAACTGCACTCTTGTGGTGGGGATACGACTGAACGCACCTCCAGAGAGTTGTATAAATGCATGAGTGCATATAAACACCGTACCCACAAATTAAAAATGATGATGTAAATTTATAAAATTGAATTTTTTTTAGTATAGCTTATTGCCTTACTATGATAGACTATCATTAAAAATGTCAGCGGTATTTTCAAGGAAGGCTCTCATTAGATATGTTAGCGGTAAGGAGACAGTAAAGTGCGGGTGATGCACTTTACCGTAAAGTGTGGACATCCAACGGTCCGCGTGGATGCCCACACATATCTCAAAGCGCTTCGAGATGTGTGCGGGCATCCACACCGATCGTTGGATGCCCACACTTCACCGTAAAGTGCACCTCGCACTTTACACCCCCCTTACCCTATTTTCGATGAGCTGCAATTTTCGAGAGAGAGAGAGAGAGAGCGAGAGGGAGACTGTGGTATGCAATATGAGCAATAGTACCACTAATATCAAACACTAGTTAATTAAGATTTAAGATATAGAGTGGGTCCAAAAGAAAATATGATCGAGCCTGTCCACAATCAAATACAACCATAAAAATTGGAAAAAGACTCGGCCCCATTGTATTGTACTTCCTAGCTATTATCCAATTATTTTTGTCGGATAAATATGGATTTTAATTTCAAATATGTTCTATTATATTATCTCCATTATCTCATTTTTACTCATCTGGATTTGTTAATTTATTTACAAATTAATTAATACTCATCTTGGAGCCATGTTGAAGAAATCAAGTCCTAAATTGTTCATAATATATTGGTCATACATATAAATATAGAAGAAAGATAGGGCTTTTACTACATCTATATTTATCTTTAATTATATTGAAAATTGTATCACTTTACACTATTTTTGGGTTTCAGTGAATCTTTAACATCTCATGAAATTAAAATATCGCCTCAGTAAATTTTTTCTTAATTGCTCTCATTATCATGACCTATATTATATAATTTCTATCACGTACAGAGTTTTCCTCAACAATCTCAACGTATCAGGGAAAGTGCAAGTAATGTGCAAGGATGTATACATAGAGGATATTTGTACAATACAAATACTTGATTATGTATTTGTTCTTCAACATTTGATATGAGTGCACCGCACGCACAATTTTGAAGGCTTTTTCAGCGAGATAGGAGCAAATATACGCTAGAAACAAAATACTTAATTATAAGATTATAGAAAGTGGTTCCTTGATTTAGCTAGAGACATTCAACCTGATCACAAATCAATGTTGTTCGATTGAGATTTTCTTTGATGATGAGGTTCAACTATTGAGCTTCATGTCGCCATTAATCAAAAAATTTGGTTGGTGTTGTAGTAATTAAGTAGTTTTTGAAACTCAGTGAAAATAAAGCCAATTAATTTCAATTATGTCCA